>OW386545.1:16741383-17382296 GCA_936435175.1 Glyphotaelius pellucidus
ATTATATTGTGTTTCCAACGGAAATATCTGTCAGTCGTGCTATTTGAAACAAGCCGGTAAATAGGACGTTTGCCCTGTTTTGAATGTTAAATGGGTCGAGTTAAGTATTTCTTTAAGTCCTTTTGTTTCCAATCACCTTTTTCCGTGTGAATTTCTGGTACATATTTAGACATTATTTTCCCTGTCGCGTGAGTTTTCTTCTCATTCAACTGTCTTCTGGCGTTCAGATTTGGATAGAGTTCTCTCTCTAACTGTTTTGCCGATAATTATCTGCTCTCAACTATTCGAACTTACTTATTTATTAAATACTTTGTTAACCCTAGACAGATAACGGGCGCCTCAGAGGCGCCCGCGAAACCGATATATCGCTGTATTTTTTTTAACCGATGCGTGTACAAGCTTGTGTTTCCGAGCTAACTCAGTCGTTGGTCAACACTGCTGATGGACGACCGCTGCTGTTCGGTAAGTATATACAGTTTTGTTCCTATGGCAATATCAGTTTCGCCGATGACACTGTCCTCCTCTTCCAGGCGAAAGACTGGCCTACCGCATATTCCAAAGCAGAGGAAGGAATTCAAAAGGTAAAATTTTGGCTTGACTCGAACATATTAACGCTAAATGTACAGAAAACAAATTACTTACTGTCTAGTCTCTCCAATATTCCTAAGTCAAACCTAATCCCTCCATTAAAAATACACAAATGTAAAAATACATCTTTAAACCGGAATTGTGACTGCCCATGCCTAGAACAAGTAAACATTATCAAATATTTAGGATTAACCTTTGATACACACCTAAATTGGAAGCAACATATACATAACACTACAAACAAAATCCGCAAATCTATATACTTTTTCAAACAAACACGCAACTTCCTTGACTTAAAACTTTTAAAAACAGTTTACTTCTCACTATGCCAATCTCACATCGAATACGGAATTTTAGCTTGGGGTAATGCTTATTCCAGTGCCCTCGACCCCATCATTAAAGCACAAAAACTTATCATAAAAATTATTCTTAAACTGCCTCTTACTACCAGCACTGATACGATCTTCAATACTTTCAACGTTATGGACATTAAACAACTCTACGCAAGATCCATATTAGTTAATTTACACAAAAACAACAAAACATCATACAAAACAACACAAACAACGCACAATACCCGAGCCAAAAACAAAGAACTTCTCCAAACTCCTTTTTCCAAAACTACCTTTGGACAAAGACACTTCAAATACATAGCTTGCAAACTATACAATACACTACCAGCTACAATCAGACATACTGAATCCTTGACTAAATTCAAACAAGACGTAAAGAAATGGATTGTTAGTATTGGACGCCACACTACTGCAAACATCTGTAAAGTAAATCATTAATAGACAGTAAACAATTTGCATACGACCTAATCCATGTAAAATAACTTAAAAATAGAATCATGTCAAATTAATTAATCAATCCCATAAATAGATTTGACAGGATTTACTATACATCATCATTTACTGTACATCATCTCTTCCTACATTTACATAACTCTCTTTAAAGTGAACCCACACTTCCAATCACCTTTCCATTTTTACAGTATTCAATTGAATTTATATGTTACTTAAAATATTCTTGTAATTTTAAATATGTACCTCTAAGCATGTCTCAACACAGGTAAATCCTAGTGAGACAGGCATCAATTAAACCCTATGTAAAACCCTATGTTTATAGATTAATAAAAAATAAAAAATACGTTGCGCTCAAGAGGCGCATGTATATCTTCTGTGTAATTTTTATGTCTGTTTAACAACTGTCTAAAACATTTGATTTTTTTCAGTATTTTTTCTAATTTGAGACTGATTATATCGTAATTAATATAAGTTGTAAGACAAAATAATGAAAATATCAACAATTTAACCTCAGGACGCAAGAAGTTAAAGAAAATATCCTTATAAATAGTTACTACTTTAAATGCCTCTGAATTTTGTTCCTTTTAGTAAAACCTTATATATTTCCTTAAATTTGAAAGAAATATATATATTTGTTTTTTATTAACTTATTAAAAATGTAACACTTGTCAGAAGTTATAAAAATAAATAAATAGGATTATTTTTCTAGGGGTAAGTTTGTTGGGTGACTTATTTAATAATATTTTCCTAACCATCACGTAATTTATTGAAAATGGTTTTCAAACATTCATCTGTTAGCGGTGTGAGATGCCCGTACTCTCCCACGTGTGGAAATTGTGAAAGATATTTTAATATATTATTCATCATTACTCATTATCTCCAAAACAAAAAGAGTATTTTGTTTTGTCCTCTTCACAATTTTGCAGCTAAAGGAAAAAATAAAATATCCCCCGAAATATGACTTTGTAATTTTTCCTCGCCCGCTTTGGAGATCCGCGATGTTTAGTTAAAATGGATGATAATAATATTTGATCAGCCCCCGAACGGAGCGAGAGCCGGAAACACAAACAAGAGAAGGGGAAATAATGGCAAAGTAGGGATAATTACATGGCCCCAAAACGAACCCCACCAAATAAGAAAGAAACAACCCTAATTGATATAAAATGTCCTCGGGGTAAAGATTTTACGACGAAATATAAAAAAAGTTGAGATGAAACTGTTTCATGTTATTATTGTTTTGTTTTTCTTCTAATTTGTGCTAGAAACCCGAGAAGCTTAATTAATCTTTTGAAGAGGAAAGATGATTTTCTGATTACTAATCTCTTATTAATGGATTGATTACATTATCTAGTGTACAGACAAAATGAACATGGTGAGGCTTGCTTATTTTGCACACATTACAATGGGGCCTGCTCGGAGAAACTAGCAGTACCAACACCCGGCCTTCCGGAAGAGCAGTGTGGCGTTAGTGGGCAATACTTTCACAGTTGATATTGACAGTATGAGAATGCGCCCATTTTTAATATTTCTGAATTATCTAAGGTTCTAAATTACTAGGAAATGGTGAGACAACGGCATTCTCAATCGGGATACGTTGCTAGGCTGAATGGGATAAAGAGGAGAAGGAAAGCGTTACGCCGATGATTTGAGTATCTAGGTATTCATATTTGGTCACAAAATAAGGTTACCGTCATTTCAAACAACTTCTTTACCTTGATTTTTACCAGGGCAATACTGAGAAAATCTTCCACACTGGATAGACTTTCATGAAACGGTACGAATACGGAATGAGCTGCAGTCTTTTTTCCTCGATTTCATCCGGGCCCCTTCAAGACCTGTCTCTTTCTATATAAAACCCCTTCCTTAATTCGTATTAAATGTCACTTAACCGAGTGGTCTTAAATTCTATAAAAATAACAGCTAGGGTAGTTAGTTATAAGTAAAGTATTGTGAGATGTAACTTGTTCATGGGTTGAATGCATTAATAATAGTAATAAGTAATAAAGATAATTTTCCGGATTCTCTGCTATCCTCATTCGTTGAAATGTGCACTGAATTAGTAAAAAAAGCACAGGCTATCAATAATAAGGCCTGAAAGCAGAGATAAATTCATTTCCCAGCTATTAAATCAAGCCACATCATTCAAAATGAAAAAAATTATTATTATAAGATAATAAATTAATTATAATATAAAATTAATTAAAAAATTATAATAAGATAGAAATAGAATGTTATTTACCAATAATATGACAGTATAATTATATGTGAAGCAAAAACTTTGTACCCTTTTTTACGAAAATGCGCGGACGGAGGAGTATGAAATTTCGCACACTTATTTTATATGGAGAAGGAGTGCAGAATGCTAATATTTTTTTTTAAATAATTTCGAATTTCGACCATTGGATGACCACTAGATAAAATAAACGCCTTAATAATCTTTTAAGGAAATAAAAAAAAATTGAAATAAAAAAATTATTAAAAATAAATAAATCTAATTGACTTAATAAGCAATTAGATTTGTCCAACAGCCCCATTTTTTAAATATTTCCACTAGCCCCGCCCACTTCCACCCGTCCCTCGTAGCCACCTCCCCTCCTCGCCCCCACCTAAGTTGATGTTCTTTCTCCCTCTTCTAATTACCATGTAATATCTGTATTATGATTAGTATATTTTTATTCATCCCTGAGGAAGGTTCAGATTGAACCATCAAGTTGGATAAGAAAATAATAAAGTGGAATTAAACAAAGTTATAAAATTGTGTTTATTATATAATAAATGTCTCTGAAAACCCCAAAGAAAATCGTTATTTATCTCCAATCCAATATTTTGCAAGAAAATTGTTAGGAGAGGTACTAATATTCATTCAAGGTACTGAAAGACGATAAATCGACAGGTTGCCGGGTAAAGACATGAGTATAGAATTTTTTAAGTATTTTTACTAAACTGTGTACGATATAAGGCAATTTTTCAGCTATTACAATACGCAAATTAAAAAAAAGTTCCATGCAGTGTCGCTCAAGTCCACTGCGTAATCTCAAAATGTTAATGAAAATACACATGTTATTGAACAGTGTCTTTGTACGGTAGGTGCATGCTTACCTCAACTCCTAAAAAGATGGCAACATTGAGTTTCTCACTCCATTAAATTCGTATCTGTGTATGTATGGTTAGTACCCAATGTACAGGTTTTTCATACAAAATAAACTCCTATAATAACAAACAACAATCCGTTTTAGGTTATTCCATCAATATTCCGGTAAGGTAGGTATGCAAATGAACCGATAAATGCTGTTTTTTAAATTGATCCAGTAATGTTTTTTCCCACTTAAGCGCGTAAAATCAGTATCGACTTGTTTCGGTTTGGTGTTTAACCCTAATTTGACAGATTAATCACAGGATAATAATTTATGGAAGCCGTAGTAGAGAAGGTTGCTGAACTTGCCCTTCTGCATCCTCCAATAAGAACGGCAGAAGAAAAAGTTTATTCCAATAATCTGTAAAAAGATTTGCATGTATGGTCTAATCTTGTATATTAGATGGACTTAGAAAAAAGGGTCGGAGAAAGTATTAAGAACAAGCGAACTTGAGAACTGGTCAGAGCGCCCTCGGTAGACAAGACACTGTAGGTCAATCGTGTTGGTTGGTGACCAGACAACTCGGAATGAAACCAACTCAGAACTCTCTCAGAAATCTCATTTAGAGTGATAAAAAAATATATAAAAAGGTTAAATAGGTTACATTAGGTTAGGGTTATCGGCTAATTAAAAATTATTTTTTAATAGCTTTTAATGACTTTTCGAGGAGGTGTTAAGTTGACTTTATTCTCAGTTGGCATGGAACCGTGTTGGTAATATCAAGAGTTCGAATATGAAAGGTATATATGAATGTTAATAAATCTATAGCAAGCAGTGTTCTGTGGCGTTCCACCACCTCTGCGTACCCTTGAGGAAAAATAGCATGGCCGCCATCAATTTATATCATTTGATTTTTTAATAAACTGGCTCTAAAACTCATGAAAAAAATTGTATATTTTCAATACTTCTGGTAGCATTACGAAGGGTGTTTTCCTTTGACTCCATTTGCTAATGGAGTTTCAAATACAAGTTGATATAAAATGTGCTTTCAGAAAAGGCATAATATTATTTTAATAATATTTATTTTACCCTCCTAAAGACAATTGTGCACCATTTTTTGTGTTTGTTTTTAAATACCTTGGAGTGAGCGTTCAACCTAAATAAATTTAACAGAAAATATTTTGAACATCGACGGAATACAATTAACGACGACGGCAAACCTCCGCCTCCGGAGAGAAAATAATATTTATTATCTGAACACCACAGAAGCTTGTTATTATTTTATTTATAAATTCATTTATCATTGTTATTTTGGGCTGCGATATAATACCTTTTTCTAACAATCGTGTTCATTTTGCAGATTCGTTATAAAGAGAAGAGTAATTTTGTTTTATAAATTCTATCAAACACAAACAAACATAAAATCTTTTGTACTGCACACTGAACTTTGTATTGAATAAATAAGTAACAAAAGCATTAACCATTGTTTATTATTTACTGAAAATGTTTAACATCAAGATTTGAAGGCATAATCGTTGTTATGTACATCAATCACTTTTATCAACAAAATCATTAAAACTCGCACAAAACCAACACATAAAAGTAGCGAAATTTCATGAATGTTGATAACAGCGTGAAAGCTTGAATATTTCTCCGAAAGCTTTAGTATTTCCCAAGCCTTTCGCATTAAATAATACAGTTTGTGTTTTTCAAGAAAGGCGACAGAAAAAAGGTTTATTTATTACCCTCAGACACGCAAAATATACAAACGGATATCTTTTATTCCAACTGAACCGGGAACCAACATTTAAATAATAATTATTTAATGTTTATTAAAAAAAATATTAATATTTTCAACTTAATTAATTTAAAAGTTCCATATTTGAACGCTTTTAAATGTTTGCTTATCTCAAAATTGATGTCAATATTGAATAAAAATGAAGGTTGTACCGTAGGTTACAACCATTTATCGTTTATTTATTAGTTCACCAAATTGATTCCTCAAAAAATATGATTACCCTCAATCCAGATTACATCAAATAATTATTGGTATTATTGGCATTTCGATTATCCCTTTAAATATCGACTGCTGTTTGGAACACTTAAAACCCTTCCAACCACAAAATAAATAGAAAACTTTGCGGACAAAAACGAATATTTACAAATTCGTAAAACTAATTAAAAATTCGAAAGTTGTATGAAAGTGGTAATCTGTTTTACAAAATGATGATGTAAAATGTTGAATTTCTATTCACAATTTTGAAAGATTTAAGAGTTGGGTAATATAATTTTGTTTTTTTTTTTAACTACTGGAGCGCTTTTTGCCACAATATGGCACTATTTAAAATACCTCAGATTGCTGTGCTGCCAAGTTTAGCAAAATTTTCCTTATTTGTAAGTAATTAATTAGAAGTTTACGATTTTATAATATTTTTTTATAAATTTTAGATAGGTTAATTCATTGGCTGTGTAGAACTAAAATCAGTTTGTATGTCTCCATATTAAAATTTGGAGGTATGATTTTTTTTTAATTTAGGCGGAAAATATTCAAAATGATCACCAAAAAATGTCGAGCAATCGGAGAAAAAAAATTAAATTGCGCTGTTGCTCCAGTGGTTAAATAACATAAAAAAATTTAAGCATAAATTTAATTTTTGTTTTAAAAATGCCCAAATCAGCAAAAAAATATTTTACCATGTTGTACTTCGAAAACTATTCTCCATGAAACAACTGAAAAGTAACATTCCCAAAAAATGTGGCTTGGAAAGTTTTCCAAAACACAGTTGTCAGTATTATGTAAAAACTGGAAATAAAATATTGGAATAATAATAATTAGATAATTTGTAAAGCGCGTTTTTTATGAAAAATACTCGATTAGATAATTTGTAAAGTGCGGGCGTTGTACAATTTATTATGAATTCTTATGCTCTATCAAATTTTATTTTTTACAAACATACACAGAAAACATACTTACCTTGAATATATTCGTTGATCACAAAAAAATAGTGCGCTTATCTTAGTTAACAGGATAAATCATATATTTTTTTAGTAAAATGAGTTATTATCTTCAACCGTGTATGGACGTACATAACGACAGACGTGGCTTAGTAGATACGCATATGACTATGATTCGGCACATCGTGAGTTCAATTCCTGCTCAGTGAAAAAAAAAGTTTACTGTTTTTTTTAATATATAAGGTAACTGTCAGACCTGGGCGATGTAAATTGTTGACTTTGGTGAACCAACTTGTTTTCACTGTGCCAAAAATGTTGATAAATTTATAACAAAGTTGGGATTAATAAGGAATGGTGTTGATATGTATTTAAGGGTGTTCGGAAAACTCAGAATAAAATTAACTCAACACCTCCTTTGAAAAGACATTAAAAGTGATGAAAAAAATATATAATAAATTGGTTCAATACATTACATTAGGTTAGGTTATGGGCTATTTTTCAATTTTTTTTCACAGCTTTTAATGATTTTTCAAAGAGGTGTTGAGTTGCGTTAATTCTGATTTGGCATGGAACCTTTTTTTACTTATTGTACTCAATAGCCTGAGTTTATAATATATCAACGTAGGTTTATTTCTATTTTGTAAAATTACGTGGGTAAACAGAATAGGGTTTTGCCTGGTTAAAAATGGTTCTAAAAGGTTTGTGTTGAAAAGAAATCTACATATTTACCTAATGTGTTCAACTTTTCACGTGGTGAGAAATCACCTCTCACACGAAGCGGTTTCCTCGGGGATGAAACATCTGTAATCACACGCTACGGCCATTAATCTCGGGCGCACTAAACAACTTAAAGCAACTTTTCCAATAAAGGCCAACTGAGCCCCAAGGCACCGACGTGCGGGGACCGACGGACGCGGACGCAGACGCGAGAGCGACGCCCTACAGACGTCTTGCCGTCGCGGAATCCGCAACGCAACTGTTTGAAACTGAAACTCGCCCCCAGAAAGATGTGTCAAATAATTTTTCACGTGATGGTGCGCATGTTCTTTTTTTAAACGCTCGAGTGAACGGAACGTATTTCGAATTTTCTTTTTGATGCTGCGAAAAGTTTATTTGCATATTTCTCTCATTTCTGTTCCAGATTACTTTACGGTCTACTCTCTTTGACGCTTTAAGGGTGGCAAAGGGAGAAATATCGTAGTTTGTAAAGTTATTCATAGGGTTTATGAATAGTAGATATGAACATTGAACATATTTACGGTTTTACGCTATATTCTTCAAAAACTACCTTTATATTTTTTAAATGTTTTCATTTTTATAACTTTTGATATAAATTCTGTGTATGTATAATCCTCGATATCTTAAATATTATTTTATAATCTATGTAAAAGCCCCTATGGGCGTATAACAACAATAAATAAATTTAAATAAATCTAACTACTTTAACTTTTACAATAGTATGCCGTTATAGCAAATTTACCCTATATGTAATAATGCTTCCAAACTGCATTACGTACCTAGATGCATGTTTACAAGTCCGAGAGACGGTAAACTTCTACGTTGTATATTGTAGTTTACCGTCCCTCGGGAACAAATTTCGTACTCTGAATGGGGCTTATGTAGTATCACGCATTCGAGGTCTTAAAATCTAATTATTAAATAATCAAAGGTATTTTAACACTTCTGGTAAATGGCTTAAAAACAGGCAAAGTATAACAAGTAATGTAATAGTTAAATAATGGTGCATAATAACAGGTAAAATAACAAGTAGCATAGTTAAATAACGGTATGTAATGAGTGAAAACCATAATAATTTCAAATAAACTTTTGCTTTCCCATATAATTTGGTTTTGAAATTTTGATGGTAATCGTTATTTGAAAATTAATTTAACTGTAAAAGGGGGTTTATGTTTCATAATTATGGTGATTTTCTTTTTGAACCCACACCCACTAAAAAAAACGTATTTCTAAAATCAGTCAGTTTTGACCTTAGAAAATGGCGTGTAATTTCTTTCGTGACGTCAACCAGCACCCCGGGTTATAAACGTCAAAATTTGTACTTCGCAAGCCCGCCTTCCATTTACCGCCTTTATTTATCGTCCGAATCGGAAGAAACGGCGATTGGCGCCAAACGGTGGAGGTTCAAATGGGTTCGAAAGGGGTTTCGAAAGTGCCGACATGGCGTCGAACGAACTCCGTAAAAATTCAATCAACACACTGCTTCTATGTCCGTTGCTCAAAACTGCCGCACCTTCTGAAATGGATACAACATCGGCTTTCTGAACTTGTGCTCTGTACACAATATGCTGAGATCAGAATTCTGCTTGGTAGTCTAATGTCTCACTCTCGTAACAGTTTCAAGTTAGCCATTTTTCGGGTTCAAATAATACTTTCATTTTGCTGAAAACTTCGTTCCTATCTGACATAACATATTTATGATAAAGACGCTTTCGTAACGCTACATGATTGCAAAAGCAACTGCTGTACCATCAACCAGATTGAAAGAAACTTATCGGAAATTAAAAAAGGTCGTAACTTTTCCCAACGGAAATCGAATTTTCGCGAAACCAGGGGAACCAGTTTTTCATAGTTAAACGCAAAACCTACTTTTAAATTATTTTAGTAACAAATAACTTAAGTGACTTTAAGAATAAAATTTGATGGAACTACATTTTGAAAGTTTATCGATTTCGAGTATAATATGTTTGTTTCGTTTTACAGTCATCAGACGACGCACATATTTTTGTAAAACTTACATGATTTACCCAATAACACCTTAAATTTCGGCATAGTTTGATGCCGTAAAAGAAAAGTGAGGAGAAAATTAGAACCCAATTCTAATAAGCAGTCATTTAATGTTTCTTACAACGAATCGTTTCTAAATGATGGAATGTTAATGGTGACACCGAGAGCTTCTTTCACTCTTTGACATAAACAGATTGAACAAATATATTTATTTATATTGGTCATACCATATAAAAATGTTAATTTGGCTCATATATTTTTTCGTTGAATGTAATCAAAGATCAAATATTTGGTATAAATCGTCCTGATTCATGTTTTGAAAAAAATTAACAGATTTTTGTCAATAAAAGTCTTAGGTCCGGTTTAACTCATTGCCAAGTTCAAACTGCGTTTTTCATATCATCAATGAGGGATTTAAACACCCTGAAAAGGGTCAAGAGTCTCATATAGATTCAAGGGTTGCGGGAGTCCGAAAGAAATAAGTGGATCTAGTTTCGTAAACATTTTATTCCACATTTCGTTGTTTTATCTCAGCCATCTACTTGACAATAAAATCGGAAAATATTTTAAATTCTGTTGGATCTGTCGTAGAAGTAAAAATGGATTTTTTTCCAAAACTGTGGAAAAACAACAAAATATTGAATTTATGTCAAAACTGTGGAAACGTGCATCGATGGTACGCCAACCCGTTGAATTGTATCCCGACGGAGTTTTACGTTTAGGTTAACTGGTTTTGAGAGCACAGTTTCCCGGGAAACTAATTACGAAACAAAATAGTTTTTTTCTCTTTCAGCCAGACGAATAAGTTTTTTTATTGGAACATGAGAAACTGCATTTATCAATATCCCTTAACCGTCCATTGCTCTAATCTAATAAATAATGCCTCAGCAGAAAAAAAAAGTTCATTTAGACATTTGGAAATTTTTCATAAGAATTAAAAAATTATGCGTTTTTTTAAGGTACTTGTTTTCTAAATTTAACAATCAGAATTTAATAGGATTTGAGATGTGTGTCAAATGCCAACAAAAACTAAAAACTTTTATATGTTTACTAAGTTACAAAAAAAAATTTGAAAATACGATTTTCAAAGTCAATATTTTATCAAAAATAGTTTTTCGTGGACAATAATTAATATTCATTATTATTATCACTCTTTTATACGCCTATAGGGCTTTTACTTTGGATACAAGATATTATTTTAACAATTTTTACGTCAAGGTTTGCAATAAACAATAGTTTTATATAGTTTAAAATTTGAATAGTTTTAAAAAAACATATATAATAATGTCAACATTTTCAGGAATAGTATTTTGACATGAAAGATTTGCTTATGTTTGTTTTAAAAATTGAATGTGTTAAATTAAAAATGTCGATATTATTTGCTCATTCCTGTACTAAACTATTTATATACAGAAATTAGCGAGTTTGCTAAATAATTTATTTGCGATCAGTGACAATGCCTAGTGAGTCGAGTAAGGGACTTTTATATTAACCAGACTCAGGAGTTCACAACAGTTGAACTCCGAATTTATATTTTTAAAAAGAAGCTTTAGAAATTAAACAAAAGCCGAGAAATTAAACAAAAATTATTTTACCAAACTGTTGCTGTCACAATCGCTCTGTTATTTATAAAGGTTAGAAAGAGTACATGACCTAAATGACTACCTTGCGGTAAGCCACTGGAGACATAGATTTGTTGTTTTCATTTTTTCATAAATAATTTTCTTTAATTCAGATTGCTAGCGACCCAAATTAGCAATTTGCCGTGTTTTGCTAAGGACTTTAATTTATGAAGAAGTAATTTATGTGATATATTATCAAATGCCTTTGTGAAATCTGTACACGCTTGTCGACTGAGTTTTTTAATAAATGCATTAGTGATGTAACTTTTATAAAGAAGCAAATTTGTGAAGCAAGGTTGTTGACCAACCTTTTACAAATATTATTATATGAGGTTATATCTGGTCAATAAAAAACGATTAAAATAGTTTGGGGAAACACGCGGATGCATACAGGATGATATTTTGTAATATCGGCGTCATCACTTTTTTATAATAGGAGTAGGTAATGTAACATAGTTTTTTAGTTTGTGGGGAAATGTCCAGTTTACAGAAGGTTATTAAAAAGTATATTAAAGGATGTGCTAGTGCAATTTTATCTGGCCCCGCAGACTAATTGATGTCGAGTGCCATTTATTTTTTAAAATAATTTTTGATCAACGTCACACGTTGATAGATTGATTATTTGTTTTTATTTATCAAACGGTATCCTATCATCGGGCGTAGATTTATCGTAAACATTTTTTAAAACATCGGCAAATAAGTTTGCCATGTCTTGTGTGTTATCAGCTTTCCTATTGTCCAAATGCATAGTTAGAGAATAGTCTGAGTTGGTTATGCTGTTTACTTTTTTAATAAAATTCCAAACATGTCTTGTCTCCAGAGAGCTGTTTTCAATTTCGTTCAAGAACATTTTTTTAGTGACGTTTAGACAATTATTTACATTATTTCTATCATTAGTGAAATGAGTATAATTTTTGGCAATCAAACTGGTAGCTATTTTTCTGCAGCGTATAAAAAGGCAAACGTATTTTATTGATATTTGAAAAAATGAAAATACATCTTATTTAGAGACTTATCTAATTTTCTATCTGGTAAAAAAGACCAGTTTATTTTATATGCGCAAAATGGTAGTTTACGGAGTCGAAATCAGTTTGTTAAAGGTTTAGAATTAATAATGTATTTATTTCCAAGATTTACTCTTCGGTCAAAGGTAAAGTAACATTCTCTTAAATTGAAAGACATTTACAATCTATCTGAGTCTCCATGTTTCATGGAACTTGGTGACACAAGTGTTAGTATATTAATTGAAGTTTAGTTAATATATCTATATCCAGCCTGAATCTAATGATGACTGCGAGGAATACGAGTTTCGGATGGCTACAGCATGAAGTACAAAAATTTATTCTCCATTAAAAATTTTGTCTTAAGATGACCAAACAGTTTTGTCCCAAACAGTTCGTGTTTATTTGAGTTTCATCGTTACAAAATGAAGCCGAAAAACATAATAATTTCGCAAAAATAACCACCTACTTAGTTTTATCTTAATCTCTACCCAACAAAAACAATGAATGCAAAATTCATACGGTAATAATTTCAGAACCAGACAGGAAAAACACATTATTTATGCCCCTGTTACACGTGTGAGGGTCCCGAGGGTGCGTCATGTTTAGGAGCTCTTAGTTTTTGAAAATATGTTTTCAGCGTTACACCGTTCCATGTAGGTAGATAATATGTTAAAAGAGAGAGAGTGAAACATGAAACCCGCCATTGCGCGGGCTGACACAAATAAATACACCTTAAAGCGATCAAAATTGGATAAACATTTGAAATAAAACAAAATGACTCCTTGAAAGTCCTCCAATTCGTCTAAGCATATCAATAATGTATCACTGTTTTCTCTTTGACTCAAAGTTTTTTAAGGCAAAAAAGAATTTGCTTAATTTTAAAGTATTTTCAAATCACAACAAGTGTACGTCGACGATAATTATTATAAACATTTAAGTCAGAATGATGGTCTACCAATTTAGAGAATCTAGTTAAAAGACGTAATATAAATGACCTCTTAATGTTTTATAAAATTGTTAACAACCTAGTAGATAGTAACTTAATCAATGAAATCAATTTATAAATCTACCAGAAAATTTGACATATTTTGGACCGAAATTTTTAACAATAATACGGGATACTTTAATCCCATATCTAGAATGTCACGATCTTACAACGATCTCACTAAATCACACTCTATAATAGATATTTCTGTGAATAATTTTACTTGTTTTAAGAAACATCTCCATGATTTGTGCAACTAAGATGTTGTTTTATTATTTTTAATAAAAACTTTAAATATTATGTAGCTATCATGTATTTCAAATTTTCTATTTAAGTTTCTAAATTATGTAAAAAAATACTTACATTGGTTTTCATGTGTCTGTGAATACGCTAATGTTATTACTGTAGACACATTAGTCTAGGGATATTTATATTTGTATCTTAATTTGTTATACATTAACCAAAATAATGCTCTGTAAATATCCTGTTTGTGTCTCAAATAAATAAATAAATACCGAATTTTCCTATACTGTCAAAGGAGTGTTATTCAATTGTGTAAGATAACATTGAACACAACCTTAGTGACTCTCAAATGAAAATTTGAAACAGGTATGATAAAAAAAGATATTATTTAACCATTGAGCTAATTCGAACCTCTCTCCTTCGGTCGTATTTAACTGTATCGTACTTCGAGATATTTTTATTGGCTGCTATCTTCATGAATGATTGCAAGATTCTTCCCGACTAAATGCAATCTAGAAAAAGTCTTGGGAAAATATATCCATTTTTCATAAGAAAAACTCTCTTTTTATAACTTTTGAAATAATACTTTTTATAAATTTTGATTTTTTAGCGAAATTGGATAACGCGCACGTCCCGGTTAGACGAGAGGTCTGGGTTCGAGTCCCAGTTGCGATCATTGTCTTTTTCTATTTTTATGTGTCTTGTTGTCTTTCATATTTTCATTTAGATTATAAATGTTATCTTCTTCTTCAATGAAATATATCCATTTTTATTTTAATTTATCCGTTTTTTTTTCAATGGCCTTCGTAATCACCTACGCCATTGGTTCACGGTGGTGTTTGAGGTGTTTTGCTCCAATAGCAGAGCTAAAATTTTGACGGCTGGCGTGGTCTAGGGGTAAGGCTCTTAACTCGCAATCCGAAGGTCGGGGGATCGAATCCCGGCGTGGCAAATAAATTTTATTTGATTAATCTGTGTTATTTCACAATTAAATAATTTCAAATAATATGTAGTATATTTGCGGCACGTTCCAGAGTAGAAGATACTATCAGTATCGCCCTGGTGAAAGACCACCGTTCAGAATTAAAAAGTTGCTTGAAATGGCCTCAGCCGCGTTTGGTGACCAGATCTGAATAGCCAGGGACTTCACCTTCCTCTTCCCATCTCCTTCCCCTCCCCACTACCCTCAGCCTTATAACGTACCCCAATTGGGGATGCCATAGTCTCACTGGCTCCAGACGGGAGCAGTTGGGACTCTTGTGCGGTGTTCATATTAAAAAAGTAAGACAGAGATCATAGGTTCAATCCTCCTTCAATCCTTTTCTATATGGCATTCTCAATTGGGGTGTGTTGTGAGGCTGAAGGTATGGGGAGGGGAAGGAAACAGGGAAGAGGAAGACAAGGAAGTTGCAACTGTTCCTTTTTATTTTCTATGTCTTAATCTGTAAGACGTTTCTTTTAGATTTATTAGCATTATCTTCTTCATGAATAATTAAATATTATGTTGATGGGAATATAATCCTCCAAAAGTTGTTCCAATAAATTAATTAAAAATTAATAAAAATACTTTAAGAGTTGCATCAACAAAACACGCCAATGCGCACAAATTCCTACGTACACATACAATGTTCAAAAGAATCAAAAATAGCTCAGGAGTCTCGCTCCAGTAATCCAATTTCGTTTCATTCAAACAAACAAATTCAAATAAAGTTAGATCTTTTTGAATATATTATTTCGTTGGATCTTTGAGTTTTTGGGCTTATTTTGCCAAGAAAATGCAAAACTCAAGCCACAGGTGCTGCTAGGGACACGGGAAATGGAAATTAATGGCAGCTAGGAATGCGAAATGTTTGCAATACAAAAACGGGATGTTTTCTTTTATCATCCCGACATCTTGTGTGTATCTCTACTTCTGAGGGGTTCTGGGGTGGGGCTTTTGTCTTACATCAGATGTTGAGCAAAAGCGACATTAGCTTATTTATTATTAAGCCTCTGCCTAATAAAACAATATGCATAAAAGCAAATGTTTGACTTTGAAAGTCTTAAATCAATTGTTTAATTTTTTAATTAATTGAAAACAAGAGTGTCACTAAAATCTGAAAACAAAAAAAAAGGTACGGTCTCATCGAATCCAGGCCGACCAGGATAAAGCATTTCGTTCGGGTTTGAATCTTGCAATCATACATAAAAACAGCAGCCAATAAAAGTATGCGTTAAGAAAATGAAGATAATGTTCGTAGTTTTTAGTAAAAGTATGGTACAGTTAAATATGACCGAATCGGATGGGGACACATTAGCTCACTCGGTAGAGCGCCGCCCCGGCAAGGCGTTGATCCTTGGTTCGAGTCCTAGATGTGACCGTATCTTTTTCTGATTTTTCTGTTTTCAGATTTTTTATTGAGTTTCGCTAATATTGTCTTCACTTAATTAAAATATTTATTTATTGATTTATTTATTTATTTATTATTTATTAACGGACTAACGTCCAATTTACAATCAAGTAACACGAAATTTTGGAAATGTACATTACAAGAATAAAGGATGGTATATGAAAGCAAAGACAAACAGATAAAACATAAGAAAATAGAAGTGTCAAGTCAAGACTTTGCTAAAAATAGATTAATATAAAATATCTTCAATTGTTTAGTGAGCGACAAAAAGAGTCAATAATATAGTTGATGATTTTGAAGAAACAAATTAGATCAGATTTTTCCCGACGGTCTTCTAAAGGAGCAAGGTTTAGAGTTTGTTCGATTTCATTATATGAGTAATCGCCTCGTTCTAATCCTAGCCTCCTAGCAATTCCTTTTAGGAACCGATGTTGAACGGACTCAATATGACGAATATGGATAGCATAAAAAGGAGACCATATAACACAAGCATATTCAAGATGGGGGCGGACCAAGGAGCAGTAAAGAGTTCTTAGGGTATTTATGTTTTTGAAGTCAGAAGTGATTCTAGTGATGAAACCAAGTAGTTTGAGAGATTTGTTAACAATCACATCTATATGTTCCCGAAAAGAAAGTTTGCTATCGAGAGTGAAGCCAAGGTCTTTAATAGATTGAACAGTTGTTAAGCAATTATTATTCGGTTTGTATTCGAAAACAATCGGATTTTTAGCTCTAAAAAACATAATTTTGCACTTATCGACATTTAGTTTCAAGCAATTAATTTTACACCAGTCATTGAATGAGTCAATATCTGATTGGAAAAGAAGGCAGTCATGGTAATTTTTGATTATTTTTAGGATCTTATTGTCGTCAGCAAAAAGCCAAAAGCGTGAGTGAGAGAAAATACTAATAATGTCGTTTATAAGTTGAAAAGAAGCGGCGCTAGATGTGCTCCTTGCGGTACGCCGGATGTTACTTTACTAATAATAGACACAATGTTATTTATTTTAACTCTTTTTTTTCTATCGCTTAAATAAGAATTAAAGAAGGATAACAATGGGTTTCGTATACCTATAGCTTGTAGCTTGGCCATGAGGATTAAGTGGTTTACTTTGTCAAAAGCTTTAGAAAAGTCGGTATATAGAACATCTACTTGTGATTTATCTTCTAGACCGTTGAATATGATGTTGATGAAGGAGAGTAAGTTTGTAGTGGTAGATTTTGCAGATCTAAAGCCATGCTGTTCCTCAATCAGTACATTTTTGAAAATAGGTGTTATTTTCTTTGTGATTATAGACTCAAAGATTTTAGGAATATGATATAATATCGAAATAGGTCTATAGTTTTCAACGTTCGACTTATTACCCGACTTAAAAATATGTCTTATATAGGAAACCTTCCAGGAGTCCGGAAAAGTGGCAGATGATAGAGATAAGTTATATAATAAGCAAATTGGCTTTGATACAATAAATTTACATTCTTTCAATAATATTTCAGGTATACCGTCCGGACCAGTGTTTGTTTTGCTGGGAAGATTATTTAAGGAGTTGAATACATCAATAAGTGTGATTTGGCAATTATTAAGGTCAACAGTATTAGTATAGTTAAGTGGAGGGATGGTGCAAGTGCTATCAGAATAGACGGAGGAAAAGTGTTCAGCAAAAAGGTTGGTAAAATATTACAATTAAAGGTTACTAATTAAGTTAAAAATAAAAATAAAAATAAATTTTTAACTTTATTTTTATAGATATTATAGAAACTTAACCAATTTAATTTAATTTATAAAGAATCAACCAATTTTTAAAAAGATAATATTATGTTATCTTGATAAATGGTAATATGTATTCTTATTGTATAAGCATTTTTACTAAGCATTAATTATTTCTAAAAGGGAGTAATTCGGTTTTTAGCTGTGAGAATGGAATTCAGTTTAGCTGACCGTTAACGTTAACGACCATCCAGCATAAATTCATTTACTCGTATATATTAAAAAAAATTAATGATTAATTTTAGACTTTGGAAACTGGCAATCTTTGGAAAGGAGGTTAATTTTTTTTACTTATTCGCAAATACGAATAAAGCTATAGTTTTCAATTTAGTCTAACATAAATTCTTTATAAAATTATGTAGAAAAACACAGGAGTTCCATTTGTTTAACACATAAAGCCCGCCGGTTTCTTCTCTTTTTTTTCTAAAGCACTGTACAATTTTATCCAGAGAAGAGTATGGTGCAAGCTGTAGAGTTGAGCAAGGATGGAAAAGTGGTAGGGGTGTCAATAAAGCCTTACGATCGCTTGGGGAGTATTTCACGACACTTCACCCTAAAATCTGATCCCCAAAAACTCACTTGCTACCGGAATTTACAGAACGTAGCAAAGCGTTACAATTTTCTATTCCTTTCTCCAGAAAACTTATAATTGGTAAGTTTCTTTGTACGACAAGTGCAAACTTTGCAAGCTTCGTTACAATTTCCATCACAAGCTTACACCCGGAGGGTAACTTGTTCGAATCTGGAATACAAAAGGAAATAAAAGTATGAAATAGTCGAATTCAGACATTTTCGCTTGCAATATGCAGTTGAAGTTCTTAACGCTTATGCTCACGGTACTATTTTCCTGGAGTATCATTTTGCAAACATATCTGAGTGTGGAAAAATCTGAGACTGTATTCTTATAAATATAATTATTAAATATGTTCAATTGAAAGAAGTTATAAATATCTACTAAGATAATATATAAATAAGTTTTTCACTTTTATCTTCTAAAAATGGTATGTGTATTAGAGATCTCGGAGATCTATTAAACAGTAAGCTTCTTTTCAATCTCACGACGAGCGTCGATTTCAAATTATAATACTTTCAGTTTTGAAAAACTCACAAACATTTAAGATTTGACGGCCGGCGAGGTCTAACGGTAAGGCTCTTGACAATTATATTTGATTAATTTGTGTTATTTCGTTTAAAATAATATATAGTATTTTTGCGGCACGTTCCAGAGTGGTAAATACTCTCAGAACTCTCAGTATCGCCTGGTGTAAGACCACCATTCAGAATTGAAACGTTGCTTGAAGTGGCTTTAGTCGTGTTTGGTGACCAGATCTGAATAGCCAGGCACTTCCCTACCTTTCTCTTCCCCATTTCCCCACTTACCTTCAGCCTCACAACATACCCCAATTGTGGACGCCATAGTCTCACTGGCTCCATACGGGGGTTGCTGAGACTCTTGTGAGGTATTCACATTAAAAATATATTTTTTTAAATTCTACAGGCCTACGTCAGAAGTCTGACAGGGTAAGCTTCAACAGAGTGAAACCCTCATTTTTCCATATGCTAATCAAACATAGAAAGAGTTCAGGAAAAGTTTATGAAAAATGTGTACAAAAAATTATGTCTCCATGGATTCCATGCCGACTCAGAATTAATTCAACACCTCTTTGAAAAGTCATTCAAAATGTTAATGAGTTAACTTCATTCTCAGTTGTTCGGTCACCGTCTCTATGTGCCTTAAAACTATTGATCAGTACTATATAAGATAGCCCGTATGTATCACAAAAAATAATTTCAAGTGTAGGTATATTTAGAGTTACTCGTTCTCCTGACTTCCTGAATAAACAATATTGTTTATGCGAAAGTGTATTTGTTTGTTTGTTCTTCTTTCACGTAACAACGGAGCAACCAATCAATCTGATTTTTAGCATAAAGGTAAAAGAAGGACTGAGAAATAATACAAGGTATTTTTAACCTCGGAAAAACATTTAGTTCCTGTGGGAAAAATTTTTGTACAGTAATTTTGCCCTTGGCTAGTATTTTATAATCCTAAGAGCAACACCGATAATTTTGAAAATGTGTTTATAATAAGAAGTTGTAGCACCTTCAATAATTTTGTTAAAAAATAACATTCGATCGACCGTGCATAACAGGAATCTTATTATTTTTGAAACACATTTCCTTTTTTTGCACTGAGCATTAATAGTTTGACTTGAAAATCATTTTTTCTTATTATTATTATTTCAAATATTTCAAAAACAACTTTTATAGCTTTAAAAAGATGCACTTTATGAGAACTGTTTATATTAGGTTGTTATGTATTGTATTTTGGTTTTACATTTTATATGTAGTTATTTTACTGGTCAATGATATAAAAATTCTCAGCACTGTTAAATATGAGTGTATGAAGACTGTTTATAATGCAAATAAATTAAACATATGTAGTTCCTACACACTGATCTTTTTACTAAAAAATAACAGAGAAAATTGGTAATCAATGAAAATATCGATCCGTCTGATTGCTAGCTAAACGTTCCGTCCATAAGGCTATCGACCACCTGACGTGAATTTATATTTTTAAAACAACGAAAAACAAGAAAAGTCAATAGAATCTGAACCAAAAAACATCCGCAAAATCATTTTTATTACTGTTATTGTTTTTTTTGCTTAAAGCTTGTTTTTAGATTTAACATAATATCGCCTCTTTGACAATGCTTTCACAATGCCAAATCGCTAATTTTGGGCTGAACCTTAATGTGAAGCAAACCACCATCAGATCTTATTTATTAGATAAGTTCTTAGATTATAATATTACAAAATTAGTACAATGAAAATAAATTATATGCGCTCTGTAAACTATATTATTTATATTCCTTGAAATTTGCTTCCTGCTGCGGGCTGAATGAAGATCCAGATTCAAAACTTTTTCGCGAACAGCATTTTTTTGATTTTCCGGCCGTGAGGCGTTCCTTTTTCGAGAATCCGAACAAAAGTGGCGTCGCGACGACAGTGGAAGTGAATTTCGACGTTGGGATAACTAATGCATGACGTAGTTCCGCGAAGAGAATGCATCTTATTAAAGGTGAAACTTTCAAGAACACTAAATTTACCAAAAAACCGTGGATTTTTCTAACATCATTTTTCACTACGTTTACAAATAAAACAATTTTCGAATATTTTGCAGAAAATACATTTTGTTTCAAAGGTACATTTTTATCATATCCGGATAGGGCAATGAAAATCGTATACCATTTATTAAATAATTCTGGCATATAATAATTATTCATTTATATTCTCCTGTACGTCTCATTCGGGCATTGATTTTCCCCATATTTCTGTAAGATGTCGAAAGAAAGCGGATCGACCCCCACGAAATATGGTGTTGGAGAAAAATCAAGATTTCATGGACAGCCAGACAAACAATTGTGTCCATTCTGGAAGAGCTGGGCATCCACAGTAGGCTTTAAACCATCTGCCTACAATGTAAATTAAGATATTTTGGACTCGTTGCTCGCTAAACTGAAAACTCCAACATGAAGAAACTCATGGTCACTGGTAAAGGGAATGCAGAAGAAGCAGAAAAACGTAAATAGAGGCTAGAGTGACCAAGCGTCAATGTTCCAACTGTGAATTAACTTTTTTATTAACTTTTAACTGCTGACGTCGGGGCCGCTCCGCCCTAGCAACAATAATAATATCGAAATTCTCCCCTCCCCCGGGCGCTACGCATAAGCCGCTTCCAGTAGCTTTGAATTAGTGACGCCAGTGCCGTAAGTTTCAAATTTTTAATTTTTAAAGTTAAATTTCTGTAACTAAATTCATTTTTTTTTTTTTGCGGGCCTCTCTGACCCATCGTCAGTACTTATGTGACTTTTTAAAGTTGATTTTTACTATAAAAAATAAACATAAACAACTTTACTAAACTTTATGAAACATAGTTTTTTCGAAACACTATTGAAATATTGTAATAAAAGTGAGTTCATTAATGGAGGATTACGAAATTTCGCACACTTATAGTTTATATAGAGAAGTGCAGAATGCTAATATTTTTTTAAATTATGCATAAAAAATACATTAAATCAATAAAAAAAATTACACATTAAATAAACTTTGGTCGAATTTCGACCATTGGGCGATCTCTAGTAGGTATACTTAAATTGTTCAATAAATAATAATTTGGACTCCAAAATGTTCATGGATCTCTAATATATAAGCATATAAAGTAATAAGCCGCCCCGGTCCCCACGTCATAGAATACTTAAAAAAATCACGTCAGCAGTTAAAGTTTAAGAATGTCAAATGTTCATGGATTACGAATAAACTGAAAATATTTTAAAACTTCTGCCACCATTATTAAAAGTGCAAACCGTTGTTTATGCAATCATGGAGGATTTAGCTAACAGAAGAACTGAATCCAAGCGGGCTGGTGGGAATCCATGCATAAGTCCACTCTTCAGCTAACCGGTCATCCAAATTTAAAACAAAAAAGTTGTCAAAAATGTGTTTTATTTTATTATTTTAAATTAAAAAATGAGGCAGCGTTTTTTTGTTACGCGACAAAGGTTTTGAACAGATGCCAACAACTTTAAAATAAGTACCTATCAATTTTAATTTTAAATTAATCATTAAAATCTACAGGTCTCTCAGTTTTGTTACTGCTGACTAAAAGGAAAAAGCGATCACTTTCCTTCGGCAGCGAAGTAGATATTTTGCAAAATCGCAACTTTACTAATGATGCAACCAGTTAATCCATTTAAAATTATTTGCCGATGCGCGGTGCCTATAGTTTATTTCTGCATTCTGGGCTTCACAACTTAGTGCTAGGTGAGCAGATTATGAATTTACATTCAACAAAAATAAGGATTTTTTGTTTTACATTCATCATTGAGGGATTAAACTCAATTTAAATCAGTTCTTAATCTTTGTTCATTGTTTGAATATTTTGTACAGTTTATAAATCGAACAATTTTTTCTTCACATAAAATATTTTGGATTATGGCTACTGTCAAACTAGGCTCACGCCATGTGAATTCTCGAAGTAAACTATACAATGGTCAATTTGGTAATTATAAAACACATCTTGAAATTGAACTTTTTAGTCCGACCGAGTATGTACAAAGTGCCTACATATCACAAAGATGCTAGGTAATAAATATAGAAAAATGTAACGAAGCAAAAGTACCAACAGATTATACGACATGGTTATATGGATCCAGTGCATAAAATAGTTTAGATAGTTGTTTACCGAGAAAGACATATTTTATTATTAGAATTTAGTCCGGTGGCGTCTGTAATTATTCTCCGATTCAACTTCAGATAGACTTTCTTCAACATGACGAGAATCAAATGCAAATCTACCTGCATCTTTTGAAAGTACTTGTTTATGTTGTGGTCATTAGATTCTTATGCATGGCTGTTGTGTTTACACGATAGATCTTTTGTTGTTGAGATACCTGCTCACTACTTATCATTTTGTCGATTTTTTAGTTCAGTAGTTTTTGTGGTTTAATGGTTTAGTCAAACTAGTAATTAGTAATTCGATCGTAATTGTTGATTTGCATTCACAGTGTCAAAGAAAAGATACTAATTCTCTCAAATATAGATCTATGTTTAGTGTTGAGAGGTGAAATTAAATTGAAAGGTGAAATGTATCTCGCCAAAGTAGTGCAATTTTAGATATATCACTTATTATGTACGTTAAACTTGAATAAACACACGTTTTTGTTATTTTAATTATTTATAATCTCAATATTCTATATTTTACCACAAAAAATAAAAAAAATAATTTTAAAAATAAGACATTACAAAATTTCGTCAAATAGTCTATGATTAGCGTGTTGAGGTATTTTATTTATTTATTAGTTTTATTTTAGTAAATTGTACATTTAAATTTACAATTTCCTAATTAATTATATCGTATCATATTTCAAACTATATTTTTTCTTGTTTTATGTATCTCCTACAATAAATTTTGAACTTTCCAATTGGTAAGCTTGCCTTAAGTTTCTGGTAGAGTGTTGTATAACTTCATCCCTTTGTATAGTAAACTGTTCTGCGTATTCGTTTTGTCCTTTTTTTGTAGTCTGATTTCCTTGCAAGTCCTTGTGTTGTGTCTTTGAATGTCCTTGTTGTATATAATTTTGTTTGAGAAATATTTTGGTAACATGTTGTTCACTATTTTATGGATAAATATCATCGTGTGCAGGGTCAACAACTGTTTCACGGTTAGCCAATTTAGTTCCTTTAACATTTTACAGTTACAATGTTAGCGATCCTGCGTTAAAATACGTATATTTTTAACCGTTCTATGTGAAGTCGGGGCCGCTCCGCCCTAGCAACAATAATCATATCGAAATAATCCCCTCCCCCGCGCGCGACGCATACGCCGCTTCCAGTAGCTTCGAATTTAGTGACGCCAGAGCAGTAAGTTTTAAATTTTAAATTTTTAAAGTTAAATTTCTATGTTTTCTCTCTACACATATAATTATAATTAAATACACGTCGATTATGTTTAGTATTTCATAACAGCGTGATTTAAATGGATTTCACACAGCATTGAGTATTTTATTCCGGGAACGTACTGGTAAAAACTGAACTTTGTTGATATTATTTACAAAGCCTGTGATTTATGATACAGTTTGGCTTCCGAATCAAAGCTTATGTATTCATCTAAAGCTTTCTTCGAACGACTGAGCCTGGCTGTATATAAAATCCGAGTTGCAGCAGCGACGGCATGTCATTAAAAGCAGGTGACCCATATCCCGGCGAATGGGTTCGTATTGTGCTATATCTTGACATCGCGAATGTAACACGTTTGTTGGTGACGCCATTGTTGAAACGTAGATGGCACTAATGGACGTGGTATAGTCACCCTGTTGTGGATGCAGAAAATAGTTGATGTTATGTAACCGCATCCAAAAATTTTTTTTTACAATAGCTTCACACAGGGGGCGCTGAGGAAAATACTTTCCCCCAGGTCCTATCTCCTCTCCATCAAAGGAGGAAGAGGATGTTCTAGGATGGAAAAAGGTTTGAGGGGTGGATATGAATATGGGGGTCCAGGAGTGACGGACGTATGAATCCATGTGAGTCAAGGCGGTGGATCAAGAGAATGGAGGAGTGGCAAGATAAGAGAAGCCTCCTACAGGAGAGGCCAAATTGTCTTCCTCTCTATATGGCCTGCCACGCGGCAAGTGGATAGACTCACCCGTCGCCAAGACAAATCTCGCCCCGTGAACGCGGGCACCAAACGTAGCAAATCACTTGGTGTGACCTATGGCAGAGTTATTTGTCATCCAATAAATGGTTCCATGTAACCGTTTAGGCTTGTGATTGTTAAGAGTATAGAAAGGAAGGGTTATTTTTACTTGAACAATTAGAAATCAGTTAACGAACGAATGACCCTTATATAACAGTATTTAGTAAGTAAAATTAAGTAAGGAAAATTATTAATTCCCCATATCTTTGTATGTTTACAAAACCTTAACAATATATCACATTTAGATAAATCAGGAGCAGTCCCATCTTTATTAAGCAATTAAGAACACTTTACGCGTTGAAAGAGTCCATAAGAAATTTTTAAGGTTTTTATTCTCGCGGCTCTATGGACGTTACCCTTGGCTTTACCCATCCATTTATATATTAGGCATGACCAATTACCACTCCCTAGAGACACGTAGAGGTATTGCTTTGCTTAAATATTTTTTTCAATTAATGAACGGTCACTTATCTAATAATGAGATACTGGCCCAATAAATTTTTTTTGTACCAGAGTCTCACTCTTGAGGACGTCATCACAACCTCCTATATAGTAGAGCAAGCTGCACTAATTTATTTATGACCTCACCTCTGGGGAGAGCTACGTGCTTTTTGAATGCGGTGGATAAAAAAATAGATTCATTTTTTGTGTCCTATAGCGCATTTGTAAGATTTTTGGCATTGCATATGCACTGAATAAATGGTACAATTATAACGACTTAGGCTTTAATGCCTGTAATTGTTATGAATAAATGTACAACTTATATATAAATAAATAAATAAATTAAAATTTGTTCTGGGGAAAACAGATTTCAAATTATCCCGTCACAAATATTTCCTCAATAAATCGGTTTAACCGATATAATTCAATTTAGGCACTTTCAAAATTAAAATTTAGAATCATATTAATACTCGGATCAAAGTGGTCTAACCACAGCTTGAAAATGGTCTTGTCACCCGAAACAGCTGTCACATTGATAAACAAAAACTTAAATACTTGCAGAACTGAATAAAAACATCATTACATGTAATTTTAAAAAAATGTAAATGGAGTTCTACGAAAAACACAAGAACAATAATTAGTAACGTCCTCTGATTATGTGACTTCATGCTTTCTTTTTTTAGGTTGGCAGTACCTATCGGCAAACGTCACAACGAGCAACATTCAACATTCTGCTGAACAATTTAGACCGGTCAGTGATGGGACAGTGGCTGAGTTGACTTCGCCCACCCAGGCGTCCCGCGTTTGATCCCTCAGCTGGCTAAGCCTTCCATCACAACTTAAGCAACATTTTCAGCGTTGTGGTGGTAATAGAAGATTTATATTTATTGTCAAATAATTCTTAACCAGGGAATGTTTGTCTTTCTTTGAAATTGAAAATAATGTTATGGATATTACGTTTGTATTAATGTTTACGAAATTATTTTTAAATTCCACTATTTTCCACCTCAAACAACTGAAATAATTGTTTCTTAGTATGTTAAATTGAATCGAAGTGTTGTTTAATAAGAATGGTAGCAGTATAAAGAATGTTCTAAAACGGATGTTCTATGTTCATCATAAAACCGTCTAAAATAAGACTTGAAACT
Source organism: Glyphotaelius pellucidus (assembly GCA_936435175.1). Classification (NCBI taxonomy): domain Eukaryota; kingdom Metazoa; phylum Arthropoda; class Insecta; order Trichoptera; family Limnephilidae; genus Glyphotaelius; species Glyphotaelius pellucidus. Next base: position 16,768,408 of record OW386545.1, read on the forward strand.
GAGGCTCATGAAACATGTCCACTTTAGATTTTTAATCCTTCTAATGGACATAGAATTGTACCGAGCTTTCTAGAGCCGTCATTAACGTAAATATTTCCTTGCGTTTTCCAAAAATCCGGGTGTTTATCCACAGTGTTCCAGTTTTGCTGAATACAGTTTTTGAGAGGACATTTCAATGCAATTAGGGCTTAAAACTCCAAACTAACCCGAATGCGAATGTTGCATCATTTTCAGGCTTGGCGAGATAATGTCTGGCTAGGCAGTACCTACGATCATAATACGAGGGCAACAATAGGCTTTCTCGGTAGTTTTCTAATTCGATGGAAAGTGTTAACAATTATTTCTTTATTATTCAACAAATTTCACTAGAAGAAATATTATTCTTGGAAATTTGGTTTCTATTTTTTTTTTTTTTTTGATTCTTCATTTTAAATCAAATATTTTAATGAAATTAAAGAGAACTTGTTTTAAAAACTCTCTTTTTCGCAAAAATATTTTTTTAAATATAAACTCACTACCGCAATCCCGATTTTTCCAGATTTTTAAACAAAACGTGTTTAGTATATAACACCAATATTCAAATTATTAAGTCAAAACAATTAACAGAACCGGCAAAGAAGGGTTAAACGAAAAGCTTTTAATATTTTCAAAAACCTGTAGTTCAAAATTACACTCACTTTTACAGATAAAATGAATTTCCATCACGAACTTACACTTTCAAAAATATAAAGGCTTATTTTTTTTTTATTTAACATAAATGCATGATAAATCAAATAACCACAGAACTTGAATACAACTTTCACTGTACTTGAAAATTAACTTGATTTGATGAATTGTTCAAGTTTTGTGAAACATCTTATGGCCTTTACGGAACGGGTTGTTTCAAATTTCAAAGATAAATATTGTAGTTCTGTGAAAGTCTTACACAAGTTCTGTTACCTAGTACTGTGAAGCAACCGGCATGTGATGAAATAATAACAGAACTTGAATAAAACTTTCAACGAACTTGAATTTCTACTTCGAAATTATATGCTTTTTTTTTAAATTCTGTCCATCCTGGTTTTTGTGCCGCTCAAAAAATTAACTACGCGCCAATGAGTATGATGTTCTTTTCTCGTAGAATCGACATTTTTTTTTTATTAAATTAAAAGTAAAAATTATTTGAAAACTATTTGTTAGCAAAAAAATATTTCAGTTCGGTAGTATGTTTTGGAAAATGATTTACTGTAGACATCTTAAATCGAAAAAAAGTTAAAATAAAAAAAAAAAATCAAAAATTAGTGACATTCTTTCAGCTCAGTAAAATGCTTATATTTAAAAAAATCCAAACATTAAATTTTGACATAGTGTGAAGTTTATGAACTCATTTAAGAGGAATATCACGCGTGAGCAGGATTCAATAAAACACTAAGGTGGCGAGGCCACGGGCGCGATTCCAGTGGTTATGGAATCCATAAAGCCTTAATAGTTGAGCCTTAAACCTTTGGATCATTCCACTCTATTTTCACACGAAGAGCGGCAGGTGATTTCAAAGCTTGTGGTCGTTTGAAATAAGATGAACCTATTGCTATTAACGTAAAATAAAAGTAAAAATATGTTACCAAAAGGATTTGTAACAAGGCGTGTGAATCCTTTTATATAATATGTATGGTATCGGTAAGTGGCATCTCCAGTATTTGCACATTGACCATAGTTCATTGGTCAGATTGCCAATCCTTGAGTTTTTTGGGTGCCAAAACCTGTGAGCAACAGACAAACCCTGAAGATTCAATTGGGCGCAACTTACCACCATTCTTTATTCAACAGCCGAGAACACCGGGAACCCTTTTGGTTGGGGACCGACGAATCCGCTTGCTTATTTCATCATCATATTTTATTTAAAAATACGGAGATCGATTCTTTGACGATAAGAATCCAAGTACGTCGTGTGATCCTGGACTTTTACTGGCTTTAATTTTGGGGACAAGACCCACAAGGCCATTTCTAAAACTATCAAGAAGAATATTTGTGGTACCTGAGTTGAGATGATTTACTGCGGACAAGCTGATCCATGTATAAAGGTATCGTCGGCTTGTGTAACTGGTCTCTTTGATAGTTTGCATTTGTTGAAATTTGTTTTTTGGTAAAAAATGTAGTTTAGTGGTGTGTTTATATATAATTGGCGTACATCTAGTACGTTGAATATTTGTTTTATATCAGTCATTCTACGTTAAATGTAATTTCTAATTGTGTGGTGGTTTTTTGTGTAATTTTTATATGACAGATAGCTAATTTTGTTGTTCCTCCCCAAAACATTGATTCCATATTCTATTGTGAATTGACAAAGTGCAAAATAAATAGTTTTCATTTGCTTTAGTTTAAACATGTTTTTAATTTTTGGAAAAATGAGTAATGTTTTGAGGAGTTTATTTGTGATTTGTTTGATATGATATGTTCAGCGAAGGTTACGGTCAATTTTGGTTCTAAGATATTTTATGTGGTTTGTTTTTTCTAAAGTAGGGAAATCTCAGATGTTGGTATTTATACATTAGTGTGTTTTTATGGTGTTCGTAATATTTTTTGACTATCCCGTGATATTTACACTGTACGAATTTGTGAATTTTGTTTTCAAAATGATTAGTGTAAGTTTGTTTATGTCTTATTTAGTTCGTAATAGATAGTTAAGTAATCAACTATCATTTTTTATACTTTATTTTTAATTTTAAAGTAGAGATTGAACAAAAACTAAAATGGTCTATTGGACAAATAAGAACTGAGACGACGACACAATTTTAGTCATTAGATTTAATGAGTAAAACTGTGTCGTCCGCATAATTTAGTATTTCTCCGTTTATTTCCATGCTGCAGAATTCATTTATTTAACTAGTGAATAGAACGGGCCCTAATATGGTTCCTTGTAGAACTCTGTATTTAGTCGAGAGTGGCTTGCTAGTATGGCGATTAAATTTGAAATGTTGTGTTCTTTTATTTATATAACTTTTTTTGTTGGAGTTCCTGGTTGTAATTTTGTTTTTTTTTTTGTAAGTGTTTCGCGGCAGATTAAGTTAAAGGCAGTAGCTAAATTTTGATATATCGCTTTGCATAATATATGTCCTTGATATAGGTTGCTATGTATATTATCTTTTACATAGGCCAATGCTTCTTTCATGCCTCGTTTTTTTCCAAATTCATAATATTTACCCGAGATTAATTTGTTTTTTTCCAAGTATTTTATAATTTAATTTTTAATACTCTTCATGTAATGAAGTTATGAGGAATTAATTGTTTAAAATAATCAATAATTTCTCTCAACAGAGCCCGCCTCTCCCACCGACGATCTCCATTGACTACCGCCTTGGTGTTCCGCAATATCGCAACGTGGTCGCTATGCCTTTTGCATATAAAACACAACGTGTTCCCAGGCGCCCAACGAATTCTCACGCAATCTGCCAACAATTTGATTATTCACGCAAGGATAAACTTCATCGGTGTGGAGATGTTTTCCACTTTTCTATTACGGAAATCCACTTTGGAAAATACTTTGCAGCTTTGAGTTTGAAGTTGGGCATTTTGACAAAGGAATAAAACGTGCGATTCCCGCGATTCTGGAAAAGGAGTGATATTTTTTTTTCAAAGTTTTGATTAAAGACAAATTCTCAATTAATTTTGCTAGCTATATCCTAAAAATTACAGTTCCATTTTAATTTACTGCCTATCTTTTTTACTCTCTGCTTATCCTAGCGACTTGCCTGTTTGCACAGATGTTATCAACTTATTAAACTTTGATCCAAGTATTACATTAAGTGTACATATTGGCACATAGAAAATAACTCACAAGTTACACAATGAGGATCTTACCAATAAATTTGTATTAAATTTTCCATAACTGATAAACAACTATTAATCTGCGGTAAATGGTTGTAAATCAATTATGTAAAAAAATTAACACGTTTATTAGTAAGGGGGTAAGACACTTCCATGGATGGCCAAATAATTCTATTTAATTCAAAGTCATTCACGTGCAAGCATAAGACTCTGAATTTTAAGAAAAGACATTAAAACTCACATAATATTATATTAAATCTCATTTCTTACCCAAGTTTTAAATGTCTAGAAGTATGATCGAATTCATGAACAAATGTAAATGATTATTATCCACCGCATTTATATATAATTATTATTCACCGCATTTTGAATATTTTATCTACGGGAAGGTGGTTAAGGCGGGCGTCTAGTCCAGCTGATCCAAAAAATTAATTTTTTTGTTGCCTAAAAATCTTCCTATATATGTGGAGCCTTTAAACATAGCTAGAAGCGGTGCGCGCAAATCAGGTAAAACGGGAAACGGAGCGGCCCGATTGCAAGCGAAAACTTTAAACGCGTTTTTCTCAAAACCATATTTTTCAAGTTGGCTGGAATCGTAGCTCATCGAATTTTCATCCGATTCATTTCATTCAAAGTTTAAACAAAATAAAATTAAATTTGTATGCGGATGAACCTCGACTTGTGAAAATTATTACAAAATTAAGACCTTTTTTTTCGTCGATTTTCATTTTACATCCGCCATTTAGATACGCAAAGCATACTTCAATAGGGTTTTTTATTATAAAAATATACCTTTACAAGTAACAAAGTTTCATTAACGAAAATAAATTTTATCTTGAAAAAAAAAACGCATTGAAAAAAACTCGGCTGGATCAGACTCCCCCCTTAAACATCAAATATTATACAATAAAGTAAAATATTTTAAAATCAGTCAATTATTGGGCTAATAATAAGAGTTAATATTCCATATATGCTTCGAAATATGTAGCTGAAAATAATGGACTAATTTTAATAATATTTGTGATTCAAGGGAAATAATTATAAAACCTAGCCTTTTTGTTACGCCTTTAGAAAAATAATAAAAAAGTCACGCGACAAAAAATTGATTGCTGTACCGCATTTTTCATGCATAACTAATTCATGTCTACCAAACTCTTGAAAAAATGGGCGAACAATAAAATGTTAAAATATGATCGTAACTTTACATTAGCCAAAGAGAAACTCATTTTGTTTATCAAATTCTCATTATATGTAAAATACCCTCGGGGAGTGAATGGTATCATGGCATAAATAAGTATGTAGGTAGGTTGAACAATCTGCGTGAGAAATAAGCTATAAACTAGCTTTGCCTGTTGCAGAGGCAACCAAGGGGTTAAACACTACACGATATGACGTGTGAACGCGGATGAAGCGAAGAGTGTGTGTAAAATAAAATAGGTGAAGAAAAAACGATGTTTGAATGTGGATAAAGCAAGGAGTGTGCGCCTACAAAGGGCACAGGCAGTTGACAGCCCAATTTCGTACATCCGCTCTCGGGCTGCTTCGGTCACCCGGTTCAAGGCGTTCAGTACGGGCCTTTTCTCGCAAAAGGAGGCCAAGTAGCTTCCTGCTCAAATTTTCACTGCGCCATTTAGGTTATGCAGGTCGATACGCGTAATTTGTTACCCGAAACGTATAGTTTACTGTTGAAAAGACTCTTACCACAGTGCCACTTTGGTCGCCGATACTTTTAAAACGGCCCAGGAGCTTACCGCTCAATTCAGTACTGAACCAATCCTGCCGCCCGACTCAGGGCGTTCAGTATTTCATTTAATTTAAATTAGAAAAAACCATAGAGCTTTATCTCAAAAAATGGTCCTAGGAGTTTATCGCTTATTTTTTTCACTCAGCCCTTCGGATTGTGTAGATCGAGACGCGTAATTTGATACCCATCTCGGGTACTGTAAGGTGTAATTTAAAAAAAAATAAATTTTGGATTTTGAAAAAAAAATTGGATTTTGGAATTTTTTTAATTTTGGAAAAAAAAAATTGGATTTAGGAAATTTTTGAATTTTGGAAAAAAAAATTGGATTTTGGAAATTTTTTAATTGTGGAAAAAAAAAATTTGGATTTGGAAATTTTTGAATTTAAAAAAAAAAAATTTAATTTTGGAAAAAAAAAATGGATTTTGGATATAAAAAAAAAAATTTTGCCCTTGCACTAATTTAAAAAAATCGGCGCTATAAAAATGTATTATTCAGAATATTTTAGAAACTTTAAGCACAACTGGGGATGCCGTAGTCTCACTGACTCCAGACGGCAGTAGGTGGGACTCTTGTGCGATATTCACATTGAAATTTAATTTAAAATGTATGAACCCCTACAGTATTCAAAAGGTACCTATACCATTTGGCAAAAAAAAATTGACCATTGTCGCAGGTGGAGTAATCGTCATTTCCGTTTCATCCGAAATCCAAATCACAGCAGTGCTATAGAAGTATCACTTCAAAACTCCCGTCTTCGGATGTTTCTTTTTATTTAAATTAATCATTTTTGTCAATGAAAGAATTGCCTCCCTGGTCTAGTAAATAAATGTATCGTCTGTAATATTTTACTCCTGCGTATTATGTGCTCCTGGTAGATTTTCAATATTGTTCGTCACCCTTTTTGTCATTTTTCACAAAAACGGCGCCATTAAAATGTATATTTCAAAATTATTTCTTAAATAATAATTTTAATGCAAAATCGTTCATATAAAAAATAAATCAGGGTAGGTACCTACACATGAGTGCACGGGTAGGTACTTGGGGCCCTTGTAGTATTTTTTCAAAAAACGGCGCTATAAAAATGTGTTATTCAGAATTTTTTAGAAACTTAAACTTATTTTTATTCCAGTAAAAAAATTACAGAGAAAATATTATTTCATAGTGCGCGAGTAGGTACTAAGTTTCCCTACAGTAATTAATAAAAACGGCGCCATTTAAATGTATATTCAGAATTTTTTGTCAAGTAATCACTTCAATGAAAAAAAGTTCGCAGAAGTATTTATTTTTATAAATAATACGAATCCTAATGTTGAGCTATATTGGAGCCCAATTTATCAGTTAAATCCGTTTATCGGGTACCTACCTAGTTCATAATTTGCAGTTTTACAATATTCTGTATTTATATTTTTTACACATGCAAGACCAACTCACAAACTTGGACTAATCCCGCTTGAATTTTAACCGCACCAAGCCGTAAAAATTGAAATCCGCCATCTTTAAAAAAAAATCTTCATACAAAAACGTATTATGGGGTGATTTCGTAAGTTCAAGAGGGTTATGGAAAAATTTTCATTTTCGGTGTTGCAATATTGGAGAAAATTTACCCAACCTGATTTTATTTGTAAGAAAATTACTGGCTAGAAAGCCAAAAGATATTTTAGAGGAAAATGCTTTTTACGTAAAGTGTCAAAACATGTCATTGTGAAATGCACTCTTGTGTAACATTTTGAATGGAAAGCGAACCATGTCACAGTTTTAACTGCTTGTAGTAACTCTCTACTTAAGATTAATTCAAAAACATCTCGGCCAGAATGCGTATTTTTGATGATATCTTCGACCACGCAATGTACGTTCGAAATGTCAAATTTCCGTCCCCCTCGCCATAAAATAAAAATAGAATAAATTCGTGTGAATTTTTCTTATGAAAATAATCAGTACTTACATTCTTCACCGCTAGATGTCTCCCTGTACATATTTTCTACAATTTTGTGTAGAAAATATGTACTAATCGAGTTAATTTTAGCCTTCTGTGAAAGTTCTGTTCAAATTCTATTAAAGTTCTGTAATTATTTCAGTTTTATGATGCGACTGGCCTATAACGATAAAACAACAGAACTCGAATAGAACTTACACAGAACGCGAAAATTAACTTTAAAAACATTGTTGAATTATTCAACTTTATTGAAACAACTTTACCTTAGTATTGCATTAAAACCTAATTTATTGTGAAGCTACCTATTCGTGAAAGTACCTACGCATTTCTTTTCAAATTTTTTCAATGAAGTACGTCGTCGTCAAATAAGTACCTACCCAGGAATGAAAAACTAAAAATTTCTAAGCACGTGTTTTTCGTGGAAAAATCTGATTTTGTTTAGCTTGCCCTGAAATATTTCACATGCGATGCGTATGTAATGACGATCGAATTAGTTGAGGAGACATCTAGACTATAATATTTTTCAAAAACATTTTAGCCAGGATCGATTTTTCGGCCGTAATGCCGTTTGTCGTAAAACAACAACCGAAACCGCTGAGAGGTCCGGTTTGTTGACAAAAGTTTGACATGTGAGTTCGCGACCCACCCCACTTGAACTCTATAGTGATACATCATGTGCTCCTGGTAGATTTTCAATATTGTACGTCATCTTTTTTGTCATTTTTCACAAAAATGGCGCCATAAAAATGTATTTTTCAAAATTATTTAACAAATAATAATTTTAATGCAAAATCGTTCATATAAAAAATAAATCAGGGCAGGTGCACATGAGTACCTACATATTTTTTGAATAAATATTACGAATCCTAATTTTTTAATTTTGAAATTTGGTTTTGAAATGATAGGTACCTATCGACTTTGGCAAAAAAATACGACCATCTTTGTTTGTTTCTGTTTATTTGATATCATGTTTTTTTTTTATTTTTAAAAGAAAAAAGTCCCTAGGTATTTAAGTACCTACCTTGTCTAGGAAATAAGCATATTTTATTCAATATTTTACTCTTGCAAAATGTGTATTCCTGATGGAAACTCAATATTGTACAGCGCCCTCATTGTCATTTTTAGTTCGAATTTTTACTCACACAATCATAAAAGAAAAGTGTTTAGCATTGTATTTGGACCCATCTTACTTCAAAAACGTTCCGATTTATTTAGTACTAATTTCCTTCATAACTACAAAAGTCTACATACCTGAAATAATGCATTTTGGCAAAAATTGCGACCATCCCGAGTGATTTCTTTTATTTCAAATCATTAATTTTTTATTTGATATCTGAAGGAAAGAACCGATGCGTAAGCCGGTACCTACCCGGTTCTTACGCAGACAAACAATATTGATGTAGGTACCTAAGCATTTCCTTAAAAAAATCCGTTCATCTTACGAACAAATTTGTAATAATTCAACGGAAAAGTACCTACCCTGTAATTAAACGTGTTCTTTTTATATGGCCAGCAATATATTCTCTTCTGTGGGATTTTCAAAGCACGTTATTTTTCTCAAACGTCATATTTTCCGTAGCGTAAAGTGAAATATTTTTAATGGTTTGCGTATGTTACGGCCGTTGAAAATGTTTTTTTAATCTCTCGACCTCCATAATATTCAAAAACATTACAGCCAGAATCGGTTTTCGAGCCGCAGAGGCGTTTTCAAATTGTCGACTCCGAAACAGGCTTGAAGCCGTTATTTTATACGGCTAAATCATAATTTTCTCCTAACTGACGTGTCTTGAAACTCAAGATTGTTTTTTATTATCAATTATTAGTCAATTTAATCGAATTTAAGTACCTACTCGACGACTTATTCTACTGGCCGCCAAATTTTTCACTTTCGACGCTAGTGAAATCTTAGCAAATGTCAAAAATAATGCAAGGTATTATGCAATATTGCAGAACATTTTGGATGAAATGCGTTACATGTCGCGGTTTTAAAATCTTAATAATACTCTCTACTACGAATTTGTCGTAAAACATCTCCACCAGAATGCGTATTTTCGACGATATCTCGAACCGCGTGTCGTACCTATAAAATGTCATTTTTTAGCAGCATCGCCATTAAAATAAAAGAATAAATTTCTAGCAAATTGCATTTTGTATGGAAAAAAAACTCCGCGGATTCCTTCGCAGAAGTCTTGCCAAAATGGTCTCTGCGGTCGGTGAAACTGGATAGGCAGAGAGGTCGATTTTCGCTTGAGGCGGGGGGGGGTACTGAATCGCATTTCAAGCGAAAGCGATCCTTAGGGTGGGCGAACTTAAGGGGCGGCAAGGTCGTCTTTTGACTGTATGACCCATGTGAGTTTTTCGAAAAACTGTGCATTAATATATACTAGCTTTGCCTGTTGCAGAGGCAACCAAGGGGTTAAACACTACGCGATTTGACGTGTGAACGCGGATGAAGCGAAGAGTGTGTGTTAAATAAAATAGGTAGAGAAAAAAACGTTATTTGAATGTGGATAAAGCGAGGGGTGTCCGTCTACAAAGGGCACAGATAGTTGACAGCCCAATTGCGTATGCCTGCTCTCTGGCCGCTTCGGTCACCCGGATCAAGGCGTTCGGTACGGGCCTTTTCTCGCAAAAGCAGGCCAAGTAGCTTCCTGCTCAAGTTTTCACTGCGCCATTTGGGTTGTGCAGATCGATACGCGTAATTTGTTATCCGAAACGTATAGTTTACTGTTGAAAAGACTCTTCCCACAGTGCCACTTTGGTCGTCGACACTTTTAAAACGGCCCAGGAGCTTACCGCTCAATTCAGTTCTGAACCAATCCTACCGCCCGACTCAGGGCGTTCGGATTTTCATTTAATTTAAATTAGAAAAAAACATTAGAGCTTTATCTCGAACAATGGTCCTAGGAGTTTTTCGCTTATTTTTTTCACTCAGCCTTTCGGATTGTTAAGATCGAGACGCGTAATTTGATACCCATCTCGGGTACTGTAAGGTGTAATTTAAAAAAAAAAAAAATTGGATTTTGAAAATTTTATAAATTTGGAAAAAAAAAATTTCGGATTCTGGAAATTTTTTAATTTTGAAAAAAAAAATTTTTGGTTTCCGGAAATTTTTGAATTTTGAAAAAAAAAATTATCGGTTTCTGGAAAATTTTTTAATTTGAAAAAAAAATTTTTTGGTTTCTGGAAATTTTTTAAATTTGGAAAAAAAAAATTCGGATTCTGGAAATTTTTTAATTTTGAAAAAAAAATTTTTTGGTTTCCGGAAATTTTTGAATTTTGAAAAAAAAAAATTTCGGTTTCTGGAAATTTTTTAATTATGAAAAAAAAATTTTTTGGTTTCTGGAAATTTTTTAATTTTGGAAAAAAAAAATTGTTGGATCTCGGAAATTTTTGAACTTATAACTGAAAGTAATTTTTCAAAAAACGGCGCTATAAAAATGTATTATTCAGAAATTTTAGAGACTTAAACTACACCCAACTGGGGTGCCGTAGTCTCACTGACTCCAGACGGCAGTAGTTGGGACTCTTGTGCGGTATTCACATTGAAATTTAATTTAATTTAATGAACCCGTACAGTATTCAAAAGGTACCTACATCATTTGGCAAAAAAAAATTGGACCATCTTTATTTAAATTTACTCATTTTATTAGAAATGTTCAGAATAAATAGTATCCGAGAAGGACGTTGTCAAAAAAAAATTCGAGTGCAGCTTACTGTAGTTTTTCAAAAAACAGCCCTATAAAAATGTATTGTTCAGAATTTTTCAGAAACTAAAACTAAACCCAACTGGGGACGCCGTAGTCGCACTGACTCCGGACGGCAGTAATTGGGACTCTTGTGCGGTATTCACATTGATATTTAATTTAAAGTGTATGAACCCGTACAGTATTCAAAAGGTACCTACACCATTTGGCAAAAAAAAATTGGACCATCTTTATTTAAATTTACTCATTTTATTAGAAATGTTCAGAATAAATAGTATCCGAGAAGGACGTTGTCAAAAAAAAATTCGAGTGCAGCTTACTGTAGTTTTTCAAAAAACGGCGCTATAAAAATTTATTATTCAGAATTTTTCAGAAACTAAAACTAAACCCAACTGGGGACGCCGTAGTCGCACTGACTCCGGACGGCAGTAATTGAGACTCTTGTGCGGTTTTCACATTGAAATTTAATGTAAAATGTACGAACGATTAGTTCCCGTACAGTATTCAAAAGGCACCTACACCATTTCGCAAAAAAAAATTGGACCATCTTTATTTAAATTTACTCATTTTATTAGAAATGTTCAGAATATATAGTGCCCGAGTAGGTACCTACGTACGTTGTCAAAAAAAATTCGAGTGCAGTTTACACGCGGTAGAAGTGAAACTTTTCCAAAACAATCTCAACTAATACTTGAAAAGTGAGGTCACAAAAACGGCCCTATAAAAATATAATTTTCAAATTTTTTGTATACCCATTTTTATGAGGTGTTGCTCATCCAACAAATGGTTCCCGGGGCGGCAGTACCAATGCCCGCCTCTAACGTTGAATAATTATCATAAATAAGCTAAATACAAAAAAAGCGTTATGTAACTATAGTATTTAAAAAAAATAAATCCCTTAAATATCTAGTATAAAGACGAAGGTAGCGCAACACGGCATAACAGCCCAAAAAATTATTACAAAAGAAATTATCCTTTCAACTTCAAATAATTTCAATACAAATTTCCAAAAGAAAAAACATATGGGAATTGCATATGATTCCGAGTTGTTATGTGCAGGTACCTACCTACTCTGATTCTCAGTTGGTACACCTGCACATACGTAAAAAAAAACACGCCATTAAAATGTATATTCAGAATTTTTTATCAAATAATCATTTCAATGAAAAAGAGTTCGCAAAGTATTTATATTTATAAATAATACGAATCCTAATGCATCGGAGCCCATCTATCGGGTACCTACTTAGTTCGTCATTCGCAGACGTACAATAGTCTGCAATTATATTTTCATCGCTGGCAAGACCGATACGAAATAATGTGTTCACCACCTCGAGCACGGCCTGAAAATCGAGTTCTTTTTAACGTTTTCCATACAAACAACGCTGTCCTGGCCCGATTGAAACTTTAGTTGGCGGTTCCGCCATTTGTAAAATTTCAGAAACCAGTGTTCTCAGGTGTGAGAAAATTTACCCAACCTGAATTTATTTGTAAGAAAATTAGGTGTTCTACTGGCCAGGTAAATTATGCACCCTCGAGAAAAATGCGAGTTTTGCGAAACGTCAGAAAATATCATTTTTCCGCGCGCTATTGTGTAACATTTTGAATGGTGACCGACATATTTGTCGATTTTAAAAGCTTCCTTAACTTCTATTCTTCGTATTTATTGAAAAACATTTCCGCCATAATGCGACTTTTCGACGATAACTCGTACCGCGTGTCGTACCTGTAAAATGTCATTTTGTATCAGAATAGCCATTAAAATAAAAGAATAAATTTCTAGCAAATTGCATTTTGTATGGAAAAAAAACTCCGCGGATTCCTTCGCAGAAGTCTTGCCAAAATGGTCTCTGCGGTCGGTGAAACTGGATAGGCAGAGTGGTCGATTTTCGCTTGAGGCGGGGGGGGGGTACTGAATCGCATTTCAAGCGAAAGCGATCCTTAGGGTGGGCGAACTTAAGGGGCGGCAAGGTCGTCTTTTGACTGTATGACCCATGTGAGTTTTTCGAAAAACTGTGCATTAATATATATATACTAGCTTTGCCTGTTGCAGAGGCAACCAAGGGGTTTAACACTACGCGATTTGACGTGTGAACGCGGATGAAGCGAAGAGTGTGTGTTAAATAAAATAGGTAGAGAAAAAAACGATGTTTGTAATTTGTTACCCGTAACGTATAATTTACTGTTGCAAAGACTCCTTCCACTGTGCCACTTTGGTCGCCGACACTTTTAAAACGTCCCAGGAGCTTACCGCTCAATTCAGTACTGAACCAATCCAGCCGCAACGACTCAGGGCGTTCAGTTTTTCATTTAATTTAAAATAGAAAAACCAATAGAGCCTAAAAGGGTCCTCGGATTTTATCGTTCAATTTTTTCAGTCAGCCCTTCGGATTGTGTAGGTCGAGACGCGTAATTTGATATCCATCTCGGTACTGTAGGGTGTAATTTAAAAAAAAAAAAAATTTTGGATTTTCGAAATATTTGAATTTCGAAAAAAAAAATTTTTGGATTTTGAAGAAAAATTTTTGGACTTTTGAAATTTTTAAATTTGCAAAAAAAAAATTTTGGATTTTGGAACTTTTTGAATTTTCAAAAAAAAAATTTTTGGATTTTGTAAATTTTTGAATTTTCAAAAAAAAAAATTTTTATGTTTTGGAAATTTTTTAATATTGGAAAAAAAAAATTGTTTTCTGTAAATTTTTTGATTTTGGAAAAAAAAATTTTTGGATTCTGAAAATTTTTTAATTTTGGAAAAAAAAAATTTTTGTTTTCTGGAAATTTTTTAATTTTGGAAAAAAAAAATTTTTGTTTTCTGGAAATTTTTTAATTTTGGAAAAAAAAATTGTTGGATCTCAGAAATTTTAACTGAAAGTAATTTTTCAAAAAACGGCGCTATAAAAATGTATTCAGAAATTTTAGAGACTTAAACTAAACCCAACTGGGGATGCCGTAGTCTCACTCACTCCAGACGGCAGTAGTTGGGACTCTTGTGCGGTATTCACATTGAAATTTTATTTAAAATGTATGAACCCGTACAGTATTCAAAAGGTACCTACACCATTTGGCAAAAAAAAAATTGGACCATCTTTATTTAAATTTACTCTTTTTATTAGAAATGTTCAGAATAAATAGTATCCGAGAAGGACGTTGTCAAAAAAAAATTCGAGTGCAGCTTACTGTAGTTTTTCAAAAAACGGCGCTATAAAAATGTATTATTCAGAATTTTTCAGAAACTAAAACTAAACCCAACTGGGGACGCCGTAGTCGCACTGACTCCGGACGGCAGTAATTGGGACTCTTGTGCGGTTTTCACATTGAAATTTAATGTAAAATGTATGAACCCGTACAGTATTCAAAAGGTACCTACACCATTTGGCAAAAAAAAATTGGACCATCTTTATTTAAATTTACTCATTTTATTAGAAATGTTCAGAATAAATAGTATCCGAGAAGGACGTTGTCAAAAAAAAAATTCGAGTGCAGCTTACTGTAGTTTTTCAAAAAACGGCGCTATAAAAATTTATTATTCAGAATTTTTCAGAAACTAAAACCAAACCCAACTGAGGACGCCGTAGTCGCACTGACTCCGGACGGCAGTAATTGGGACTCTTGTGCGGTTTTCACATTGAAATTTAATGTAAAATGTACGAACGATTAGTTCCCGTACAGTGTTCAAAAGGTACCTACACCATTTCGCAAAAAAAAAATTGGACCATCTTTATTTAAATTTACTCATTTTATTAGAAATGTTCAGAATGCTCATCCGACGAATGGTTCCCGGGGCGGCAGTGCCAATGCCCGCCTCTAACGTTGAATAATTATCTTAAAGAAGCAATATACAAAAAAAAGCGTTATGTAACTATAATATTTAAAAAAAATAAATCCCTTAAATATCTAGGCTAAAGACGAAGGTAGCGCAACACGGCATAACAGCTCAAAAAATAATTACAAAAGAAATTATCCTTTCAACTTCAAATAATTTCATTACGAATTTCCAAATAAAAAACACATGCAATTCCCATACGGTGATTCCGAGTTGTTATGTGCAGGTACCTACCTACTCAGATTCTCAGTTGGTACACCTGCACATACGTAAAAAAAAAAACACGCCATTAAAATGTATTTTCAGAATTTTTTTATCAAATAATCATTTCAATGAAAAAGAGTTCGCAAAGTATTTATATTTATAAATAATACGAATCCTAATGCATCGGAGCCCATTTATCGGGTACCTACTTAGTTCGTCATTCGCAGACGTACAATATTCTGCAATTATATTTTCATCGCTGGCAAGACCGAAACGCAAAAATGTGTTTACCACCTCGAGCACGGCCTGAAAATCGAGTTGTTTTTAACGTTTTCCATACAAACAACGCTGTCCTGGCCTGAATGAAATGTTTAGTTGGCGGAGAGCTTTGCAATCCGCCATTTGTAAAATTTCAGAATCCAGTGTTCCAAGGTGTGAGAAAATTTACCCAACCTGAATTTGTTTGTAAGAAAATTAGGTCTTCTACTGGCCAGCTATATTATGCACCCTCGAGAAAAGAGCGAGTTTTGCGAAACGTCATAAAATATCATTTTTCCGCGCGCTATCGTGTAACATTTTGAATGGTGACCGACATATTTGTCGATTTTAAAAGCTTCCTTAACTTCTGTTCTTCGTATTTATCGAAAAACATCTCGGCCGGAATGCGACTTTTCGACGATAACTCGTACCGCGTGTCGTACCTGTAAAATGTCATTTTGTATCAGAATAGCCATTAAAATAAAAGAATAAATTTCTAGCAAATTGCATTTTGTATGGAAAAAAAACTCCGCGGATTCCTTCGCAGAAGTCTTGCCAAAATGGTCTCTGCGGTCGGTGAAACTGGATAGGCAGAGTGGTCGATTTTCGCTTGAGGCAGGGGGGGGGTACTGAATCGCATTTCAAGCGAAAGCGATCCTTAGGGTGGGCGAACTTAAGGGGCGGCAAGGTCGTCTTTTGCCTGTATGACCCATGTGAGTTTTTCGAAAAACTGCGTATTACTATACTAACTAGCTTTGCCTGTTGCAGAGGCAACCAAGGGGTTAAACACTACGCGATTGGACGTGTGAACGCGGATGAAGCGAAGAGTGTGTGTTAAATAAAATAGGTAAAGAAAAAAACGATGTTTGTAATTTGTTACCCGTAACGTATAATTTACTGTTGCAAAGACTCCTACCATTGTGCCACTTTGGTCGCCGACACTTTTAAAACGTCCCAGGAGCTTACCGCTCAATTCAGTACTGAACCAATCCAGCCGCCCGACTCAGGGCGTTCAGTATTTCATTTAATTTAAATTAGAAAAACCAATAGAGCCTAAAAGGGTCTTCGGAGTTTATCGTTCAATTTTTTCAGTCAGCCCTTCGGTTTGTGTAGGTCGAGACGCGTAATTTGATATCCATCTCGGGTACTGTAGGGTGTAATTTAAAAAAAAAAATTTTGGATTTTGAAAAAAAAAATTTGGACTTTGGAAATTTTTTAATTTTCAAAAAAAAAATTTTTGGATTTTGTAAATTTTTGAATTTTCAAAAAAAAAATTTTTGAGTTTTGGAAATTTTTTAATTTTGGAAAAAAAAAATTTGGATTTTGGAAATTTTTGAATTTTGAAAAAAAAAATTTTTAAGTTTTGGAAATTTTTTTAATTTTGGAAAAAAAAATTTTTTGTCTTGGAAATTTTTGAACTGAAAGTAATTTTTCAAAAAACGGCGCTATAAAAATGTATTAATCAGAAATTTTAGAGACAAACTAAACCCAACTGGGGATACCGTAGTCTCACTGACTCCTGACGGCAGTAGTTGAGACTCTTGTGCGGTATTCACATTGAAATTTAATTTAAAATGTATGAACCCGTACAGTATTCAAAAGGTACCCACACCATTTGGCAAAAAAAAATTGGACCATCTTTATTTAAATTTACTCATTTTATTAGAAATGTTCAGAATATATACTATCCGAGTAGGTACCTACGTACGTTGTCAAAAAAAATTCGAGTGCAGTTTACACGCGGTAGAAGTGAAACTTTTCCAAAACAATCTCAACTAATACTTGAAAAGTGAGGTCTAAGTTGTCCAGTAAATAAATGTATTCTCTGTTAAATTTTACTCTTGCGTGTTATGTGCTCCTGGTAGATTTTCAATATTGTACCTCACCCTTTTTGTCATTTTTCACAAAAACGGCCCTATAAAAATATAATTTTCAAAATTATTGTATACCCATTTTTATGAGGTGTTGCTCATCCAACGAATGGTTCCCGGGGCGGCAGTGCCAATGCCCGCCTCTAACGTTGAATAATTATCATAAATAAGCTAAATACAAAAAGCCTTATGTAACTGTAATATTTAAAAAAAATAAATCCCTTAAATATCTAGGCTAAAGACGAAGGTAGCGCAACACGGCATAACAGCTCAAAAAATAATTACAAAAGAAATTATCCTTTCAACTTCAAATAATTTCATTACAAATTTCCAAAAAAAAAAACATATATTTCCCATATGATGATTCCGAGTTGTTATGTGCAGGTACCTACCTACTCAGATTCTCAGTTGGTACACCTGCACATACGTAAAAAAAAACACGCCATTAAAATGTATATTCAGAATTTTTTTATCAAATAATCATTTCAATGAAAAAGAGTTCGCAAAGTATTTAATAATACGAATCCTAATGCATCGGAGCCCATTTATCGGGTACCTACTTAGTTCGTCATTCGCAGACGTACAATATTCTGCAATTATATTTTCATCGCTGGCAAGACCGAAACGCAAAAATGTGTTTACCACCTCGAGCACGGCCTGAAAATCGAGTTGTTTTTAACGTTTTCCATACAAACAACGCTGTCCTGGCCTGAATGAAATGTTTAGTTGGCGGAGAGCTTTGCAATCCGCCATTTGTAAAATTTCAGAATCCAGTGTTCCAAGGTGTGAGAAAATTTACCCAACCTGAATTTGTTTGTAAGAAAATTAGGTCTTCTACTGGCCAGCTATATTATGCACCCTCGAGAAAAGAGCGAGTTTTGCGAAACGTCATAAAATATCATTTTTCCGCGCGCTATCGTGTAACATTTTGAATGGTGACCGACATATTTGTCGATTTTAAAAGCTTCCTTAACTTCTGTTCTTCGTATTTATCGAAAAACATCTCGGCCGGAATGCGACTTTTCGACGATAACTCGTACCGCGTGTCGTACCTGTAAAATGTCATTTTGTATCAGAAGAGCCATTAAAATAAAAGAATAAATTTCTAGCAAATTGCATTTTGTATGGAAAAAAAACTCCGCGGATTCCTTCGCAGAAGTCTTGCCAAAATGGTCTCTGCGGTCGGTGAAACTGGATAGGCAGAGTGGTCGATTTTCGCTTGAGGCGGGGGGGGGGTACTGAATCGCATTTCAAGCGAAAGCGATCCTTAGGGTGGGCGAACTTAAGGGGCGGCAAGGTCGTCTTTTGCCTGTATGACCCATGTGAGTTTTTCGAAAAACTGCGTATTACTATACTAACTAGCTTTGCCTGTTGCAGAGGCAACCAAGGGGTTAAACACTACGCGATTTGACGTGTGAACGCGGATGAAGCGAAGAGTGTGTGTTAAATAAAATAGGTAGAGAAAAAAACGTCATTTGAATGTGGATAAAGCGAGGAGTGTCCGTCTACAAAGGGCACAGATAGTTGACAGCCCAATTGCGTACGCCTGCTCTCTGGCCGCTTCGGTCACCCGGTTCAAGGCGTTCGGTACGGGCCTTTTCTCGCAAAAGCAGGCCAAGTAGCTTCCTGCTCAAATTTTCACTGCGCCATTTGGGCTGTGCAGATCGAAATTGGAAATTTTTTAAATTCGGAAAAAAAAAATTTAGGATTCTGGAAATTTTTTAATTTTGAAAAAAAAATTTTTTGGTTTCCGGAAATTTTTGAATTTTGAAAAAAAAAAATTTCGGTTTCTTGAAATTTTTTAATTGTGAAAAAAAAATTTTTTGGTTTCTGGAAATTTTTTAATTTTGGAAAAAAAAATTATTGGATTCTGGAAATTTTTTAATTTTGGAAAAAAAAATTGTTGGATCTCGGAAATTTTTGAACTTATAACTGAAAGTAATTTTTCAAAAAACGGCGCTATAAAAATGTATTATTCAGAAATTTTAGAGACTTAAACTAAACCCAACTGGGGATGCCGTAGTCTCACTGACTCCAGACGGCAGTAGTTGAGACTCTTGTGCGGTATTCACATTGAAATTTAATTTAAAATGTATGAACCCGTACAGTATTCAAAAGGTACCTACAACATTTGGCAAAAAAAAATTGGACGATCTTTATTTAAATTTACTCATTTCATTAAAAATGTTCAGAATAAATAGTATCCGAGTAGGACGTTGTCAAAAAAAAATTCGAGTGCAGCTTACCGTAGTTTTTCAAAACACGGCGCTATAAAAATTTATTATTCAGAATTTTTCAGAAACTAAAACTAAACCCAACTGGGGACGCCGTAGTCGCACTGACTCCGGACGGCAGTAATTGGGACTCTTGTGCGGTTTTCACATTGAAATTAAATGTAAAATGTACGAACGATTAGTTCCCGTACAGTATTCAAAAGGTACCTACACCATTTCGCAAAAAAAAAATGGACCATCTTTATTTAAATTTACTCATTTTATTAGAAATGTTCAGAATATATAGTGTCCGAGTACGTTGTCAAAAAAAATTCGAGTGCAGTTTACACGCGGTAGAAGTGAAACTTTTCCAAAACAATCTCAACTAATACTTGAAAAGTGAGGTCTGAGTAGCCCAGTAAATAAATGTACCCTCTGTAATATTTTACTCCTGCGTATTATGAGCTCCTGGTAGATTTTCAATATTGTACGTCACCCTTTTTGTCATTTTTTACAAAAACGGTCCTATAAAAATATAATTATCAAAATTATTGTGTACCTATTTTTATGAGGTGTTGCTCATCCAACGAATGGCTCCCTGAGCGGCAGTGCCAATGCCCGCCTCTAACGTTGAATAATTATCATAAAGAAGCAAAATACAAAAATAAGCGTTATGTAACTTTAATATTTAAAAAAAATAAATCCCTTAAATATCTAGGCTAAAGACGAAGGTAGCGCAACACGGCATAACAGCCCAAAAAATTATTACAAAAGAAATTATCCTTTCAACTTCAAATAATTTCATTACAAATTTCCAAAAAAAAAACATATGCAATTCTTATTTGATGATTCCGAATTGTTATGTGCAGGTACCTACCTACTCAAAATAGGCATTCCAAAACCGAGCGTCTAGCAACACTCGATACGGAGATCTTTTTTCGTGAATTGAGCAAATTTCTTTCGATACAGACGAACCTGCCGATTTGAACGGATTGAAATAGAACTACAGGCGTGTTCGACAGACATTTGATTTTGTATTGCGTGAACGATCCGTACTTATATTCCGCACCGCTAGATGTCTCTGGATTGAAATCTTTAGTTGGCGGAGAGCTTTGCCCTACCGCCATTTGTAAAATTTCAGAATCCAGTGTTCCAAGGTGTGAGAAAATTTACTCAACCTGAATTTATTTGTAAGAAAATAAGGTGTTCTACTGGCCAGTAAAATTATGCACCCTCGAGAAAAATGCGAGTTTTGCGAAACGTCATAAAATATCATTTTTCCGCGCGCTATCGTGTAACATTTTGAATGGTGACCGACATATTTGTCGATTTTAAAAGCTTCCTTAACTTTTATTTTTCGTATTTATCGAAAAACATCTTCGCCAGAATGCGCCTTTTCGACGATATCTCGAACCGCGTGTCGTACCTATAAAATGTCATTTTTTAGCAGCATCGCCATTAAAATATTATGAAAAAATTTCTAGCAAATTCGTTTTGTATGAAAATAGTGCTTAATTTTTCTCCGACTTTTTCGAAATGCGAACCTGTCGGCGGGAAATATAACCGGGCCGATTTCTTCGTCGATGAGAGATTCAGTCGGAGGTTCCAGTTATCGCCGCTGATTTTGCATCAGTTTTTACCGTTGACTTTTGGTGTTTCGGTTTCATGGTTTTTTTTTAGCTTCCTGTCTAGCGATTGTGGTCTCTGCGGTCGGTCAAACTCGAAGAGCGGAGAGGTCATTTTGGCGTGGGAGGCCCTGCACTGAATCGCATTTCAAGCGAAAGCGATCCTTAGGGTGGGCGAACTTAAGGGGCGGCAAGGTCGTCTTTTGACTGTATGACCCATGTGAGTTTTTCGAAAAACTGTGCAATACTATATTAACTAGCTTTGCCTGTTGCAGAGGCAACCAAGGGGTTAAACACTACGCGATTTGACGTGTGAACGCGGATGAAGCGAGGAGTGTGTGTTAAATAAAATAGGTGAAGAAAAAAACGATGTTTGTAATTTGTTACCCGTAACGTATAATTTACTGTTGCAAAGACTCCTACCATTGTGCCACTTTGGTCGTCGACACTTTTAAAACGTCCCAGGAGCTTACCGCTCAATTCAGTACTGAACCAATCCAGCCGCCCGACTCAGGGCGTTCAGTTTTTCATTTAATTTAAATTAGAAAAACCAATAGAGCCTAAAAGGGTCCTCGGATTTTATCGTTCAATTTTTTCAGTCAGCCCTTCGGATTGTGTAGGTCGAGACGCGTAATTTGATATCCATCTCGGGTACTGTAGGGTGTAATTTAAAAAAAAAAAATTTTGGATTTTGAAAAAAAATTTTTTAGACTTTTGAAATTTTTGAATTTTCAAAAAAAAATTTTTGGATTTTGTAAATTTTTGAATTTTCAAAAAAAAATTTTGAGTTTTGGAAATTTTTTAATTTTGAAAAAAAAACTTTTTTGGTTTCTGGGAATTTTTGAATTTTGAAAAAAAAAATTTTTGTTTTCTGGAAATTTTTTAAATTTGGAAAAAAAAAATTTCGGATTCTGGAAATTTTTTAATTTTGAAAAAAAAAATTTTTGGTTTCTGAAAATTTTTTAATTTTGGAAAAAAAAATTATTTGATTCTGGAAATTTTTTAATTTTGGAAAAAAAAATTGTCGGATCTCGGAAATTTTTGAACTTATAACTGAAAGTAATTTTTCAAAAAACGGCGCTATAAAAATGTATTATTCAGAAATTTTAAAGACTTAAACTAAACCCAACTGGGGATGCCGTAGTCTCACTGACTCCAGACGGCAGTAGTTGAGACTCTTGTGCGGTATTCACATTGAAATTTAATTTAAAATGTATGAACCCGTACAGTATTCAAAAGGTACCCACACCATTTGGCAAAAAAAAATTGGACCATCTTTATTTAAATTTACTCATTTTATTAGAAATGTTCAGAATATATAGTGTCCGAGTACGTTGTCAAAAAAAATTCGAGTGCAGTTTACACGCGGTAGAAGTGAAACTTTTCCATTTTGGAAAAAAAAATTATTGGATTCTGGAAATTTTTTAATTTTGGAAAAAAAAAATTGTTGGATCTCGGAAATTTTTGAACTTATAACTGAAAGTAATTTTTCAAAAAACGGCGCTATAAAAATGTATTATTCAGAAATTTTAGAGACTTAAACTAAACCCAACTGGGGATGCCGTAGTCTCACTGACTCCAGACGGCAGTAGTTGAGACTCTCGTGCGGTATTCACATTGAAATTTAATTTAAAATGTATGAACCCGTACAGTATTCAAAAGGTACCCACACCATTTGGCAAAAAAAAATTGGACCATCTTTATTTAAATTTACTCATTTTATTAGAAATGTTCAGAATAAATAGTATCCGAGTAGGACGTTGTCAAAAAAAAATTCGAGTGCAGCTTACTGTAGTTTTTCAAAAAACGGCGCTATAAAAATGTATTATTCAGAATTTTTCAGAAACTAAAACTAAACCCAACTGGGGACGCCGTAGTCGCACTGACTCCGGACGGCAGTAATTGGGACTCTTGTGCGGTTTTCACATTGAAATTTAATGTAAAATGTACGAACTATTAGTTCCCGTACAGTATTCAAAAGGTACCTACACCATTTCGCAAAAAAAAATTGGACCATCTTTATTTAAATTTACTCATTTTTTTAGAAATGTTCAGAATATATACTATCCGAGTAGGTACCTACGTACGTTGTCAAAAAAAATTCGAGTGCAGTTTACACGCGGTAGAAGTGAAACTTTTCCAAAACAATCTCAACTAATACTTGAAAAGTGAGGTCTAAGTTGTCCAGTAAATAAATGTATTCTCTGTTAAATTTTACTCTTGCGTGTTATGTGCTCCTGGTAGATTTTCAATATTGTACCTCACCTTTTTGTCATTTTTCACAAAAACGGCCCTTTAAAAATATAATTTTCAAAATTATTGTATACCCATTTTTATGAGGTGTTGCTCATCCAACGAATGGTTCCCGGGGCGGCAGTGCCAATGCCCGCCTCTAACGTTGAATAATTATCATAAATAAGCTAAATACAAAAAAAGCGTTATGTTACTATAATATTTAAAAAAAATAAATCCCTTAAATATCTAGGCTAAAGACAAAGGTAGCGCAACACGGCATAACAGCCCAAAAAATAATTACAAAAGAAATTATCCTTTCAACTTCAAATAATTTCATTACAAATTTCCAAAAGAAAAAACATATGCAATACCCATTTGATGATTCCGAGTTGTAATGTGCAGGTACCTACCTACTCAGATTCTCAGTTGGTACACCTGCACATACGTAAAAAAAAACACGCCATTAAAATGTATATTCAGAATTTTTTATCAAATAATCATTTCAATGAAAAAGAGTTCGCAAAGTATTTATATTTATAAATAATACGAATCCTAATGCATCGGAGCCCATCTATCAGGTACCTACTTAGTTCGTCATTCGCAGACGTACAATATTCTGACATTGTGAACCCGTACATAAATTAAAAAACTACTTTCCTAAAATGGGCATTCCAAAACCGAGCGTCTAGCAACACTCGATACGGAGATCTTTTTTCGTGAATTGAGCAAATTTCTTTCGATACAGACGAACCTGCCGATTTGAACGGATTGAAATAGAACTACAGGCGTGTTCGACAGACATTTGATTTTGTTTTGTGTGAACGATCCGTACTTATATTCCGCACCGCTAGATGTCTCTGGATTGAAATCTTTAGTTGGCGGAGAGTGTTGCCTTCCGCCATTTGTAAAATTTCAGAATCCAGTGTTATCAGGTGTGAGAAAATTTACCCAACCTGAATTTATTTGTAAGAAAATTAGGTGTTCTACTGGCCAGATAAATTATGCACCCTCGAGAAAAATGCGAGTTTTGCGAAACGTCAGAAAATATCATTTTTCCGCGCGCTATTGTGTAACATTTTGAATGGTGACCGACATATTTGTCGATTTTAAAAGCTTCCTTAATTTCTATTCCTCCTATTTATTAAAAAACATCTCCACCAGAACGCGCTTTTTCGACGATATCTCGTACCGCGTGTCGTACCTATAAAATGTCATTTTTTAGCAGCATCGCCATTAAAATAAAAGAATAAATTTCTAGCAAATTCGTTTCGCGTAAAGGAAATAGTGATTAAGATTTCTTATCTTTTTTGCAAATGCGAACCTGTCGGCGGGAAATATAACCAGGCCGATTTCTTCGTCGATGAGAGATTCAGCCGGAGGTTCCAGTTATCGCCGCTGATTTTGTATCAGTTTTTTCCGTTGACTTTTGGCGTTTCTAAAATAAGAATTTCGTGTGAGTTTCCTGTCTTGCGATAGTGGTCTCTGAGGTCGGTCAAACTCGAAGAGCGGAGAGGTCATTTTGGCGTGGGAGGCCTGCACTGAAAAAAAAAGCCCTGTGTTTCGAGCGAAACTGAACCTCGAAACGGGTAAAACTTAAGGGGCGGCAAGGTCGTCTTTTGCCTAAATGACGAAAAAAAAGTGAGTTTTCGAAAACTGTGCATTAATATATATACTAGCTTTGCCTGTTGCAGAGGCAACCAAGGGGTTAAACACTACGCGATTTGACGTGTGAACGCGGATGAAGCGAGGAGTGTGTGTTAAATAAAATAGGTGAAGAAAAAAACGATGTTTGTAATTTGTTACCCGTAACGTATAATTTACTGTTGCAAAGACTCCTACCATTGTGCCACTTTGGTCGCCGACACTTTTAAAACGTCCCAGGAGCTTACCGCTCAATTCAGTACTGAACCAATCCAGCCGCCTGACTCAGGGCGTTCAGTTTTTCATTTAATTTAAATTAGAAAAACCAATAGAGCCTAAAAGGGTCCTCGGATTTTATCGTTCAATTTTTTCAGTCAGCCCTTCGGATTGTGTAGGTCGAGACGCGTAATTTGATATCCATCTCGGGTACTGTAGGGTGTAATTTAAAAAAAAAAATTTTGGATTTTGAAAAAAAAATTTTTAGACTTTGGAAATTTTTGAATTTTCAAAAAAAAAATTCTTGGATTTTGTAAATTTTTGAATTTTCAAAAAAAAAAATTTCGAGTTTTGGAAATTTCTTAATTTTGAAAAAAAAACTTTTTTGGTTTCTGGGAATTTTTGAATTTTGAAAAAAAAAAATTATGTTTTCTGGAAATTTTTTAAATTTAGAAAAAAAAAATTTCGGATTCTGGAAATTTTTTAATTTAAAAAATTTTTTTTTTTTGTTTAAGGAAATTTTTGAATTTTGAAAAAAAAAAATTTCGGTTTCTGGAAATTTTTTAATTTTGGAAAAAAAATTATTGGATTCTGGAAATTTTTTAATTTTGGAAAAAAAATTGTTGGATCTCGGAAATTTTTGAACTTATAACTGAAAGTAATTTTTCAAAAAACGGCGCTATAAAAATGTATTATTCAGAATTTTTCAGAAACTAAATCTAAACCCAACTGGGGACGCCGTAGTCACACTGACTCCGGACGGCAGTAATTGGGACTCTTGTGCGGTTTTCACATTGAAATTTAATGTAAAATGTACGAACGATTAGTTCCCGTACAGTATTCAAAAGGTACCTACACCATTTCACAAAAAAAAAATTGGACCATCTTTATTTAAATTTACTCATTTTATTAGAAATGTTCAGAATGCTCATCCGACGAATGGTTCCCGGGGCGGCAGTGCCAATGCCCGCCTCTAACGTTGAATAATTATCTTAAAGAAGCAATATACAAAAAAAAGCGTTATGTAACTATAATATTTAAAAAAAATAAATCCCTTAAATATCTAGGCTAAAGACGAAGGTAGCGCAACACGGCATAACAGCTCAAAAAATTATTACAAAAGAAATTATCCTTTCAACTTCAAATAATTTCATTACAAATTTCCAAATAAAAAACACACCATACGATAATTCCGAGTTGTTATGTGCAGGTACCTACCTACCTACTCAGATTCTCAGTTGGTACACCTGCACATACGTAAAAAAAAACACGCCATTAAAATGTATTTTCAGATTTTTTTTATCAAATAATCATTTCAATGAAAAATAGTTCGCAAAGTATTTATATTTATAAATAATACGAATCCTAATGCATCGGAGCCCATTTATCGGGTACCTACTTAGTTCGTCATTCGCAGACGTACAATAGTCTGCAATTATATTTTCATCGCTGGCAAGACCGAAACGAAATAATGTAGTCACCACCTCGAGCACGGCCTGAAAATCGAGTGGTTTTTAACGTTTTCCATACAAACAACGCTGTCCTGGCCCGATTGAAAAGTTTAGTTGGCGGAGAGTTTAGCCTTCCGCCATTTGTAAAATTTCAGAATCCAGTGTGCCCAGGTGTGAGAAAATTTACCCAACCTGAATTTATTTGTAAGAAAATTAGGTGTTCTACTGGCCAGGTAAATTATGCACCCTCGAGAAAGTGCGAGTTTTGCGAAACGTCAGAAAATATCATTTTTCCGCGCGCTGTCGTGTAACATTTTGAATGGTGACCGACATATATGTCGATTTTAAAAGTTTCCTTAACTTCTATTCTTCGTATTTATCGAAAAACATCTCGGCCAGAATGTGTATTTTCGACGATATCTCGAACCGCGTGTCGTACCTATAAAATGTCATTTTATATCAGAATCGCCATTAAAATCATTTCTAGCAAATTCGTTTCGCGTAAAGGAAATGTGATTAAGATTCCTTATCTTTTTTGCAAATGCGAACCTGTAGGCGGGAAATATAACCAGGCCGATTTCTTCGTCGATGAGAGATTCAGTCGGAGGTTCCAGTTATCGCCGCTGATTTTGTATCAGTTTTTTCCGTTGACTTTTGGCGTTTCTCAAATAAGAAATTCGTGCGAGTTTCCTGTCACGCGATAGTGGTCCTTCAGGTGTATGAAACTTAAGGGGCAGCTAGGTCGTCTTTTGCCTAAATTACAAAAGTGAGTTTTTCGAAAAACTGTGCATTAATATATATACTAGCTTTGCCTGTTGCAGAGGCAACCAAGGGGTTAAACACTACGCGATTTGACGTGTGAACGCGGATGAAGCGAAGAGTGTGTGTTAAATAAAATAGGTAAAGAAAAAAACGATGTTTGTAATTTGTTACCCGTAACGTATAATTTACTGTTGCAAAGACTCCTACCATTGTGCCACTTTGGTCGCCGACACTTTTAAAACGTCCCAGGAGCTTACCGCTCAATTCAGTACTGAACCAATCCAGCCGCCCGACTCAGGGCGTTCAGTATTTCATTTAATTTAAATTTAAAAAACCAATAGAGCCTAAAAGGGTCTTCGGAGTTTATCGTTCAATTTTTTCAGTCAGCCCTTCGGTTTGTGTAGGTCGAGACGCGTAATTTGATATCCATCTCGGGTACTGTAGGGTGTAATTTAAAAAAAAAAAATTTGGATTTTGAAAAAAAAATTTTGGACTTTGGAAATTTTTTAATTTTCAAAAAAAAAATTTTTGGATTTTGTAAATTTTTGAATTTTCAAAAAAAAATTTTTTGAGTTTTGGAAATTTTTTAATTTTGGAAAAAAAAAAATTGGATTTTGGAAATTATTGAATTTTGAAAAAAATAATTTTTAAGTTTTGGATATTTTTTTAATTTTGGAAATAAAAAAATTTTTGTCTTGGAAATTTTTGAACTGAAAGTAATTTTTCAAAAAACGGCGCTATAAAAATGTATTAATCAGAAATTTTAGAGACAAACTAAACCCAACTGGGGATACCGTAGTCTCACTGACTCCAGACGGCAGTAGTTGAGACTCTTGTGCGGTATTCACATTGAAATTTAATTTAAAATGTATGAACCCGTACAGTATTCAAAAGGTACCCACACCATTTGGCAAAAAAAAATTGGACCATCTTTATTTAAATTTACTCATTTTATTAGAAATGTTCAGAATATATAGTGTCCGAGTACGTTGTCAAAAAAAATTCGAGTGCAGTTTACACGCGGTAAAAGTGAAACTTTTCCATTTTGGAAAAAAAAATTATTGGATTCTGGAAATTTTTTAATTTTGGAAAAAAAAAATTGTTGGATCTCGGAAATTTTTGAACTTATAACTGAAAGTAATTTTTCAAAAAACGGCGCTATAAAAATGTATTATTCAGAAATTTTAGAGACTTAAACTAAACCCAACTGGGGATGCCGTAGTCTCACTGACTCCAGACGGCAGTAGTTGGAACTCTTGTGCGGTATTCACATTGAAATTTAATTTAAAATGTATGAACCCGTACAGTATTCAAAAGGTACCTACACCATTTGGCAAAAAAAATTGGACCATCTTTATTTAAATTTACTCATTTTATTAGAAATGTTCAGAATATATAGTGTCCGAGTACGTTGTCAAAAAAAATTCGAGTGCAGTTTACACGCGGTAGAAGTGAAACTTTACCATTTTGGAAAAAAAAATTATTGGATTCTGGAAATTTTTTAATTTTGGAAAAAAAAAATTGTTGGATCTCGGAAATTTTTGAACTTATAACTGAAAGTAATTTTTCAAAAAACGGCACTATAAAAATGTATTATTCAGAAATTTTAGAGACTTAAACTAAACCCAACCGGGGATGCCGTAGTCTCACTGACTCCAGACGGCAGTAGTTGAGACTCTTGTGCGGTATTCACATTGAAATTTAATTTAAAATGTATGAACCCGTACAGTATTCAAAAGGTACCCACACCATTTGGCAAAAAAAAATTGGACCATCTTTATTTAAATTTACTCATTTTATTAGAAATGTTCAGAATAAATAGTATCCGAGTAGGACGTTGTCAAAAAAAAATTCGAGTGCAGCTTACTGTAGTTTTTCAAAAAACGGCGCTATAAAAATGTATTATTCAGAATTTTTCAGAAACTAAAACTAAACCCAACTGGGGACGCCGTAGTCGCACTGACTCCGGACGGCAGTAATTGGGACTCTTGTGCGGTTTTCACATTGAAATTTAATGTAAAATGTACGAACGATTAGTTCCCGTACAGTAATCAAAAGGTACCTACACCATTTCGCAAAAAAAAATTGGACCATCTTTATTTAAATTTACTCATTTTTTTAGAAATGTTCAGAATATATACTATCCGAGTAGGTACCTACGTACGTTGTCAAAAAAAATTCGAGTGCAGTTTACACGCGGTAGAAGTGAAACTTTTCCAAAACAATCTCAACTAATACTTGAAAAGTGAGGTCTAAGTTGTCCAGTAAATAAATGTATTCTCTGTTAAATTTTACTCTTG
Source organism: Glyphotaelius pellucidus (assembly GCA_936435175.1). Lineage (NCBI taxonomy): Eukaryota > Metazoa > Arthropoda > Insecta > Trichoptera > Limnephilidae > Glyphotaelius > Glyphotaelius pellucidus. The sequence continues at coordinate 16,798,193 of OW386545.1, forward strand.
CGTGTTATGTGCTCCTGGTAGATTTTCAATATTGTACCTCACCTTTTTGTCATTTTTCACAAAAACGGCCCTTTAAAAATATAATTTTCAAAATTATTGTATACCCATTTTTATGAGGTGTTGCTCATCCAACGAATGGTTCCAGGGGCGGCAGTGCCAATGCCCGCCTCTAACGTTGAATAATTATCATAAATAAGCTAAATACAAAAAAGCGTTATGTTACTATAATATTTAAAAAAAATAAATCCCTTAAATATCTAGGCTAAAGACGAAGGTAGCGCAACACGGCATAACAGCCCAAAAAATAATTACAAAAGAAATTATCCTTTCAACTTCAAATAATTTCATTACAAATTTCCAAAAGAAAAAACATATGCAATACCCATTTGATGATTCCGAGTTGTAATGTGCAGGTACCTACCTACTCAGATTCTCAGTTGGTACACCTGCACATACGTAAAAAAAAACACGCCATTAAAATGTATATTCAGAATTTTTTATCAAATAATCATTTCAATGAAAAATAGTTCGCAAAGTATTTATATTTATAAATAATACGAATCCTAATGCATCGGAGCCCATTTATCGGGTACCTACTTAGTTCGTCATTCGCAGACGTACAATAGTCTGCAATTATATTTTCATCGCTGGCAAGACCGAAACGAAATAATGTAGTCACCACCTCGAGCACGGCCTGAAAATCGAGTGGTTTTTAACGTTTTCCATACAAACAACGCTGTCCTGGCCCGATTGAAAAGTTTAGTTGGCGGAGAGTTTAGCCTTCCGCCATTTGTAAAATTTCAGAATCCAGTGTGCCCAGGTGTGAGAAAATTTACCCAACCTGAATTTATTTGTAAGAAAATTAGGTGTTCTACTGGCCAGGTAAATTATGCACCCTCGAGAAAGTGCGAGTTTTGCGAAACGTCAGAAAATATCATTTTTCCGCGCGCTGTCGTGTAACATTTTGAATGGTGACCGACATATATGTCGATTTTAAAAGTTTCCTTAACTTCTATTCTTCGTATTTATCGAAAAACATCTCGGCCAGAATGTGTATTTTCGACGATATCTCGAACCGCGTGTCGTACCTATAAAATGTCATTTTATATCAGAATCGCCATTAAAATCATTTCTAGCAAATTCGTTTCGCGTAAAGGAAATGTGATTAAGATTCCTTATCTTTTTTGCAAATGCGAACCTGTAGGCGGGAAATATAACCAGGCCGATTTCTTCGTCGATGAGAGATTCAGTCGGAGGTTCCAGTTATCGCCGCTGATTTTGTATCAGTTTTTTCCGTTGACTTTTGGCGTTTCTCAAATAAGAAATTCGTGCGAGTTTCCTGTCACGCGATAGTGGTCCTTCAGGTGTATGAAACTTAAGGGGCAGCTAGGTCGTCTTTTGCCTAAATTACAAAAGTGAGTTTTTCGAAAAACTGTGCATTAATATATATACTAGCTTTGCCTGTTGCAGAGGCAACCAAGGGGTTAAACACTACGCGATTTGACGTGTGAACGCGGATGAAGCGAAGAGTGTGTGTTAAATAAAATAGGTAAAGAAAAAAACGATGTTTGTAATTTGTTACCCGTAACGTATAATTTACTGTTGCAAAGACTCCTACCATTGTGCCACTTTGGTCGCCGACACTTTTAAAACGTCCCAGGAGCTTACCGCTCAATTCAGTACTGAACCAATCCAGCCGCCCGACTCAGGGCGTTCAGTATTTCATTTAATTTAAATTTAAAAAACCAATAGAGCCTAAAAGGGTCTTCGGAGTTTATCGTTCAATTTTTTCAGTCAGCCCTTCGGTTTGTGTAGGTCGAGACGCGTAATTTGATATCCATCTCGGGTACTGTAGGGTGTAATTTAAAAAAAAAAAATTTGGATTTTGAAAAAAAAATTTTGGACTTTGGAAATTTTTTAATTTTCAAAAAAAAAATTTTTGGATTTTGTAAATTTTTGAATTTTCAAAAAAAAATTTTTTGAGTTTTGGAAATTTTTTAATTTTGGAAAAAAAAAAATTGGATTTTGGAAATTATTGAATTTTGAAAAAAATAATTTTTAAGTTTTGGATATTTTTTTAATTTTGGAAATAAAAAAATTTTTGTCTTGGAAATTTTTGAACTGAAAGTAATTTTTCAAAAAACGGCGCTATAAAAATGTATTAATCAGAAATTTTAGAGACAAACTAAACCCAACTGGGGATACCGTAGTCTCACTGACTCCAGACGGCAGTAGTTGAGACTCTTGTGCGGTATTCACATTGAAATTTAATTTAAAATGTATGAACCCGTACAGTATTCAAAAGGTACCCACACCATTTGGCAAAAAAAAATTGGACCATCTTTATTTAAATTTACTCATTTTATTAGAAATGTTCAGAATATATAGTGTCCGAGTACGTTGTCAAAAAAAATTCGAGTGCAGTTTACACGCGGTAAAAGTGAAACTTTTCCATTTTGGAAAAAAAAATTATTGGATTCTGGAAATTTTTTAATTTTGGAAAAAAAAAATTGTTGGATCTCGGAAATTTTTGAACTTATAACTGAAAGTAATTTTTCAAAAAACGGCGCTATAAAAATGTATTATTCAGAAATTTTAGAGACTTAAACTAAACCCAACTGGGGATGCCGTAGTCTCACTGACTCCAGACGGCAGTAGTTGGAACTCTTGTGCGGTATTCACATTGAAATTTAATTTAAAATGTATGAACCCGTACAGTATTCAAAAGGTACCTACACCATTTGGCAAAAAAAATTGGACCATCTTTATTTAAATTTACTCATTTTATTAGAAATGTTCAGAATATATAGTGTCCGAGTACGTTGTCAAAAAAAATTCGAGTGCAGTTTACACGCGGTAGAAGTGAAACTTTACCATTTTGGAAAAAAAAATTATTGGATTCTGGAAATTTTTTAATTTTGGAAAAAAAAAATTGTTGGATCTCGGAAATTTTTGAACTTATAACTGAAAGTAATTTTTCAAAAAACGGCACTATAAAAATGTATTATTCAGAAATTTTAGAGACTTAAACTAAACCCAACCGGGGATGCCGTAGTCTCACTGACTCCAGACGGCAGTAGTTGAGACTCTTGTGCGGTATTCACATTGAAATTTAATTTAAAATGTATGAACCCGTACAGTATTCAAAAGGTACCCACACCATTTGGCAAAAAAAAATTGGACCATCTTTATTTAAATTTACTCATTTTATTAGAAATGTTCAGAATAAATAGTATCCGAGTAGGACGTTGTCAAAAAAAAATTCGAGTGCAGCTTACTGTAGTTTTTCAAAAAACGGCGCTATAAAAATGTATTATTCAGAATTTTTCAGAAACTAAAACTAAACCCAACTGGGGACGCCGTAGTCGCACTGACTCCGGACGGCAGTAATTGGGACTCTTGTGCGGTTTTCACATTGAAATTTAATGTAAAATGTACGAACGATTAGTTCCCGTACAGTAATCAAAAGGTACCTACACCATTTCGCAAAAAAAAATTGGACCATCTTTATTTAAATTTACTCATTTTTTTAGAAATGTTCAGAATATATACTATCCGAGTAGGTACCTACGTACGTTGTCAAAAAAAATTCGAGTGCAGTTTACACGCGGTAGAAGTGAAACTTTTCCAAAACAATCTCAACTAATACTTGAAAAGTGAGGTCTAAGTTGTCCAGTAAATAAATGTATTCTCTGTTAAATTTTACTCTTGCGTGTTATGTGCTCCTGGTAGATTTTCAATATTGTACCTCACCTTTTTGTCATTTTTCACAAAAACGGCCCTTTAAAAATATAATTTTCAAAATTATTGTATACCCATTTTTATGAGGTGTTGCTCATCCAACGAATGGTTCCAGGGGCGGCAGTGCCAATGCCCGCCTCTAACGTTGAATAATTATCATAAATAAGCTAAATACAAAAAAGCGTTATGTTACTATAATATTTAAAAAAAATAAATCCCTTAAATATCTAGGCTAAAGACGAAGGTAGCGCAACACGGCATAACAGCCCAAAAAATAATTACAAAAGAAATTATCCTTTCAACTTCAAATAATTTCATTACAAATTTCCAAAAGAAAAAACATATGCAATACCCATTTGATGATTCCGAGTTGTAATGTGCAGGTACCTACCTACTCAGATTCTCAGTTGGTACACCTGCACATACGTAAAAAAAAACACGCCATTAAAATGTATATTCAGAATTTTTTATCAAATAATCATTTCAATGAAAAAGAGTTCGCAAAGTATTTATATTTATAAATAATACGAATCCTAATGCATCGGAGCCCATCTATCAGGTACCTACTTAGTTCGTCATTCGCAGACGTACAATATTCTGACATTGTGAACCCGTACATAAATTAAAAAACTACTTTCCTAAAATGGGCATTCCAAAACCGAGCGTCTAGCAACACTCGATACGGAGATCTTTTTTCGTGAATTGAGCAAATTTCTTTCGATACAGACGAACCTGCCGATTTGAACGGATTGAAATAGAACTACAGGCGTGTTCGACAGACATTTGATTTTGTTTTGTGTGAACGATCCGTACTTATATTCCGCACCGCTAGATGTCTCTGGATTGAAATCTTTAGTTGGCGGAGAGTGTTGCCTTCCGCCATTTGTAAAATTTCAGAATCCAGTGTTACCAGGTGTGAGAAAATTTACCCAACCTGAATTTATTTGTAAGAAAATTAGGTGTTCTACTGGCCAGATAAATTATGCACCCTCGAGAAAAATGCGAGTTTTGCGAAACGTCAGAAAATATCATTTTTCCGCGCGCTATTGTGTAACATTTTGAATGGTGACCGACATATTTGTCGATTTTAAAAGCTTCCTTAATTTCTATTCCTCCTATTTATTAAAAAACATCTCCACCAGAACGCGCTTTTTCGACGATATCTCGTACCGCGTGTCGTACCTATAAAATGTCATTTTTTAGCAGCATCGCCATTAAAATAAAAGAATAAATTTCTAGCAAATTCGTTTCGCGTAAAGGAAACAGTGATTAAGATTTCTTATCTTTTTTGCAAATGCGAACCTGTCGGCGGGAAATATAACCAGGCCGATTTCTTCGTCGATGAGAGATTCAGCCGGAGGTTCCAGTTATCGCCGCTGATTTTGTATCAGTTTTTTCCGTTGACTTTTGGCGTTTCTAAAATAAGAATTTCGTGTGAGTTTCCTGTCTTGCGATAGTGGTCTCTGAGGTCGGTCAAACTCGAAGAGCGGAGAGATCATTTTGGCGTGGGAGGCCTGCACTGAAAAAAAAAGCCCTGTGTTTCGAGCGAAACTGAACCTCGAAACGGGTAAAACTTAAGGGGCGGCAAGGTCGTCTTTTGCCTAAATGACGAAAAAAAAGTGAGTTTTCGAAAACTGTGCATTAATATATATACTAGCTTTGCCTGTTGCAGAGGCAACCAAGGGGTTAAACACTACACGATATGACGTGTGAACGCGGATGAAGCGAAGAGTGTGTGTTAAATAAAATAGGTAAAGAAAAAAACGATGTTTGTAATTTGTTACCCGTAACGTATAATTTACTGTTGCAAAGACTCCTACCATTGTGCCACTTTGGTCGCCGACACTTTTAAAACGTCCCAGGAGCTTACCGCTCAATTCAGTACTGAACCAATCCAGCCGCCCGACTCAGGGCGTTCAGTATTTCATTTAATTTAAATTAGAAAAACCAATAGAGCCTAAAAGGGTCTTCGGAGTTTATCGTTCAATTTTTTCAGTCAGCCCTTCGGATTGTGTAGGTCGAGACGCGTAATTTGATATCCATCTCGGGTACTTAGGGTGTAATTTAAAAAATAAAAAATTTTGGATTTTGAAAAAAAATTTTTTAGACTTTGGAAATTTTTTAATTTTGAAAAAAAAACTTTTTTGGTTTCTGGGAATTTTTGAATTTCGAAAAAAAAAATTTTTGTTTTCTGGAAATTTTTTAATTTGGAAAAAAAAATTATTGGATTCTGGAAATTTTTTAATTTTGGAAAAAAAAATTGTCGGATCTCGGAAATTTTTGAACTTATAACTGAAAGTAATTTTTCAAAAAACGGCGCTATAAAAATGTATTATTCAGAAATTTTAGAGACTTAAACTAAACCCAACTGGGGATGCCGTAGTCTCACTGACTCCAGACGGCAGTAGTTGGGACTCTTGTGCGGTATTCACATTGAAATTTAATGTAAAATGTACGAACGATTAGTTCCCGTACAGTGTTCAAAAGGTACCTACACCATTTTGCAAAAAAAAAATTGGACCATCTTTATTTAAATTTACTCATTTTATTAGAAATGTTCAGAATAAATAGTATCCGAGAAGGACGTTGTCAAAAAAAAATTCGAGTGCAGCTTACTGTAGTTTTTCAAAAAACGGCGCTATAAAAATGTATTATTCAGAATTTTTCAGAAACTAAAACCAAACCCAACCGGGGACGCCGTAGTCGCACTGACTCCGGACGGCAGTAATTGGGACTCTTGTGCGGTTTTCACATTGAAATTTAATGTAAAATGTACCAACGATTAGTCCCCGTACAGTGTTCAAAAGGTACCTACACCATTTCGCAAAAAAAAAAATTGGACCATCTTTATTTAAATTTACTCATTTTATTAGAAATGTTCAGAATAAATAGTATCCGAGTAGGACGTTGTCAAAAAAAAATTCGAGTGCAGCTTACTGTAGTTTTTCAAAAAACGGCGCTATAAAAATGTATTATTCAGAATTTTTCAGAAACTAAAACCAAACCCAACTGGGGACGCCGTAGTCGCACTGACTCCGGACGGCAGTAATTGGGACTCTTGTGCGGTTTTCACATTGAATTTTAATGTAAAATGTACGAACGATTAGTCCCCGTACAGTGTTCAAAAGGTAACTACACCATTTCGCAAAAAAAAAATTGGACCATATTTATTTAAATTTACTCATTTTATTAGAAATGTTCAGAATAAATAGTATCCGAGTAGGACGTTGTCAAAAAAAAATTCGAGTGCAGCTTACTGTAGTTTTTCAAAAAACGGCGCTATAAAAATGTATTATTCAGAATTTTTCAGAAACTAAAACTAAACCCAACTGGGGACGCCGTAGTCGCACTGACTCCGGACGGCAGTAATTGGGACTCTTGTGCGGTTTTCACATTGAAATTTAATGTAAAATGTATGAACCCGTACAGTATTCAAAAGGTACCTACACCATTTGGCAAAAAAAAAATTGGACCATCTTTATTTAAATTTACTCATTTTATTAGAAATGTTCAGAATAAATAGTATCCGAGTAGGACGTTGTCAAAAAAAAATTCGAGTGCAGCTTACTGTAGTTTTTCAAAAAACGGCGCTATAAAAATGTATTATTCAGAATTTTTCAGAAACTAAAACCAAACCCAACCGGGGACGCCGTAGTCGCACTGACTCCGGACGGCAGTAATTGGGACTCTTGTGCGGTTTTCACATTGAAATTTAATGTAAAATGTACCAACGATTAGTTCCCGTACAGTATTCAAAAGGTACCTACACCATTTCGCAAAAAAAAAATGGACCATCTTTATTTAAATTTACTCATTTTATTAGAAATGTTCAGAATATATAGTGTCCGAGTACGTTGTCAAAAAAAATTCGAGTGCAGTTTACACGCGGTAGAAGTGAAACTTTTCCAAAACAATCTCAACTAATACTTGAAAAGTGAGGTCTGAGTAGCCCAGTAAATAAATGTACCCTCTGTAATATTTTACTTCTGCGTATTATGAGCTCCTGGTAGATTTTCAATATTGTACGTCACCCTTTTTGTCATTTTTTACAAAAACGGTCCTATAAAAATATAATTATCAAAATTATTGTGTACCTATTTTTATGAGGTGTTGCTCATCCAACGAATGGTTTCCTGAGCGGCAGTGCCAATGCCCGCCTCTAACGTTGAATAATTATCATAAAGAAGCAAAATACAAAAAAAGCGTTATGTAACTTTAATATTTAAAAAAAATAAATCCCTTAAATATCTAGGCTAAAGACGAAGGTAGCGCAACACGGCATAACAGCCCAAAAAATTATTACAAAAGAAATTATCCTTTCAACTTCAAATAATTTTATTACAAATTTCCAAAAAAAAAAAACAGATGATTCCGATTTGTTATGTGCAGGTACCTACCTACTCAGATTCTCAGTTGGTACACCTGCACATACGTAAAAAAAACACGCCATTAAAATGTATATTCAGAATTTTTTATCAAATAATCATTTCAATGAAAAAGAGTTCGCAAAGTATTTATACTTAGTCCTCTCACAATTTTAATAATATTTTTTCTAGCTAGTGTAGGTACTACTTTCCTAAAATAGGCATTTCAAAACCGAGCGTCTAGCAACACTCGATACCGAGATCTTTTTTCGTGAATTGAGCAAATTTCTTTCGATACAGACGAACCTGCCGATTTGAACGGATTGAAATAGAACTACAGGCGTGTTCGACAGACATTTGATTTTGTTTTGTGTGAACGATCCGTACTTATATTCCACACCGCTAGATGTCTCTGGATTGAAATCTTTAGTTGGCGGAGAGAGCGGCCTTCCGCCATTTGTAAAATTTCAGAATCGAGTGTTCCAAGGTGTGAGAAAATTTACCCAACCTGAATTTATTTGTAAGAAAATTAGGTCTTCTACTGGCCAGTTATATTATGCACCCTCGAGAAAAATGCGAGTTTTGCGAAACGTCAGAAAATATCATTTTTCCGCGCGATATTGTGTAGCATTTTGAATGGTGACCGACATATTTGTCGATTTTAAAAGCTTCCTTAATTTCTATTCCTCCTATTTATTGAAAAACATCTCGACCACAATGCGCTTTTTCGACGATATCTCGTACCGCGTGTCGTACCTATAAAATGTCATTTTTTAGCAGCATCGCCATTAAAATAAAAGAATAAATTTCTAGCAAATTCGTTTCGCGTAAAGGAAATAGTGATTAAGATTTCTTATCTTTTTTGCAAATGCGAACCTGTCGGCGGGAAATATAACCGGGCCGATTTCTTCGTCGATGAGAGATTCAGCCGGAGGTTCCAGTTATCGCCGCTGATTTTGTATCAGTTTTTTCCGTTGACTTTTGGCGTTTCTAAAATAAGAATTTCGTGTGAGTTTCCTGTCTTGCGATAGTGGTCTCTGAGGTCGGTCAGACTCGAAGAGCGGAGAGGTCATTTTGGCGTGGGAGGCCCTGACTGAAAAAAAAAGCCCTCTTTTTCGAGCGAAACTGAACCTCGAAACGGGTAAAACTTGAGGGGCGGCAAGGTCGTCTTTTGCCTAAATTATGAAAAAGTGAGTTTTTCAAAAACTGTGCAATACTATATTAATACTAGCTTTGCCTGTTGCAGAGGCAACCAAGGGGTTAAACACTACACGATATGACGTGTGAACGCGGATGAAGCGAAGAGTGTGTGTTAAATAAAATAGGTAAAGAAAAAAACGATGTTTGTAATTTGTTACCCGTAACGTATAATTTACTGTTGCAAAGACTCCTACCATTGTGCCACTTTGGTCGCCGACACTTTTAAAACGTCCCAGGAGCTTACCGCTCAATTCAGTACTGAACCAATCCAGCCGCCCGACTCAGGGCGTTCAGTATTTCATTTAATTTAAATTAGAAAAACCAATAGAGCCTAAAAGGGTCTTCGGAGTTTATCGTTCAATTTTTTCAGTCAGCCCTTCGGATTGTGTAGGTCGAGACGCGTAATTTGATATCCATCTCGGGTACTTAGGGTGTAATTTAAAAAATAAAAAATTTTGGATTTTGAAAAAAAATTTTTTAGACTTTGGAAATTTTTTAATTTTGAAAAAAAAACTTTTTTGGTTTCTGGGAATTTTTGAATTTCGAAAAAAAAAATTTTTGTTTTCTGGAAATTTTTTAATTTGGAAAAAAAAATTATTGGATTCTGGAAATTTTTTAATTTTGGAAAAAAAAATTGTCGGATCTCGGAAATTTTTGAACTTATAACTGAAAGTAATTTTTCAAAAAACGGCGCTATAAAAATGTATTATTCAGAAATTTTAGAGACTTAAACTAAACCCAACTGGGGATGCCGTAGTCTCACTGACTCCAGACGGCAGTAGTTGGGACTCTTGTGCGGTATTCACATTGAAATTTAATGTAAAATGTACGAACGATTAGTTCCCGTACAGTGTTCAAAAGGTACCTACACCATTTTGCAAAAAAAAAATTGGACCATCTTTATTTAAATTTACTCATTTTATTAGAAATGTTCAGAATAAATAGTATCCGAGAAGGACGTTGTCAAAAAAAAATTCGAGTGCAGCTTACTGTAGTTTTTCAAAAAACGGCGCTATAAAAATGTATTATTCAGAATTTTTCAGAAACTAAAACCAAACCCAACCGGGGACGCCGTAGTCGCACTGACTCCGGACGGCAGTAATTGGGACTCTTGTGCGGTTTTCACATTGAAATTTAATGTAAAATGTACCAACGATTAGTCCCCGTACAGTGTTCAAAAGGTACCTACACCATTTCGCAAAAAAAAAAATTGGACCATCTTTATTTAAATTTACTCATTTTATTAGAAATGTTCAGAATAAATAGTATCCGAGTAGGACGTTGTCAAAAAAAAATTCGAGTGCAGCTTACTGTAGTTTTTCAAAAAACGGCGCTATAAAAATGTATTATTCAGAATTTTTCAGAAACTAAAACCAAACCCAACTGGGGACGCCGTAGTCGCACTGACTCCGGACGGCAGTAATTGGGACTCTTGTGCGGTTTTCACATTGAATTTTAATGTAAAATGTACGAACGATTAGTCCCCGTACAGTGTTCAAAAGGTAACTACACCATTTCGCAAAAAAAAAATTGGACCATATTTATTTAAATTTACTCATTTTATTAGAAATGTTCAGAATAAATAGTATCCGAGTAGGACGTTGTCAAAAAAAAATTCGAGTGCAGCTTACTGTAGTTTTTCAAAAAACGGCGCTATAAAAATGTATTATTCAGAATTTTTCAGAAACTAAAACTAAACCCAACTGGGGACGCCGTAGTCGCACTGACTCCGGACGGCAGTAATTGGGACTCTTGTGCGGTTTTCACATTGAAATTTAATGTAAAATGTATGAACCCGTACAGTATTCAAAAGGTACCTACACCATTTGGCAAAAAAAAAATTGGACCATCTTTATTTAAATTTACTCATTTTATTAGAAATGTTCAGAATAAATAGTATCCGAGTAGGACGTTGTCAAAAAAAAATTCGAGTGCAGCTTACTGTAGTTTTTCAAAAAACGGCGCTATAAAAATGTATTATTCAGAATTTTTCAGAAACTAAAACCAAACCCAACCGGGGACGCCGTAGTCGCACTGACTCCGGACGGCAGTAATTGGGACTCTTGTGCGGTTTTCACATTGAAATTTAATGTAAAATGTACCAACGATTAGTTCCCGTACAGTATTCAAAAGGTACCTACACCATTTCGCAAAAAAAAAATGGACCATCTTTATTTAAATTTACTCATTTTATTAGAAATGTTCAGAATATATAGTGTCCGAGTACGTTGTCAAAAAAAATTCGAGTGCAGTTTACACGCGGTAGAAGTGAAACTTTTCCAAAACAATCTCAACTAATACTTGAAAAGTGAGGTCTGAGTAGCCCAGTAAATAAATGTACCCTCTGTAATATTTTACTTCTGCGTATTATGAGCTCCTGGTAGATTTTCAATATTGTACGTCACCCTTTTTGTCATTTTTTACAAAAACGGTCCTATAAAAATATAATTATCAAAATTATTGTGTACCTATTTTTATGAGGTGTTGCTCATCCAACGAATGGTTTCCTGAGCGGCAGTGCCAATGCCCGCCTCTAACGTTGAATAATTATCATAAAGAAGCAAAATACAAAAAAAGCGTTATGTAACTTTAATATTTAAAAAAAATAAATCCCTTAAATATCTAGGCTAAAGACGAAGGTAGCGCAACACGGCATAACAGCCCAAAAAATTATTACAAAAGAAATTATCCTTTCAACTTCAAATAATTTTATTACAAATTTCCAAAAAAAAAAAACAGATGATTCCGATTTGTTATGTGCAGGTACCTACCTACTCAGATTCTCAGTTGGTACACCTGCACATACGTAAAAAAAACACGCCATTAAAATGTATATTCAGAATTTTTTATCAAATAATCATTTCAATGAAAAAGAGTTCGCAAAGTATTTATACTTAGTCCTCTCACAATTTTAATAATATTTTTTCTAGCTAGTGTAGGTACTACTTTCCTAAAATAGGCATTTCAAAACCGAGCGTCTAGCAACACTCGATACCGAGATCTTTTTTCGTGAATTGAGCAAATTTCTTTCGATACAGACGAACCTGCCGATTTGAACGGATTGAAATAGAACTACAGGCGTGTTCGACAGACATTTGATTTTGTTTTGTGTGAACGATCCGTACTTATATTCCACACCGCTAGATGTCTCTGGATTGAAATCTTTAGTTGGCGGAGAGAGCGGCCTTCCGCCATTTGTAAAATTTCAGAATCGAGTGTTCCAAGGTGTGAGAAAATTTACCCAACCTGAATTTATTTGTAAGAAAATTAGGTCTTCTACTGGCCAGTTATATTATGCACCCTCGAGAAAAATGCGAGTTTTGCGAAACGTCAGAAAATATCATTTTTCCGCGCGATATTGTGTAGCATTTTGAATGGTGACCGACATATTTGTCGATTTTAAAAGCTTCCTTAATTTCTATTCCTCCTATTTATTGAAAAACATCTCGACCACAATGCGCTTTTTCGACGATATCTCGTACCGCGTGTCGTACCTATAAAATGTCATTTTTTAGCAGCATCGCCATTAAAATAAAAGAATAAATTTCTAGCAAATTCGTTTCGCGTAAAGGAAATAGTGATTAAGATTTCTTATCTTTTTTGCAAATGCGAACCTGTCGGCGGGAAATATAACCGGGCCGATTTCTTCGTCGATGAGAGATTCAGCCGGAGGTTCCAGTTATCGCCGCTGATTTTGTATCAGTTTTTTCCGTTGACTTTTGGCGTTTCTAAAATAAGAATTTCGTGTGAGTTTCCTGTCTTGCGATAGTGGTCTCTGAGGTCGGTCAGACTCGAAGAGCGGAGAGGTCATTTTGGCGTGGGAGGCCCTGACTGAAAAAAAAAGCCCTCTTTTTCGAGCGAAACTGAACCTCGAAACGGGTAAAACTTGAGGGGCGGCAAGGTCGTCTTTTGCCTAAATTATGAAAAAGTGAGTTTTTCAAAAACTGTGCAATACTATATTAAAATATTAGTATACGCCTCTACATACGCCGTAATAAACTTAAAATTTTTATTGCCTTTATTGTAATTTATCTATGTTAAATTAGTTCTTACAGGAGTTCAAGCACATTAAACGGCGGATATCGACAAAAAACAACAAATTCCATTTACTCGAAGTAAATTTAATAGTCTTCTCCTACGTCACACCTGTGGAACTCTAAACGCCCTTTAGGAATATGTATTATTCACGCGGATAGGTAAATAAAATATCTGAACGTGTTCTGAATTTTCAACGATTTCACAAAGGATAGAAAATTCTAAGCATGAAGTCGAGTACTGAAGTAGATACTCTTAAGACATCATTATCATTACGTTCAACGAGTATCGTTTCAATGTGGGAATTCTATCTGTGATCTTTGTCGGAGAAGGAAAACATATTATATTCAAAAACCCTATATTAAAAACTTTATTATTTCAGAAATCTGATTCATTTTCGCTTTCTTTTTCATTTCAACTCCCATCTTTTTCCCCTCCTCACTCCGTTCAGCCTCACAATCATTTGATTTTTATTTGTAATTTTGACATTGTAATCTGTGTACATATCTATAAGGACGTGATACATTTTAAGCATTTCTATTCCACAAAATATTACATGTAAGGGAATTCTTGGTCATGTCTTATCAGGAATGGGGAGCTCTTGTGCGTGATTTTTTTCTTTTCTTATTCATTGTGTTTATCTTACACATTCATGTATAAACTAATACGCGCAAGTAAGTTTTTATGCACAGCTTTTTACATCCTTTTCGAGATTGTTCACAAAATTATATTTTTACAGTAAGCACAACAACTTTTTTTAAATATGCACATTCATACTTCCTTCATTCTTCAGACTTTCATTTTAGTCCTTTTTACAGTGCAGTTAGGTCTGTGACTGCTTTATTTATATTTCTGGTTGCATAATTATGTACTTATTCGTTTATTAAAAACATTTTCACCCCAAAATGTTTTTAGCATTTGATGTTTAATAATTTTATATTTAAAAATTAACACAATACTTAATGTAGGGAAAATATAGTTGTAAAAATGAGCTATTAAGTGTAACTGTTTAGTTTATTTCTTGGTCTTCTATGAATTTTTTTTAATCCTTTTTTTGCACATATTAAAAATATGCTGTGAAAGATAGTTTTGAATCCAATATTACACCCAGGTATTTGATTTCACTTTCTTTTTAATTTCTTTCATCTTTAAAAATTTCATCTTATGCGTTTTATCATATATTTTCACATATTTTATTTAGTTTACGTTCAATTGTTTGTTTGAATCTCTGTTGCTATATTTGTAGATTTTCATTGTTGTACTCTTCTCAAACATAGATTAACGTTTCGTCTACAAATAGTCTAATTTGGCAATGTTTTAGTTTTAATTAATAGACCTTTTCTTCATTACTGTCTTTATTATTGTATTTGTTTTATTTCATCTCAATTTTATTTTAATTATTTTATTACAATTATTTATTGAATTTTACTAAATTGTAGCATCGGGGCACGTATTAGGCACCAAGTTAGGCGCACATTTTCAAATAATGTATTCGTATGTAAATTTATTGCGTTAAAGAAAAAATTATTTTATCGTTTATTTGAATTAAGAATAAAATTGGGCCTAATACTGATAAGAGAGCTACTATTCCTAGTTTAATTAGTACGTAATATTTGTTTTAAATATTTTTCTTCAATAAATTTGCATATTTGAAGAAACCTTTTAACTTTAATTACGTTTATTTTGGTCGTAGGGAAATTATTGTATAAATTGGTTTCTTTTTCTCATAATGACGAGTTACGCTGTAGCTGGGCATTAATATTTACTTAAACATATACGCACATATACACAGATGCATTAAATAGCATTGGGCGAACGGATAATACATGAATGTTTTTCGCAACTCAATTTAACGACACCACTGGGAATAATGAACAAAAACCATATTTATCATGGACGAATGTTTCAATATTTGCTTAAATAAATCTTTCCAAGGCTCTGTGGTCAGCCACAGTAAATAATCTATGGTTAGGAGTAATTAACCGGTGATATACGAGAGTAATAACATGTTTCATTGCAGAGACGTATTACCCCGTGAACATAACTCCATAAGATTCACGGTTTGCGTGTTGCTAATTAGAACACGTCCAGCACGGAGTTGATAGGTTAATCAGATCAAAGTAATTCAAGAACACGGTTGTTTAGTTTGTTTATTTAGGACATAAACCCGAGAAAGCGTAAATTTTGTTCGTGGTTCAGAAAAAAAAAGTTCATTTTATTTACTTGTACCTGATTAGTTTTAATTTTTTCTGTCCAAGGTACTACAATGGTATTGGTATAACGTCCTCCATGGTCGAGGAGAAAAGTTTTCGTCTATCATTCCAAAGGACGCGGGTTCAATTCTTAGCGTGCGCTAGTAAATTTTAATCGATTAATTTGTGCTATTATTTTTACAATTTATTCATAAAAATAATGTTTTGTATATTTGCAGCCCGTTATATAGTGAAAGATATTTACCTTCAGTATCACCCTGGTGTAAGACCATCATTCAGAATTGAAACGTTGCTTGAAAGAACAAAATCCTCAAATCTACTAAACATTCCAAAATTAAATTCATCATTTGGTCGGAAAAAATCATCATTTTCAAACCACAAAATTATATAATGCTCTTCCAATTGAAATTAAAAACACCATAGAGATACAAAAATTTAAGAAAGACATTAGATTATGGCTACCAAACACGAAGATGAGGAAATCATTAAAATTATGAAGGTATAACAACGCAATTTACAGATAAAAAAATATAAATACTTTTTACTTTATCTATTTCTATCAGGAGGAAATCATAATTTCATGATCAACACCAGACAACAGCCTACAGTCCGTCTCGGAACAGGAATACCTAGTGAAGAGGACTGAGAACAAACTACTTCACTTTGTATCATTACTTTACCTTATATTGTATTTTTACTAAACATGATATTGTCTTTAAATAAATAAAAAATTAAATAAAAATAAAATAAATAAAAAATTTAAAAAATAAATAATTGCTTTTGACGTGTTGGAATACCAGATCTGAGTAGCTGGGTACTTCCCCACCTTCCTCTTCCCCCAAATCCTTCCTCCACCATTACAAGCCACACAACATACCCCAATTGGGGATACAATAGTCTCACTGGCTCCAGACGGTTGGGAGTGGTTGGGACTCTTTTACGTTCTTCACATTTTAAAAGGAACCTTTTTAAGAAACGGATTTCATAGGTAAGAAAATAATTTTGGTGCGGTTCATTTTTCGAATGTCAAGTGAATATTTCAAGGCACAAAAATGTGCAAAGATATAAATGACATTGCGAGCTGTATATAACTATAACAAGTACGGTTACATAGTTATAATTAATTTTAAGTTTATCTTTATTATAACTTGAGTTATATAAATAAACATTTAAAATATTTCTGAACTGATCTACACATTTTTGATTTGCGCATAAACTACGCCAACACGAGGGGCTGTAAATTTTCATAATGTTCTGTACCTACGTTACAAGGTTTTGTGAAGATTCTTCTTTATACAAATACTATGCATTAGCCAACTTTTAAACGTTTAAGCCATAAAAAAAAACTTTACTAATGTGTCTGCCACCTCAGCCAGGGGTGTTCTTGTCCCGGTCCGATAGGTACAGCAAAGAGAACTGATTGATTAGGAAGCGGTATGAATATGGGAATATTAATAAAGCTTAATCAGTCGGTTTACACAGCAAACTTACAACGTTACGACCAGGGTAAAGAAAAGTAATCAATGTTCACCATAATTGAATTGCACATAAAGGCACATTCTTTTGATTGAACCCGTTCCTCTCTTTATTGCAAGCCGACCCTTTTTGAAAACAGCCCCTCCCCAACATTCATCCATTGCTTTATTACTTTGCAGTCAATCCGCAAACTGCCAGTGACAAGTAGCCACTAGCTGCACAATGCCCTCCACTCGTGTCTGCTACACTGAAGGTCTCATGCTGGTTGCGCAATCACTTTTTTTTTACTTTCTCCATTATTTTTTCTACTTAATGAAAAAACTAAATGAATTAAAATATTACTCTAATACCTTTTATTTTTTTTAATATTGTATTACACCAGATCACTTGGGCTTTCATTTAACAATCACAATAATTGTTTCAATAACAATAGTATATTTGCAGCACGTTCCAGGGTGGAAGATACTCTCAGTATCGCCCTGGTGTAAAACCACCGTTCAGAATTGAAACGTTGCTTAAAATGGCTTTAGCCGTGTTTGGCGACCAGATCTTAATAGCCAGGTACTTCCCACCTTCCTCTTCTCCATCTCCTTCCCCTCCTCACTACCTTGAGCCACACAACATACCCCGATTGGGGATGCCATAGTCTTACTGGCTCCAGACGGGAGCAGTTGGGACTCTTGAGCGGTATTCGTATAAAAAAAATCTTATATAATAATATTTAATGTAATCTATATTTTAACTAACCCAATAGTTTTTTGATTGATAGGAATATAACTTTTCACGAAATCCAATAGTCAACGAGTTTCATGATGGTATGCAGATACTGCTGTAAACTTGTTTTAGGTATTATTTTTGTAAATATCAATTTAACCACTCCGGTCCATCACCTTTGTGCAAGTTTTTTGTCTTAAACGAACTGTCAGATTTATAAAAATTTGTGTTATTTCTGCTTCGCAATTAAAGCTCAATAAATTAAATATTTCTGAATTTAACCAAATACTAAAAACTGTTTTTGAAAAGTGATAAAATATGCTTTCAAATTGTATTATGACAAATAAATATTAAATTTTTTTAAATATTAAAATCAAAACATAATTTTTTTTAAATGACTCATCTGATGTATTTATGTGAAAGCAGTTCTAAAATCACGGTTTACGAAAAAAAATTATTAGTCAAATGAATAATAAACTATTTGAACACCTCATTTTTTACCATTTCATACAAAAATATTTAATAAAAAATTAACCAAGTCTATCAGCGCCTATGCGTTTTGGCGAGTGAAAACTTTTTCTACAAAATTAGTTTTTCTTATCTATTTTTATGGACAACTTCGAATAAAAATTTGAAGCTTGGTTTATTAAAGATATTTTCCTTTCTATTTTAAGGTTGTAACTAGAACAAAGGCGGAGTTATAATCATTTCTGTGAGAACACACGCGTTAACATGAAAACGAGCTTATTGTACTTGTCTGCTTTTGGTATATTGTCTTGAAAACAAGCTTAGGGGTCGGAGTGGTTGAATTTTACTTTTGTTTCTTGATTGATTAAAAGTATGAATGAAGCGGAATCGTCGATGTGGAAATTAACCCACTTCCCGACATCCTATCAAGCTGAAACTCGTCACATAGGCTTGTTGTTGTAGCAATCACGTACACCACGCGGAAATATTACAATTTCTCTGAAATTCGATGACAAATATACGAAATATGCAAAATAAATGTCGGCATTTAGCTCAGCAGTAGGAAAGTTCAAACCCTTACTAATAGTTTAAATATTTAATATAGTGGTTTAAAAATATATTTAAATTTAATTTAATTTAATTAGTGGTATAAAAAAATATTTAAATTTAATTTCGGTTAGAAATATTTTCATTGGAACTTCAATTTTTCAATGTTCAATGCGTGGATGTATTTTGAAAGATTTGTTAATAGATTGAAAAATATACCCCACTCCTTTACGACTCATTTCAGTAGAAATAATTCTTTATAAACTTCTATGGACAATTAAAAAAATATGTTTTTACTTTAAATTACTTATACGATTAGATGCAAAAACGCAATTCTAATTAATTTATTTTTTTGTTTGGAGCTATTCAAATAACTCTACATGTATATGTACAAGCTTCACATTTTCTTACGTTAGCTTTAAATGCCCTACCTAATTTTAAACATCATGCTTTAAAAAAAAATACGTAGAAAGTTGTGTCACACGAACTAATTATTTTCAAATGCGTGCGTGCAATTCGTCACAATGTTGCTGCGGATTTTTTGTGTGCTGCCAAATTTGAAATAGGGGACCAGCCAAACAAAGAATGTCTTTTGAAGTCGGATAGCTCCCCTACCTGTGGTACCTAGTTGTGGGTTTTATTGTGCCAATCTAGTACCTATATACCTAGTGTTTTTCTATGCTTGCGAGATGCGCAGAGTTATGAAACACATAGAAGGAACATTAAAAAACCGGGCCCATTAAATGTGGCGTAAAAATATATTTTAATTGAAGTGAAAACTTCTTTAGCGCCGTTGTGATTTAAAATTCAATGAAGCCGAAACGAGCGACACTAAAAAGAGACAAACACATACATCTATAGGATTTAGCCTGCGAGAGAATGAGATAGCAATAAAATATTTATTTATTTCACGGGTACTTGGTTCCAATATAATACAATAAATCTTCAGTCACAACTCAAGTCTCCTTTGATGTAGTGGTATAAAGCACCTGACAAACCTCAGCCGCGAGATATTTAGCGGTCCAAGGATCGAATCCTAAGAAATCCAAAAAAATTTAAACATTTTTATTTTTGTAAAATCAATATCACAATTTTCAACCCACTCCAAAATTAACAATCAAAAGAAAACACAATAGAAAGCGACATCTAACGACTCTGAAGCAGATAACACAAATACTAATTAGATGACCAAATGTATGGGAGAAGGTGCACTGGAATTCGACAACAAAAATATGGAAAAAATCATCCTTCACACTGATAAAAAAGTGCTTCGTAGTCTCCCCAGTCGGTCTACTTTAGTTGTCTGAAGGCTTCACTTCTACCTCGTGTAAATTGCACACTCCGATATATGATTTTTTTTAAATCTAACTTCAATATAAAGTAATCAATGCATTTTCAGAGATCTTCCAACTAATTTATTTGAAAGTTTTTTCATCAAAAACATAGCGAATGATCAAGTTAATATTACATGGAATGGTTTTCAAAATGCTTAAAAAACTGAAGAATTTTGACCCACCACCTCCAAACACAAAATTTGAAGGAGTGGGGTGAAATGTATGTGGATACAAAAGTTTCCCAATATTTCGAAACATGTGTACTACTTTATTTATTTATTGTGCTTAAAATAATTCCATTACAAATTGACTAATAAATGTAAACATACATTTTCATTTAAAAATGTTAATTTTTTTATTTAATGAAAACAAATAACTTTGTGTACACCACTATATGATTAACATTATCGACATGTTTCGAAAACTATGTTTTCTTCGTCAGGACAATAAATTAATATAAAAATGATTGTAATGATTGTAAATTTTTTTATTTTGAGAAGGTTTCTAGAAATTTTAAAATTAAGAGTTAAGGAACATCTAAGATGTTGCAGAATTTGCCAACCACATTTTAGAAAGAAGTCATTCTTTAGATATTAATAAAGGTTTAAAAATTTTACACACTAACACAATGGGTATACAATTAAATAATTTAGAAATTTTAGAAATTAGGGAGAGTGGAAATAGTAAATTAAATATTATAAATAACCAATTTTAAAAAAAAGCCATCTTTTAAATTTATTTTCGTATTAATACGATTTTAATAATTAATTTTGTTATTTAGATTTCCTGTTTTGTTTTTAAAAGTTTTTTTTAATTGTGTAAATGTAATTTTTAAACAACTGAAAATAATTTTTATATATTAGTTTATATAATTTTTTTTATGATATTTTAAGTAATTAATCACCTGTCCTTTCTAATATGTTGTCTATGTTCTTATTCGTCTATGCTTGTTTGTCTTTTGTCATTTATATATTAATTTATTGTGCTGACGAAGAAAAAATAGTTTTTGAAACATGTCGATAGTTTTAATCATATAGGGTGTACACAAAGTTATTTATTTTCATTAAATTAATAATGACGCCACAAAGTGAATTTGCGAAGTTTGATGAAGTAAATATGTTTAATCTAGGTACAAGTGGATCGTCTTAAACCATAGTGAACCAACTCATTTTGCAATTTTTGAGAAAGAGCTTGAAATGAGGGCTTCAAATCATAATCTAGCTCTGCCAGAAAGAAGAACCAATCAGAGAAAAACTGTCTATGATTGGTCAAGAGCTAGATTATGATTTGGAGCACACATTTCAAGCTCTAACTCATAAACTGCAAAAAGTGAGTTAGTTCACTATGGTTTAAGATGATCCAAGTATATTATATTAATGTCAATGAATATTTTGAGTCCGATTGATACATACCCCTGCAAACTGTTCGCTGAATTCTATCTTTGAAAAAGTTCTGAAATCATTTTATTGCTTCTTAGTTAAAACCACTTGCAACAAACAATGGGATGCTCAGTAAGTCAAATGATTTAGATAAGTCCAAAAGAACTAGTATTTAGGCTTTGCCTGCATCAATGCAGGCAAGAATATCATCTGTGATGCATTGCAAAGCTGTTGTAGTGCTGTGGATTTTACTGATGACGAGGTATAATACCGAATGATATTTCAGTGTAAACTTTTATGTAGTGTGTACATTATATCTAGATACATTTTCATTTAAATACCTTTAATTTTTTATTTCACTAGGGGACTAAACAATATATTTTACTGCCTGTAAACAGTAAACCATTAATTTTTTTCGATTTGTTCATTCTTTTTAGTCTAATATTTTCTTTCTGTCTTGTAAGGAGTGTGTTTGTGTGAGTATGTCATTTAAACAATCGGTTGATGTATGTGTATATGAGAAGGTAATTCACTCAGTTTTATATATTCATATACAAAAATGACACATTCCAAGTTCCGCTGGTGACGTTTTATAAAGAAAGCTCTTTTGTTTGTCATGACTAATGTAATTTTTAAAATTAATTAAATTTACTAGCAAGTTTAAAACGGAGTATTACTTTATCTATGGGTAAACCACTTGATAAATAATATAAAAAAGCCAAATGGTTTCGACACAGCAAAAAAAATATTATCCGCCCCAAATAAAACACGGTTGTGCCGATATCGGGTTTGGACATTCTTATAAATTAAGAGACATACGGAAAGTTACAGGGTTTCATTATCATTTTTTTTTTATCTTCTAATCTTTATTTCTTTACAATAACTGTCCTATCTATGCAAGCAAATAGGTACCGCTTTGCAATCGCACAGCACTGTACAGTATTGGCGCACGCATGTTTAATTTACCACCGACTTTACCAATGTATTGTGGGCGGGTAGCAACTTTCAACCGCTATATAATATATACGAACCATTTTCGTGCTTGTGACTGCTTTGTAGATTTTATAATACGGTGAATGGTTTTCATTTAGATAGAGAAAACCCAATAAAATTGTATTTACTTTAATGAGAAAACAATTATCCTGACCTAGCCTGCCCTATCTGACCTTATTCCAACTGGGCAGCCCAATAATTAAAAAGAAGTAATTCTGTTAGGTGCTTAAATAAAAAGTAAATTAAGTTTGTTTTTACGTTAGCCCCACACAGGAGACCTCGAGAAAACTTCTTTGAAGAGTTTTTTGGTTGAGGCTGTGTGGAGAAATTTTTAAGGAAAGGAAGAAGAGGAATTTCTGCGAAGGAAAAGGGTATGAGGAGTGGGTAGGAATCTAGGGTTCAGTGTGACCAGGAGTAAAGGAGGTATGAATCTACTCCTCCCACTCCGGTGCAAGGCGGTGAATCGAGTCCGGCTGGAGATCTCCCTCAATCAGTATCTCCCGATCCGATCCGCCACGAAGCAGATGAGCAGACGCATCCGCCACCTACACCTAGACAAACCTTACCCCATGATTGCCATGGACCCCTGCTAAGTCACCAAACGTTTAAAGTGTCCTATGGCGGGGGTGTTGGTTATCCAATAAATGGTTTCCGGGGCGGCGGTACCCGTACCCGCCTCCCAAATTGTGAAATAACATGAGAATGCGTTGGTTTCAATAAAAATATTTTATCTAAGACTCGCTCAACTTCTAAAATTTGCATTTAATTGCATCTAACAATTTTATACAATTAAAAAAGTAGCTTTTTGTCGAACACCGTTCTTTTTTTTTGTTGTTGTATAATATATGTTTTTGAAACTGGATAACTAATAATGGACATGATAAGAAATTCTAAAAACTGGTGCTAACTTCCATGACGCCAGAGCTTACCGTAAGTGAGTGAAATCACGCAATCAAGTCTGCCTAAAAGGTGAATTTTGGTATCTTTTCATGCTGAATTGCTAGTATTTGCAGACATTAGCAGTAAGAGTTCAAAATAAATTTGCTCAGCATACTACATTCAAACGTACAATTTCAATAAACTTAGAAACTTAATCATGGTGTTTAGTTTGAACTGGCGATAAGCATTTTAAAATTATGGCAAGCTTCAAGTATTTTTATAACACAGCCAAAAATGAAGGTTTCGTCACGAATATGTGAAAAACTTTGGGAGTTGAGCCTTACGCCTTATTAGAAGTAATGAAACCCGTCATCCCACAGGTCAGATAAATATAAATCTATATAAAAAATTATAAATCGGCTAAAAATCGACATAAACAGAGTACTATAAGAGACGGTGAGTACATAAGAGACCCTGCGCAAATTTCCACAATGGACAGCACTGAAAACCGTTACCTTGCTACAAAATACTCTCAGCGAGAATTCAAATGGACGTCTTTGACATTCATCCTCTACCCTCTCATGCGTCAACTATGACGTCACATACGACTCTTTCTGGGTCTAGTGTAGCGAACTTTTCTGCCCGTGGTCTTACAAAACTCAGGTTACAGGTTTTTTTTCGTTTGTTTACCGACCCATGTCAATTGCACCCAAAGACGGCTTTTGTCTGAACCTAAATAATTTGTTAATAAAACTGTAATCGCGGGAGTAAGAAACAATCAACTATAGAAGAATACTAAATGATTTTTTTTAATAAAACTGCAAGTGTGCAACATTTGATAGTTTTGGCGTATAAAATTCATTAACACATATAAATGGTTTTGAAAATAATTTTTCGTGTGGTGCCCCATTAGAGTCTAAGCTGTCCAAAGCCTGTAGGACTATAACAATCTTTGGATAATATTCCAAGGCTCAAAGAGGTGCGCAGAGAATGATTTGGGGGTATTAATAGCATCTTTCGTTTGAAATAATTTTTTTTATTAATTTTAGTTTATTTTTTTTACATGAACTCCACACGGGAGGCCCAGAGGAAAATAATTTCCCTCAGGGCCTATGTCATCTTTGGGGATGCTGTGTAGAGGATTTTTTTTTAAGGAAAGGAAGGAGAGGAGAGTTCTGGGAAGGAAAAGGGCTTAAGGGGTGGGTAGGAATTTGGGGTTCAGCGTGTCATGGTCATCTGCCTCCAAGACCTAAACAAACCTCACCCCATGAACCCGGGCACCCCTGCTAAGCCACCAAACGTAGCGAACCACTTGGGGTTCGCTACGTTTACTTATTTAGAATTCATACATTGGAATATCTTTATAAAAGACGCTTAGGACGGGTTGTTTCAAAAAATTTGATGAGTTCATCAAATATTTGAAGTTAATTTTCATGTTCTGTGTAAGTTCTATTCGAGTTCTGTTATTTTATCATAGGCCAGCTGCTTCACAAAACTGAAATCATCACAGAACTTGAATAGAACTTACACAGAACGTGAAAATTAACGTTAAATATTTGACGAATTCGTCAATTTTTTTGAAACAACCCACCCTTAATAAAGTAAATTCTTTTGATTTACTCTTTTTGCAGTAAAATATTGAAAGGAAAGTGTAAGTAAATACAGGACTTGAAAAATATTTTAAGATACTGATAAGATCCTACTTGTGAGATATTTATTTTTATAAGCAGTGTTCCATAAAATAGTTTTCCTCTTTTAATCAACAGACCGTCCCTAGAAAGCAGTACTGAGCTAGATTATCAAAACGTAGAAGATACGAACATGCGATGAAATCAGCACACTACAAAAAACTGTTTTATTAAAAATAGGATTAACTTACTGACTTAATTGAAAAATCGTTTTTTAGAAAATACAAAATTGATTTGATGAAACACCGACTGCGAATTTCGCAATGTCGGGCTGCAGCGGCCCTGCGGCCTGCGAACAGATTTAAAATTTATAAATTGCCCTCCGGCTAAAAAGGTTGATCATTACTACAAAACAGTTGGTCGTCACAACGGTCTACAACTATTTACATTTAACTCTTTGTTCTGGTAGTCAATAAAATTTCCAATAAATTAGAAAAACCCCTCTCAAAAGTATCCTTTGTCTCAATGACGTCGAAAGCTGAGTACCGACTACTGAAAACCAAATGAAATTAGTTCATAAAAAACTAAAAAAAACATCGATCATTTGTACCCCTCATTGATTTAATTACAAAAGCACATAAATGTCTTGGTTCTCGGTAAAAAATCGTCAAAAGATCTAATCTATACACTCAAAACGCCAGATATTTTAGTCAGAAGCATTCTTGAATATAATTCCTCTATCTGGCACCTTTACACAACATACATTAATATTAATTATTAATATAAAATTGAAAGACTAAAGCATGAATTCATAAGGCACATAAATTATAAATTCGAATTCAAATTGATAACATCATTTAAAGTTATTTAATACAATTACTTATTCCACCTGAATTATCACAGCAAAGACAGATGTTTTAATATTATTTAAAATCATTAACGAATATTTAGACAACCCTGACCTGGTGAGTATAATTAATTATAATATACTCATAATATACAAAACAAGACTCCATGCTCCATTTGATGTAGTCGCTTCTCTCAATAATATTCCCAATTGAAATGAAGGAGAGAAGGTTCCGGGTAGAGAAAATCTATATTGAATATAAACCTACATGAATCTGGAGGTCATTCAAGATAGTCAACTAATTACCAATAAATCAGTAAAGTAAGGTGTATCACCTAAAATTAATAAAAACAGTCTTTGGGTAATAATATTTTTATAATGTTTCTTTATCATCAGTATGAAGAATCTCCATCTTTTTAATAAAGTCAGTTTCTCTGGCTAAGTTCCCATCTCTCACACAAGAAAATCCCTTCTGCCGTACTTCCACGGTTATCAAGAAAGTTTACGAAGGCTGTTGATATTACAAGTTTTGTCATAGGCGAGCCCTCTCCGTCGCTGTGGACTAGTTAAGTCTCTAAGTTAGTGGAAGAACTAAATAAAAACGTTCACATTTCTCGCCTTAAATCAGATATTTTTGTGAGATAAGAAGAAACTTTGGCTAGGCGAATGTAATTAAATTATCATAGAAATTACTTAATGCAATATCTTGAAGTTTGTTAAGGTTCACACTTCAGAAACGTTAAATTAAATTGAGACATCAAACTTACGTCAACTTGCAGAGTTTGATGTATTAATTTACATTTAATTAACCCTTGGCGTTTACAATTAATTGACCCTTCAGGACTCGGCCATAGGTTGTCAGAGGGTCAAAATATTTTCGCTTTGTAATAAAATCCAAATAAATAGAAAACTTTTTGTAATATCCACAATTTTAAAACTGATTTTGAAAGGTGATAAAATACGCTTTCAAAGTTTATAAATCAAAATAATCGTTTAATTTTTTAAGTAAAAAAATTATATTATTATAAAAAAGTTTTTAAAATGCCTCACCTTACGTTTTTTTTCTAATTAAATTTACTAATAAACAACAACAAAAATACATACATTTTTTATAAAAAATGAATTATAAAAGTTGTCGTCATCTCACTTTTTGTCGTTCCATGTAAAAATAATTAATAAAAAATTCTCAAAGTTTCATATTTTTTTTCAAATTGCGTTCCGAAGCTTTGGTTTCATAAAGGTTTTATCTACATTTTACTTGGGTTAACTTTTATATTTTAATATGGTGTTTTCTCTTTCTAATACCGTTTATATCATATTTCTCACTATAATAGTAAGGGAGACACAACGATTTCTATGAGACCTTCATGACGAGATGTTCCAAAAAGCGAACAAATTAGCCCGACGGGTTAAGAAAGCAATATTTAACTCCTTAAAATATTATATAACTAAATTTTGCATTGTTCCCAATCGTTTAATGGCGAAAAACACAAATCTGAGAATACATGCTTTACTTAG
This sequence comes from Glyphotaelius pellucidus, assembly GCA_936435175.1. Classification (NCBI taxonomy): domain Eukaryota; kingdom Metazoa; phylum Arthropoda; class Insecta; order Trichoptera; family Limnephilidae; genus Glyphotaelius; species Glyphotaelius pellucidus. Next base: position 16,825,528 of record OW386545.1, read on the forward strand.
GACAATATGTCAGTGGAAAATGAAAATCTTAGGAAACAAATTGAGGAGAGTTGAATGTTGAATAAACCGAAACTGAGGTTTTAAAAGGCCGATTTTGTATTTATTTATTTATTTAACGCCCACAGAGCTTTTACACGGTCGGTAGTACAATTTTAATGTGACAGATAATTTTGAAACTTAAGAAAGAAAAAAAAATTACATTAGTTGAAAAATGCACATAAGTCATAAAAATACAAAAAATACAAGGGGCAGAAAAGGAAAACTATAGTGATTTGAGAAGTTATTGTTAGCATTCTAATTTTTCTTTTGACTTAAAAAGCAAAAAAGGAGTTCAAAATAAATGACTTCATACGCCTTGAAACTAGTCGAATACACTAACTTGAATAAAGGGATATAGCGTCAGAATTTATCGTGTTCCTTGAAACGTTAAAATTTAAAGTCTTAGTGGGTAAAATTAACTAATGCCGAAATGCGCCTTTATTATTATGAATAAAATCGATGTTTCATTTATGAAAATCATCCACTTCTCACCAATCCACAATATTCTACAATATTCCACCAAAGCACAATAAATTGAGCCATTCTTCTAAATTGGGCTCAAACCAGACTAAGTCCGAGCTTAATAGCTCTGTTCCTCCCACAAACGAAAATGTACTTTGGTTTCCATATTGTATATCATTTGTGTCTGTATGCAAATATGCAAAGGAGGGTTTTGGCACTTTATCAAAAGTAACACAACGCATATATTTGATGTCGAATCAATGTAGTACAGAACAGGTATATATATCAACTGGCTTATTTGAATTATTGTACGACAGATTAATTGTCCATTTACTAATTTACAGAATGAGATTTCCTTATTTAAACTTTCTTAACATTAGAGAAAAAGCGTAAAGTTCATTTATAGAATACGTAAATAAATATATCCACTGTTTTAGAAAAATTCATTTAATAAAACCAGTCCTCTTGTTAAGCAACGATGTCTGTTTTGCTGTATGGTATCTTGATCAAGTTGAGGCCTAACTGTTTCTGTTTCTTCAACAAGCCTCCACTGATACTTCGAGATATTCAATTCAATATCTTTCAGTCAGTATGTCGAAACTTTACTAAAGTTTAAAACTTTACGAAATATGTCAAGCTCATTGTATATTTTTATTAAGTTAAGTAACACATACATACATTTAAACTTAAGGCCATAGGCTTGTTTTTGCACCAATCGAAATTACTTAAATCGGTGCCTTTTACAAAAAAAGCCTTGCTTAAAAATTAAAGCAGCACTTCGATAATTAATTATTCTATCCGAAATTGGTCTGCTGAATTAAAGTGAAATGAAAACATCTCTAGGGAACTATGTTTATCAAGCAAGCTTTTAATAATACCCTAAGGGATTTTTTATTTACAAATTCTTTTCAATCTTCTACGTTTTTTAAGTGTTTTAATTTTATAAAGAAATAATCATTATTTTTTTTCTATAAAGCATTCTTAAATTTTTTTTAGCTATGTTTTGTAACGAGATCGGAAAAGGCAGGTATTACACAGCCTTCCTTTTATACTTTCTCGTCCTTTCCAGCTTCCTTCTGTCTCATTAAACTTCAAATAGTGAAGCTAGCGATTTTTTTTTTTTTTTATAGTTAATACCGCACAAGAGTCCCAACTGCTCCCGTCTGGAGCCAGTGAGACTATGGCATCCCCAGTCGGGGTATGTTGTGAGGCTGAAGGTAGTGGGGAGGGGAAGGAGATAGGGAAGGGGAAGGTGGGGAAGTACCTGGCTATTCAGATCTGGTCACTAAACACGGCTAAAGCCATTTTCAAGCAACGTTTCAATTCTGAATGGTGGTCTTACACCAGGGCGATACTGATAGTATCTTCCACTCTGGAACGTGCCGCAAATATACTACATATTATTTTAAATGAATAAATTGTGAAATAACACAAATATCAAATAAAATTTATTTGCGCACGCCGGGTTCGAACCCGCGACCTTCGGATTGTGAGTCCAGAGTCTTACCTCGGGACCACGGAGGCCGAGGAGGAGAGCGATTAGAACTTTCATGCAGTATCACGTATATACCGGTAGGTATGAATACATTTTTATCAATTTTGGTTTTAACTTATTGATTAAAAAACGCATTAATCAATTATAATATTTAAACACTGAAGACAATATTAGCGACTCTCCATCGAAAATTTGAAAGAAAAAGGAACGGTATCATCTAGGAATTGAACCTAATACCTAAGCCTTGCCGGGACGTTGTTCTATCACTAAGCTAATGAGATCTTATCCCCTTCGATCATATTTAACTGTATCGTAGACTAAGATCTCCCAACATTATCTTCATTTTCTTAACGCATATTTTTTGGCTGCTATCTGTAAGTATGATTTAATGCGCATGAGCAGTGCCCCGTCAAGGCCAAAATCCTGGGTGTAATTCCTAGATTTTGCCTATCTTTTTCTGATTTTAATGTTTCAAAATTGCGATTAAGAGTTGCTAATATTGTCTTCAGTGATCAATAGTCAAATAATCGTTTACCCATTACCCATTATGAACAGCACGCCCGCGGTGCCAATACTAGTCCGTGCGATTGTTATCCCTATGATATATAGCCTGTTTATATCAAGAAAAAAATTCTAGACCATTACTTACCATTAAAATTTATTTTTCAAAATAAATTTTCCCCTTCACCTTAACAAAATATTCTTCAACGAGGGTATAAATATCCCGTTTCGTATCTGCAGTTGACTAGAGTAAAAATCATAAAAAATTTCCACATGCACAGGATTTCACTTAAAATTCCACGCAGAGATTTCTCTACTGAAAATTCTATACAAACTACAAACTGCCCTGAACCCATAAAAGTGGTGGTGATAAATGGGGTTGCTTTTATGGTTACTTACATACTTGTTATTAGATGGTGGTGGCGAATAATTGCACAATTCACCGCAGAGTAAACACAAAACAGCTACGGTGGATGTAGAATATCTATGAACGATAATTTGTTATTTATTTTTATCTACACATTTATGTAATAAAACGATAACTCCAATCCTACCAATCACTTTTAAAATAACCTTCTTCACTAAGGTATCATTTTTGTTGTGTTTTAAGTAGTACTGGGCGTACTGTACAGGGCCCGCAGATACTTTAATAGTACACAACTGCTTACCCTGTAAAAATCGCAAGTGCGCCCCACGGTTGAATTTGGCAGCCACCTCTGGTCTGGAGCTCCAAAATACTTGAAACCCTCGACTATGTGCAGAAACGGGCGGTCCGTTTGATAGATTCTCCCATCTTAACGAACGGGTTGCAATCTTTAGAGCACAGGCTTCGGGTGGGAATGCTATCCATGTTCTACCGGTATTTCAATGGAAGATGCTCTGAGGAACTAGCGTCATTGATCCCTTCGGCACCGGTGCGTAGTCGGGAGACACGCCAAACGCGCGCCCAACATATGTACACGGTTGACATTTGTCACATGAGAACGGGTCGTTTTTTCGACTCGTTCTTGAGTTCAACAGCTCGGCTATGGAACGATTTGCCGGCATCTGTGTTTCCTCCCTCCTACAACATGGGTCTCTTCAAGACCAATGTTCATTCCTTCCTCTCCTCAAAAAGACCCTCCACACAGCATCCCAGATGACATAGGCCCTGAAGGGAATTATTTTCCTCAAGGCCTCCTGTGTGGAGTTATTGTAAAAAAAAAAAAGTAGGAAATTACAATTTACAATTACTTTATTTGGCAAATATATTTTTCTGTACCGCTTCTAAAATGTACCTACAAGTTTTAATTTGCAAAAGTGGATAATATTACTCTAACCTATCTTCAGAAAATGTATGGCAATTTACAACCAATGATTTGTTATCGTCATATAGTAATAATATTTTTATAGCCCTATTTTTCATAAAATTTCTGTAGCTCATTAAATTTCTAGCGTGTTTTTTAAAGAAGCTCGCATCCAAGAAAATTTTTAAATAAAATTTATAAATAAAATTAACGAAACAAGCTTTCCAACAATGGTCCATCTTAGACTTACTCAATGGAACGTTTATTTTGTCTTACTACATAAAAAAATTGATACCTATTTTTTTATTTCTGAAATATAAGTATTACGGTTCCCAAAACACAAATCTGTGTTTTGACCATACTTATATATATCGATCGGTTTATCTGATTGATTACCATCTTATAATTCAATTTTCCCAACAAAGCTGATTTCAAAGTTACCTAATTCTAGATACGATGCTACCCCACGATTTTATAATAACACAATGATTTGATCATTATTACAAAATATTAACTTCCCTTAAAAATGCGACGTTACTAAATTGCGAGTAGCAAACAATATCTTTTTGGTTATTTAATCTTCCCCCAGAGTGCAAGCACCGGACCGGGATTAGTATGCAGACCACTACCCCGTGGAAGCCGAGTGGAGGGGATAATATATTATGTCCCCGTAAGGGTTCCACAAGGTAATTCGGAAGGCCCGTTAGAGAACATTAATATGTTTGTGGATATTTAAGGTCGATTGACTGTTCGTTATCAACGTGATGTGGGATTATTGATAAAGATGTGTAAGATAGAAAAATAGTAATCTATTAATTCTCGTAATTAAATAAACCAACTAAAAATTCGGATGGGTTTGTTTTAAAACTCATTTTGTCGTTTTTGATGATCATAAAATCGTTAATCGGCGTCATTTAAATTGTTTAGCATTTAAAAGTCCCCTTTGAATGCAAACTCTTGACCCGTTTCACTTTCTTATGAAATTGTGATCAGATGACAAGCATAAATTATATTTATAAATATTTTAATTTTTTTTTTTATTTAACATTTTTTTTTTTTTTTTTACTTTGTTTTTTCTTTTTTTTCCTATTCTATGTTCTAAAAAAAAAATCTAATGTATAAAAATATGTTATAAAATATATTATATAAATATGTACAATCAAATGGGACGTGTGGGATTGCACTATCCTCCCCACATCCTGAAATAAAGCTTTATATAATATTATTATTATTATAAACACTTCTTCAAGGGTACCCTTGGGAAACCGGCTAAGGGACGCGGGTGTTTGGGCACGTTGCGGCCAGGCCGCTCGCCCGCTCAATCTCGCTGGGACTGCCCCACGATAGTGGGACAAACTGCCCCCGATATCTTTCTTTTTTATATATTTTTCTTTATTTTCAATCATACTTACACCTGTAAATATTTTATTTTTCTTTATTATTTCACTATAACTAGATGCTGAACTAACAGGCGAACACACCTATAATGTGTCTTTTTATTGTTAATTACTTCAAATGTAAGTAGGCATACATTTTTCATTCTTACTAACAATAATGCATGCAGGGATATTGGAGGGTCTAGATTCGTTTAAAAATAAATGTAGCTTCCTTTTAACAAAAAAAAATTAGAGTCCTGACGTGTGCGGCTAAGGAGGTTAAACAATCGGTTTCCTCACACAGCCGTTGGGAAAGTGGTGGGTCCCTTCCAATGACAAGCATGAAAGTATAACCGTCCACAAACGACGTATGCATTATCTAAGGCTAGTCGTAATATAATGAACAATTTGTGTCTTGTCTTATTGAATAATGGATTTTTAATAGTTGCTTAACACACGCTGGTACCGTAAGCTGAAAGTACTTGTTGCCGAGCTGAATGTACCTACATATTTTGTACAGAAGCTGTACATATTTTATGACGCCAAAAATCAACATTCATGTTTACTGTATCGTACACACACATTTTGTGCCTAATAGTTAGCGTATAAACACTTCAACACAGAAGGCAACATGAAGCATGATAAAAAAATACATTTCTTCTCTACAATTCTCCAATAGACAAATCATTCTCTCGTCTCTGGGGAATACCACCACAGTCCATTAGACGCAGCATCCCCGCCTATCGATGACTATTTCATCTCCCGGAGGGATTCACACAAAAACTTGGAAACATCTATTTGTAAACAAACGTGTAATAAGTTCTATACAAATCTACGGTCCGTGAAAAAACGTGATGAATGTTTGAATAAAACTGAACATTTTTTGTTTGTTCTTTCAAGTGACAAACATGGATAATTTGTCATAGGAATTCCGACACAATAAAAGTCTTTAAGATTTAAAAAAATAAATATGTGATACGACCTTATTAATTAGAAATTACACAGTCGTGGATTTAAAGTATAAATGTATTGCACTGCCAGGATTACGCACTAACAAAATTACAAATGGAGAGAGTTAGACCTACTTAAATTACATTCACTAGAATTGTACACCTCAAAGTTGGCTTTTTCAGGAGGCTTGAATTAAATTTTAGAGTGCTTAAGTGTATGGTAATAAATTCCACTATATTTGAAAATAAAATTATAAGTTGGGTTAGGTTTTTGTGATGTGTGTAATTTAAGTATCTGTAATTCTCTCCATCTGTAATTTCGGCCATGCGTATTTCCGTCAGCGTACTTTACATTAGTTCGCGATATTAAAAATATACATAACATATGTTCTAAAACTGTCCAGTAGTGTAAAGAATTTTTTTTTTCAAAATATCTGATAAATTCATCAACAAGTAGACCTACATAATACGTACGTAATAATTAAATTAATAACCTAGATATGCATTTACATACTAATTTCTTAAAATTTCTAACAATGCAAAAATTAACAAGCATACAAAAGTATCTCACAAACTGCTTTTCACTTCCTGGTATTTGATATAGATTATTGCAATTTTACAATCAGTTAACCCTTTTAAATATGTTTTAACCTGCACACGAGCTCCATAACCGTTTTAATGCTTTGATAGCGTTACTTTATATGCATATTTATACCTGTGGACACCCCAAAACGTTTTTGGTGAACGTGTTATATATTCAATAAACGTGTCCCTTTCATATCTAAACGGTTTAATCTCAGTTAATATGCAGTTTATATTCGCGCGGCAATTTCCCCCGTACATTATATGGGGGAGGCTGTCAGACGCCGTTGTCATGGAAGCAGTCTTGTACCCTTCACCGTGTTACCCTCTACAGAAGTTGGTTTGAAAATAGAACATACGGAATATGCCTTTAATGAAAACATGTTTTCAGTAAGTACCCCAATAAATGAGCAACTTTAGATTTGCCTTAACTATTTTAAAATCCATACAAATTCAAATAATTCGAGTATTGAGTCGCCACGAGCACACCTCCATAGTATAGAATAATGGATTTCGATGCGACGCAACAGAAGTTGCTGATGTTTTTTTACGTTAGCTCCACACACACATGAGACCACAAGGAATACAAAAATCCTAAGGGCCTATGTCAGCTTTTTAGATGCTGTGTGGAGGGTCTTTTTTGGGGAAAGGGAGGAGAGGAAGTTTTGGGAACGAAAAAGGTATGAGGGCTGGGTGAGAGTCTGGGAGTCAACGTGTTCAGGAGTGATGGAGTATGAATCCATCCCTCCCACTACGGTAACAGGCGATAGATCGAGAGAATCCGGCTGGAAGGTTCAAAGGGTGTCCCTCAACCAGTCTCTCCCGATGCGGTCCGTCACGCAGTAGGTGGGCAAACGCATTCTCCACCTTGTTCTAGGTTAAGGTTTGATCTAGGTCTAGACCTAGAAAATCCTCACCCCATGAACCTGGTCATCTCTGATAAATGTGCGCTTATACTAAGAATATGAACAGTTTGGGGTTCCTATTTTGGGGTTTTTTCTTAGGCTGAAGAAAGTGGACAGGCGAAGGTGACAACGGTAATAGGATTGTGTAGCTATTATAGCCTATAAATAAAAGGGTAATTTAACTTACATTATTGAAGTTTTGAAATCTTAACGGTTGAAAATATTTGTCACCTACTGGTTTTGCCGGTGTTCTTCGTTGCTATTGAAAAACGGGTTAGTAACGTAGGTTCGCTGACTTAGAATTAACATTTTTGATAATGTACTATTTATTTCCGTTATTCAATATTTTTAAAATATTTTAAATTGTTCGTGTTTATGATACATAATGTGTTTTCCTTATAAAAAGCAAATATTTGAATTTTGCCAAATATCATGACACTACTTAGTTAGTAGGCCTAAAATAGAATAGGAACCGAAAAGCAACGACTCTAATTCAAGTAGAAATTAAATTTGTGGTTATATTGTTTCCTGGCCATATTTGGGGGAGCCTACAATAAATAAAAAAGCTATTAATTATAAAGTGCGGCATCCTTCTTCTGGACGTGAAAATTCTGTCGTCAGTGGATTACCCTACCTGTGAGTTGCGAGTCATCTACAGTAAGTCTAGACTTCATATGAAAATTTAAACTGTGAAATCTTAGAACTTTCTTAAATTAATAAACTTAAAACCTTTACTACGTTTCCTCTTGGGGTAAGAATAACCTCGTCGAATTTAATGTTTCAAAGACCCAATCATGTCTGATCACGTCTAAAAGGGATCGAAATGATAATCTAGTCTCCTTCAACGGAAGCATTCTCCCGAACAGGCCTTCCATTGATATGCTTGGTGTAACTCTAAGTGACCAGCTCAGGTACGGGGGCTCCATCGAGGCCAGAGTTAAGTTAGCCTCTCAGAAACTGGGCATACTGTACAGGGCACGCAGATACTTTAATAGTACACAACTGCTAGCCCTGTACAAATCGCAAGTGCGCCCCACGGTTGAATTTGGCAGCCACCTCTGGTCTGGAGCCCCAAAATACCTGAAAAAAACCCTTGACTCTGTGCAGAAACGGGCGGTCCGTTTGATAGATTCTCCTAATTTAACTAACGGATTGCAATCTTTAGAGCACAGGCGCCAGGTGGGAATGCTGTCCTTGTTCTACCGGTATTACAATGGAAGATGCTCCGAGGAACTAGCGTCATTGATCCCCTCGGCACCGGTGCATAGTCGGGAAACACGCCAAACGCGCGCTCAACATTTGTACACGGTTGACATTAGTCACATGAGAACGGGTCGTTTCTACGACTCGTTCTTGAGTTCAACAGCTCGGCTGTGGAACGATTTGCCGGCCTCTGTGTTTCCTCCCTCCTACAATATGGGTCTCTTCAAGACCCATGTTCATTCCTTCCTCTCCTCAAAAAGACCCTCCACACAGCATCCCAGATGACATAGGCCCTGAAGGGAATTATTTTCCTCAAGGCCTCCTGTGTGGAGTTATTGTAAAAAAAAAAAAAAAAAAAACGTAAATATATACCTACTTTAATCACACAGTGGGTTCATATGAAAGAGTGAAGATATTCCAGCACATAAATTTAATAAAAAAAAATTAAAAATATTTATTTGAAAGGATTTCATTTTCTGACATTTTGAATAGTTCAATTATTGATATCTTACAGACCGATTTAAGTTTATAGTAATAATTTGAAATAAAAAAATAAGCCACTTACATCACATTTAAAAAAAAATTCTGGTTTAGGCAAAAATTCTAAAACATTCCGTTTTTTTTATTGTATTTTTGAAACCTTGGCGATGTTTAGAAAATTTCAATCCAAAAAACGGACTATTTTTTATGAACCGGAAATACGGGACCTATAAAGTACCTGTAACGAAGTTCGCAGTCAATAAAGCAAGAGAATTTTATTTTACTTCCACACCAAAGCCAACCTACCAACTTCGAATTCCAAAATGGCGGACATCGAACAGCTGATTCCGCACTGTATTTAATCAGTTGCCTACTATTGTGCAGGCGATGCTTCGGTTTCCATAATATTAATTTCGATTCGTAAAACTAAAAACAATAAAGTTTTAAACAATTTTTATCCGCTATAATAATATTTTAATTTTTTTACCACTCTCCCATAGTAAAATTGCGCACACTGATGTGTTGGGCCAATTCGTCCAAACGTTTGCAGTTGGAAGTTAGCCCCAGAGTGGCCGTATCATTGGTGTAAAATTGAAAAATTCGCCGGAAATCAAAGTGTCGCAATATAAAAAAAAAAAAATTTGTGGAATTTTACTAAATTAATTGATTATTATCTGAGGCGGAACATTTTCATGCAGTGACGTCACAAGCCCAAAAAACGGATTTATTTAATTAAAAATTAAAAATAAAAAAATGTAAATTTCTAAAAATGTTAAATAACATTTTCGTAATCTTATTAGAAAAATCTATCCACACAATTTTTTTGAAGTCATTATGAAATCCATGCAAGTGGCCTATTTCTTAGTGTTCTCTCTGTCCAAAATTGTTTCTAATATGAATATTCACAAATTAAACAACATTTTCTATTTTTTTTTTTGTATTTCTTGGGCATTAACTACGTAACAATTTGTAGACATTTTCTTTTTGAAGAGCTTTATTTTCCAATGTACATTTGTTACTTTTCGACATTATCTATCACTTTGTGACATTTTCTATCAATTTGTGACATTTTCTATCAATTTGTGACATTTTCTATCATCCACCTTTTATATTGTTCACTAAAGGAAATCAGAGATCACTTTAATTTTTGCGCGTCGCAGTCTATATTTTTTATACTTATAATATTCATGTGATACACACGGTGCAAGAAATCCAAACCTTAAGCCTATGGAGATATGAAAACTGGGAATATTGTGATGCTAAAGAATTTAATGGAGAGATGTCAGAGAAGGATAAGAAAAGAAAGGTTTTGAAATTTCTAACTATTCAAATCGTTTAAACTTTAAACCATACATTTCGAGCATTTATCGATAGAATATATCGATAATAAACTATAGTATCTGACAGTATCTTACATTCTGACCAAAGTTTAATTTTTAAATTTATTTATTTACCATTAAAAACACCGAAAACAACTTTTAAATAAAAGCCGTACTTGCCCACGTCAGAATTTTAGCACTCGGTCCTTGGCTCCAAGACATTGAACTAGACGCTACCCACATCCTTTAAAAACGGATGCTTTTAATTTTATCACGCATCCAAAGAATGTAAATAATTTTGAGCAATCCCATGTACGATAATTTGGCTGAAAAATAATTAAACTTCAACAATCTATCGTCTACAAATTCATTACTGTTTAATGTCTAGTGTTTCAATTACATGCAAATTTATTATTAAACTAACCTGGGCTATTAATATTACAATATCAAGTTACAATTCAAATCCATTATTCATCACGATTAAAACATGTTTCTGCGTGCATTTAAGCTTCAGTAAGTTTTTCAACTCCAAATTTTTTGCATAGACGTAAGAAAGAGCAAGGATTACTTCAATAAATTTTAAATTGACACTTTTGTAATTTTTAATTAAATCAAACCAATTAAAATTTTATTTGAGTTATGAAAATATATCGTTTCGTATCGTTTATTTTAGAAAATTTTTGGTGGACTACCATGGATTCTTTCAATAAATTTTAAATTGACACTGTTCTAATTATTAATTAAATCAAACCAATTCAAATTTTATTTATGTTTTGAAAATATATCATTTCGCATCGTTTATTTTCGGTGTTTTTTGTATGTACTTCTTGTACCTAATAGATAATAACGACCATACACATAATTACTTTTAACCTACCATCGCACTATTTTACTGGTTTATGGCTTCATGTTTGTGACTGTTAATGACAATATGACATTAGAATCCCTTAATGACATTAAGGGATTCTATTAATTTTCTACCAAATTGCGACATCCATGGAAAAATGCTAACATTTTTTTATGAATCGAATTCTTCGTGCATGTATCAGACGATAAAAAAAATATTACCGTACTCAATCTAAAATATTATTCAATTTGGATAGCCGCGGGACGCGGTGCTGTGTGAATTATTATGCAAGAATGCTGTCGAAAATGAGCGTCACTCATAAACCAACCTCTCAAACACCTACCGGTCTGTCGTCCGATTCGGCCCATTTTAATTATGGCTTGAGATAAAAAAGTTTCATTACTTGAAATACAAAACACAATATTGAATACGAAGTACACAAGCTAAATACGGAAATTTAAGTTGAAATTCACGACATGAAATAATTCAATATTTCTAAAAACATAGAGAGGTTTTCAGTCAGTAATGAATGAATCGTACATATGTACACTCAGTTACTTATACTTTGAATAAAATGATTTTTTTTTTCAAGTTTGTCCATCAACGTTATATGATGGAATAATGGAAAAAGATAATAATAATAAATCTTAACGAAAAATGAAAGAGAACAAAACACAGAAAATTAAATAAGGTGACAGTCGCAACTGGGAATCGCACCCAGGTCTTACTTTTGTCTTCCCGGGACAGCTCCTTAACAAATTTGGCCATTAGGACCTATTAATTTTGCATCATTTTTTCGATCTCATTTAATATTTTATATCAAAATATGGGAAAAAATAAGTAGATACCTAATAATATAGTTAATTATGTATTTGAAATATGAGAATGACGTTAAATAAATAGGCCCCAATGGCCGGGTTGGTTAAGGCGCTGTCCTAGTAAGAAAAGAGATCCTGGGTTTAATTCTCAGTTGCGACAGTAACCTTTTTTATTTTTCTGTGTCTCGTTCTGTTTCATGTTTCGTTTAGATTATTTATTTAGTAGTGTCTTCTTCACTGATAAATAGATTTCTTTAATTATTTATTTATAAATCTGCGTCAAATCCTTCTCAATTACTGATTTTGAATTGATTGAAAGGGCGTCTGTTAGTCCTTAACCTACATATTTTTAAATATTTGTTTTAAATCTTTTCAAAGTGATCAAAAGATGCATGAAGAGAGAATTAATTGATTCACATTATCATAAAAAAATCCATTCTTTTTGTGGGTAGATGATGTATTGTCAATCATTTCAATGATGATGTTTTGGATGACTAATTTCTTGAATGATACAACATGCTTGACGAAATTCTTTGTTAGACGTTGCGTTCTGTTGGACGATCGTATTCGACGTGAGTGGGAAGCTTTATATAATAAATGTATTCTTTTACTTACAAAGGTGGTTGCTTTAGTAATATAAATTTTATATAAATTACTTTTTTGCATAATGGTCACGTTATTAACGTTATTTTATCACCGCCGGCAATTCTATTGCAGAACACTTTTTTAAGGTGACGGATACAAAATGGAACTAGATGTTGGATCATGCTAATTTATTTTTTAAAATACCAATCTTAACTAGAATGCTACTGGTTGATAGTCGCCTATCTGAATAATTACTTTCGTCTTATTAATAGTGGCGATGTAAATAATATGTTAAGTAGGTCTGGATACATAAATAAAATGGCTTATAAAAAAGGTAGGTGGGTGTTAGAAGATATGTATTTCGTGTTTTATTATTTATCGTTGTTCTGACTTGAATATTGAGACAGTAATCCCATAATAACCGCTGGCAAAAACGTTCCTACTCATGATGTCTATCAGAGAAAAATCTGTTAAGATCTGATTTCTGTCTGATTGTCTGATTTCTTACATATCTCTTTTAAACATTTGAAGATTTTAAGCTCTTAAAAAAATATTTGCTATTTTTGAAAATGATATCTGGAGGTTCCCCACGCCGAAAAGCGTATTATATGAAATTCACTCGATAGAAAGATCGCAAAGTATGCTCCGAAAATTATTATAAACCCATGGAAACAATACTATTTGTATGTGTGGAAAAAATAATTAGTTGAAGATAATATTGTCAATTCTAAAACAAATTTAAATATGAGATTGACAAATATGACGGTTTGACAGATGGTGGCAATTGCGAAATTGTCCCGGTTAGACGAGAGGTCTGGGTTCGAGTCCCAGTTGCGACCATTTTCTTTTTTTTTTTCTGTGTCTTGTTCTCTTTTCTTATTTTTGTTTAGATTATTAGTGTTATCTTTTTCTTCAATGAGTTATTATAAACACGTTCATTTCACTTTTACAAGTTATATTTAAGAAAAATTCAGTGTTTCTTCAAATGCTATTTTAGATGTTCCCCATGAGATTTTTGCTCTATTTTAAATGAGTCGTGTTTTATTAAACATTATCACAATTTTCGCTTCAATTTTATCGTTTTCAATATTAGCGCGCTCTCTCCGACATTTGTAATTACAAATCTCTCCATCTTTTTCTTTTTGAGCAGGGATACGGCGCCTTAAGGAGCGTGGGCCACGTGTAGGCCGGTATTGGTTTAGATTTTAATAAAAAAAAAAACATTAAAGATTATTTCACAATTCAGGATTCGAAGCCAAAGTAAGTTGGGTTGCATTGAATGTTTTTTGGCTTGTCAATATTGTTTCATTGCATTGTTATTAAAATAGTTTATTTGAAAGTGATAACCTTCGGGGCTGAATAATATATTGATAGTTTCGTGCTTGCATTATCAGCATCGGCCATTGTCTATTTCCTATGTTTATTGAAAGCATAACTACGTATGGACTACTCCAATGAATAAATGGGATGAAGAGTAAAATGAACAATTTGTGGCAGGAAAACTGACCCCTATAAATCTATTGATAATGACGAGAACTTAAAATTATTACGCTCACAATGTCATGCACCGATCGAACTGGAACCGATATGCATAGGACACGCTGTAAGCTTCTTAACAAAGACCAAACAAAGACCGAAGTTTTTAACGATATTCTTTTATGAGGATCTTATACACTAACTTGTTGTAAGGTTATAATAACAAGTCATGACGATGTGGTTCCAGAAATATTACCTAGATTAGCAGTTAAAAACCCGCTCCACGGGTGTTTGCTGCTAGGCCCTGCAGGTGGCGGGCGACGAGCGGCAGTAGCTTTGTAGCATACCTCATGTACGAAAATGGTTTTGCATAAGTCGGGTTCTTAAACTTCAACCATACAGACGCTAGCAAATTAATACTATCAGATTTTTTACATCAGCTCCACACAGGAAACCTACAGGAAAAAAAAAATCCCTCGGGGCCTGTGACATCTTTGGGGATGCTAATGGGAGGAACTTTTTAGGGAAAGGAAGGAGACGAAGTTCTGGGAAGGGAGAAGGTTTGAGGCCTGAGTACAAATCTGGGGGTCAATGTGTCCAGGAGTGACGAACGTATAAATCCATTCCTCCCTCTGCGGTACAAGGCGATGAGTCGGGAGAGTACGGCTAGAAGGTTCAAAGGGTCTCCCTCAACCAGTCTCCCCGATCCGGCCCGTCACGCAGTAGGTGGACAAACGCATTCACAGCCAAGACCTAGACAACCCTCTCCCCGTGAACCCTGGTACCCCTGCTAAGTTTCCAAAAGTTGCGAACGACTTGAGGCGACCTATGGCAGGGGTGTTGGTTATTCGTTAAATGGTTCCCGGCGGCATGGTAATGGTACCCTTACCCGCCTCCCAAATTGGAATGTCCAGAACAATCTACGAAATGAGAATCAGTACGCCATTTTGACTGCTCCCGAAGTCCTTGTGCCCTTGTGCGCGGCCTTTGGATTGAGGTCAAAATACCAAACCAAACCGAATAATATTTTTATTTATTCAAAAAGTGCAGCAAATATATAATATAGAAATATGGTACCTTATTTATTTGCGTTTCAAATTATAAAATGATAGCTCTTAAATAGTAAATTTTCACGATATTGCAGGCAACTATGGCAATTATTTATGAGATAATGATAATTACTTAAAAATATTACCTTGCAATACGTTATCAAAGCTGTCTTTAAAATCATGAAAAAATAAATTTTTTAATATCCTTTATTTTATAACTTAGAACATAAATGAATAAAGCAAAACATAACCGTAGGTTCTCGATATTTGTTACATTGAATTGGTTGAGGTCTTTCGTAAACGACACTTACGTTGAGACTAGCTCCAAACGGAAGAATTCGAAGCTCTTTTCCTTGCCCGACTGACTAGCAATCCAAAAAAACATCTTTTGCGATACAGTTATTGATTATTGCTACGATAACTAATAAAATAACTAATTTCAAGTTATTACCTGTCACCAGTTCAGATGATAGTCTACTCCTCCTAATACAGAGATTTCAGATTGCAACAGTCTGTCCATGACGCTTCTTTTGTGCTAATATTCAATAGGCGATAGACGCAAGAACGGCAGACTTCTGTGGTGATAGTAGTCGCTGGCATTTGAATCTACTTTCTCTTTGTATCCCCCCTAGTATATGTAGCTTCGATTTCATCCAAGGTGGCTGGTGCATGGAGCCCGATTGGTTCAAGATACATACACTACTTTACCTTCAAGCGGACGCGGACGGTGCAAACGATGATGAAATAACTATACCCGGATTATGCAGATCTGCATTATGAGCCCTAATGAACTAACATTTATCGACCACGATTTCTGTATCGAATTGTCGAAGAATATTTCGGACAATCTACCTTAAGATTTTTTTTCTTTTAAAAAACATTGTACAAACCGAATGAAGTCTTTTTTTCTCAAAGGTATTTAGATTCTTAGATATTACGAGTATTTTTTGTATTTCTTGGGCATTACCAATGTAACAATTTCTAGGCATTTTGTTGTTGATTTCACATGAAGGTTACTTAGTTTTAATATTTCTAGTGAATGAAATGGATGTGTCGAAATCAGTAGCAGATAAATAAAAATTAAGTAACAAATGTACCTATTGTGAAATTAAACTATTCAAAACAAAATGTCCAAATATTTTAATCAGAAAAAAATACAAGAGTGCATCACATTTCTGAAATATTCTGCAAAGTAAATAGTGCTTATATGATTTTGCAAACATTTCAGGTATGCTAGCATTTGTATAATTATTATTACTAGCAGTTTAAAACCCACCCGCAAGTTTTTGCTGCTAGGCCCTGCGAGCGGCTTTTGGTTCGGCTTCGCCCAATTGGTGTCGGTGACCATTTTATGAATCGAACAAGAACTGGTTCCAAAAATGGCCCTTTCCTCGGATCCACCATCATCCAGTGTATCTAGTCACCGGGACAAAGGAACCGAGACAGGCAACGCCGTCTTATGTAATATACAGCCGCTTGATACGTCAATCTCCTCATATCCGGAGAGATACTACAATTCACAAATTTGTAGTAGTTATACCTAAGGAGGACTCATCCCCATCCCACCTGCTGACGAAAGTGGCGACATCTTGTGAAGAATTCTTGAATTCGAAACCGAATTACAACGGCAGCTTTGTTTGAAATTCCACGTACGCATATGTTATTTGTGGCGCGGCGCGTATGGCGTGACGTCAGACATGCACTCGAAGCCGCGTTCTGAAATTGAACCATGCAGACGCAAACCTATTAATACTTTTCGATGCTTATTTTCAGTTCATCAAAACCAATACGGATAAACTAAAACAAACCACAAAAAAATCTTGAACTCGCATGCAAAATGTGAGACTTTTCTGATCAGTGGGTAATCTAACAATTTTTTTTGGTTGTTACAGATTTTTAAAAAAAAAAACACAAAACCGAGTAAATATCAACAAGCGCGTCTCATCCTTAATAAGCACATATTTTAATTGAAATAAATACTTGGTATTAGTGTTATAAAAATGACGAATAACTTTTTCCTGCTACTTTAAGAACAAATTATTGAGCTCTGTATTATATAGCTTTGTTCAAATTTATATTTATCTATGCTAAAAGCTAGTATTCTACCTTGTATGTTTTAACGGAGCGTGAGCAAAGTATCGATTGTTGAAATCTGCTGTTAAAATTCATTTTTATAAGCCAGACAAAATAAACCAGAATAAAGAGTTTTTTTTCAATCAATCTCAACAATGTTAGGTGATCAGAAAAACAAATGATCAGTTTCATCATCGTATTGCATCGTCCACAGTTGTTATAAAACCTATGGGTGTAAGGCACTGGTGCTGGTAGCTGAGTGTATACGATTCAGTATTACAGTATCTCTGCCCGGGTTGATTGGAAATGTCTGGCTTGCATATTGAATTGGAAAGAACATAAGATAAAATTTCCATTCGTATTCTGTACTCTAGGTTGTATAAGCATTGATGGTTCCGTCATAGAATGAATCCGTGTGATAGTCTGAGTCGAAAGACTGACGTTTTATGCGGAAGACAAAAATATATATTCTAGTATCTATATCGAAAAATATAACATAACAACGAACTTAAAAGGGTTTTCTAGACTATAAGCATGAACTGTAGGTATTTTTTCAGGTGCAATTAAAAAAAAACCGTAATATTTTTACAAGCCATTATTTTACCAAATATTGATTAAACATTTAAGAATACATGGCCCGAACTAAGAAAAAGTTTAAAAAAATATGTTTTTTTCAAAATGGCGGCTGTTTGAAATAAAAAAAGACATTTTTTTACCAGTTTTTTTGACTATCCAATTTTTTTCAAAAAAGTAAAAATTTTAATTTTGTTATAGTTTTAGTTCCCGCCATAAAGTAATATGTAGAGAAGGCTCACACCAAATTTCAAGCAAATTGGCTTCGTAAAACTTGACTTCGTTAAAGTGATTTTGAGAAAAATGCGTTTGAAATTTTGTTTTATTCAGATTCTGGTTAGATTCCATCTAAACCGCGACATTAAAATGGTTATAACTTTAAAAATAATGCGAATTTCGAGAAATCCTTTTAAATTTTTGAATATTCAAACTTTGGAAATATGAAGAAAAAAAAATGTTTTTTTTCTAGACTAGAATTCTGCCTGAACTGGAGAACAACAATTACTGAAAAAAAAATTTAAGGGTCTACTATTCGTATTTCGACCGATTTCTTACAAATCTCCCTTAAACATTTGAAGTTTTTAAGCTCTTAAAAAAATATATGTTATTTTTTTAGATAATATCTATATACGTTCCACGCCGAAACGCAAATTATATGAAATTCCCTCGATAGAAAAAAATCGCAAATTATGCTCCGAAAATTATTTTAAATAAGTCTATTTCTTTTATTTTACAAGTTTTATTTGTGAAAAAATTCACAATGTTTCTTTAAATGATACTTAAGATACGTTCCACGAGATTTTTGCTCTATTTTAAACGAGTCATATTTTATTAAGCTTTTTCGCAATTTTCGCTGCTATTCTACGACTAAACATATTAGCGCGCTCTGTCCAACACTCGTAATTACATATCTCTCCATCTTCTTCTTTTTCAGCGCTGTGCGTTTCAAGAGTGCGGCCTTAAGCACATGAGACGAAATTGTTAGATACGATGAGTGCCGGTACATAATATTTAAATGACACGTTATGCAATTTAATTTTAGTTAGCTTCACATTTTTATGTTATACATCGAAAGTTAAAAGTTAATTTAATTTTAGTTAACTTCACATTTTTATGTTATACATCGAAAGTTAAAAAGTTTTTCAAAATTAATAATAAACTTAGTTTTTAACACTTTTATTGTTTACAAAACCAAGATGTTTCGTGAGCTCACTTCTTCAGGGTTTACTAAATGAAGTGTGAAGACTCTGGTGTTTGAAGAAGTAATTTTTTTTTTCTTTGGTAAAAAACTCAAGGCGCCCTGGTAACAGATCACCATTAAGAATCGAAACTTTAATTAATATGACATTAGCCTTATTAAATGACCAGATCTTATAATTTTTTTTTTTAAAGCTTAATAAGTTAAACCTCAAATGTTTATATTTAATAAATTAAATGAAGAAATATCAGAAAAAAATACGATCACATCTACGACTCTACTCAATTCATTGGCCACCTAATATTTCCCGATCTGAGTTGCCCTAAACCTCCTAGCTAGTACCTAGGTTATATTATAGACTATTATAGAGGGTTTGGTGAAACAGAATGGATCATCAGGATTTGAATTCCCAAACTTCAGTGGCACGACGCCGACGTTAGTTTTTCGAAACAGTGAGATATTTCACCCTCAATAAAAACGGACATTTAAACCCAGCCCCTACCGCAGAGCACATACAATATGAAAAGTTTAGTAAAATTCGCAATGGTAAAGATCCAGCTTTCTAACTTGAAGTTTCTGAGGGCTGCAAAGTTTTATTTGGTTTGAAAAATAAAATACATTTTGTGGTTTCACATGTAGGTACACAACACCGTTCAAACATGTATTCATCTACGAGTGGGTTAATCTTACTTTTAACCTACATAACTTTTACCACTCTGTCACATTTCTACCACTCCGTCACATTTTGTTTTTACTATAAATGAATCTCTCTGGATCTCAGAGGGGAAATTGTAGCAAGGGGAAGGAGGCCTAAAATGCCTATTGGGGGTGACAAACACGAGCTGCGCGTATACCTACTTCAAATGAAAACCCACGTGACGGAGGTGTCGTACGACATAAAAATTGTAGGAGACAAGTTTTGGAGATTTTTGAAAATAATAATGGCTGTTACTTGTTAGGTTATTTCTTTTCGAGTTTACAAATAGTTTTATATTTTTTGTCGTCATATCATTTTTTTTGTAATATTATAGAATACACGCAAGTCGAGGCGGCGGAAGATGGCTGTGATTTGTATGAAATACACTTCTGTCATGAGGAATTACACCTCTGTCACGTAATTTTTCCTACAATAATATAAAAACTTTTTTTTTGTTTAAAACGCACACAGTCGTTACGTCTTTAGTACAGTAGATTTTAAAGTAATTATAAAATAATAATATTGATAATTCTGTTGAATTTATCTCCACTAACTGGAGACAACTTTATGTAGGTTAAAAAGAAGAACGACCCATGTGCATTTTAAAAGCATTTCATTACTTTTATTTTAATCATGCAGCTCATAAAACTACTAGCATTCCCTGCCACTCAATTCAACAGACAATTTTATTGACAATAAAACCCTAACCCCCGCCACACCGTCTTCCTAATTAGCGTTAGTGTGCTAAATCAAAGATTATGAGAGTAAAAATTCGAAAATATCTATTTCTTTTTAAAAAACTCAGCAGTTTTAAACGAGGTTCCTGAACGAGAGAGTTGAGATTTGGGAGTTCAGGATTCTAGGCGTGATGCATCTAGTTCTGTTTAATACATACGCACTGCTTAGACCCTTACAAGTTTCTTACTTAGTAATTAGTGTTTCTTAAAGTTAACAATTTATATCACTTCGGTGTGCGATGAACTTATTTTCCTCTGTGAATGGCCTGAATTAGTGGGAAAAAAGCGTGGATTACTTTTGCATGAAAGTAACATAATACAAATTCTCATTAGATCGTATGGAGCGTGATATCAAGCACTCCCAGGAACACATGCGTCTCTCACAGGGTGAAAACTTCTTAGTACATCGCATCGTGAAGAGGGGTAGGGGGTGGAAACTGAATAAGAGTTACAAAGACTCCATCTCTGAAGAAACGAGAATAGTTTCTTCGAGTAACGTTTTGTGCGAGTGTCTTTATAGAAAGTATCATGGTTTGTGCATTTTCATAATTTGGTTTATTTGTGTAAATTACAGTTTTAAAATCCAAGTATGTATGACACCCAATTCATGTTATAAAAAAGTTATTTTTTAATACCCCTGAAAGGTTTAACGCAATTCTTCGAAAGCAATATTAGACCCAAATAAACAATTTGTTCATTGAAGACAAACAGAACCAACCCAAAACCTCTTATTGGGACAAAACTACCAATTATTATTGACCTATCTGAGAGGATCTGAGTTTGATTCCCAGGTGCGATAGCTTTTTTATTTTTTATCGTTTTCTGCTTCATGTTTTCCTTGATATTTTTTTATATTATCTTCGTCAACTAATAAACAGTGTGATGATGTTTATACGCTTCGATAAGTTATTCCTAAAAATTGAATAAAAATTTTGCTGTCTGACATAAACGCCAGAGCTTCTTCTCGAAGCACTAAAAAATATTCACTCGTCTCAAGGTGAGAAAGAAATTGGACACCGCGTCTGGGTCTTAATACATTGTTTTATTTAATTGTTTAAAATGTTTATGGTTATAGCAACGATGCATATAACTGCCCGTCGTAATTTTTCATAGGTATCGATATCGAAAACTGTTTTAAAGCGGATATATTAAATTTAATGCCATAATAATGAAACTTCCTCAAAAATTTACGCAGAGAGTCTGAAATACACCCTATTATTCATTTATTTTTTCGCTCACAAAATAAAGATACTTTTTATTTTTTTAGTTGTTTTAATTGAAATCCCCTTTAATAAGAAACTAGCTGAAGTCTCCTGGCATTGCCCGAGCATGTAACTACTCGTATAAGTATTTAGAAATCTGAAAAAATTTGGAAATCAAACGTACTTACAAAGTAATTTTCCTCATATTTTGAAAGTCAATGTTGCAAGGCAATGTTCAAGTGCAAAATTTCATCAAGAAGTATCAAAATAATGTTTAAGGAGTTGGAAAAGCAGGTGACCTTCCTTCTGTTTTGAAGGCCAAACGCGCTAAATTTCATCATTCTTGGAATAAAACCGTTCTTCTTAAGTCGGTTTCTTGCTGAAGGTCATGCTCCCTACTTCACTAAAACAGTAGATTAAGTTAAAAAAACAACTCATCTCAAACCCATGCCTGGACACACTCTTTATAATACCTATGGACACACCTGAGTCCTGATTTTATATATGGAAAGTGGAAAAATAGCTCGAAAACATCTTCTCTGTAGGGAAAACATAACTACCGTTTAATTTGTATGAATTCCATTCCAGAGTAATCCACTATCATTAGGGCGACAGCAAAGGGCGTTACTTTCTATTAGTGACTCGCTCACCAACTTTTAGTTGTTTGCGTTATAAAATGCACATCTCTTATATATATTTTAGGAATGCGAATAGATTAAGTTTACACACTTGTTTTCCTGAGAAGAAAAACACCTAAGAAGCAACTCATTTGAATGATTTATACTAGGAGACGAAAAAAAATTGACTCGCTATATACATTACATTATTTGCATAAACATTCTCAATCAATATAATTTGAATCAAGCAATATTATTACATTCATTATAAAAATAAAGTAGCCACCTGTGGATGTTAGAAGTATTCAAACCTATAATATAATGAGGTTATTGTAATTAGCAAAAATGCTCTTGTATTTGAAGTGAAATATTTTGTGGTTAATTTTTTAACATGAAAGGTAATATTTTATTTAAATAATTTAATTTAACTGAAGTGACAGATTAAACAGGATTTAAGAGACGTACAAGATTTACGTTACCAGTGTTCCCTGGGATTATATAGGCAATGGATAGTTAGAATCGGGGTGGGGGTTGGGCGGTTACGGTGGAGTGTGACAGAATTTGACAGTTTGTTTTTGAAAAAAAATGAAAACAAAAATTGTCACCGGAGACCAAAATTTCCAACACAATTTTGACTCCAAATAAATTCAGGAATCGTTGGTTGGAAATAATAAAATACCTTGGTACCTAAATAATAAAAAAAATAATAAAGAGGAAATGGCTTTACGAATGGCTTTTTCCCTTTTTTTAGTACTACGGCAATTTCCATTAGTGAAAAACTTATGATAAAATACAACTGCACGGAATGAGATATATAACGCTCAGGATATTGACAGATGCCGACTTCCTCTTTAAGTTCCTCTTTCCTCGTTCGGGAACGTCGAGTTTTCACGAAAGAAAATTATAATGTTTATTACAACAACGAATTTATGTAGCGCAATTTTGTAAGGTTTTGTGAGATTTCACGTCAAGTGCGCTTCACACAAAATAACCTAACTAATATTGGATTTTATAAAAATTATTGGCGTAAATTTAAAAAAAAAAATAAGTTTAAGAACGTACCTACGTAGATACTTACAATTTCATATATGTTGAATAAACAAAATATTATATATATTAAGCTGCTTCAAAAGGTTAAGGTTTGATTTTTTTATCGGAGCACCCTTGTAAATGCTTACAAAAACCAAAAAATAAATTTAAAAAAATTTAATAATGAAAAACAATTACTTAGTGTAACAACCACTATTTAAAAATAAAAAAATAAAGCTGCTTCAAAAGGTT
This sequence comes from Glyphotaelius pellucidus, assembly GCA_936435175.1. Lineage (NCBI taxonomy): Eukaryota > Metazoa > Arthropoda > Insecta > Trichoptera > Limnephilidae > Glyphotaelius > Glyphotaelius pellucidus. The sequence goes on from OW386545.1 coordinate 16,849,279, forward strand.
AGGGTTTGATTTTTTTTATCGGAGCACCCTTGTAAATGCTTACAAAAGCCAAAAAATAAATTTAAAAAAATTTAATAATGAAAAACAATTACTTTGTGTAACAACCACTATTTAGAAATAAATAAAAATTTCTTCAAAATAGGCAAATTTACTTTGTGGCGTCATCATTAATTTAATGAAAAACAAATAACTTTGTGTAACAACCACTATTTAATTAACAATATCAACATGTTTCGAAAACTATGTTTTCTTCGTCAGGATAATAAGTTAATAAAAAATAACAAAAGACAAACAAGTATAGACTAATTAGAACATAGACAAAATATTAAAAAAAATAAATTTAACATTAAAATTTTAACGTTAGAGTTAAGGAACATCTAAGATGTTTAAATAATAATTATTATTCAGAATTTGCATACCACATTTTGGAAACGGGTCATTCTTTTGATATTAATAAAGGTTTAAAAATTTTACACACTAACACAACGGGTATACAATTAGATAATTTAGAAATTTTAGAAATTAGAAAAAGTGTTAATAGTAAATTAAATATTATAAATAACCAAACGTTTTTTGAAAATAGCCATCTTTTAAATTTATTTTCGTATTAATACTTATATTTATAATAATTAATTTTGTTATTTAGACTTCTTGTTTTGTTTTTAAAAGATGTTTTATTATGTTAATGTAATTTTTTACCGATTCTAAAATAATTTTTATATTTTATTTTATATAATTGTTTTTTATGATATATTTTAGGTAATTAATCACCTCTCCTTTCTAATATTTTGTCTATGTTCTAATTAGTCTATACTTGTTTGTCTTTTGTTATTTATTATTAACTTATTATCCTGACGAAGAAAACATAGTTTTCGAAACATGTTGATATTGTTAATTAAATAGTGGTTGTTACACAAAGTTATTTGTTTTTCATTAAAAAAAAATTTTTTTGAAGAAGAAGATAACACTTATAATCTAAATGAAAATATGAAAGAAAAACAATGGTCGCAACTGAGACTCGAACCCAGACCTCTCGTCTAACCGGGACGTGCGCGTTTTCAAATTTCGCTATTGCCACCTTCTGTCAAACCGTTGTTGCGACCATTGTTTTTTCTGTTTTTCTGTGTCTTGTTTTCTTTCATATTTTCATTTAGATTATAAGTGTTATCTTCTTCTTCAATGATATATTACGTTGATGGGAATAACCTTCAAAAGTTATAAAAAGAGAGTTTTTCTCATTAAAAAATTTTTAAAAATTTTTCATTAAAATAAATATTAAGGGTCGCTAACATTGGTCGAAGTTTTGAAAATATGTAACGTTTGGGGCAATGTTTGCAGCACTTCAGAGCAAAGATGTCACAGTATGCATATTTTTTTCTTTTAATTAAACCGAAACTAAGAACCTAAGAACCTTTTTTAGGATCAAATGTTAATATTTAAGATTAAAAAAACTAACCTTAAAACTTTGACGTCAATGTCAATGGCCGCCAAGTGAAAAATCTTTTTTTTACATGAGCTCCACACAGGAGGCCCTGAGGAAAATAATTTCCCTCAGGACCTATGTCATCTTTGAGGATGCTGTGTGGAGGATTTTTGAAGTGAATACTTCTTTAGCGCGGCCGTGATTTGGATTTCGGATGAAACGGAAATGAGAATTAGTGCACCTGCGACGCACCAACTGCGCTCATCGGCCGCTAAATGATGTCTCTTCTAAAGGCCCCTATTGGTTGGGATATACAACGGAAATTACGCGAGGTCTGCACTCATTGGTCGCATTGATTATGACCTCACTACAAGTATTGGTTGAGATTGTTTTCATAAACATTTTCAAACGCGTTACCTTATTTTGTGGCACCATTTTAATTAAAAATTAGTAAAAATAAGACCGGTGGTTTCAAATTGTGATGCTCCTAGAAATAAAATATCATCAATAATTAGTAGAATTATTATAGATTCACACATTTTTCAACCTAAATACACATTTAAAAAATCATTTGATTTAATTGAACACTTAAAACTTTTGGAAATCCCTAACAAAGCATTATTAGTATCATTTGATATTGTTAATTTATTTTATATTAGCTCCACACAGGAGGCCATGAGGAAAATAGTTTCCGTCGGGGCCTATGCCATGTTAGGGGATTCTGTGTGGAGGGTCTTTTTAAGGAAGAGAAGGATAGGAAGTTCTGGGAAGAAAAAAGGTATTAGGGGTGGGTAGAAATCTTGGAGTCAGTGTATCCAGGAGTCTCGGACATATGAATCCATCCCTCCAACAGCTGTGCAAAGCGATGGGTCGAGAGAGTCCGGCTGGAAAGGTCGAAAGGCCTCCCTCCACCAGTTTCTCTCCGCCACGCAGCAGGTATACAGGCACATCAGCCGCCAAGATCTGGACAAACTTCACCCCATAAGTTCGCTCACCAAACGTAGCGAACCACTTAGGGTTACCTATGGCAGAGGTGTTAGTTATCCAATAAATGGTTCCCGGGGCGGCGGTACCCATACCCGCCTTCGAAATTGATAATCGATTTTAATATTAACGAAATAACTATTAAAATTCATTATTTTTTCCCATTATTGTGTAACTGATAAAGTGTTTTTGAAATAAAAAAAGCATATTAAACGTGTCCCTATTTTGTAAATTTTTACCGTAAATTGTTGTTACAATGTATTTGTCGCGCCAACATAAAGCTTTTTGCTCAGAAAAAGTTTAAAAAAAATATATGTACCGCACGCCATTAGTAAAGATCTGTTTCAAAAATCTAACATTATTTTCATTAGACAATTGATTCTGCACTCTTCAAATTCTTTGTAAAACTTCAAGAATTAAAATAAGGTGACGGCGATACACTTGCGAGAGAAAATTAAACAAAAACAAAAATTTCAAGTAACTGTAATGGAAAAGTTTCAATTCGAGATGACAAAGAAGTTTAGAATTAACCCTAGGATAGTAAATTAACTTCAACGGAGAAGAAACAGACAATTATGGTTTTGGACTTGCTCGTTGCAAGTAATTACTTTGGTGGTGATAACTATTAAAACCTGTTCCAATCAGATATTGAGTTGCAATTTTTTTTCTTCTTAGCGTGTCGATCGTATATAAATTCTAAAAAGAACTATTATAAAATCATTAACAAATAATGTCTAAATATGAATACTTTCATATTTACATTAATTAGCAAGATAATGAAAATCTGTTAGTATGATATTGGAATCTTAAGCGGAGGGTAAACCCATTTTATAATATATAATAGGAACGACTGACAGAGCTAAGCTTAATAGTTCTTGGTATCTGGTAATTGACTGTTGTAAAAAACTTAATCACTGAAAACCACATTAATTTCATGAATTATTTATTATACAGAAATACCGGTCACAATAGAATTAACACTTGCAACACGGTATCACATCTCTACGCACATAAACACAAATTTCATAACAATCTGTACATCTGACCTGATGATGATCTCTACATCTGACCTGTACATCTGACACTGTAAAGCTCTCCGAAACATTGGATAAAGAAGGAGTAAGCGTTACAAGGCATAAAAAATTTATGATTTATTAAAATTTTCATTAAAAATCGATTTACTCAGAAAATTGGTTGTGTGAGGCACTTACCAAGAGCGTAGAAAAAAAATGGTAGAGGTAAATAAAATTATATAAATTCGTCGATTCGAAGCCGAAAGGCTCCGAAGGCCGAAACAGCTGTCACAATAATAAAAACTAAAATACGTGCAGAAACTAATAATAACAATAAAATTTGATTTACTTCAAATTAAAAAAAAATCTATAAATAAAATTGTTTTCACTTTTTTGTGGACGTCTTTGTGGGTAATCTTATAAATCCTTAAATATAATAAATGTTTTGTTTTTTTTTTGGCTTAACTGCTTTTCATGCAATTAAATGGCAGAATGTTCATTGGAAAGATACAATCTCCCCATCTTGTCCATCAATTTCATCTGGCAATGAGTGGGGAGCGAATACTCGTTCGGCTCACAACACGGAGAAGTCAATTTATTCCGGGAGGAATACAACTTACGACGGACTAAAGGAAAAGACAGGATGAAATCAGGAAGACGGACAATTCAAAGAAACAGTTTTATATTAATGTTAACAAGAAAAAAGAGATTTTTTTATTGCGATCGCATCAATGGTTGGCAATCTTAAATATACAAAAAAAGCGCAAAAGTATTTATAGCTACTGCGTTTTCATTTATTTACTAGCGCGAACCCGTTAAAAATCACCCGTGAAATATCACGAATATTATAATTTAAAATGTCGAAAAATACAATTATAATAATTTGCTCTTAAAATTGGTTTAGGTACCTACTTCATTGATTGTCTGAAATGAGGTTCACACAGGCGCATCCAATTTCGAAAATTTAATTTTAATTCTTATACACTCAATTGCAAATTTGAGTTCACAAACGTGAATAACTTTTCGGAGGAATAACGCACGTCACATGAGTACTCGTATGTTTGATGATTTATAAATTGTTTAAGCAGGTTTAATCGAAAAAAAACGTACGTTAGTAAACCCATTTTATGTTCACTGTAATAATAAGTTTTTTTTGTGATTTTTAAGAGCAAGATCTCCCCTCGTCAAATCATTAAAACCATTCAAGAAATTGGAGCCTATCTCAATTAGAAATCAGAAACTTAACAAATTTTCAAAAAGAACCTCAATTAATTTTTTATATAAAACTGGAACAATACCGCAGAGCAGAACATAAAACAGGGACGGAAGTTATTGATAATCGGCAGGATGAAGGAATATTGGTTTGTCCTTGGCGTACCAAAGACGAACACCAAATACTTAGCCGAGTTTTTTTTTTAATGCGTTTTATTTCAAAGGTAAAATTCATTTTCGTTCACGAAATTTTTGTACATTTGAACAAGAAAGAAAACAATGAAAATTTTATTTGAATATATGTAAGCAAGCAAGCGGAAGGTCTGATCAAATTGGTTGGAATCCTGGAATCTTTGAAAATTTTCTGATTCATGAAATTTAAAAAAAAAATCGTAATATATCATTGTAGAATGTGCATGAACCACAATTTGCAACAAAAAATTTGATTTCAAAAATGCTGGACATGAAATGAAAACTGACGAAAAAATCAGCCTTAATTTTTGTCCTTTGTGTGTTATTTATTGGCCGGGATCATTCGCATACAAATTTAATTTCCTTTATTTTAAACTTTGAATAAAGTGGATCGGATGAAAATTTGATGAGTTACGATTCTAACCAACTTGAAAAATGTTGAAAAACCCTCAATTATCGAAAGAATCAAATAATTTTCAGTGTTAGTGATGATTTTTCTCAGCCCTGCAAAAAATATCCTTCTGGTGGATACCAGTAGTTGGTACAAACAGCATACAAAGGAGGAGCATCGCCATATTTGACATTTCTTTATGATCGCGGAAGGTTCTGACTTCTCAATATATTCTTTTATTCGTCCTCTGTTGTCCTGACATTTAATTGTTCAAAAATACTTAATCTCCTTCATTGTTTGATTGATATATAAAAAAAATGCTTTTAACCACGTAGGGGCATTTTATGTGACGGGCAACTGAGTGGTTAATAATAATGCGCTGATCAAGAAGTATGAACGCATAACATTATACTACACTGATCAAGAAGTTGACTAGAGACCAGATATTGAAAAAATATCTGTTTTCTATTTCCACTTTCTTCAACCCGTCAAAATTCTACAACTTGGGGATGCCACTGTATCACTAGCTCCCGACAACTATGGTGATGTGTTACATAATTATAAAGAAAACCCTTATAAAAAAAATATCACAATTTATGTGTATTAAAAATTCCTCTTCGCACTGAAAATTTAAAACCACGGCTAGCGAAGAAATAAATATTATATTATACGCTTATGTTAATAATTTTCCATCCTTTTAAAGTGGAAGGAAGAGTACGTTCCCTTTATCAAAATTATATAAATTACTAGCTACAAGTGAAATTGGGTTGATTCACAAATATTTTACCCGGTATATACGAAAATAAAATAAAAAGTTCTAATTTTTTTTAGTTTTAATTCCACATAAGAAGCCCAGGGAAAAATAACTTCCCTCAGTATTACCCCTCTCTGTCATCTTTGGGGATGCTTTATGCAGGAAATTTTAAGGAAATTGAAGAGAGGAGGTGGAAGGAAAAAGGTGTGAAATATGGATGAATCTGGGGGATCAGAATGTCCATGAGTGACGAACGTATGAATTCATCCCGTTTACTGCGGTGCAAGCGATTCTCACTGTAGAGGTCAATGGGTTTCCCTCTACCGACCTCTTCCGATCCGGCCCGCCTTGTAGTTGGTAGGCAGTAGCGTCCGCCAACGCGTGTACAAACCTCACCCCGTAGACTAAGTCATCAAAAGTGGGCGACCCATGGCAGAGTTGTTAATTATCCAATAGTTCCCTGGGCGTTACAATTGAACATAATGCTAGATCTGAAAAAACCATTGCCAAAATTCTAGCTACGAAAGTTATTACAAAATAATACCTAAGACAAAATACATAAATTCCTAAGATTTTATCATTTAAACTTGGATTAAATACCTTACTCGTACCTTACTTCGAGGAAAGACTTCAACAATTTCATTTTACAACCCTGGAAAAAAGAAGACAATTTGCTGACTTAATAGGTTTATACAAAATTATTCATGATAAGCTTCGAACCACTCATTGTCTGAGCAATATTCATATAAAATTTCCTAAAAGACGCAATTTAAGGCGTCATAATACATTCCATCTTGAATTATTTAATAACGATATTGCATACTTCAATCCACTGGCTCGTATGTGTCGTCTATATAATTCCATTGAATTGTGACCATGTAGATATCTATGCAAACAGTCTCACATTTTTCAAAAAGCAAATTAACAATCTTCTACCATGATGTCATGGATAACAATTATGTGATTGCTCGATTAAAATTTTATTTTTATTATCTTTCTTTTCTTTCTCTGCAGGTTGTGTTATATATTTGACACTTTTTACGCATGTGAACGTTTATAGTTGGAGTATTAATACCTACGTCGATCCCAATGGCAATTTTATAACTTTAAAAATTGTTAACACTCTGTAAGTGTTTCAAACAAAAATAAACAATATTGCCAAATATCCCAATATTGAAATATCGAGTTACTCATCGAAACAAAATTTTAAAGCATTTTTAGAATAATATAGCGATGGAGGAAAGATACTATTTTCTTACACAAAACTTCAGGCGGCAAAACCTTTAACCTTTGCCCCTCCACCGAAAAACGATCGGTTATAAAAACACAAATAGATTGTCCAAATTATACCGCCGAACAAGGAAAGGGAGAGTCATGTGAACTCATCCAGGATTGAGATGGATCTGTAACGTAAAATTGCCGACAGAAAACATATTGGACATTTGAAGGGAAACAATAATAAGGAGATGGGCCTGAGGGATAGAAATCCAGGGATAAAAGGGCTTGACAATGTCTCAGTTGATTTAAAAGGACATCAAAAGAGAGACAAGGATCTAGGAGGGACTACAAAGGGAAACAAATAATGCTCTTAATGTACTGCATCCTTTCTTGTCATTTTTTATACCTATCTTTTCCATACCCTCCATCTCGGGCAATCAAATAAACGTTTTACGATTAACAATAAAACAGCTCTTTTACAAGAAAAAAATAATTTAATATTTACCCGAACAGCCTAAAATATATTTTAATTTACTAATATAACCTCCTTCTTTGTCCTGGAATTGTCATTTGCATTTACCTACCATTATTAACGTGCCCCAAAAAAAGTATTCATAAAAAAATATTTATTTTTATTTATTTATTTATTAAAAGAAGTTTATACAATGAACAAAAAATTGTGTTAATTCATCCGCCATGCTAGGGATGTCCCTGTGTTATGGCGGATAGGTGTATAAATATATGTGACCCCAATTGGAAGCCATAGTCTAGCTGGCTCCAGACGGGAGCAGTTAGGACGCTTTTGCGGTTTTAATATAAAAAATAAATGAAAATAAAAAATGATTGTTTCGGTCATTGTCATTACACAAGTGAAGAAATGTTTTGTCTTTTTTATGTTTACATATGCTTTTTGTCTTTGCTTTCATAAACCATCCTTTTCTCTTTAATTTACATTTTTTTTTCAATTTTTTTTATCATTATTTTATAAACTGGATGTAAGTCCGTTAATAAATAAATAAATATACTTTTTTTATACAAAATTATTGCAATTACCTTTTTCGAGTTTTGTCGAGAATTCAAAATTTCCCGTGATTTTTCATGAATCTGCGCTTGGTAATAAAATATATAAAAAGGCCATAAGTTCAAAATTTGAAAAGTATTCATGAAATTATAATATTTAACACTCTTTTACTTTATATAGTTAGTTTTAGGCGAGTAGCTAATATAACCTATTTTATACTCTTAATTAAACAATAATAATTATCTATAAATTAGTTATCAAAGCTAATTAGAAGGTCTGCAGCTTGGGAGTCCAGATCCTACCTTCATTTCAGTGAAAATAAACAATGACCTAGTTATTCATAGCGGAATCAAGTTTACTACACAACTGGTTAAACTTTACACCCTAATAATATATGGTGATAAATCATTTTTATTAGACCCGAACCAGCAAGGCTACTAACATAGCCACAGTTGAATAACCCCTTTCTTCGAAGACAAGGGAAGGTATAATACCTACTGTGTATAGTGTATTGCGTAGAAAATTGAAAATATTTTGAGCCGTAAACCTAAAACATGACTTATGAATATTACATTCATCGTACATCAAATTTATGGCACTTATCTCCTTGTAAGGAAACTACCCATTCATTTATTGGACGATGCTTCATCATGCGTGGAACTGGCCGTGCAAAAAACGTGTAAAATGTTTCCTGTGGCATTTATCTGAAAATATCACGTGTTTCATATGTTTTGCTAGTATCAGACCATCAGACGGCAACTAGGCATAAAAACATATGTTTTTTAATGAAACATTGTAACACTGCGTCGTATATTACTTTATTTATGCGAACGAGGCATATGATTCAGGCTTACCTAGTCGTGCAATCGTTGGGGCAGAAATAAATTGAATTAATCGTGGTCTAAAAAAAGTTTCTATCATAGATATCGTACTATGTTCATAACTTTAATACCTCATTTATATTCATTTTTAATGAAAAACTAACGAGTACTCGGCGTGTGTTGCAAAGCCACTCAATGCAAGAAAGTGTTTGTGTTTTTATCCCCTATCCCGTTGTCGTTATCCCCTATCGCTACTACGTCTCCTTTGCAATCCATCCCCCCCCCCCCCTCTCGTGTTCCCCTTGCCACTCCTGTGTTTCCCTTCCATATTCCCCCTCCCCCCTCTCCTTCGTTCTCCTCACCCCCTCTCGAATTCCCCACCTCCTCGCCTTCCCTCACTGCCGCTAAACTATGTGAAATACACAGATTTTTCAGTGGTTGAGTGGGCATCGCTTTTAGCTCCCACCTGGGCGTCGCGTATTCGATTTCTCGGCTGGCTAGGTCCTCCATCACGACATAAACAACATTTTCGGCTTACCGTGGCGGTAGTAGGAGATTTTCAAACATTGTTGGGTTGTTTGTAACGCGGGAATGTTTGTCTTTCTTTTAAAAAATAAAAAAAATAATAAATTAAACTCGTGAGCCACCCATAGTAATTTTTTATACAAATTTCATAACACCAGAGTTCACTATTATGTATAAAAAGCATCGCGCGGGTGCACGCAACAAATCACCAAAGTTTCATCGCAATCGGATGAATAGTATAGGTACCCATACAGGACAGACAAAGAAGCATAGAAAGAAGATTGACAAATACAAAATTATTATATCTTGGCCGTTATTATTACACTAACGTTTTGGATTTTTCAAAGTTCCTTTGCTCATGGTGAAAATTACATAGATTTCTGACAGAAAAATGTGTAAAATATAATATAACGCCAGAAATTAATTAAGAAAAAAAGTGCAACTTTCACCCATACAAAAATCAAAATTTATCGTTAACCCTGTCATATTGAATCACCTTAATTTTTTTAAATGAACGAGCTTTGAAAAATATTTTCTTTATTTGCATGAAAAACTTTTCTTGATTTCATTAAAACTAAGCATTTTATTTTTATTTTCCTTCGTACCCAACTTGTGTATAGCTCTTTAAAAGCACACGTTCCTCGCAAAATATCGGATGGGCCGGTATTTTCGGGGTGTAAATTTTTAATAATAAAGGCAAACGCAGCAAAATGTATCTAAAAAACCAGTGTATTAAGCTCGCTGAAATCCTTTGGAAGATTGGAGCGAAACGGAAAAAATGTATTTCTGAAATCTTCCCCATTTTCCTGCCTGCTTCTGAAGGCGAGTGGAATACAAAAATGTATCGGATATATTTTTTGTACCTATTCGTATGATACGATATATTTTTTATTAAAGAAATAAGGTAAGTATGTGTAAAATAGGATTTACATTGGATTTCCACATTTTATGATATTTTATTACCACTCTTCCATGGAAGCGTTAGCTTGTGGTTGGAAGAGGAGTGTACAGAACATTATTGTAATTATTTATCAGTAATTAATAATACTACAGTTATTATGTGCTGTGGTAAGTACACTGCGGTGAGAACGTTAAAAGAATATATGAGATAAATAGAATATTAACGTTCAAGAGAAATATGGGAGGCGGGTAAGGGTACCGCCGTCCCGGGAAACATTTAATGGATAACTAACCCTGCCATAGGTCATGCCAAGTGGTTTGCTACATTTGGTTACTAAGCAGGGGTGCCCGGTTTCACGGGGTGAAGTTTGTCCGGGTCCTTTGACGGAAGATTGATCTGCCCCCCAGCTGCATGGTAGACCAGATCGGGAGAAAATTGTTGAGAGAGTCCCTTTGACTTCTCCAGAGAGGGATGCATTCATACATCCGTCACTCCTGGACCAACTGACCCCAACATTCCTACCCACCCCTAATACCCTTTTCCTTCCCAAAACTTCCTATCCTTCCTTTCCTAAAAAGACCCTCCCCAAAGATGACACAGCAGGCCCTGAGGAAAATAATTCCCCTCAGGGCCTATATCATCTTTGAGGATGACGTGTCGAGAGTCTTTTTAGAAAAGGAAGGAGAGGATTGAGAGGAAGTATTGGGGAGGAAAAAGGTATGAGAGGTGGGTAGGAATCTGGGGATCAGTATTTCAATCCCTTCTATAGCAGTCAAAAAGTCTCCCTCAACCAGTTTCTACCGATCCGGCCTGCCACGCAGTCGGTGGGCAAACGTATCCGCCGCCAAGATCCGGATCTAACCCCATGAACCCGGGCATCATTGGTAAGTCACCAAACGTAGCGAACCACTTGGGGTGACCTATGGCAGAAGTGTTTATTTTCCAATAAATTGTTCCCGGGGCGGCGGTACCCAAACCCACTTCCCGAATCATGATATAAATGTTTGTTAAAAGTGATATAATTACAAGAGTAGTGTTTTACTAGTAGTTATAACATATCTAAAAATAATGTAATTGTCATAATAATACATACATAAATTTGTAGAAGAAATTGTCACATGAAAATAAATTTTTAAGATAAATTCAAGTGGAAACAGTTTTTTCATACATAAGATTGTCGATAACTCTAGAAAACAAAAATTTATTCAAAAAAATTCTTTGTAAATTAATTTTATCCAATGTACATTGACAATAGATTAAAAAACTACATTAAAAGTCAAAGCCCGTCGAAAAATTCAAAGAGAAATCAGCTTGCCGATTTCAAACAATGGTCTCCTTCCTTGTTTATATTCTAACATATACCTTCATTTGGCTTGAAAGAGGAGAGGTCCATTCCATACAGCATCCAGTCGCAATGATTCCAGGAGCTCAGAAGAGCGGTCCAAGGGCCACTCAAAACAAACTATTGCCGGCTAATGACTGTTTAGTGTACGTATTACGGAACGTTGGGCGCTCACAAAGGCCACAAAGTAGCATTGTCTAGCCTAGGGAGCTCTAGTACACCGCCACTCTATTATTATTATTCTTAGGCCTCGGAAGTAATGCTAATTAAATAGGGAGCTAAGTAACGATTTTTAATACTTTAACAAGGACCTAGAATTTTCATGATATTAATAGTGTTGTAGGTATATTTCACCTAAAATTTCTCAAAATCGTTACGTGCATTCCAAATGATTTCTTTTAAACTGAATTTCAAAACGGCAAACGTGCATAGTACATTAACTTTTCCTTTTCATAATTTTGAATCTTTATTTTTATTGATAAATATGGGTATTAAGATGGGTTCCCATAAAAATCTACGCTTGTATGTGTTAAAGTGTGTGGGAGCAAGGTGTTATTTATTTGGTTATTAAGAATATTTTTTTAAGCATTATTATCATAGCATTTTATTTAGCACCATTGTGATTTTTTTTTTACATGAGCTCCACACAGGAGGCCCTGAGGAAAATAATTTCCCTCAGGGCCTATGTCATCTTTGGGGATGCTGTGTGGAAGGTTTTTTAAAGGAAAGGAAGGGGAGGAGAGTTCTGGGAAGGAAAGGGTTTAAAGGGTGGGTAGGAATCTGGGGTTCAGTGTATCCTGGTCATCCACCTCCAAGACCTAGACAAACCTCACCCCATGAACCCGGGCACTGCTAAATCACCAAACGTAGCGAACCACTTGGGGTAAAACTCGATGAAACGAAAAAGTGACACTGAAAAGAGACAAACGTTAGCCTGCGAAAAAATGAGGTAGAATAATCGATCTCACTCACTCTTGTCTAATTTAGTTTTGCAGTCGAACTGCACGCTTGTATTTTTATTACTGTCGGTGTTTTAAATTTTAATAAAAGTTTTGATTTTTTTTGTTTGACGGTGTCATCATAAAAAAAAACTAGTTTATTATACTATTTTATTGCCTTTCTGAATGTCTCTTTATTGCGGTATTATTTTCTATAACTGTTTTACATATTTTAAATTATATTTTATTTTCCATTTTGTCTATTATCCTCTACTATTTTTTTCCTATTTTTTCCCCTTAAGATGAAGCTATACGTGAAATCCTATTTAGATACTAATTAGGTTCATCTTTACGACGAATTGGTTTACATTATGAACATCAAAAAATATGCCTCGGATAAATTGAAGCTTTTACTAGCTTTACTATGTATTGGAATTACAATAAAATTATTATTTACATATCAAAAAATATTATAAGTGTAAACCACTAAAAAAAATGTTTTTTCATTACTGAACTATAAAGAAACAATTATAAACAACTATAAGAAACAATTTTTTTTAAATACCCCTTTATGGCTAAAACTATTTTTGATATTTTGTTTGTTCTAACTTTTTTCATTCTTGTGAAATTATGCACATAATAAATAAAAACCACTTTTTCGTTAATTTGCCTCGTGCAAATACGACGCGCGATTTCAAATTTTGTAGGCGTGAGAATCGAAATATGTCTAGCGTTTATATTCTTCTTAACGATATTTATCTCATTGCGAAATTTGTTCATTTCCAAAAAAAATAATTGTTTCAAAAGGCCATAAATTTTCAAGCCTTTGTGTTAAATATTTCACGAAGTCACAATACGAATGATTTATTACGTTTCTTACTAAATAAATTTTTCTATATCAGATTTTTTTTTCTGAATATGTACAGTTACGACAAGTTTTTCAATAATAATGATTGCTTTGTCGAGTGCTTTCTTGAATGCTCCTAGGATTGTTTCATAAACGATTCGAAGATCGTTTATTTTTTACACTTTCTTTTGAAATCGTTTTAAAGCGTCTTACTTAGATCCAGGAGCGCAGACTGCATTCATAAAATTGAGAGGTTTGAAGGATTTATTCAAGGATAAGATATAACAAAGAAGTATTCCAGACAAAGGTACGTTACCCGCAAGAGATCTTGGTTATTCAGGATTATTTTCTCAATGCAAGAATTGCAAGCTTAATGATTTTGGAGCAAATTACAATCTAGATACGTTTAATGTATGGTGAAATTAAATACTTTATATTGTTATCGTGATGGTATAAATACTAGTTACAAAATCTGAGTCACTCGTAGGAGAGCAGAACATTTCTGCGTGAATCTTTCTAGGAATACAAGATGACTTACAGGAAGCCAAACATAATATAAAATTAAGGACGCAGTGAATGAGACATATATCTAAAAGCAAAAAAAATATATGCAAGTGGCAATTTATGGCAATTTTAACCCTAAATTCTTGCTGAAATGGTAGACAATAAAAAGAGAAAAATTTTCTTAGCGAATCAGCTAGATGATATATCTACCATCAATAATATCTTTGCTAAAGATTTCAAGATGATTTCGAGTAAAGGGTCTTCTATCGAGTGTCGAGTATTGGTAGGCAAATATTTTTAGTTTAAAATAAAACAATAACTTTGTAAACACCACTTTTTATTTACAAAGTTATTGTTTTATTTTAAATTATAATGTCACATCACAAAGTATCTGCTTCATATGAACAAAGATATTTTTAGTGTTCATAAAGGATTGCACAATATATTGAGTCAATCAAAAATAGTTAGATATTTATTGTGCCTTACGATCTTATCTGATAAATATTGAATCGTTTGTGGGTGATATTGTACAATAATGATTCATTTCTGTCTTTGCAGTCAAGCTGTGAACATCATAGTGAGATATAGGTTTACGATCGAGATGGCTACGAATGATAAAATAAGTAAAGAAGAAGAGAGAAAATTTATCCTTAAAAATCTCAAATCTACTTCCAGTAGCTAAATAACGAAATGTTGTTGACAAACGTTGGCTTGCTCGAAGAACATCTCGCATTATTGTGTCTCTTTTTTTAAATTTCAGGTATAACCATTCTCAAGATTTCAGTACCGTCCATCCGCTGAAAGTTTCGGTAATCAGTTGGTTCACATATTTTTAGTTCACCTAATAAATTTTCATCAATGTATTTATTTTTTTGTTTGAACAATTCTTTCATCCATATGCGTTTTTTTCTCATTCTTATTTAAAGCAATCGCCACACATGCTTTACTTTCAACATGTTGAGTTGTTGACTGTAGAAGTGTCGGTTGTAAACTAAATTATTGGACAATAATATTGCAACATGTGTGTCTTCTAGCAATATATTTCATTATATATTGTGCAATATATTGACTATAACATTGAACGCGTACGGGCTGCATTACGTTTTTAAAGCAACTATATCTCAATAATACATGAGAAATATTTTTTTGGAATGTACTTACAACTGTCATTTATTTCGTTTTTTTAATTTTACGCGTCAAGTTCAACTCATCAGCAACATTTTATTGTTAACGGTTTAATAAAAAAAAAATTCGAAATAATTTACTGGTTCTAACAAAATTATTTGTACACAGACAGTATTAAACCAGGCTTCAGAAAACAACAGTGAATAAGCCAGAAATTTATGTTCAGAACATTGAACATTACTTAGTATTTTCGTCTCGTACTTGCTCTTATGAAAGGTCGTAATGTCCCCACTACCATTTCACGCACTCATGCAAGAAGCTCTTGCAAACCATCGTCTTCA
This sequence comes from Glyphotaelius pellucidus, assembly GCA_936435175.1. NCBI lineage: Eukaryota > Metazoa > Arthropoda > Insecta > Trichoptera > Limnephilidae > Glyphotaelius > Glyphotaelius pellucidus. The sequence goes on from OW386545.1 coordinate 16,864,831, forward strand.
GCCAAGTGCATGTAAACCATTGACGTTTCCCTATAGCCCGTGCCTAATGTGCCAAATGCTAAAACCATAGAGAATTTCAAAATCACCCTCCTCCTTTCTCCTCCACAGGTCACATTAGGCCCGGTTGACAAATCCCCGCCTTTCAACCCCAACATCCTGAAGGAGTCTGGCAGACATCTAATGGGAGACCTTATCTTTGTGGGAGATATGATGAAGAAATGACAAACAGGCAAGGCAGATCACATTGAAAATAAACATACTTATTTCGGGGGCTTATTTCATATCTTTAATCATGTTTCACTTGTAAAGGATACCAGAATAGAGGTGAAATTGATTACGGTTTGTTCTGATTAATTTTATTATTTTATATTGAAATGTTATCTGTAGGATAGGTACTGCAGAAATTTGGAAAGTATGCAGCACTCAAAACACTTTAAAACTTGAGCTTTAACCAGATGAAATTTGCTCAGCTTTTCTGACTGGTATTTAACTCACGCAGCCTTATTACCAAAACGAGACATGAAACTTCTATAACAATAAATTTTCAAATATATTGACGCCTGCTGACATATTCACTGCTAGTTATTGTCGCTACAGAACTTTATTGTATAACATTCTGGGTGCAAATAACACATATTCATGACGATTAAATTAATTGTATCTAATATTTTTATATTACTTGCGTGGCAACATTCCCTTAACTTTCCCTTATCCCTCTCCTACCCTTCCCAACCCAAATACCTATTTTGCAGTCTATTACAGTTATAATCACACGTATGTATTGGTTTTTCATTTGTTGAATTTAGATTTGTATTATTATTTTTTTTTTAAATTGCTGCTTAGTTCTGTTTTTTTTCCTTTTTTTAAATATTCTAGTTTACATTCAGTTAGTCTTGTTTCTAAATACCTATCTGTGAACATTAATAATTGGTCTGTTTTTTTATCATCCTCTTATATATATTATATTACAAAGACTATTTATATTCCTTAAATAAATAAATAAATAAATGAAAATAAATAATTATTGTATTTCGCAAAAATAATATAAGTTTTAATACAACCTGGGGTCACTTCACTTTTTGTGAAATAGGAGTTGTCAATAAAAAATATTAAAAATACTCTACGTAGATTAGCCAAAAATAATCACATCACTTCATGGAATAATAACATTCAAGGATGTCGCGGTAATACTAAAAGATACATTCAAACACATTGAATATTTTGCACGTCATTCAACTACCAAATTGTAAACAATAACATAATTCTTTATTAACACGAAGAAAACTCCAGAAAATTCATCAAAATGTCCTGCAGTGATGAATAAATAAATCATACCAGGTTTCCCTCTGCCAAAAAGACCGCGTTCTGTTCATATGAGTATGTTGAATTGTGCATGCTTCTCGCTTGGTGGATAATCTAACAGGGCTGAGGGTTGCGGGTCGGGGTAGTGACTGTATATGAGTGTAATCCTTTATTTCTACCCTTTTAGAACGCAACCCCAACCAGATCGTCATTTGACAAATAACACGCGTTTAACAAGGAAGCATATTGCAAAAAATGGCTTTCAATGTAATATGCGTAATGTTTATTTGGAGCTAAAAGAAAATGTCTAGTAATTTAGTTATTTTGTTATTCGTTATTCCGGATAATAAACATGTTATGTTCTTTAGATGACAAGAAAAGTGGTTTATCTTACTTTTGATGACAACTGATAACATACTTTTCGCTGCAGGACTTAAAATATAAAGTTAAGAAAATGTTGCCATTGATGTTGCTAAAGAAATGTTGAAAAGTGAATTCAATATTTCTGATAATGCTAAACGAAATCATGTTTAACTGTAGAAAATAATCTATATTTGTCTTAAACCGTTGACCGTTGAACAGTTGAAACGGTGCTTGAAATGGTTTTAGCCGTATTTGGTGACCAGATCTGAATAACCAGGTACTTCCCCACCTTCCTTGTCTCCATCTCCTTCCCCTCCTCACTACTTTCAGCCTCACGACATATCCCAATTTGGGGTGGCATAGTCTCACTGGCTCCAGAAGGGAGCAGCTGGGACTCTTGTGCGGTACTCATAAAAAAAAAACCTGTCATAAAAGTTTAATACAACATTTTTTTTAAGTGTTATATTTACAAGTGCAGCCCGTGAAAAATCACTTGACAAATCATTTCCTTCCAATTTTGAAAATTGCAGTTAAAAATATTATATTGCTCGTACATTCAGTATTTTATCGCTTTTCTGAATTCTCCGATTTTAACTTCACATCCAATTTTAAAAATGACTCTTAAATTCAGAGTAAATTCATGTTCTGGAGCTCATTGAACAAATGTAATTAATTTTTTTTTAAATATATTTAGTTTGATGTAAGTTAAGAATATAGAGTTGAGAGTAAGGTTGTCCTCAAAGAAAGTGGACCTCCCAAAACTTCCTCTTCTCTACCTCCTTCACATCTTCACTTCCTTCAGCCTCAAATTGATCGAAGGCCTCAAACCGCAACGCACCTACCCCTTTTCGAGGTGCCATTTTTCCACCAGTACTGGAAAGTGGAAACTCCTACGCGGAAATAACGTTATCAAAATAACCCTCGACAGTCGGATGGGTCGAGAAAAAATCCCATTGCGAATAAATTTTAAAATTTTATGAAGAAGGAAGATGAAAATCACTTCAAATAATCTTAGTTACTCTAAGAGGAAAACTCGCATAATGCGACAAATTTGATTTCACGAATTTCCGAATATCTAAAATCCAATTGGCAGTTGTCCTGAGTACTATTGATAAATTCAAAGCGGTTCACTTTATTATTCTTAAAACTGGAAAAAACTGTAGGTCAGTCATTGTAACACAAGTATTGTGACAAAAATATAAATGTTGAATTCGGAGAAACTTGATAAATCGAATAACGGCATTCAGCGGACATTTCAATGGGACCGTTGAAATTTTCATTGACCAGGAATGCAGGAAGCACAATGATATGCATTATGCAGGTCAAAAAATATCTCTCGTTCGTTCAGACCCAAATATGTGCAATGTCCAGTTTCCAATGTATTCGGGTTTCTGTGTCCCAGTCGCAATGGGGCAGGGCGACCTCTGCAATATCGAGGTAAAGAATCCGACACGGGTGTCGTCAAATAATATTGGCGACCCGATGCGGTGTGCGATGAAAAAATAATGTAGAGGATAAGAAATCTAATTCTCCTCACAAAAAACGTTCCTTTCATTTTTAGGTTTCCTGAGTTGTCTCAGTTAGCAATTTTTTTTTCATGCTGGCGATTTTTTTATAAAATATAATTGAGCCGAACGCTTTTTTAGGTTTTCATGAATTTTTTGCAGCATTTTTAAAAATATATCTTTTATAATCGTTTTTACAAAAAATCAACAAACAATGTTCAATTTGTTGTTGAAAATAAACAAAAATTCGTTTTATTTATTTATTTAAACGCCCATTGGGCTTGTACATTAAGTACAGTACATGTTTTTGACAAAATATAAGAAATAACATAAAATATAAAAAACAAAATACAGGTAACATAAAATATAAGTAGATAACATAGAATGTAAGTTAGTAAAAATAGAGATAAATATAGTTTATGAAGTAGGAAGAAATAGTTGGCACATACGCTGTTTGAAGTTTGAGAAATTCAAATGTTTATCAAATACATCCATATTGTTTAAATATTTGTTGCCAAGACTATGTAAACGCTGTATCGGAGAATGCAAACTATAGTTGAAATGAGATGTATGTACATAAAATGTTGATATTTGTCTAGTCGTTCGTGTAGGTACATGAAGATTAATTAATTGCAGAAGTTCACAACAATTCAGTTTAGAATTTAATAGTTTTAGTAAAAAGGTTAGGTCGTTTATTTTACGTATGTTTTCTAGAGTTGGAATATTTAAAATATTCATTAAGAACGGGTAATTTATATGATCTATTAAAAAATATTGTAAAATATTATTATATCGTCGTAACGATGCCTAATTATGACTTCTGTATAACTATTATGATACCTAATGAAGATATTCCTTTTTTCACCGATAAATTATCATTTTACCAAATAATTGTATAAAATTAATGATTTCATTTGTTTGGGTAAATACACAAATTTTTAAATTTCATCATTAATAGCCCTGATACTTGATGATTTCTTTCCATACACCTCGTTTGTCAATATATTGCGACAACTCAAACACTGAATCAATCATCATCATCAAACAGTATTAATAGGCTTGCGTTTGCGCGGTTAAATTTAAGAACCGGGCTTCGAATTAATGTCTGTCGCCGCGCCGTATCTGTACGTGAAATTTCAAACAAAGCTACCGTTGTAATTCGGTTTCAAATTCAGTAATTCGTCAAATGTGCCATTCCTAGGTATAATAAAGTCAATAAATTTGAGTGTCACCTACCCGATATGGTTCACAAAATCAATTATCGACACAATAAAAACAAGATATCGCATCGCAGAAGATATATACTGCACAAGATGCAGTCAGATTACTTGTTATTTTTGACGGTGTGATCCGAGCTCAAAATTTATTTATAAAATTAACGCCCTTCGGTTCTTACATAATAACATAGATGAGGCATAGCAACAACGTGAAAAAAAAGCTCAAGTGAGCTTGTATATTTAAATATTACAATATTGCAACAATGAAAAAATATATTTAAATATGATATATTTGCAAATAACTTAACTTAAGAGGTACGTTGAAAATGTTTAATGGTAGGTAAATAATAAGTCAAATATATTACAAGTTAGGAAACAAACCTTATTTTCAATGAAACAATAATATTAAGAAAATCTGTGAACAAAAATGTGATGGTTTATAAAATAACTATAAATCACACAATTAATTACTAAGATGCATATATATTATATGTTATAAATATATTAGGTAAATTTATTTCACAAATTTACCAAAGAACTTCTTTAGTTAGTACTTGAATTATGAATAAATGATTTCATTATTTCGTGTTAACATTTTATCAGTGACACATTCCATACGTTTTTATGCGAATACATATTGCCTAAATTTTGAATTATATGTAGTGGTATATTGAAATGGGCCATGGTCGCAGTATTGCCACAATAAAACGGTAGTCCTGACCTTGCGCTATTGGCTGGCACATTGAAATGTATGAGCGCCAATAATTTAGGGCTGTCAATTGTACTATACAAGATTTTAAATAAAAATACTAGATCAAAAAGAGTTCTTCTGTCACAAATTTAATAGATTAGATAAGTGTAGTTTAATTGTTCTCTCGGTATTTTTAGTTTAAAATTTACAAAGCTTGGGATTTTTTTTGTACTCTTTCTATTTTTTGAGAATGCACGTTGTAGTGAGGAGACCATACGGTTGATCTGTATTCAGCCTGTCATATCTAAACGGCAATATTTAAAAAAAAATCAGGACGGGAATAAAGTCATTTGTCTTGGGATGCTAATATATGTACCGGACAAAAGCCGTCTGGATATGTTAAAACTTAAGACCGGCTATGACCAGACCAATACTGCCAGAGTCGATATCGTGATTTGTTCAGAGTACCACACGGCAAATCATAGCAAAATAAGGGAGGCGTTGCTGTTAAATAAAATTGCACACTTGCATTGTGACTGTCCTAAATGCCAAAAAAACTGTTTTTTGAAAAGCCACCTGCCTAAATGCTGATATAAAGAAATTGTTATACGTGATTGTGTCTTAATTGTACTGTAATTGGAATATTCTGTCGTGCAATAATAATAAAATCACGATTTTAGTACTGCATCCTCAACACGTACACCTTCCCAGGGTTGTCTCCAAATATTGGCGAACCGGCATTCCTCTGCGCTGGTCAATGTCCCGGTTATTGCACGGAACGACTGCGGGTCGCTTTTAATATCCCGCTTAGCCGCTATTGGGCTCCGTGCTCCGTTGGGCCATTGGGTTATTGGCAGGGAGGATTCATATCTCCATAGTACTAGTAGGCAGAAGTGTGAATTGAAGCTAATCGGGAATGCTCCGTTTAGAATTCGTCTGAACTGATGAATATTGAAAATTGACTTGAAGTTTTTTAGATTATGTTATGACTCCTTTTAGTATTCTTTTCTTTGAATCCGGAGGTTGTGGGTTTTTTTTTACATTAACTCCTCACAGGATGCCCTGAGGAAAATAATTTCCCTCAGGGCCTATGTCATCTTTGAATATGCTGTGTGGAGGGTGTTTTTGTGGAGAGGAAAGAGTGAACATGGGTCTTGAAGAGACCCATGTTGTAGGAGGGAGGAAACACAGAAGCCGGCAAATCGTTCCACAGCCGAGCTGTTTATCACAAGAACGAGTCGTAGAAACGACCCGTTTTCATGTGACTAATGTCAACCGTGTGAAAGCGCGTGTTTGGCGTATTTCCCGACAATGCACTGGTGCCGAGGGGATCAGTGACGCTAGTTCCTCGGAGCATCTTCCATTGTAATACCGATAGAACAAGGACAGCATTCCCACCTGACGCCTGTGTTCTGGGTGCATTTGGGTTTTAATGTTCTGCTTACTTTGCGTTGGGTTTCGTAGGACTAATGGGTTATTGGCAAGGATGATAAAATCTCCACCGCAGTAAGTAAACAATTGTCAGAACTGGGGCTAATCGAAAATTCTCAATGCAGAATTCGGTGAACTTTTTAATATTTTGTGAGCTCGTGTTTAACTGTTATATTATATTATAACTCGTTATTTGTTTTTGGGGTGTTATGCCGTGTTGCGCTACCTCATTCTTTAGCCAATGTTTCGGACAGCGTTACAGTGTCCATCATCAGGACAGATGTGTAATTGTGCACATCTGCACAAATCTCAACAAATAACAAAAAAACTTTTGGCCGTGAAAATCTAAAAACTTATCGTTAAAGGCGATGTTTGGTCACGTCATTATATAAGGGTTTGCGCATTTGAGTTTATGACAGTTGGTTGCGGGTTTGATTCGGTTTTATCCTGCAGGACTAATGGGTTATTGGAAGGGAGGATATCTGCAGGTATAGTGACCCAAATCTAATATCTCTGTTAAAATTATTGTGGCAGGGAGTGTTTAGATTATTTAGAATGTAGTGTTTGATGAATTCATTAAATCATGATTTGATATGACAAAGTTGTAACTTATGATATCATCGCAATATTATTGTTGAAGAAAAACTATTGGCATCTTTTTAAATACATAAATTTGTTGCCGGGGTTGCCAGAAGCGCATACCATATCAAATTGATATGCGTCCCTTCAACCCTCTTCCCTTGCACAAGCCACAAAATCCTCGGCTTAACCACAACAACCACCCCTCGAGGTGTTTACTCGCTGCCTTAAGATCCGATTCGTGACGAAGAAAAATTGAAGATTCTCGTGAACGTGTTGCATTATCGCAATATGTGAAGATATTCATCAATATTTTTAAACAAAACAGGTTATTTTAAAAAAATACGAGTTTGCCTTAGACCACACGACTGAAGTAAAACTTCTAAGAGAGGAAGAGAGAAAGAAAATGTCCGCGCGCACTGTTCTCTCTTGCTCTTACAGTGTGATACAGACAATAGGCCTGCACTGTATCTTAGATATACGAAACGTAACTGGCTATGAGAAAAAGAGAGAAAGAAAATATGTGCTCGCACCTCTCTCTCTTGCCCCTACAGTAATATACGAAACGTAACTCTCTCTCTTTCTGTCTTCACTAACTTATATCTCCCTCTCAATTTCCGTTCGTTTCACCTGATCACACTTTTCGTAACGCTCTCGTCACGCATTCACCAGCTTACTCCCCAAGTCAAGCGTGCGTAAAGAAGTTTTATACTTCAAAAACCTGTTTTACGTAGTAGGTATATTCTAAATATTTCTCATAAGTGCCGACTTAATTTTTACCTACAACTAGGCATCCTGCTGTGAAAATAATTTGTTGAACCAAAACAGCCCAAAAATATTACGTGTTAATTTTTTTGCCTTTGTGAATGAATGATAAACCACACACTTGTTTAAAAATACACTGGTATTTGTGGACATAGCTCCGTAACCCCAGCACAGATGTTTGTTTCGATCGATTTCCCTGTGTTAAAAACAGATTTATAATTACAATCACAAACTATGTTGGCCGAAATCACGGATTCGGGGATCCACCGGTCGGCTCTCTGAGGTAACCTGGATCTTAATTAAGATTTTATTTTGGTTACTGGTGTGAGGGATACCAAATAATTTTGATTTTGGAAAAACCGTTATTTTACTCTACATTTTAGCACAAACGTAAATATTTTTAGTACGAAATGTGAAAATCTTATTTTTTAAATTTTTTTATTTATTTTACTTTTTTTATTAAAAGAATAGTAAGTATATATCCACAAACAAATTCCGCTAAGCCAATTGCCTCGGCTTGTCAACAGGTGCTTATAATTCAGTTACACGTACATTTTAAAAGTAATAATTTACATCTTGTATCTACAGATTCAACATTTTTTCATGCATATCGATATAAATATTTTTTTCCGATAACCAATTTTTCTCCAATTATTTAACCTTGTTCATAGAATTCTGTTGCTTTATAGTGTCAGGTAATAAATTAAATATCTTCGGTATGTTGTATTCAAACGTTCTCTGTCCGTACTTATCATTAAATTTCGGAACTATTAAACCGTCGTTGCGCGTGAATCTAGTGCTGTAATTATATTCTATTTATATTCTCTTTTTGCTGCAGAGTAAATATATGCTGAATTATGATTTTGTGCCTTAGTGCCATTTCGCAACATTGTGCCATTTCGCAACATTTATTATGTTTTACCCGTAACTAGTTTATGTTACCTATATTCCCTCTATTCACGATGTGAAATAAACACTTTTGAACAATTTTCACCCCTAGCACATTGAATTCAAGTGCCTAGTTTACACTTTACATGGAATCGTTATTTCAACCCTTTCAATAGTGACCGCAGCCTTTCAGGAAACCAAAAGTCAGGACCGGAAATCGATATCCCTTTCCGGTTCGGCAAGATTGATTATCGGTTTGGGATCTTTCCACGTGAACAAATTAATGTGGCTTCGGTGCTTTCATCTAGTACCTCTCCCTCTGACCGTTGACTAATGGTTTTAAATCTTTATATTTTTTAATCATAAAATGTAAATTAAACGAATTGTAATTATGTCTTAGTGTAACTCACTGCCTCGATGTCTCGTCGGAAATGCATGATGTAAGAAATGAGATAAACGATACCATTTTATAACTCAGATAGACACATCATATCAAACAAATCAAGAATAAACTCCTCAAAATAATACACATTTTCCTAAACTTAAGAAACATGTATAAACAAAAAAAATTAAGACAACATATATATTGCACTATGTCAATCTACTATAGAATATGGAATCATTGTTTGGGGAGGAGCAACAAACTCAGCTATCGGTTATATGGAAATCGCACAGAAAACCATCTTACTTAAAAAAACACAGACTGACTAATATAGACCAAATATTCAACATGTTTGACGTACTAGGTATACGACAATTATACGTTAAAATACTACTGAACTTCATTTTTTCGAAAAAAACAAATTTCAATAAACACAAACTATCACTAATAAACCAGTTAGATAAGCGTAAAAAAAACATAAAACCTCAGATGATAAACACAAGCTTTGAACAAAGACACCATAAATAACATGAATAAAAACATTCAACAATCTTTCACTTGATAAAAATGAGGAAAACCAAACAAAAATCAGATACAAAATTGAAAGATGGATAGAACACAAAAGTTAATATTACAAAAATTTTATAACATTAAAGAATAAAACGTATATAATTAATACAAATTACCATTATAAAACACACATCAATATACAATATTTTTTTCAATACCGCCTTTATGCATTTTATTAAAATGTATTACTTCGTGCTGTTGATTTTTGTCTTGTAAAATGAGGGCATCAGCATGGGTAAGTTATCCAGTGAGGCAAACATTGATAAATTATGTTGTAAAACATAAGTAATTGTACCAAAATAAATAAAAACTAAATTAAATTACGCTTAATCCAAGAAAAAATTACATTGTTAACAGCGGCGTCAAAACTAAATTTGCTTACCTAATAATAGACTTCTGTGATTAACGTTATGAAGATAATATTCCTTTGCAAAGCTTGTTTTCCCAATGTTTGTACTTTCGAACTTTTAGTAACTTCTTGTTAAATAAATTATTCAATGACGTCTAGACTTCAGACAACAAAGTAGTGAGCTGTTTTTATTTTTATCTCCAGACATCATTCCGATGAAAATATCTGCCAGAGAACTTGCTCAAGCTCATTGATAAATTAGAGCTTCGGAGGATCTCGTCGACGAAAAGGCTATTTTTGCATTCTATTTTTTACTTTCCTTTGCAAGAGACACAAAATAGATTCCTGAAGATGACGGAACGTAAAATATTTAAGGTCGCTAAAGTGCACCAGACCCCCTTGTTTACTGTTTCATTTTCAAACGACGCATAAAACAAGGACGTGACTCAAACTAGGGTCAAAATGTGATCTGTTATTTTAGGAAACAATCTAGCAAGCTTGCAATTTTGATTAAATATTTTTTAAGCATTACTCAACCACTTATCAGTCTGTTAGCAGCCATTTGTCATAAGTCACTTGTTACGAAATCTAAATAATAAGTTTTTAGTTGTAAGTTAAAAGATTAAGATATGATTTACTTGTTTGAAAGCTTTTGAGAATCAATTAACCAATTATTGTAAGCGTGATATAATAAATCAGATTTGTAAACTTTTTTTTTTAATGAGTTTCTTTATTAATCAGCTCTCTGGAAAAATTGCCTGAAGAATTATAACATTTAAAATATTAGTTGAAAAATAGCTAAGTAAATACGTCACCTAAAACTCACGATGAATTCAAGAAATTCGAGTACTTCAGAGGCACGCCCAAATTTTTATTATAACTAACCTACATCTATTTATAGCAAAAGTCTATCACGGTTTTGAACCTCCGAAAAGCTCTGAACTCCAGACAGACTGAGCTTCATGCGGACATGACACTAACGAGTATACATTTACTTACAAACAATAGATATTTTTTTCCTCCAAATGTCAACATCAGTATTGCAAAATTTTACTGATTCATTTACGATTGCAAATGTCAACGCAAAATTATAACGAGTACAATTATTTGACAAGGCTCACGATGAATTAAAAATAAAACTGTTGTAAAACCTAATTTTGTTGTTATTAGGAAATGATATTAGGTATAGATATCAATTGGTTCATAATAATGTGCTCTTTTATAAATTTCTAATCTTTGCAGGCACCGCACGGTAGTTCCCTTAGAACAGTCTAGCTAGACAAAAAGATTTCAACGATGTTTTTATTTATGTACAAAAACATACTCACAGCAAAGAAAACAGTCTATAGCATTATGTTCGCATCGATAAAAAAATTCAAACAATACGCGCTATACGTGGCAACGGTGTAAACAAGACACTTTGAATGTGCCAGGCGGCCTCCCTGCGGCCCATCTCTTTCGGGTGTACGCGCTGTTCGGTCGTTAGTGGTGTTATTTGAAATTGGAGAGAAATTACGTCAAGGAAAAAATTGTAGTCCATAGTATTTTCTTTCAAATTCGTTTAAGTATTTAATAGTTTGTTTCTTCCATATTACTTTTATTAGTCATTAAAAAATCGTGAAACCGTTATCAATATTTACAATTATTTGCCAAAGTTTGATTAAACTTTCAAAATCGTGTACCAATTTGTACCTCCAAACCAAACAATTTTCATATAAAACCATTCTTTATCTATATTATCTTATAAAATTTGTCTGCTCTTACGTGCTCTTTTGACTTTTACAGAGCCTTTACCTTGATCTATATTTTTGATATTTTGGAGATGTTAGAAGAAGAAGGCGCATCAAAGTCGAGTTATGCTGCAACACGGGAAAATTTATATTGATATGTCATGGAAAATGGAAAAGAAGAATATTGCTCATTTCAAATAATATTTCATAGGAAATGGTCGAACTCTAAAATTCATGTAAAAAAAAAACAGAAATGACTTAGTACAGTTTTTCTTTCTTCCAGTAGTTACGTGTGATGATGGACTACGTGGTGAGTGAGAAAAATAATTTGATTTTTTCTCTTTAAAAAGGAAAATAAGAAAAATTAAATGTCCTCTGAATTCTCGAAATCTAAAAGAACTCTTTCATGCTACTTAAGTCAGTTTGAGGTCAGATGGAAAACAGGAAGCTGTAATATCCGAAATAACCACAATACCGAAAACATCCCAATGTTTTATCTAATGATGACTTACAATTATTGTCGATTTCAGAAGTACCTACCAACGAAGAAACTGCAGAGGTCTGTTGACAGTGCCATGTAGGAATATTATCATTTAACAAAAGTGATGATAGTGACTCGACCATAAACAAATGTCATTCATATTATTTTATTATGCTACAAATAATATTTTTAACTAATTACTTAAAATAAACAGATTGTTATGCCTTATTTGAATCATTGTACTACACGCAATTTATTTTACTTTGAAAATCCTGTAACAGTGGTTGAAATAAATGTAAATTTTTTTTATCATATTGTGACCCTTTTGCATCACATTCCGTAGAAAAATATTTTTGTCTAGCTAGAAAGGGATTTGGGACCACTGTGTACCGTTCAGATTATTTAATTAAATACCAGTCGGCAAATGAAATTGCTTTTTTGACAAAGTGTGTACTGCGGCGTTGAGATTCGAATTAGTGTTTTTTTTTTTCTATAAAAAGGCGACTTCTTTAATTAATACAAACTTCCCACAAATATTCCCAAGCGACTTACGATCCACCTTATTTCAGCTTAAGTTAAGTCTGCTTTATTACGCTGCACCACTCCGTAATAGTATATACTCGTACATTGGTCTGTACCCACATAGTAAGTACATCGTTACGTAGAGCTGAGTTCAATGCAATCGGAGACATTGCACGAACTGTAGATTGTGTAGATGTCAATATACCGAGACCGGAGACCGCGGTTGGCAGGGACTATGTGCGACTGCAAGGCTTTATAGGGACTGGGATTCACCGAGTCGATATTAGACGCAAGACGATGCTATCTATGAGTATTATGAGTTTGTTGGATTCAGTCGTGAAGTAAAGTTAAATATAACCTTAAATATAACCTTAAATATAACCTTAAATATAACCTTATAAGAGCACTAGGTTTTTCTGTTACTTAATATAAATTTTAAATTACTCATTTAATGATTAGATTACAAAAAAATTATGTTTTTATTTAACGCACTAAGTATATTAAAAATCAACTCAGTTTTATACAACAATTGGATTTTGTGGCTTGCGAAAGGGAAAAAAGTTGAGGGAACGCATACTAATTTGACATGGTATGCGCTTCTGTCGACCCCGGTATCATATTTATGTATTTACATAGATGCCAATAGGTTTTGCTCAATAATAATATTGTGATTATTTCATAATTAATAAGTTTATCACAACAAATAATGATACATTGAATTCATCAAACAATATATTTCAAGTAATGGAAACACGTGGCCTCCGTGCATCCACCTTTTCTCTGTTGCAAGCAACTAAAAGAGCGGTTAAAACGGTGCTCTAGCGGTAGAACAACATTAGGTACCAATTTGGGAGGCGCATATGGGTACCGCCGCCTCGAAAACCATTTATTGGATAACCGTCGCCCCTGTACAAAGATCACCCCAGATGTCTCGCTACGTTTGGGGACAAAGCAAGGGTGCCCGCAGCCTGGGTTCATAGGTGAGGTTTGTCTAGGTCTTGGCGCCGGGTGAGTCTACCCACTTACTGCGTCTCACACTGGATCGATGCCAGGAGGGATTGGTTGAAAGAGACCATTTATCGTATAATCCAGAATACTGTTGACCCATCACCTTGCAACGTAGTGGAAGTGATGGATTCATACATCCATCACTCCTGGACTCACTGACTCCCAGATTCTTACCCACACCTCGTACCTTTTTTCCTTCCCAGAATATCCTCTCCTTCCTTTCCTTTAAATGACCTTCCACACGAGGACATAGTCTTTGGGTGAAATTATTTTCGTTAAGGACTCCTGTGTACAGCTATTGTAAAAAAGAAAATGTTTTCCGAACAAGGTTCTCTTCTTTTATCAGTCTTTAATATCTGTTACTAAATTTTACCTAATTTAATGCTATCTTTTAAGAAATTGTATTGGCTACAAGGAGGAAATCTTTTTGAAAAAAAAAGAAAGAAAAAACACAGATTAATATAGCATTAAACTTTCAGCCGGTGAGCTTTGCCGTTATTTAACATCATAGCTTTTTATATTTGGAATATCTAGGTAAACGTTAAACACATATGTCTATGTTCATCTCGTTTTTCCAGGCTACAGAGATTTAAAGTATATTTGAAAGTGTAGAAAAAACAAGTTATCACATTTTAAAAACATTCCATAAGAAAAAATACGTCGAAAGTAGTATTAAAGGGTTTAAAGTCAGTCGCCTGTCAGTAACACTAGAACTAGTAATCCATAAATAAAGATAACAACCTAAGCATTTGTCTAAATTATATCTCATTAAATCGAATGCTAACATTTGGCTGGAAAATAATATTCTACAACACTCTACGTATCTAAGTCACACTCCGCCTCTCCGCTAAGCAGGTCAAGCATCCCTGACGTTACAATTTCCATAGTGACTGTACCGCCTCTCAAATGCCCCTCTACTCGGGTACACATTATGTCTCTCGTGATACGCTGAATAAATCACGTCCGTGTACGCTACTTAATACTGGCAAATACAACACGGAAATGTAACACAAAGATTGTAAATGAATTTTTTTTTAAATAATACATATGTTTTAATACATTTGTTTTTTTGTCTATGCCTCATTAGAAAAAAAAAACAGAATAATTTTTTGTACCACTGCAAAGAGTCCATTTTCGTGTGAAAATTTTACTGTTTACGAAAAATATCAATTGATTATTTCTATAAGTAAGCAAAGAAACTTAAATGGTGTCATCATATAAATCAATTGCAGCACAAAAAGAAGAAAAACATACTTTAATTAGGTAAAAGGTTCAGAGTCGCATAGTACTAAGAAAATAGTATGTAGAGTAGTCAAAATGATTCTAATGTGGGTTTAATAATAATAATCATGAATTTTTATTTATCAACAGATTTTTAATAATTAATATGGGATAATTGTATACATTTTATTTATTTATCATTGATTCTATGAACAAAAAGGTCCCTACTCAGCTATTATCAACATTAACGATTTTTCGTGGGATTTAGCTGGTTTTCAGCAGTGCCTCTAAGGAGGGACTTAGGAAAAAATTCGTGTGTTCGTTTGAACTATACTCATAAATTTCATGTATTTATTTAGTTTACACTTATATTTGTGCATAAAAATAAATACGGGCATACCAGACAAGCCTCAATAAAAACGACTTGAAGTATGTAGGTTGACTTTTCCATGCAGTTTAAATATCGAAGATTCCAGAAATCCTCAACGTAGATTTTTGACGATTTTTTGCTGAACGCTTAGAATGTATAAAGTCTATTAGTGTTTTGTATTTCATCACATAATACAATAATATTTTCGTTATTATAAAGTTAATTTAAAAAATAAAACAAAGTATGTGGTGTGTAAAAGAATATCTAAGAATGCCACAGAAAACATTTTTAATATTGCTAAAAACCTCACTCCATCGGTTATATTGCGTTTGAACACTTTATTAAATATAAATCTTAACGCGGGGGTGTTTTTTGATAAACCGCAAGCAATTTAATATGAGACCGACATAAATTTCGCTATGCACCAAAATTTACCATCGTACGCTGTACAGTGAACATTTATCTGCCCTCTTTTCAGCGAAATATCTCCACTCCGTATCTTTGTCCTTAACCCTGAGGGTGCATATTTTAACCATAACCGTGGCGTGGCCTAACCGCAGAACGATCCCTGCGAGAATTTATAAAAGGATAACTGTGTTAACCAACCGGGGAGGATAAAATTACATTGCGGGAGGTTTTACAACCATAAGCCAAGGTTGCCGATTGAAACTGGGCTAATAAAACTTACCAAATCCTTTTTATATAATGATGAGTATTTAAAAGTAAAAAATAAATAATTATTTTAAGTTTTCAATAATCATATAACACTGAGACTAAACTTACGTGCGATTTTAGGTATTTCCTCCACTTTCTATGCTCCACTCACTATTTCCTAATAAATAAATCAATAACTTTGTATGGCACTATATTAAAGGCACTGAAAAACCCACTAAAA
Source organism: Glyphotaelius pellucidus (assembly GCA_936435175.1). Taxonomy (NCBI): domain Eukaryota; kingdom Metazoa; phylum Arthropoda; class Insecta; order Trichoptera; family Limnephilidae; genus Glyphotaelius; species Glyphotaelius pellucidus. The sequence continues at coordinate 16,881,100 of OW386545.1, forward strand.
ATAAAGGGTTCAAATAATAATGATAGTAATACTATGTCAGATTTTTGTAGAAAAATCACTGATGAATGATTAATTAATTAAAAAACAATATTTTAAATTACATTACCACGTAAAACAAAAACAAAAAACTTAGCGAATTCACTTTGTGACAACATTTATAATTAAATGAAAACAAATTACTTTGTATAACGCCACTTTATAATCAATTTTATCGACATGTTTCAAAAACAAAGTTTTCTTCGTCACGAAAAGATATTAATATTAAGATTAATAATTAATATTAATTTCTTATTCTGACGAAGAAAACTTTGTTTTATATAGTGGTTACACAAAGTAATTTGTTTTCATTTAAAGAATAAAGTTTTTTGTTATATTCTGAAGCTTCGGTAGATACTACTCTCATAAAAATACTTCTTTAAAAAAATATGTTTTTATGGAACTTGAATTTTGAAAATAATGTATTTATTCGTTACTACGAGTTAATGGACTTGGATTTTGAAAAATAATGTATATATTTGTTACTACGAGTTTTGCAATTTGTTAGATATTCTTCAAATGTTACTAAAAATCAAATTGATTTTTGACGCTGCGTAGACAACGTTTCAGAATTTTTATTTTTTACTCGCTTTTTTATTTCATTGTCCTAAAACGGGAATCTTTCTTGGTCGGAAAGTCAAAATTTTCTCACGTATGTAAATAAATAAAATATAAATTTCTTTGATATTTTCTTCGTTTTAACATCGTTAACATTGTGTTACTTGTGCAACACAACAGACAGTTTCAGCGCGACATTTGGGTCATCATTTTAGGTCATAATAACTTTATTTATTTTTTACCTTCATGTGGTGGAGCTGTTTTGTCACCAGTTCAGCTCTGGACGCCTGGTCCGTCCCGTTGACGGGAAAAGATCCCATGTACTGAAAGCGAGAAAAAATAACTTCAATTAAAATACAGTTAAAAAATCCAACAAACATTCATCCAATTTTATAAAAAAGTTAGGAACAGCAGAAAAGTCAATTATAAAATGGTGCAAATAATAAAACGCCGCTTACAAGGGTTCCGCGCGTTTTCATCCCGTGACAAAATATCTCCCAACAAAATATCTCCCAACAAAATAAATACTAAAACTTAACCTAACCTAACCTAACCTAAGAAAAAAATGGGACAGTAATAATACAGACTCCTATAAAGAAAACAAATTATTGTTCAAAAATAGTAAAATGGGACCAAAATAATACATACATCCTGAAAAGTTAGGTTGGGTAAGGTTAGGTTGTTTAGTAGATATTTTGTCCGTAGGATATTTTGTCGGGCGTATTTTGTCGGGGATATTTTGTCGGTGATATTTTATAGCGGGATGAAAAGGCGCATTACCGCTTATGAGTTGAAAATATTGGACTCATTCAAGATACAATCACTAAAAAAGTAGATAAAATCACTACAGACAATCAGGCGATAATGTAGACATTTAAGGACTTATGCACAATAAATGTACGCATTTCATGGGCTGTTGATCCAACATAATGATACATGTAGAATTATATTTGGATTCAGAAGTTATAGCAGTGCATCGACAATGTTCATTGAACTAGGATTGCGCCGATTCGCCGGTCTAATGAGACATCGAGTCACTGGAGCCAGGATGCAGCTAGTGGCTTCCGACAATACAGTTGTGACCGCAGAGTTCCAGCACCAAACCCCACTCCTCAGTGAGCGCTGGGCCCGAGCTCACCCCAGACCTACATAGATATGATTTTATATTGATATTTATTTTTATTTTTTTCCTATTCTATGTACCTCTTTAGTTCATTATTTAAAAAAAAATCTGTTGTATTCAAATATGTATTATTATATAGATATGTACAATTATATGGGAGGTGTGGGATTGCACTATCCTCCCCACATCCTGGAATAAAACATTATTATTTATAATAATTATTATTATTTATTCGGTTCGTTAGATCTGCAAAAGAGCAGCTGCTAGGAAAATGTACTGCTTTTCTATATTCCGAAATTCAACATTTTTCGTATCGCTTTTTCTTTTTTCTTAAATTTTCATTAGCTTTATTTTACCTTGGAAACCACGATACCGATGTAGTTTAGTTAGCGAAAGCCTTATTTTCAATATAGCGGCCGACAGAGCACGATTATCGTTACGGAACAAAAAATATCGAACCAGCGAAGAATTACTGCATCTTGGCACGCAACCCCTCTCACCGCACAAATAACCCAGAACCGAACTCAAAAGGCACGAATCATTTGGTACAGGACCTTAATATCACTAAAGAAATGTTAAGATATTTTGATAAAACGGAAACCCTAATAAAAGTTCGTTTGAACTCTGGTATTTAGGACATCGCTGGAATCGGATCACGTGACACTCCCTGATTAAAACGTTCTTTGTTTGAATCCAAAAAGTAAATGGTTAGTGACACCATGCGAAAAACATTTTCTTGAAATGGGGATAAGAAGAAAAATCACAGAACAAAACCAAGGAAGTTCCTGAGGTTTATTGTTTCTTGGCACACCACGAGATAGAAGCATTTTTATTACTTCCCACCATTTTACTTAACTTGTATAAACTTAACATTTTTCTCTCTTCTCACGATTATTTGTCTGTGTAAATTTTTTTTTTTTTTTATTAGCTCCAAACAGGAGGCCCTGAGGATAACAATTTCCCTCGGGACCTATGTCATCTTTGGTTCCATGCCAATTTGGGAGGCGGGAATGGGTACCGCCGCCCCGGGAACCTTAATTGGATAACCAACACCTCTGCCATAGTCACCCTAAGTGGTTCGCTACGTTTGGTGATTTAGCAGGGGTGACCGGGTTCATGGGGTGAGGTTGGTCTAGGTCTTGGAGGCGGATGACCAGGACACACTGAACCCCAGATTCCTACCCACCTCTTAAACCCTTTTCCTTCCCAGAACTCTCCTCCACACAGCATCCCCAAAGATGACATCGGCCCTGAGGAAAATTATTTTCCTCAAGACCTCCTGTGTGGAGCTCATGTTAAAAAAAAAAACTGATAATAAAGTCAACTCAATACCTCTTTGAAAAGTCATTGAAAGCAATGAAAAAAAATCATTTTAAAATAGCCCATAACTCTAACCTAACGTAACCTATTTAACCTATTTTTTATAATTGTTTTTCATCACTTTTAATGACTTTTCTGAGCTGGTTCTGAGTTGGTTTCATTCTGACTTGTCCAGTCACCGTCATCTTTTGGGAGCTGTGTGGAGTGTCTTTTTAGTGAAAGGAAGGAGAGGAATTTCGGGTTAGGACAAAAGTTACGAGAGGTGGATAGGAATTTGGGGGTCAATGTATCCAGGAGTGACGCTCTTACGAATCCATCCCTCCCATGCACTGCGTACAGGGCGATAGGTCAAGAGGGTCCGGCTGGAGAAGTTAAAAGGTCTCCTTTGAAGGACAGACTGGTACAGACTGGTTGACCAGTCTCTACCAGACGCGTGTGCCGCCAAGACCTACACAAACCTCACGCCATGAACCCGGGCACCACTCTTAGTAACCAAACGTAGCGAATGACTTAGGTCACCACCTATGGCAAGGATATTGGTTATCCAACAAATATTTCCCGTGGCGGCCTTTACCTATACCCGCCACCGAAATTAAAATTTTATATAGATTCTGAATAATTAATGTCATCAACGCACAGGACGGACAAATAAATAAGAGAGGAACATATTAAAAGTAAATTTAAGAAAGAGTCGATGACTTCCATGAAGAACTTATGGTACGTTGAAGCGACAAGAATTGAGTTAAATGATTCGGTAAAACGAAATAGTGTATTTGAGATGATGTATGAAGCTGATGAAGCAGGAAGTATGTGCCAAGAGGTAGAGCTATTCCAACCCAAAAAAGCATTTTAGATGTTAGTTAGCTAAAATAAATTAATATATTTTATCAAAGTATGCTAGGACAGCTATTAACCGCCATCTATGAAAGCGCAAATGAGTTAAAACATTAGCCTTAAACCGCAGATATACCAAGGAGATATCCTAGAAATTTAAATCATTCTGTCCTAAAGATAAAATCCGTAACCACCAACAAACTTTTCTGAAAGCTTATTAAACTTTCCGTTCTTCTCAACAAGAATTAAAAGCTTTCAAAGATTGAATGTAGACTTAAGCATTAACTTGCTTAATGACGTGAAATACTTATACCACTGGTTTCCGATAAGCCACAGAAGAAAAACGAAGTTCGGAATAGGCTTGATATATTAATTTTTATTTTCCGTGATATCTTCTACATAAGATGTCTACGCTGAAGAAATGAAACTAACCCAACTTAATTTGGAGAATTTTGTAGGCCGAAGAAAGTGAAGTTTAAAAATAATAATACTTTTACTTCTTTTTCAAATTAACTCTATACGGGAGGCGTGAGGAAAATAATTTTCATCTTTGGGGATGCTGTGTGTAGGTTATTTTTAAGAAAGTGAAGGAGATAAAGTTCTGGGAAGGTAGGAAGATGGACAGGAATCTGAGGGTCAGTGTGTCAAAGAGTGACGGATTTTCGGATACATCCTTCCCACGGCGGTGCAAGACAATAGTTCTAGAGAGTTCGACTGGAGAAGTCAAAGGGTCTCCCTCAACCAGTCTCTCTCGATCCGGCCGCCACGCAATAGGTGGGCAGACCGAAGCAAACATCACTCACTGAATCCTGGCACTCCTGCATCAAACGTAGCGAACCACTTGGGGTGACCAATGGCAGTGGTGTTGGTTATCCAATAAATGGTTCGTTGTGTGGCGGTACCCATTCCCACCAAATCGAATATTCTATAATTCCACACAAAAAAACGAAATTTGAAATCGTAGTTTGTTAATTTGTGGCACATTCCAAATAACCAGATTCTATCTAAGACCACCATTCAGAATCGAAGCTTCACTTTTAGCCATGTTCGAACGATCCGAAAAGCCTGGTACTTTCTAACCTTCCTCTTGCCCGTCTCGTTTCCTTCTTACTTCTTTCTTCGCCACAGTTGAATGTCCCACTCGGCAAGGAAAGGGAAGTATATTGTACACGATGTATATTATTGTATAATTTTTTTGTAATGTCACGATGTCACGTTGTCACGTTGTCACGTTGTCACGATGTCACGATGGCACGATGGCACGATGTCACGATGTCACGATGTCACAATGTCACGATGTCACGATGTCACGATGTCACGATGTCACGGAGTCACGATGTCATGATGTCACGATGTCACGTTACGCCTGAGCCGGGCGTACAAGCGTTCGGCCTAGGCGTTGAGCGAGAGCGCGGAACAAGCGATAGAGAGGCACGATCGGCCTAAGCGTTCGGCTTAAGCGTTCGGCTTAAGCGTTCGGCTCGTGTCGTTATCGCGCAAAATTATCGTCCGTAAACCGACTTTACAGACAACCAATTTTTATTTCAATAAAATTAAAAAATAAATTATTCAATTCAGTTTAGTATTTGACCTGAAATCCAAAATTGAATTTGGAATTAAAATGGCCGTATTAAGGAACATTAAAAAATGTGTTAAATAGAAAACAGTCTTGTTTTATTCATACTCAAATACTTTTACGGTAATAAAAGAATCGTGGACTAATAAAAATCATTATAATCTCTACCCACCCCGCCCCGTCCCCTACAGAGTCTAAGTGGTGTAAGGGTTCCAAACACGTCGTGGAACTTTCCTTTGATTTATGTAGTAATAAAAAAGATATTAACTTTGGGTGTCATAAATAAATAAAAAGACAAACCGTCCTCTTATTTGAGAAAAGTGAGCGAACGCAGTGGAGATTTGGTTTATGGACTTGTTTAATGGGTGCTTTAGACGGAATTGAACGAAGCGCATCAGAGCTTTATTGCGCTTTTACCGGAGGTGGTGTAAGAACGGAATGTTAATAATCGCAAATAAAACTTATCATGATTTATTACCGTCGCTAAAACCAACCATTTTGGCCGTAAGCAGGCTACCATATTTAGTTTAGATCCAAAATCTGATAAACATCTCATAAAATTGTTGGGGGAATGTTCGTCACTCCTGGACCCAGGATTGGCACCCAGATTCCTACCCAGCCCTCATACCTTTTTCCTTCCCAGAACTTCCTCTCCTACCTTTCCCTAAAAATACCCTCCACACAGCATTATCAAAGATCACATAGGCCCTGAGTGAAATTGCTTTTCCTCAGGGTCTCCTGTGGAACTATTGTAAAAAATGGCCTTGGCCGTGTTTGGTGACCAGATCTGAATCAGGTACTTCTCCACCTTATTCTTCTCCAACACCTTCCTCTCCCCATTACCTTCAGCCTCATAAAATACTCCAATCGGGGACGCCATAGTCATACTGGCTTCAGGCCCTTGAGAGCAGTTAGGACTCTTGTGCGGTGTTCAAATAAAATAAAAAAATAAAAAAACAAAAGTTATATCAATTATTTATATAAAAAAATACCTTTTTGGATTACAACTCTATGTGTGTATTTATTTTGTAAATTTCTACATTTTGGCATTTGAAGGCTATTTTTAAAATGCACATTTTTCTTGGCGAAATATCAATAATATGACGTATCAATAATATGAATTTTATGAAATGTCAATATTTCAAGTAAAATCTCAGACTGTTTTATTGAAAATCATTTCGGCAGCTAATTCGTATAAAAATGTAGAAAAGGGATAAAGCCTAGTGAACCTATGATAGTCAAATACAACAATCGATAAACATGAATTGGTAAGTAGTTCCTATAATTAACTAGAGCAGTGACGACCAACCTTTTGTAATATGAGGGCCAATTTATTCATTTTCAATTTGTTGCTTGGAGAAAAACCTATTTGTGTTTTCTGAATCACTATTTGTTTTACTAAAAACACCACAAATTAAAAAAAGAACCGCAGACGAAAATTTCATATTGGACGAACAAATCAATACTCTCTTATTTCATCATTCTGAAATATTGAAGAAGAATTGCCAAGAAAGAGCCCCACAGGCAAAAAAAATGCTAGGTTCAAGGTGTAATCCATATTTGAATTTTCAGAAAGATAAACAAAATTCACTTTTATTTCATTTTTAGGTATTTTATAAAATGGAAACCTTCAAAATGCATTAAAAAGCGCAGCGCTTTGAATATGATTTTTTTTCTACAATTAAGGTCGGACATTAAATTCTTCCCAAGAATATTTTAAAAAAGGCTTTTTACTTTTCGCTGATTTAAAACTTTTACAAAACCTAACAGTAATCGTTGTATATTTTTTACTTCAATTTTTATTTATCATGTAGCCAAGCTAGCCGTGTGAAAAGACTCGTGGCAGCACGAAAGAGGCTCGCTGACCAAATGTTGCTCATCACTCTCTTAAAGGTCATTTATACTCATGAATCACTCAGAAATGTATTAATTTCAGTTTTCAGTGGGTAGGTGAGTGGGTATAAAATTATGAGCGTTATAATTTAATCTTAATATTCTGTTAAATCTGTCGACTGTAGAGTAATTAACGCCTCCAAGTTCTTTAACCCCCCACATTCGCAGAAGTACGCTACCTATATAAATTCTACAGTGCTGTTTTTATTAGGCCGAGTATAATTTCCCTCTTCGTTTTTCTAATTTACATATTATCCTCCTTCGCACGCGCAAACAATCTGCACACTAAAATATTATCAAGATTGGATATAAGTTTTCTGACTCACTTCTGACTCATCGCAATCGTCCCGAAATTTGTAAGCATCTTCTCATTTGCTTATTACTATTACACCGGACTTTATAGATTTAGTGAGACTTCCAAGATGTCTAAATGATGATTTGTTGAGAACTAGTATTATTATTTCATCGCTATTACATCACATTTTTAACGTTGATTTTGCATTGTCTACCTATTGTTGTAAAAATGAAAAACAATATTTAAATTATATTTATTACATCACTTTCATCTGTTTTGAGGTCTACTTATATTATTACTAGCTTTTCCCCGCGGCTTCGCTCGCATGGTATTACGGGAAATTACTGTAGCGCTTGCACTTATCAATTATCTCCCCCCCCCACCCCACCCCCATCCCCTCCCGCATTCCATATATTCATTACCTTACATTTAGTTTTCAAACATCTCGCCTACCACCTAAATTTCATAATGCTATAAGCTCAAAGAAAAAAAGAATTACTTATCCAATTTTGTTCATTCGTTCGGAATTCATGCGCTTACAAACATTTCGGATGTTTATTTTTATTTAAATATTTGGAAGTTCGTTAATATAATAAAAAATACTCTATTTATCATTCAGTCTTTATAATCGTTACGAATTATATTTTTAATACAGGAACTCAAATCTGACATTTATTCCAAGCTTGTCCAAAAAAAAAACGAATTCTAATATTTAAATTTTCTGCAGTAGTAGCTGACCAGTAGACTGAGTGCCTACCAGCATAGACCCCAAAAATATATCAACATTGTTTCCATGGAAAAGATTTTTTTCTGACGTTAGCAAAAACTCGCTTTTGTTAGCGACAGAAAACGTATAACAAATATAATATATTAATATTTATAATTTCATAACGCCAGAGCTTACCATCATATACAACCTGTAGTCTGCGCATATAATTTAGCTTTATATTGGTGAAAGAATTATTAAAGTCTTTATATTGTGTTATGCGTGAAAAGGTCATAAACGAACTCGAGCAGTTTCGCATTTATAATATTAGTATGGATTATAATAATTTGGAATTAAATAAGTTAGTTTGAATATTGTATAATTCTTTAAAAGATAAAACCAAACGGTTTGGGTTCAACCCGAATCTTCATCGTTAAATGAAAACATTGGTTTTGAACTTGAACCTTCATCAGGGTTACATAGAAACATTTACGTTTTTTAACCTGAACCTTCATCAGGGTTATATAAAAAAAAAGTACGTTTTTTAATCTGAACCTTCATGGGTTATATAAAAACATTTAAATTTTTTAATCTGAACCTTCTTGAGGGTTATATAAAAACATTTTCGTTTTTTAACTTGAACCTTCATCAGGGTTATATAAAAACATTTATGGAAATTCAGGTTGAACCGAAATCGGTTGGTTTTATATATTAAAGGTACATGCAATAAAGTGATAATAAAACTAAATTATTTTATTCTAATTATTATAATTATCTCTACTCACAAAGAGTTTTCTTCACATATTAAATAAGATAAATAAATAAGTATGATTTGAACCGATAATATAAAAATATATAAATAATAAGTAAAATGTAGATCTTATCGTATTGTCGCAGTTGAGTTGTATTTAAGGTACGTGTATATATTATTCTTTATTTTATAGTTCGTTTTTTTATCCAGTTTTTCATTTGTTTGTAAAGGTTGGATTGTTGATTTCATGTTTTAATAACGACCGGAATAATATTTTACAATTATGTTTATTATTGCGGTTTTAAAGTTACGAGTCTTAGTAAAGATTTAGAGAAATGTAATATATGCGCCCATCGTGTTACGGGATTGTGTTTAATATTCACCAGAACTCTTAAAAATCGTGTACAAAACAGAAAAGAAATTTAGAAAACAAAGAGTTTGTATACTTATTATTTGTAAATAAATTTCCAAATTGATTAGCCAGTTCCATGTATTATAGATATGGAGATATTAACCAATTTACAGTATTTTATAAAGTTAGTAGGGACTTTCCGAAGCAGATATATAAGAGTGTTCTTATTTTTTTTCCTTGTATGTGTCATTTGCAAAACACTTTCTTCAACCAATCTATTTATCGAGTTGGTACACAAAATGAACATATCTCAAAACATGATTCATCTTCCACACAAATCGGCCGACGGTTTTTTCAACCATCTCTATGTTAATTACTCTCTGTAACTTTAATTGCCGTGCATGCCTCCTGTATTTCAGATAAAATCGCAATAATAAGTTAATCAGGGAAGCTACGATAATTGAAAGAATCCAGAGAGACGACACTCGAAGATTCCCGGCCATATTGACTCCTTGCAAAAAGCCATCCGGGCGCTTTACTCCGCCGGGCGTCCTTGGAGATACTGGACGAGAAACCGGTATGAATGGACCTCAGAGGCTGTGAACAGTGAACATTGCTCGCTGCACAGATCTTGCTACTTGCAAGTATTGAAGGAATGCAATGAAAGTGTGCACGCCGTAACTCCTGATGAAGGCGCAATAATTATAGGGGAAATTACAATTAAAGCAGTTTTTGTAATGCTTATGTCCGTCTTGGTAACGTATTTATCTTTCCATTTCTTGGACGATAATTATAGTCGTGCTTCTTTAAAAGCGTAATAATGGTTAAGCTTTAGTATTGTTGTGATTTTTCCGTCACGCGTAGCTTTGTATTTAAAAGATCAAACCATCGAGTCTGTGTTTTTAAGGGTAATGTTTTCGAAAAACAAACAAAAAACAAAACAAACAATAATAATAATAATGGGTGTAATTAATTTATTTTATTTAATCTAATTTTAAAAACGCTATTTTTCTGAAATAACACTTCAAGGCGTTACAACATCAATAAACGGTTCCATGCCAACTGAGAATAAAGTCAACTCAACACCTCCTTAAAAAGTGAATAAAATTATTTTAAATTAGCCGATAACCCTAACCTCACGTAACCCATTTACCCAATTTTTAATATATTTTTAATCACTCTAAATGACTTATCTGAGATGGTTCTGAGTTGGTTTCATTCCGAGTTGTCCGTTCATCCATTAAACAGCTCAACTATTTGTCTTAGATAAAATTGAACTTATTGGCTTATAAAATCAACAAACTTTTGCATTAATAATGTTTAAAGATGTCGCGCGCCAAACGGTTTGGATGTTATGTGTAAGCCATGAATAGTGTAAAAAACCAGAATATCCGAGGGCCCTATATAGATCAGTAATAAATGAATAAACCTTAAAAAATATATATTCAACTCATTTTAATGATGTTTTTTTATTGAACAACAAATTTTTGTTATTTTTTGACCAAATCTTGTCCATCCATTTTAATCAACCTCCCATATGTTCACGCAAATGGCGCTATGTAAATTATTCAAGCGCTTTTATTACCTTATCTAGCGAATTAAAGGCTTGAGCTCTGAGTTTATCTTTTAGTATGACATTATAGAAGCGGCAAAAGTGGGTGTTTATTTATATTTCAATGGTTTGTCAATTATGCATGGCAAAATTCATAGCATTTATATATAATTGTATTATCGTGTTTTCTATTGTCAAGTCAAACAATACGCACTCATTATGCTTTGCAACGTACATATGCAACGTACAAATGCACAATAAAACTCCTAACTTTCAGCTTGTTGCAATTGAAAAATTTCCTGAATCTGCTACAACAGTCCATAATCGTTATTATTTTTAAAAAATCTTCTTTTTCTGTCACCGATAAATCTTGCATTTTTCTGTTGTTTTGTTTTTATTTTTTTTAAATTTCAATACTTGAATACTCGATTTTATTGTTTGAGTTCGAATTTCCTCCCCAAACATAATTTTTTGTCTCTTTATAATGATTAATTTTTTGTTTATTTTTATTTTTAGCTTTGTGAGTAAAACCTCAATTTGTAATATTTATTAAATGAAGACATTATTAGCGAAACTCAATCGGAAATCTGGAAACAGAAAAATCAGAAAAAGATATTGACACCTCTGGGACTCGAACCTATTGGCTAGCGCAGTCGCCCGGAAAGCCGAAGGTCCTGGGTTCAAGTCCCAGAGGTGCCAATATCTTATAATATCTTAACTCATAAAGTTAAAAATAAAAATAAATATTTATCTTAGACTTGCGGAAATAGTCAATAGATGTCGCATATTAAAAATAAAATTAATAAAAATTTGTCCAGACACTATCTAGATAGCATTTAGTTCAGGTTTGAATCTTGCAATCATACATAAAGATAGCAGCCAATAAAATATGCGTTAAGAAAATAGAGATAATGTTGGTGGTTTTCAGTCGACGTATGATACAGTTAAAAATGACCGAATCGGATGACACCTTGGCGCAGTGGTTAGCGCCGAAAAGCCGAAGGTCCTGGGTTCGAGTCCCAGAGGTGCCAAATTCGTTATCTGATTTTTCTGTTTCCAGATTTTCGATTGAATTTAGCTAATATTGTCTTCATTTGATTAAATTTATATTTTTTATATATGTGCCTCCGTGGTCGTGGAGTGTTATTTAACAATTTAGTTGTTGAAAAATAATATAACGCCTATTGGCTGCATCTATGTGGAAGGTAAGTATCGCCCTGGTGTAAGACAACCATTCAGAAATGAAACGTTGCTTGAAATGGCTTTTAGCTGTGCTTTGTGACCAAATCTGAGTATATACATAGGTACTTCTCCACTTTTCTCTTGCCAATCTCCTTCCACTCCTATCCATTTTCAGCCTCACAACATACTCCAATTGGGGATGTCCTAGTCTTACTATCTTCATGCGGTGGAAGCATTTGGAAATCTTATGAGGTATTCATATAAAAATACGAACACCTCAAAGTGTAACGAGTAAAAGTAACTTGTATAATAAATGAAAAAAAATGTTTTATAAAAATAAACAATTTTGAACTATTATAAGAAGCATTGAGGAACTGATGCCATTCCGCGTGATAATTCTAGAAAACCTTTAAGCGTATAAAATTTCGAGGTTAATGCACCTGTAATTGCTGTTAATATATTATGATCTCTATAATGGTCGACGGTCCATTACCCGAAGGGTAGGACGATCGTCTAGCAATCGGACGGATAGTGTTCCATACTCACAGCGGGTACCGACTTACTCCCATTTCAGCGTAAGTTATACAAGCTTAATATGTCTGAATAACCTTTACTGGCAAACATACAACTTTTATCTTCCGGATTGAAGTAATTTTAATACTGGTTTAACCGAATAACTAAATATTTTTGTCTGAGAACTGTTCTTATTTGAATATTACAAAAATACACAATGCATTGCTTTATTTTACAAAGGGCAGCCCAATGGAGTAAAACTTGGGGTTGGGCAAGGGGTGGGGGTGGATATGAAAATTCTAAATAGAAGTTGCTCACTTCACAACCAATCTCCATACTATCTGCCTCCCGACTTTGTTTCCTGTTGCAATATAAACATGGAAGGATTTCACGAGACCAATGCGCTGAAATATATATTTGTGAAAAAATTAACAATTTTTTTAAATACATTTATTTTTGTCTTACGCAATTACCTTTTAATCAAAAGTATAAAAATTTACGTGCTTATGTATATGATATTCCCAATACGAAAGATGATGGACCAGAAAGAACAAATACTTTTTTTTTACATTAGATCCACACAGGTGGCCACGAGGAAAACATTTCCCTCAGGGCCTATGTCATCTTTGGGGATGCTGGGTGGGGGTGTTTTTAAGGAAAGGAAGGAGAGGAAGTTCTGGGAAGCAAAAAGGTATGAGGGATAGGTGAATCTGAGTCGAGAAAGATCTTGATTAGGTCTTGAGACCTAGACAAACCTCACTCCATGAACCCGGGCACCCCTGCTAAGTCACCAAACGTAGAAAATCACTTAGCGTGACCTATGACAGGGTGTTGGTTATCCAATGAATGGTTCCCGGGGCGGCGGTACCCACACCCGCCTCATAAATTGAAATATATCAGAATACTCTTTCATCTTTTTAATCGATAACAGTGAAAAGATAAACCATTAAAAAAACATGAAAATACCATTCTTCAGATCGTTGTGAATGTTTATCTCAATTCGGGAGGCGGGTATCGGTACCGCCACCCCGGGAACTATTTATTGGATAACCTAAACCTCTGGCATAGGTCACTCCAAGCGGTTTGCTACGTTTGGTGTCTTAGCAGGAGTGCCCAGGATCATGGGGTGGGGCTTGTCCGGGTCTTGGTGGCGATTGCATCTGGCAACCGCATCTGCACTGCGTGGCAGGCTGGATTGGGAGAGTCTAGTTAAGGGAAACCTTTTTTATCTTTCTATCAGAACTCTCACGGAACATCGCCTGACATCGTAGTGGGAGGGATGGATTCATACATCCATCACTCTTGGAAACATTGACCCCCAGATTCCTACCCACCCCTCAAATCTTTTTCCTTCCCAGAACTTCCTGTCCTTCCTTTATTATAAAAAACGCAGGCTTGTAAAAAATGTCGGAGAAGAAAATAAATTTGCTTTATCGGTCATTGGCTGAGTTTTCGCATCTGGTTCCCACCCAGGGATTTTGAGTTCAATCCCTGGCTGGCCAAGACCTCCATCGTGGCACAAGCAACTTTTTCCGCCTACTGTGATGGTAGTGGGAGATTTTTAAATATTGTCAGGTTATTCGTAACCAGGGAACCTGTGCCCCCAGCATTATCACTAAACGTGGCGAACCACTTGAGGTAAACTGTAGCAGCAGTGTTGGTTATCCAATAAATATTTAAATCTAAATTTAGAGAGGCGGTTAATGTGTGTATAAGTAAGCGCTTGGGTTGCCGGCAAAGGAATAAAAGAGTTAATATATTTTAAATGTTGGCGCAGTGGTCCATTTGTCGCGGTGGCTAGGTTTCCGCACAATGCAGTCCGGCGAGTGGATCCCGTCGGGTCTCACATATCGGCGAGTCCCCCAATGCAGGATGGGACGAGCGCCCGGCCGACTATAGGTAGATTGTACACACTGTACACACTGTACACACTGCACACTGTGCACTGTACGTGACTCCAGACTTCTGCCGGTTGCTGCACGTATGGAAAAACTTTTACATTATTTCCCTTCTGAGTAGATATGCAACGGAACAATCAAACAATGCGGCCATTCAAACACATGACGGCTGGCTGTCTTCATTGTCTCTGCGGCCACTGCCTTTAATTAAGATTTTTGATGCGTTTAATTAATATGAATTGTGGTTTGCTGGCCGGACGTGAGAACAGGGATGTGTGTATTTTATAAGCTGTTATGTTAATCAGCCATGTTGTTTTTAATAAGCAGTCTTGATTCTATGAGATAGCGTGAACACAAATACTTAATTGTATTAGATCTGTTTTCAGAAGTATTACGAAAATCACACCACGAGTATCTTTATACTAGTAAATTAACTTTGAATTTTTCTTTTTATCACACAATAGCTTTATTACCTGACTTTGGATCGAATATATGAAATTCCTACACAATATGGGGTCTTGTCTTATTTTTTTGGAATTAAACAGACATATCAGAGAGCCATAGTTCTTGACGAAAAAACGTTAGAATCTAAAAGCCAAAGCTCTCCGTTCGAGGTTAGATTAAATTTTGCAAAAAAAACATTTTTTTTACGGAGGGTCTTTTGAAAGAAATGAAGGGAGGGAGAAGTTCTGGGAAAGAGCAAGGTGTGAGGGGTGGGTAGGAATCTGGGGTTCGACATGTCCAGGAATGACGGATGCATGAATCCGTCCCACTGCGGTGTAAGGCAACGGGTCGAGAGTGTCCGGCTGGAGAGGTCAAAAGGTCTCCCTCAACCTGTCTCTCCCGATCCTCCCACCAAACAGTAGGTGGGCAAACACATCCGTCGACAAACATGAACAAATTTCACCCCATGAACCATTGGTTTAATTTTAAATTTTATTTTTTTTTATCGATTGAAGCATTTTTTGGGGTGCAACATTTAACACTAAATGAAAAAACACACATTTTAACACACAAATTTTTATTTGAATTTACAAATGACAGCCAATAACGTTCTGCTCATCTCAGGCTTCGTCTTCTCTTATGTGCTTGTACTTAATTATCTTTAGTTTAAATAAGTCCTGACGATGCTTGTGAAAAGCGAAACCTGGTTGGCTGTTATTTATTAAATTCTAATAAATAATAATACATGACAAAACGATTTTCTTTTATTTTAATGTAAATAAAGTGTAAATCTCTTATGAAAATACGTGAAAGTTTCCATTCAACGATGATTTCTTTAAAATACGGAAACACCCAAAATAATTTTATTAAAAATATATTGGTGGCATAAAGAATCCTTTGATATCGTGATAAATTTATTTTCATGTTTCATGTGGCAAAATGAATAAAGTAAGAATAACGGTCACATTTACATTCCAAATCAATAAATCCAGTTCTTCAACCTTGCTTCATAAAATTATCTTAATTTTGTTCATTCATAGTTATGTGGGTCCAATACCCACCGCATAAAAATTACCTAAATTAAATTTTTTGATTACGAACCCTTCTACTAACTTTGAATTTTGATTTTTTCGCGCCACTCCCGGTTTGCGAAATGCAGTTTTAATTGGCAGCAGGATTTGCAGTTAGAATGTAAATATTTCGAATGGATTGGATTGCATAATTCAGTTAATAACTTGTACAAGCAAGAATATTTCACGTGTTAGGTGTACGAACAGCGAGCCAGTAAGCAATTAAAACTATTAATATAACTTATTAATATTCTTGCAATAAATCTTTTATTGCGTTGGATACATTTCTAAGAGGAAACCTTGATTTTTTGCAAGAATTCTATTCTGGGGGCGTTTGATGTAACGTTTTATTGGGGAATTCTTGGGCAATGCTTATTAAACTGTCTGGGTTGCTTTGAATTACAGTCGAAAAAAAAAACAGCCTTTTATGATATTATTAAATTGATGACAATGAAAAGGTATGAAAATAATTCTTCGAAGACTCCCAATAATTTTGAAAATAGTTTTAGAAAAATCCGTTAAAAAATCTTTTCAGAACAGTAAAAGTACCTTAACGATGGTATTAAGTACCACCTATTAAACGTGCGATTTCAAGACCATCTCAATTTCAGCTAAGAACACCTGTATTTCAAATCGACTAATTTTATTTTACTAGCTTTGGAGCTTTCAAAGATCGATTTACCTTACAGGTAAATTATTAACTTATAACTATTGTTAATTGTACTTACTGATGTATGCATTTTTGTTTATATTACCCACGCACAGGCAGTGCCTTTGTGGGTTCCCATCACCTACTTTTTACTTTACGTAGATTTAATTATTCCTAACTTTTGATTTATTTGTTTCTTATATGTGTATTTTGAAATGTTTATAATAATGGGAAAAAATAAAGATTAAAAAAAAAAAATAAAAATAAAAATTAGAGAAGGATCCGTTCGTTTCAAAGATTTCAATTATTGTTAGATGAGTTTCTTTGTTTAAATTGTATCATTTACCAGAAAATGCAGTGGTGTTATCGATTAGCTTTTCTCGAAAAAATACGTTTTGTTAGATTAAAAGAATCATTAAAGGAAAACAAATGTCAGTTAAATTTTCAAATGGCAAATGGCGTCCCTCTTAAATATTCTATATAAAAAAAACCTCTTATTGTATTCAGTTGCAACTTCCAAACATGAAAACTGGATATAAAACTACACTGTTTGCGGAAAACAAACTATTATCCTTAATTCGTGCGAATAAATAGTGCGAAATTCTATGACAGAAAAAACTATGTTAGTGTTCAAATTAAACCAAAGATCCCGCATCTAAAACTTTCAGAAATTTTGCGTATTTTTCAGATGGTCAAAATATTTACGCTTTCCAATAAAACGCAAATAAAAGGAATATATCCGAAAACGAAAAACTGTTTTTGAAGGGTGATAAAATACGCTTTCAAATTTAATAATTTGAAATAAACATATAAATTTTGAAATACAAAAAATTTTATGCACACATAAAGTTTAAAAAATTGGTCACTTTTAACTAAAATTACTAATAACGAAAAAAAATAAAAACGCATTCATATTTTATTATACAAATGTATTTTAAACGTTATTGTTACCTCATTATTTTGTCTTTCAATATGAAAATAAGTCATGAAAAAATCCCAAAGTTTCAAATTTTGTTTTCAAATTGCGATTCAAAACTTTGGTTTCATGAAGTGGTACATTTGACTTTTTTGGTGGTTATTCTTTAGACTTACATATAAAGCGTGGTATTTTTCACTATGATAGAAAGGGAGTTACAGCAATTTATATGAGACCTGTGAGCTGGGACAAATGTGGTCTCCTGTGAGGGTAAATATATAAAAATGAATGTTACGTTGTTCTTACGCGTTTCTAAACCATTCATCCGATTGCCATGAAATTTTGGTGATTTAGGTTATGAAATTTGTATACAAATAAATAGGTAGCTTGCGAGTTGTTTGAAAAATAAGTGTATTTCAAACAGTTTAATGGCAGAGAAGAAAGGAGGGAAATGGAAGGGATATCCGATAAAGGGGGAGGGCACACATGGAGAGAAACGATTTCCTTCTCTGAGTGGCATTGCAACGCATGCCGGGTACTCACTTTTATAGTATAAAATATTTCGTGTTTTGATTATATGTAAAAACACTTCAAATAAAGGTTTACGAAATCTTACAAAAAATAATTATTTACAATGAAATAAATCACACAGAAAGAATGCTTCTACAGTTTAAAACCAGGCACATGTTTTATTGGTCCCAAGGATTCCAATAATAATTGAAGTCGGTCAATAAGCCACTTGCTACAGTGCGTCCGTTCCAAAGGGTATTAGGAACGTAGAACGCTTAGAGGGAATTTAATTTCCTGCCGTTGCAGCCGGGGAGGTTCAGGGAATGGAGGCTGGCACACTCTCCCCCAGTCCTGCTCTCCGGGCAGGAGCCTGCGACGGAGGGTAAATATCAGATAGCTTTTCGAACTTAATACTGCTCATAGTGCATTAAGTTAATAGTATGATTCAAGACGGGTAATTTGATGAGTTTGTGCTTTCTTGGAAAATTGTTGATTATGTCAGAGATTAGTAATGTTCTAGACTTTTTTTATTCTACGATTTTCGATTTGTTACTAAAGATTTACGAAAATCATTTTCATGATTTTTTTTTACGCGTGAAAACAAATGTAAGAAAATCAGACGATGACCAAGTAGATCATTTATCGACGTAGCCTTATCATTCCAAACGATTAACATAAGGTAAAATTATAATCATTGATATTGAAATCTTTTTTCTTCTTTTGTGTGTTCAAACCATTTCATAAAAACGTTATTGCCTCTTTAAATTCACGATTTCAAGAAGACATATTGCTCCTCGAAGTCAATTTTAAGTAACTACGTATTTTATAGTAAGACAGATAATATTAAGAATAATATTCTCAGTGATCTTAAAAAACTAGCTATCTTAATTGTGTTGTTAGATAAATCTCACGAAATTCGAGGTCAAATGCTACCCACAAATCATTTTTTTATTACATCCACTTCATGTGGTCTAGTATAAACTAGATAAATTTTTACATTTTACGTTACATTTCTTGTTCTTATTACACACACATTTTTTTAAAAAAATTTTTTGAATATTCATAAACCCTGAAAATTTATAATTTCGCTAGTAACCAAATTATACATATGAATTCATTAGAACGGCAAAAAATTCTTGTGTTTTGTTGGTTCATTCTTATTAGTCTGATGTTTTCTTGCTTTGTGGTTTATCTTTGTAGTGAGTTGGAAGTAAATTGTTAAAAAAAAGCAGATATAAATTAAAACGTCAAAGAAAATTATTTGTTTTAAACTCATTATACATAAATATATTTTTTTTATTTGAAGCAATATTTTACATTTCATATTATAATCCAGTAATTTTGGCCACAAGGTGGCTTTTCCGTGCTGAGGCCCCAATATTTTTAAATTTTATTCCTTAAGCATTTTCTGTTTTGATTATATTTATTACACTTCAAAATTTGTCTCATTGCTTTGTTATGGATTTTTCGTAGCTTTTTTTTGCTGCCTACACGACTGAGAGAATACTAAAACAGTTGTCTTAGTATGGTGCAAAAATTGTTTAAAACGAAATTTTTCCTAATTCTTCTAAGGAAAAAAAACTTCTAACCTGTTTTCAGTGATAAAATCGGCATTTTTTTCAAGAGATATCTTTGAGTCTAGAATTTCTCCCAAGCATTTTACCTCAATAACCTTTTCCAAGTTAACAAATCTATAAAATAGTCTAAATTATGTAAATTGACTCGTATGAACAAAACAAAGTAAAAAAACAAAAAAGGATCTTTTCTTTATTTTTAAGACTCAATTGAAGTTCTCTTTATCGTTCATTATTCTCAAGCTGCTTCTCAGGAGCTTAAAAAAATCAAAATATTTATACTATTAAAACCCTTAAAAGTTTCGAGAGAATTTTTCTTCACGAAAAAATTCTGTGCCTGTTTTGGTCGATTTTCGAGATGGAATGTTGTACATCGATTTGAAACTACAAAATAATAATGTGAGTCTCACCGCAAAGTGAAAGGTTTTCAATTAATATCGCCATTTCCCTTTCTCATAAATACAATCTATCTCAATGAAGGCTTATGGAGGGATTGAAACTATTCTACAAAACATGAACTTTATCGCAGAGACAAAGAGAAAGAAGTCATTACGACGGAATATTATGTTCTTGGCTTACAGGCACCTAAACAATATAGGCAGATTTACGATGGTAAGATTAGTCTAATATACCTGAAACAACGCAGTTTGATAACAATAAGGTCTTGTTTATACTGTAATTATAATATTGCTCCTGATGGTATATACTAGGTTTCATTGTAAAAAGTAATGAAGACTTTTTAAGCATTCAAAAAAACCTTTTTTGGGCTTTCATTCTTATTAAAACCTGGCTCAAGATAACCCCTTAAAAGTACAATTATTAAACAAGTTAGTAACGGGTATTTCAATATTTTTAAAGCTATTACATGAAATCTTTTTTAACTTTCGATCTAAGCTCCTTGCGGATGGTGTATGAAATTGTGATTTTAATTTAAATAGGTACAATATAATTAATATATAATTAAATTAAGTAGGTATGTAATAACTGAGCTTTAGCTCTTATCTATACAGATTCTTTGGCCTTTTAATGTATAGATATATTATAAAATATTAAATTAAATTTAAATAATATAAAGTATGCTTAAACTCATTATTACTAGGTAAGCATCTTATTATTATAAATATCTTCAATTATGCTTTTATTATCTTTTAAGTTATTATCTTTAGCTAGAACACTTTTTTTACATCTTCCTCGTGAGTTCTAATAAATATAACACAAAGAGATGAACCTACGTAGACAATTCAAACAGAAAAAGTAAGCAATGCTCGTAACTCTACTTAGACTTAATGCACCATTGCACCAGTTTTGCAATATAAACTAGTTCTGTGAACAGTAGACAAAAGTATATTACGGTCTCTGTGGTCGAGGGGTAAGGCTCGACTCCCAATATGAAGGTCGCGGGATTGAATCCCGGCGTGCGAAAAATAAATTTTATTTGACTGATTTGTGTTATTTCACAATTAATTCATTTTAAATAATATTATGTAGTGTATTTGCCGCACGTTCTAATTCTAGAGCATAGGCTCTCAACCTTATTTTGCCCACCGCCCACTTTGAGATTTTTTTTTTTTTTAGCGCCCCCAATTGCTCTACTTAGCATCTGTCGCAAATCTGAAACAGCAATTGTCACGATTTATATTTACCACAACGAGGGGGGGGGGGGTACCGGGTTGCTACCTCCTTCCTTCTTGTATTCATGATATATCAATTCTTAATAATAATCATACACGTTAGATTATTATTACGTGATAAGTGTGTTTTTTTGTCTTTTTAAACTCTCCCTATTTTTTTACCTGACCACGCCCTCACTGTGCCATCTCAACGCCCCCTGGTTTTTTCTGAGTCTTCTACCGCCCCTCTGAATGTCTTAAATGCCCACAAGGGAGCGTTATCGCCCACGTTGAGAACCTATGTTCTAGAGCAGTGGTTCTTAACCTTTTTGGAGGTACTGGGGGGGGGGGCGTAATAAGGATGGGTTATTGTCACAACTATACACACAACTATTGTCACGACTATACACACGACTATACACACGACTATACCACAATGGAGAAGGGGGGGGTCAATGGGATAGGATGGGGTGGGATGGGATATGGGATAGTGACAATATTCTTCGTTATTTTTTTTTTAGGGCTGTGTCTTGTTCCGCCGAACCCCTGAGACTGACTCACCGGTTCCCTGGCATTAAAACAGTGGTTCTTAACACGGGTTAAGAACCACTGTTCTAGAGTGTAAGATACTCTCAGTATCGCCCTAGTGTAAAACTACCATTCAGAAATGAAACGTTGATTGAAATTTCTCTACCCGTGCTTGGTGGCCAGATCTGAAGAGATTCTTCCCCACCTTCTTCTTCCTCATCTCTTTCCCTCCCTACTACCTTCAGCCTCTCAACATACCCTGATTGGGGATGCCAAAGGCTCACTGGCTCCAGATGGAAGCAGCTGGGACTCTTGTGAGGTATCCACATAAAAAAAAATTTAAAAAATTAGTTCAGTTAAAACAGAACTTCTCTAAGCTTAGTCAATTAAACGTATGTATGCACTTTAAAAATAACGCACATTTGATGGGCATGAATTGATGCGTGTAAAAAACTTTCCATATGTTAGGTTGATTTCGCAAAATGTTTTAAAATATGAATTATTCTTCGCTTTTCAAGCGAACCGTTTTCCATTTTCACGGCACCTCAAGTAAAACAGAAGGAAGTTTTTTCACAAACAATCGAATATTTTTTCCACGAAGGGTGGTGGCAGGGGGTAAACACAGACAGGCTTCAGACAAAAATAATAATACGAATTCATCTAACCCGGCCCCACAATCCGCAAGGGCGAATGGTTTGTCTAAAACTTGATTAAAAATCCTGGCTGTATATTCAATAAGGGTTTGATAAAATAACATAGGATTTCTTTTGGTTCGGCTATTTGTTGCTGCGTTTTACCGTGTCAAATCAAAACATAGGTTGACACATTCAACTTTACAGTTGGTCAAAGGAGAACGAAAGGAACTTAAATTAGATACTTTAATATTTAACTAAATCTTTTCAGTATGTAGCTTATCTAAAGATGATTTCATCTGCAAATCTAAGTGGGTCGCTTGATATGTTTGTTATTTTTGGTAAATGTGATATATAAAAAAATATATAATTAAAATTGCTGAAGCGCGGTCGCGTAATATTTATAAAACAATATTGTTTTTTTTTCTAATATTGAAAATAAAATAAATCGTATTTCTTTGAAGTCTGCAGCTAAGCAAACCCTATAACGGTGAGCTAAGGCACATTAAAATTTGCTTACCCTTTTCCGTCATATTGTAATTAGACATTTTCAAGTTGCGACGTCATTTCCATCGTGCGTAGTGAACCTTTGAAATATTAATTGAGCTCTGAAATAAATGAGGTAAGACGCTTTGTGTTTCGATTTTTAAATAGAAAAATGTTTTTATTTAAAAGAGCAGCAATAAAACTAAAAACAACAACAATATAAACTCCTGAGCGAAGCCGGTTAGTAAAACTATTGTAATACAAAAATGTTTTTGAAAAAGAGTTATTGAAGGACACCGTACAAAATAAAATATATTTAAATATATTTTTGTGCGAAAATCTTAAAATTCTTCACCTAGCGACAAATCCTAAAAGCATTATATGAAATTTCATCCTTGTTTCATACCCCCTCGGGAAAGCATTTTCCGTTCAAGGAAAATGCAAAAACTTTCCTCCTTCGGGTTCCGAACTTAGCTAAAATAGTTACCGAGAAATTCGATAGGATTCACCAGCATAATTAACGTTTTATGTATTGCATACGCTGGTATGATTAGTGTAATAAACTTTATTGGATTCTTTTCTGCGTTTTGCTTGATATTTCCGAAAAAAATATTTCTATGATAATCATTGCTTAAAAATAATTAAACTAATTATTTTTTATGTCATTCTCCTCTTAATCAAGTATTTGCATAAGTGGGCCACTACGATGTTAGCTAGCCAATATGGTCAACTTTAGCCTCAAGCGCTAGGAAATTTTTAAGCGTTCGGTTTGGAAATTTCCCTCCGTCGCACAGTGGGGCAAGAATGCCTAAAAACGCCCTTTATTCACAGGGACGTTTTAAGATTAAAATTTGAATGTGGAATGAAAATCATCAAAAATATTTTTAATTTTCTTTATCTGGCATGTTTGAGTAGTCATCACTATCATCATCACCATCATCATCTGTACCATCATCAAGATCATCATCATCATCATCATCATCATTATCATCACTACCATCATCATCAGACTCAGTACTTGGAATTAAAAAAATGGTTTTTCAATAACTGTATGTGTCTTTCTAAAAATAAAATAAGGGGGCGTATTTTATCACCTTTCATAAATACTTTTTTTTTGTTTTCAGATATATTCAGAAATGTTCCATTTATATCGATTTTACCGTGAAGCGGAAATATTATTTGACCTTCTGACAAGATATGCCCAAGGGCTGAGGGGTTAATTAATTTAAAAGTGCACAAAAGTGATAGAATTTAATTAAAAAAAAATTTTAATGAATAATTTACCAAAACGGATTGAAATGTACGCATCTATGAAGACAAAGTTTCCGAATGCAATTTGAGAAAACTTTGTTAAACTTCATGAATTTTATATTAATTATTTTTACATAAAATGTGAAATAATAAAGGTAATGATAACGCTAATGATACATTTGTCTAGTAAAATTGTATGTGTTTTCAGTTTTTTTTTAAATATCAGTAATTTTTGTTAGTAAAAAAAAGAGTGAGCTTAAAGCTTTAAACTTTTTTTATGTGTGCATTAAAAAAAATTATTTAAAAAATTATATGTGTAGTTTTAATAATAAAATTTGAAAGAATAGTTTATCGCCTTTCAAAACCAGTTTTTTGTTTTCAGATACAATCAGAAATATTCCATTTAAAATTAAAATGTACACGTATATGAAACCAAAGTTTCCGAATGCAATTTGAGAATTTTTTTTTTAATTTTATGAATTTTTTCTGATTTTTTTTACATAAAACAATAAAAAAATGAGATTGCAGTAACGTTTAAAAAACATTTGTCTGAAAAAATATATATTGGATTTTAGTTATTTTTGTTAACAGTAATTTTGGTTAGAAAAAAACGTTAGGTGATCCATTTTTAAAACTTTTTTATGTTTGCTTTAAAAAAATTGTATTTTAAAAACTTTATGTACAGTTTCAATAATAAAATTTGATAGCATATTATATCAGTCTTCTAAAACAGTTTTTTTGTTTTCGGATACATTCCAAAATAGTCCATTTATTTGAATTTTATCGCAAAGCGGAGAATTGTGATAAAATACACCTGAGACTTGTGAGGTTAATTTCTTAAAAAGTGCAAAAAAGTGGCAAAAGTTAAGAAGTGATTCGTAAATTACAATAGTTACTGATATAAAAAATGTTTTCAAAACAGCCCGAAGGTGCCCGGAGCTTATATTTCTAAATGAATCTAAAATTTTTAGAAATCAGGATCACATTTTTGTATTTAATTGATATACACTTTTACTCATCAATACAACTAATTATTTAAGAATTATAATATGAAAAAATAGGTTAAATACCTGAGCATTATGGTTACATAACCACTTTTGGGGTTTGTATTAGGTATCTTCCGAAATAAATATGTAAAGTTGAGTGATAAGCGGGCACGCTTAACGGGGGTTCTTGACTTCACGACCCATAGCTATGTTCTCAGGGCAATTACAGATAGAAAGGTTAGGTCAATTGCGTTTACCTGCTGTGTAATTATGCAGTAACTAAAGGGGTATCTGACAACATATAACACGACTTTGTAAGATTGAAATTTTTTTTTTGTTTTTTGTATGAAAATGAGGGATTTGGCCCCACCGTGCGTCGTTCAAAAAATCATGTTTGAATTTTATATGAAGACGTATAAATTTCTTATAGTTTTAGAGAGCCTTCTTACGCACCCATATTTTACCGTTTTTCCATATTTTTGGAATTCCAGAAAAATTATTGAAAAAATTGTTAAATTTGTGAATCCTGAATAATATTTACTTTAAATTGTCGTATTACTTATTTGGAGCAATATATTTAATATCGTGACTTTTGTATATGGTCTATGGCCTAGTTCAAAATTACAGACATAAATTTGAATTCTCAAATGCATTTTTAAATAAGGAAACACATGATCAACGATATGCAGGAAAAAATATTTTTAAAAAAAATTTCTGTTCCACGAATTAAAATTTACTGTATTCTCTTATTACCATATAAAACTATAAGGAATGGGATAGCACTTCATAATAGGTCCTCCTCTTGGAAAAAACGTTTTTATTATTATGGGATAGCACTTCATAATAGGTCCTCCTCTTGGAAAAAAACGTTTTTATTATTATTATAATTATTAATAATTTCTGTTCGCGGAATGTCAAAATTTAATTCATTAAAATCGAACTTTTATTAAATTTATCACAAAAACTAGTAAATAATTAGAAAGATACATTATTACATTACAACGATAGTATTATTGATTACTGCTTTTTAGTTCAATTTAATAATGATAATAATAAAAAAAAATTACGGTATGTGGGGAGGGTAGTGCAGTCCCACACATTCCAAAAGGGTGTTACACAAATTCCATAAAGTCCCACACAGTTCATATAATGCATACACAAAATATTTTAAAGTAAAAAAGGAAAGTAGGTGGATATGATTGTACATGAAAAAATGTAATAACGGTTTTAAGTTTTACTAAGTTTTATAGTTTTACAAAGATACCCCGCTTCAAAATGTAAAAAATATATTGCCCCCTATTGTTTTAGATTGAGTCGACACAATGATTTCAAAGCAAAGAGGCTAACAGATCTTCAATAGAGGTATTTTAAGTTTAAGTCGAATTTTTGTTCTGTGAAGATGATTTTATCTGTTTTTACTTGGTTAATTTGCCTGTTAAAACAGTAATTAAAATATAACGCCACAAAATAGGGCAACTAGTCATAAATATAAACCATGTTATCACGATTAATGTAAAACTGTTACCGACCCATTTTCCATAAAAAGGGAAAATTTGCATTCCCCTTACATCTTTTTACCATTCTCAAACACCCGTCACCGCATAACCCTGCCAAGTATAAAGTTTATAAACCGGCAAGTAGACTCCCAGTGGTGGCAAACCGGAAATTAACTGGCTACATACCGATTGCGATAAGTAAGTCTGGCCAATACTCATTGCTTTCGAGAAACCAGAAAACACACAAAAGCAAGCACAGAATTTCAAATGTGTATTATAACGGTTCAAATTATACCTATGTAAAAGAAAACTATAATTTTTGAAAATTTAGATTAATCACGTTCTTATTTTTAGATGTCGTAATACGGTTTAAAAACACACACAAACAAAAACCATTTCCACGTATGTAGGCATTGAGGAAGGAAATTAAATCAAATCTTTATTGACAGACATTCCAAGCTTTATTTACATTTACAAATCGTGCCACACTCTTTTTTCTGTTATACCGACTAGATGGAGATTATCTCACTTATTTGATTCAGTTGATGTCGTTATATTCATGGAGCTGTACTCGACTTATTCTTCTATCAAACTTCCATGTTTGATGATTTCATCGTTTATATTTCTGATTATATTCCATCAGGACATCAGTTCCTTAATTTTGTCCTTTACAAATACCCGGTGAGTAATAAATTATGGTAGCTGCTCCCGTCTGGAGCAATTGAGACTATGGCTTCCCCAATTGGGGTTTGTTGTGAGGCTTAAGGTAGTGAGGAGGGGAAGGCGTTAGAGAAGAGGAAGGTGGGGACGTACCTGGCTATTCAGATCTGGTCACTAAAAACGGGTAAAGCCATTTCAAGCAACGTTTCAATTCTGAATGGTGGTCTTACACCATACTAAGAGTATCTTTCACTCTGGAACGTGCCGCAAATAAACTAAATATTATTTTTAATTAATAAATTGGGAAATCACACAAATGTATCAAATAAAATTTAATTGCTACGCCGGGATTCGATCCCGCGGCCTTCGAATTGGGAGTCAAGAGCCTTACCGCTGGACCACGCCGGCCGTCATATTTGACCAATTATTTTATTTAAGATAATTTTTTTACACGAATCGTAGTAGTTACCAGGTACTCATCTGCAAGAGTACATTTTTATGGTTACATTTGAATTTAATGATATGAAAGAAATTGTAATTTTTGTATAACACAGTGTTAGAAACTCACATCCAAAATATTACTAAAATAATACAATTCAAAATAATCCAAAATACGCTTACGCATAAATATAAAATAGGATCTGATTTTAACGCTACTTTTTGATAATTACAAGAAAAAAAAATTCTCTTTGCCTTTTTTTGACAAAAAGGTTTGCCAAATACTGATTGACAAATAGAAAAAAGAATCTACGATATCTAATAGCCAAACGATGGCCTAAAAAACTATGCTCTAAAAAATTCGTTGAAATTGATGTTACAGAATGAATATACTATGATGTATTTTTGTAGGAAAGGCTCATATTTAGGGGTGTCGTTGCAAAAATTGCAGTAAAAATTTAAGTGGCACAATGTGCAATCGACGAAGAAAATTGTCTCCTCGAATAAAACTTTTTGCCCAATAATCTTTTTTTAATTTGTTTCCCAAAATCGTTTAATTTTGTTTAATTCGTGTTTATTTCATTACATTAGTTACCCATTTTCTCAAAATGAATCTCCCGACTGTAAATGAAAGTTAAAATAATATAAATGTAAATTGAATTGTTTTTGAAAAGAGTCTTCTACAGTTCTCATTCGCAAACCAAATTAGAACAGCTGTTTCAACTGCAACCGTTCTGATAATGCACCGTGCTGATACCAAGCTGATACCATTCTTGTCTTACTTAATGAATGTTTAATCTCCTGGAAACTAGAACGCGCAAATCTTATTTACGGATAGAGTCTGTTTTTCTTCTTTTTACGTGTATTTTTATAAATCGCTTTTTCAGAAAAGTTTAGGTCTGAGATATAAGGTTTTGCAAAAGTAATACGAGATTTTCTACAATAAATATGAAGTTCAGATTAAATCATATTTTTTTTTTTATAAAGAAAGACAAACATTCCCGGGTTACGAATAACCACACAATGTTTGAAAATCTCCACTACCACCACCACAGAAAGGCAAATATATGATTATTCAAAATCCCAATAGAAAACATTAATTATTTAAGTATAATGAATCGACTTAATCTAATTACGCTATCTGACAGAAGAATCATTTCAGACCTAATTTTATTATACAGAGTCATGAACAACCTAATTGACAGCCCTGCCATTGTTACTACTATTAAACTCCATGTACCGACAAGGAATACTAGACAAAATATTACATTCTTTTGCAACAAATACACAACCAACTATCAATCACACTCACTTACCAATAGGATGCATGATTTAGGCAACAAGTTTGGTGATATTGTAGATATATTCGCTGATTCCCTTTTTAATCTAAAATGCAATTTAAACCAACACTTTGTGGAATCCTACAAATTATTGTAACGTGGGTATAATATATTTAACGATTTGATGTGTTATTGTAATGTTTTAATTATTGTCAAATGTTATATTTTTTTAAATATTTCACTGTTTTACGCTATATTCTTCAAAAACTACTTGTATATTTTTAAAATGTTTTCACTTTTATAACTTTTGATATAAATTCTATGTATGTATAATCCTTGATATCTTAAATATTATTTTATGGTCCATGTAAAAGCCCGTATGGGCGTATAACAACAATAAATAAATAAAAAAATATATAAAAATGTTGCGATGGAGGACTTAGCCAGCCGAGGAATCGAACACAGGACGCCCGGGTGGGACCCGAACGCGATGCCCACTCAACCACTGACCGGTCGCCGATATGAAAATACTTTTTTGAGATGGTATAGTACCTACCTACTTTCAGGTAAAGAACGAATTGAAGTCACATTACCTATGAATCTCTACAATAATGACCGTTATAAAAAAAGTATACTTGCCTTACTTGTTGTAAATAAAATTATTATAATATTTAATCACTGAAGCTTAGCGACTTTCAATCGAAAATTTGAAACAGAAAAATCAAAAAAAGGTACGATCGCATCTTTGAAAGTTAGATAGATGCGACCGTATCTTTTATACGATTTCCGGATGCGATCGCATCTTTTTCTGATTTTTCTGTTTCAATTTTTCGGTTGAGAGTCGCTAATATTGTCTTCAGTGATTAAATATTACAATTTCGAGTCATTTTAGGCAAAAACTCTTGTAAATAAATAAATTATTGTAAAACTTTCGTTTAAAGTTTTGTATGTACGAGTGTCATGTATTATAATAGGATTATATTAATCTGTAATGCACAAAAAAAATAAAAATTAAAAAATTTAATATATTTTTAGGTTTTACTCACTAAGTTAAAATTAAAAAACATATGTTTACTTTACCCGGTGTATTAATGCACATTCTAGGTAACTGAATTTTCAGATTTTTGCATTCATTTTTCTAGAAGTACCTAATCATCTTTTATCAAAATGGAAGAAACTACTTAAGTACTGAAATACATTAATCTCAGTTAAATCTATTTCTTCGCCTTAAAAACACTTAAGTTTAGTTTTAAAATAAAAATTCTACTTGCAATCAACCCCTTGCAACGTTTCGATTCTGAACGGTATTTTTTACCAGGGCGGTACAGGAGATAAGTATCTACCCCATGGTTTCAAGTGCAGTTTTCCTAATAGGCCTACTTTAAACCCATCATTATTAAATAGAAAAAATGTATTCCCGATAAAAACAGGCGAATATTTCATTATAACGTGCGTAACACGCTGAAAATTTCGACAGGTGGGTAGTTTTATATCAAGAAAAGAAATAAATTGTTCGGGTACCCAAAGGAGCCGTACAATTCTGAAAATCTGTATTCTTTGCTCACTCAATTAAGAGAACTTGCTACCTTTTAAACCCAGCCATAAATTTGACTGGATTTATGTAATATAAAAGAGAGAGCACTCACAATGGCATTGCCGCGGAGCTTTATTTCATGGACCGATCTCGAAATACACCCTTACTTCCCCTCACCTGTACTGTGTCTGAATCAGAAGCAGAATTTCTCGCAGTAGACTTGGCGCTTTCTTTTAAAGAATGCTCATAAAAAAATCAATAAGAGATTACATTTTTAGACCGACTAGTAGATGAGTGGACGAATAGGTTGGGTTCCTATTCAGGCGTCGTAGGTTCAATACTCTGCTAGATAAGTCCACCATTACACAAGCAATATTATCCGTTTATAGTTATGGAGCAGTTGGAAATACATAATATTGTCGGGTTGTTTATAACTGGAGAATGTCAATTCGTATTCGAAATTTTTGCATTTCTGGAAAATTATTTGGCATTCTTGTTAGGTATGTTCTTTGAGTATAAATATGTATTTCGGGATACGCCTTTAGTAACTCATTAAATATTTATGACCTTAATACCTTTCCAACTTTTTGAAGCTTAGCAAATACAATTTTTTAATTAATCTTAAATTGAACAACAAATATTTGAATTATTAATTCGTTGTACTTACCTATGTTGTAGAAATTGTAAATATATAAAATATTTTAGGGAATGTTCATTTTTTCATAAGAAGCAATTACTTTGTTGTAGGATATTATATTTTAAAAAATTAAAGGAAAATACCTTGTATTTAACAACGAATATTTTTTATTTTTTTATATATCGACCAGTATCGCTTCGACCAAGCTTCATCAAGATATAATAATAACTGTAAGTTGTTATTATATCCTATGAAGCTTGGTCGTGTATAAAATAATAAATATTCGTGGTTAAACACAAAGTGTTTTTTTTATTTTTAGTATTTATTTGTTGTCATTTTTTCAATTATTACGATATATTCGCGCAGATCAGTGGAAAATCACGGGTTAAACTGAATTATTAAAAAATCGTTCAAGTTTCTAAAATAAAACAATTAGAATAAGATTCTGTTATAATACAGCTAAAATTATAGGTAATATATATTTTATCGCTTATCTGAATTTTTCACAAACTCAGTTGTCATTTTGAAAATAGAAAATGACACTTAAATTCAAAGCAATTTTGAACCAGAGTTAAGCAAGACCCACGTACGTTACAAACGGAATGATTATTTTTAACGACTCTGCACTGGTCCGTAAAAATCATGGGATGATCTGATTTCTAGTCATATCAGAACAAATTTCGAAAATGACACATTAATACAAAGCAAAGTCCAGTCTACTCGGTTTAATCTATGAACCAGAACCATTCTTGAATTGTAATTCAGGAACTGTGGGGAGAGTCCGGGGTAAATCATGATTTAATCCCGGCCTTTTTACAGCCTCCACGAACGGATTAAAAGTCGTGATACCTTCCAGCGGCTCCGGATTATCAGCACCATGGCTCCTATTGTTCCAGGGAGTTTATCGCACCTACGGAAGCTACTGTAATCGCGTGTGACGTTGTTATGAATTCACGGATTTCTATTATCTGAATTTGCAGGGTTTAATGACTACGTGAAAATTCGGAAGCGGGAGTTTATTGAATTGAATCTAAAGCTTACAACATTTTCAAAAACGAACGAGGAAATTATAGTTGATTTTAATGCATTGTTACTTGCGCAAATGGGTACATAAAAAACCCTGGTATAACTGCTGTTGTTCTAAAATAATTATTTTCTTCTCCGTCGAAGCAGGTAGGAAGAATGTTTTCAGTTGATAGGCACCGTTTTCGGTTTAAATCTTTTATTGAAACAGTTTTTCGATAAATAAACTAAACCCACAAAAAATGCATAATACGGTTACTATTTTTAATACAATTTCGATTGTGTGACTGTCCCGCGTAACTCTGGTTCGATGACCTCAAATATGCTTTCAGTTTAACTGTCATTATCATTTTCGAAATTGGAACTGGTTGTGTGAAGAATTCAGATGAGCGATAAAGTAGGTACCTACCTACTTATGATTTAATATTTTTAATAGAAACTTACTTTCCCTTCTTCAAACACAGCAAACTTATTTTGTGGCACCATTTTAATTCAAAATTAATAATAAACTTAGTTTTTACCACTTTTATTGTTTACAAAACCAACATGTTCACTCACGAAACATGTTGGTTTTGTAAACAATAAAAGTGGTAAAAACTAAGTTTATTATTAATTTTGAAACTTATTTTCGTCATTTTCAAAATTGGAACTGATTGTCAAGATTCACTATTAAACAATATAATTTCGGTCATGATGTAGGTAGAACGTACGTTTAATAATTATTATTTTTTCGGTATGCAATGAATTTATGGCGCTGTTCTTAAATGGTCAGCAATGTTGTCTTCCAAGCAGTTCCTCGGGTATCGATACTCGTTTTTTTTTTTGTTCCTTTGCAATGTCAGAAATATGCAAGGGGTTAAGAGACGTGACTTACCAGTGATTCTCGACTTTATTTGAAGTTAAAATGAAAATAATGAAATTTTGGTCTCCGGTGATATTTTTGATGTTTTTTTTCTACAAAACATAAAAAAATAGAAGGTATTGGACAGTTGGGGGCGAGGTAGAGTTTGGGCGGTTACTCGGCTGAGTGACCAGTAGCACCAATAGCATGTGGGAAAAAAAAGTTTTATTTTGAAGAAAAAAAAATTGGGTCAAAAAAGTCACCGGAGACCAAAATTTCATTTACATTCTTTACTCCAAATAATATCAGGAATCACTGGTTAAAGACAGTCAAGTACATCTCTTAACACCATGTATATTTTTTATTTATTTTTAGTCTTAGCTTTTTTATTTATGTTTTCTGATATTTCATGAGTCTGCGCTAGTACCCGCTCATATAGTGCGTTTATATTGTTGCATTTTATTTTTGTCCGTTAAACTTGGTTTTTAACGATAATAAAAATGTAATACATTTGTTTTTGTGGTGCGCTCATAATTGTAGAAGTGCAACCTCAAAAATAAATACTGGAAAATGAAACAAAAAAGAAATGGTAATATAAATACTAAATGGTAATACTTAATGGGAAACTTAATGGTAATATAATAACTTTTTTTTCATAAGGAGAGGAAATAATGAAAACCTACTATTGTAAAATTAAAAGATTAATAGTTATTAATAGTATTTTGTTGCTGTCATATTATTATATAGCTCATTCTTTAAAAACTCTCCTTAAATGTTGGTTTTCATTGTTAATTTAACCTCTCATGCTAAAGCAGTCGAAAGTCGTTGCACTTGCTGAGCTTTCCTTGAAACTTCGGATAATTTAATTAAAATACAACTGATATTTTTTTGTTCCCAATTGAATGATTGGTGACTTAGCAGAGATGACTGGGTTCAAGAACTCTGTACAGGTCTTGGCGGCGGATGCGGCGGTGGATGGCGGCGGATGGCGGTAGATCGGAGGCGATTGCGACCTACTGCGTGGCGGGCCGAATCGGGAGAGACTGGTTGAGTAAGACCTTTTCACCTCTCTCGACCCATCGCCTTGCACCGCAGTCGGAGGATTGGATTCAAACGTCCGTTACTCCTGGACACACTGACTCCTGGATTCCTACCCAATTCTTATACAATTTTCCTACCAAGATCTTCCTCTCTTTCATTTTAGTAAAAATACCCTCCACACAGCATTCCCAAAGATGACAAAAGCCCTAGGGAAATTATTTTCCTCAGGGCCTCCTACGTGGAGCTATTAAGAAAAACAAAAAAAATAACAATGTTCGTATATTGTTCGTATTAAAAAAAAAAATGCTTATCAAATTATTTTCTTAGTCACGATTAATTTAGCGAGACATAACTGATGTAACCTTATCAAAATACTTGACCCATTTTCCAGTCTCGAGCACAAGATCGAATGGGTAAGAATACAAATGGACATGCCTACCTACTCGGCCATACAAATACATTGAATAGATGTTTCCTCGGCGAACCGTTACCGAAGATTCTTGATTGCAGAGGAGCTGGTGTGGGACAGGGGGAAGCAGAGAATGAAGTGCATAAATTTGGGTCACTCACAAGAGAGAACTAGCGGCAGTACTTTGAGGAGTTTAAACTGCACTTCGCAGCGGCAAGTCACGAACATTTCAGAATTCCAAATCGGAATTTTCTACTCAGAACTTTCTGGTCAATCCTACTAGTGGTTAGGATATATTTTTTGTATTTTTCCAAACAAGTGTCTCGCGATTCGGAGCAAATGTAACCCCTTATTTTGGAATGGTAAAAGGTAGAATAAATTGAGGAAGGTGAAAAAGAAGTAATCACACAATGCTTTTAAATTACTTTGACGTTAGATTATAATTTTATGGAGCTAGAGGGTCAAGATCATCTCTGTTTTCGGAATATTGTGTGGTGAAAGAAAATGGTGAAGATAATGGAAATATGAGTTTTATGAAGTAGATTCCTAGAAAGTGGGACTTTCCTAAATAGAGTTATAGATCTAAAAAGACCATAGATTAAGCCATTTTAATTTGTGACAACTGTCGAAGTTTCAATTTTAATCTTTTACTAAAGTGATTTTGGGAGTATGGGGTGTGCTCACTAACGGTTTGCTAAACCTTTTATATTATTTGATGACCTTCACGGTCAGAGTTTTCGACTAACAATCCGGAGGCGGAGGGTTCAAATCAAATTTAATCAATTTTTATTGCTTCACAATTAAATCATTACAAATAATACGAGATTTTTTTGCGGCACGCAATGACTAAGGACGGTTTGTTTCAAAAAATTTGATGAGTTCATCAAATATTTGAAGTTAATTTTCACGTTCTGTGTAAGTTCTATTCAAGTTCTGTGATGATTACAGTTTTATGAATCAGCTGGCCTATGATGATAAAATAACAGAACTCGAATAGAACTTACACAGAACGTGAAAATTAACTTCAAATATTTGATTAACTCATCAATTTTTTTTAAACAACCCGTCCTAAATAAATACCTTATATTCAAAGATGAAATTTTCAGAGTGGAGGATATTGTCTGTATCATTCTGGCGAAAGACCACCATCAGAATTGGCTTTAGCTTGCTCGGTGACCAGATATTCCCCACCTTCAACACCGTTGTCTTCTTCCTCTCCCTACTACCTTCAGTCTCACAACATACCTACACCAATTAAGGATGCCTTAAAGGCTCCAGAAGGTTGGGAGCAGTTGGAACTGCGGTATTCACTTTACAAAAACGTGTACACATATTATATTAGTTAATTATTAGCTATTAATCAAAAATTAAATACATTTGTTTGCATATTATTTACGCTTCACCAGGTTAACGAATTCTGAATAACTCGTCATTTCTAACGATGGGGATGTATATTTTATGGTGAAAGGAGTTAATATAGAACCTGACTGATTTTCTTAAGTGATTCGTTTTCGTTAAATCCTTACTTTCATGTTTTTTTTTTTTTAAATTTATTTTTCAAATTATTTATTAACCAAGATAATATTACTTACAATATACGCAATATTTTTTTTTCTTTCTTTATTTCTTTCTTTTATCTCTTTCTCAGTAGGTTATGTATTATGTTTGACACTACTATGTTTTATATTTCACTTAGATTATCATTATTTCTGTTATAACTACAAGCACTTCCGTCTAGTAACAACTAAACATTGATTACTCATGCTGTGAACATTTCTAATTTGAGTATTAATATCTATGTACATCTCAACGGCAATAATATTATTTTAATAATTATTCAAAATGCTAAATTTTTCTAAATCTAATAATACTCTGTAAATAAAGCAATAAAGAAATAAATATACATTTTTAGTACATACCACCGCACTACGCTGAGCCTGTTCCGAGGAATTTTTTTCCAAGGTTTACGAATAATCTCAAAATATTTCAAAATCTCCTGCTACGACTATAGTAAGAAGAAAATTTGCTTGGGTCGTGATGGAGAACTGAGCCATCCGAAGAATTTAATTCGCGATGCCTGGATGGGACCCTAACGCGATGTCAACTCAACCACCGACCAGTAAAAATGCAATGTGATTTCCCTCTGGTTATAAAGAAACTATTTCACAACACAAGCAATTTTAACACCTTCACCGTGCTATTCCGATATACCTACCAGTTATATCATTAAACTTTCTGAATCGTTGATTATTTTATTCCTACTGCTTTTCGTCACCGTTCAATTAATTATAAAACCACTAAAACTGATTTTTTGAAGGTCAAGCATATTGGTGTTCAAGTGCACTCATTATCGTCGACAGAATCAAAGGTTCCTCTCTCCGGGAAGCCATACGATAATGTGGTATGTTTTTACGAAGCCTCAGGCTTATCAAAAAAAACCTACCGACCTGTAATATTATTTATTATTAAAACTATACATAAAAAAACTCTTTGTGCGAAAAAGCCTAAGTCGCATTAATGCAGAGCTTTTCCAAAATCTTATTTCTACTCTGTTAAACGGCCGTCTTACCAACCAGACAAACGTGAAAAGAATAATAATTTTAACGGCTTCTATGTCGCTTAGGCTTTTTTATATGAATAGCGCACAAGAGTCTCAACCGCTCCCAACCATCTGGAGCCAGTGATACTATGGCATCCCCAATAGGAGTATGTTGTAAGGCTGAATGTAGTGGGGAGGAAAAGGAGATGGGGCAGAGGAAGGTGGGGGAGTACCCGTCTATTCATATATAATCACCAATTATGGCCAAAGCCATTTCAAGCATAGTTACAATTCTGAGTGGTGGTCTTCCACCATGGCAATACTGAGAGTATCTTTCACTCTGGAACGTGCCTCATATAGGCTACATAATATTTTAAATGAATAAATTATTGTGAAATGAAACTTAACTATATAGTGGAAAAGCTGTATGTATTAGGCAGCAAAAACTCACAAACCGAGAGCTTTGGCGTCTTACAAATTGCACAACTTTTTTCCAGATAGAATCACTAAGCCCACGCGACTATTTTCAACTCTCACTGCAGTTTCAGGTTATTTTGAAAATCAGCATTATCATTTGAAATTCGATAAAATGTTTGAAGCGTTGAAATCTCTTGCGAAACCTGGCAATAAGGTGAGGGCACAATAAATTTGACGTCAGTTTACATATTTACAATAACGGCAGAGCAATATATTATGTTCTGCAATTTATTTACTCGAGGACTGGTCAAGTATAAAATGTAAAACAATAAATTTAATAAGGAACAAACCCTCGCCGGTCGCACTGTTGTCATGGCAACGCAGCGTCTTCGCTAAAAGCCTTCGCATGACTGCCATCTATCGTACCTCGTGTAAAGCACATAAGCTCCGGTGTCGTCACTTTCACACTAAACAAAAAATTAATTACACCATTTTGCAATAACTTTTCACTGTAAGGCATTCCTAGCAAAATTATTCCTGCACTTCCAAACAAAACTTAAGTTAAAATCCTTAGAAGGTACTTAATTCAAACAATTTAAACTTTTCTTAGAAAAACGATTTTTTTTTTTTGTTTTTATGTTAGATTTTCTTTTTTGATGACAAAATTCATTGTAACTACGTTTTATAAAAAAATGCGAAAAAAATCACAAAAAAATATGTATTTGCGTGTGATTTGTTATGTCAAATTTAGCTTGTTATTAATCACTTCAAAATATTGTCATATTTAAAATTTAAAGCACATTTTTTTGTAATACCACAAAATGAAGCACATTTTTCAAGCTTATATCTCGCGCAGCATCCGTCATGCCGCACCGCCGGGCCAATCGCTAAAATAACATCGGCAAATAATAATTTCGCACTGGCAAAAACAACTCTGCGTCCGCGTCCGTCAGCCGAACCACTCGAACAAAGACTGAGGTGGAATGCCCCGAGGAGGTACGAAGAAAAAAAACCACGTCAAAACAAAACATACAACATCCGAATTGTCGACGGGTCTTTCGATGGACGATGGCCGCACTGAATAACCCGACGAGGATTTTAAATAAAGAACCAAATGCGGTATGTTGTTCTGCCGGTCCTCTTTTCGGCACATGATGATTTTGAAACCTTTTAAAAAAAGTGAAATAATCTGACTGTGTACAAAATTAAATAGATACCTACCTCATTTGTGTATTTTGTCATTTGAGTGCTTATTAGATTCTATTATATAGTATCTGTTTTTTTTTATTAGCGACTCCATGAAATGATTTTACATACAAAATATAATGATGAATTTAATGTAAAAATATTGAATTTCTTAGTCCTTCCCACTAGGGGGTTCTGTGCCGAGGCGGACTAAAATTATTTCATTATATTTTATTTGTCTTCTATGTCGTTTTTAGTGTTTCCATTAGGGTTTTTTCATTGACCTCTTTTAGCCATATTTTTATTCTTGATTTGTATTCATTAGAATTTTTTTTTTGTTTTATGTCTTGGGGAAGGATGTTATGAAGTTTTGTTGTAAAGTATGTGTAGTTTAATTCGTCCGAATGTGGTTTTGTAACTTGGAATGTTTTTTATATCATTTTTATTCAACCTAGTGTTATGCATACACAGTCTAGTAGAGGATTCAGTATTTTTGAAAAGCTTTAATAATATATTTTTGGCATATATTTTTTGCACATTTGGTACGTCAAAGCTATTGACAATTTCAATTGAAGGCGTTCTAATGGGTACTTACAATATGGTCTTTATGATTCCTTTTTGAGTCGTATTCAGGTTGTGTATGTACTTATATGTAGCAGATCCCCATCCTATGATTCCATATTCAATTCGAGAATGACAATCTACAAGGTGATCAGGCCGCTAACAACACTCCTTATGTACTCCTAGATGATGATAAGGTTTGAATTGCCGTTTTCCCCATTTTTTTCATCGTTATTATCAGTTTCTAGTTTTACTACTTACATTATGTTCCATGATAATTTACGATGAATTAAATAATTTGAGTTCACGAAGGTTTGAAAAAAAAACGGGATTGAAATTTTTTTTTATATTTTGTCATAATTATTTTAATAACTGAAACTACTTACGAATCTCGCTTTAAATAATTCAATTTGACCTTTTTTATGCAAATTGCGTTATCTAAAATAAAAATTTGTATTATT
Organism: Glyphotaelius pellucidus; assembly: GCA_936435175.1. Taxonomy (NCBI): domain Eukaryota; kingdom Metazoa; phylum Arthropoda; class Insecta; order Trichoptera; family Limnephilidae; genus Glyphotaelius; species Glyphotaelius pellucidus. The sequence goes on from OW386545.1 coordinate 16,920,867, forward strand.
ATTTAAATATGTTTTTATTAAACCACTGAGACAAGTTAATGTGAATGACAAATGACAAACATAATTTAATCTCCTAAAATGGATCCGTATAATAGGTTAGTGAATAATATATTTTAAACCAGTTTTTTTATTTTATTTTTATTTGTATACAATATTTTACGTTTCTTAGTATAATTTAATAGTGTTGGCCTTACCCGTGCTAAGACCTCCATTTTATAATTCTAAAATTTAATAAGTTGAAGTAAATAATACATTTTGAAAAAAAATATAAAGTTGGTAATGAAAAGTTTTGTAACATTAAAAACTTCAAAAATAAATTTACTAAACATAAAAGTTATAAGATGTAGAAAATCCTTAAAAAAGTGCATCAGTGCATTAAAAACAATACCTTTGTCAAATATGCACAAAAATAGCTTTTTTTCTGACTTACAAGAAGACTGACTTCGCCTGAGTTGTGACACTTTTGCATCAATTTTTATTTTAGAGCAATTGAAACCTTTTGGTAAAAAATGTGTGTTGTCTTTTTTTGGAGAGGTTGATTTATAAATCCAGTTTGTTTCAACGATGAACTTAACAATAATAAAATAAACAATAGAATGTGTATAAAATAAAGTGATGTAAACAAAGTTATTTGACTTAACATAATCGTTGAAGTAAACAGTAATTGTTAAATATCTCATTAGAGAACGCATTTATTCAACATCATATATATTTGGTAATAATACTACATAATAACCGTTTCAGGTTTGCTAATGCAAAAATAGCGCGAAAGCCTTCTCAATGCAGTGACCTTCCGTGCAGACGCCCGGGCCCGCGCCCCTCTCTTTTCCGCGCTCCAGGCAACTAACGCCGCCACTCGAGTGAACAATCCTATGCACTGCAACTATTCTTATTATCATATTTAATTGAATTTATAATTAAAAATTATAATTTAATTTATCAATTAAAAATTAAGAGAGTGTGATTTTTTTTCATCTTGAAGGCATTTCTATATTGTATAATGTTATTGAATTTAAGTTATGTATGATAATAACATTTTTTTCTGGAATATGCGAAGGTTTCTTCTTAAGTCTACACGGAGTGGAAGATACTCTCAGTATCGCCCTGGTGTAAGACCACCATTCAGAATTGAAACGTTGCCTGAAATGGTTTTAGCCGTGTTCGGTAACCAGATCTGAATAGCCAGTTACTTCCCACCTTCCTCTTCCCCATCTCCTTCCCCTCCCCACTACCTTCAGCCTCACAACATACCCCTATTGGGGACGCCATAGTCTCACTGGCTCCAGACGGGAGCAGTTGGGACTCTTGTGCGGTATTCGTATTAAAAAAAAAAATAAAAAACATCTTAGACATACATATAAATACGATGACACGACAACTCAACAAAGTGGCACTTAATCACCACTTTTGAAAAGTCATTAAAAGTGGTGAATAAAAAAAACTAATTTAAATTGATAACGTTAGGTTGGGTTATTACTTATCACTTTTCAAAGGGGTGTTTGAATTCCACTTTGTTGAGCTGGAACTCAAACATACATTACACACAAAAAAGTGCGAATACAAGACAGTTATAAAAATACAAACTTATCGCAAGTCGATATGACAATTAATCTAACCTTCTCCTTCATTGACGTGTTGAAATTGTTTTACACTAACTTTACATGAAAGAATCCCTTGGACGATTATTCCATAATAAATATATATGCAAAACAAAAAACTATATAATCAATTTTTTTTTATTGTACATGTTGATTAAAAACAGTACTTTTGTCAAATATGCACAATAAAATAACAAGTATTTTTAAGTTACAAGAAGACTGACTTCGCCTGAGTTGTAACATTTTTCCGTCAATCTTTATTTTAGAGCACTTGAAACCTATTGATACAAAATGTGTTTTGTTTTATTTTTTCGAGTTTGAAATTATGAAAAAAAAAAGTGGAATATGCAAATTTTTTTCTGCATTAATGATATTTAAGTAAAAAATTGTTGAAATCTCATTATTGATAGCTGCAATTAAAAAATTTAATAACTCTCAAAGTTTTATTGAGTTTATCCCTTAGATAACTTTACCCTTACGGAGCTTATAAATTGTAATTATTTGGACTTTAGAATGACGTTGAACGATTATTTGGGCAGGTATTTACAAGGAGAAAATATATTTACATATACCCAACAATGTTGTTTTAAAACAACTTGCGTAACCTTCACAATGTTAATAAATAAAAAATTTAAACGTTACATACCCGAATGATGTAGATATTTACCATATAAATACTAAAATTATTTTTTTTAATTTCACATTCCAAAGAATGAAAATAATTATTTCACTTGTAGATAATTCGCAATTTTTTCAATTATTTTAGAATTTTTCTTTAAATTGTCGAATTATAATACTGTTATTATCTAGCAAACCACTTATTTGGCATAATATCAGAATAGTGGTAAAAAACAAAATAATAGACAAATATATAACTAAATGATAAATCAAATAACATGATATAGTGGTATAAAAACATAACTTTACCCTCCTTTGCTGTTGCTTCTCTTCTTAATTCTTACATGTGTTTCGATGACAGTTATTAACATCAGTTAGTTAAACGAAATATAAACGCTGTACATATTTCCACATTATTTTCTGCAGAATACAAATACATACTAATATTTCTTTCCCTGTTGTTTTCTCCGTAGTACAAATACGCTCCACGGTAAACAAGATTAAACGTCTGATGAACAGGGTGATTTAAGATCCTTCCGACCTTCATAAAGCCTACAAAAAATAAATAGCCAAGGTAGCTGATTTTCTTGCTCAAATTCTGTTCTCACAACATTTGCAGAGACTAACACAACGTCAATGTTTGGAACAAGACAAAATCTATTTTATAAAAAAAGTTTGAAAATATTTGTGATACCTAAGACCTTCTAAGTTTTCAATTTGACTCTTTGTTTTTGTATTTTCTTTAGTTATCAGTAAAAGTGTTTTCTAGCCAACTCTTGTAGCTATGTATATAAATCACGTAAACTTGTATTCGGAAGGTAAAGATAGATGATTGAGCAAGTTTCGATGGTATTTATCGATAAGTTATGTTATTTGAAGTCAGTTTTCTTCAGTGAGAAATTGATCGAAGACCCTATCGGAGACTCCACCTTCTGAAGGCAACTCTAGCTTAAATAATTTAAGTGGTAATGTTTTCTGTAAGTTCGTAATACTATAAGAGGTAAACACATTTTCTAGAATTGCTGGATTAGTACGATAGCTTTATCTACTTTCTCGAGGTTCACAGCAGTTTTAGTGACAATTTCAGAGCTTAATGTGGCACATGTTGAAAATCTTACTTTACAGGCTTACAAGTGTGTAAATAATACTTGAAATCTACTAAAATGTAGCAAATGGTGCTTAATTAAGCTGACTTACATGGAATCACAAAAATCAAGTTTATTTTAAATTCATATTTGGTTTTCAGTTGGAGAGTCTTTGAAACTATCTTCTAATAGACAGAGAACGCCGCCCAAATCTGTCTCATCACATATCTACTATCTACTATCTACTTCATTCACATTTATATATCGCTTCATGAACATTCTTCTATTTTAACGTGACCCGAATAGTGCTACTATTCATTTAAACATGTCATGTCCTCGTAAGACATTACCCTCTAAAAATATAAAAGAAGCCCTTTCTCGTTGCTAACAAAAACTTTCTTACAAATTTTCCGAAATGATAAAAAGTGTTGCAACGTAAAATGGTCCGTATATTAATGACCACAATGTTCCCCGTAGTGCAGTTATTTTTCATATTTCGGAAATCTGTGTAAAATGTAAGCAAATGAAATTCTATATTTTTTTATGTTAACTCAGTCATTTATTGTCAATACAGCAGTTTTCTTGTCTATTTGGTAGTTTTTCTGGAAGAATGCGTCTCTGTAATTGAAATTTCTTAATTTGATGCCAGCAGGTAATAAAAATAATATAACTCGCTGTATTTTCTAAAAGCAACTTGAACCGCGGTGAAAATGCCAAAGGGCAGGATTTCAAATAAATGTCACATAGTTTCAAGCAGCTATTTTCAAATCTCACATAACCCAATTTAGACATTTCCAGCAGATTCCTATTCACTCCTCATACCTTTTTCCTTTCCAGAACTTCTACTCATTCATTTCCTTAAAAAGACCCTCCAGACAGAATCCCCTATAACAGCATCCAGATGACATAGGCCCTAAAGGAAATTATTTTCCTCAATCACAATTGAACAATCGAACTTTCTTCATACCTTTCTCCGTCCACATATCCATCTTATTTTAGTCTCACGATAAACCTAAAAATGTGTGATGTCATCGACATTGTTGTGCCTTGTTCCGGGTACTTTGAGCGGGGATTTACAGAAATCTGAATCTTTTGTATATTTCAATAAATGATTTTGTTAAATGTAGGGCAATTCCAGTAAACGTTCATAATACATCATTCAAACATAACATTAATAATATAATACAACCTTTTTAAAACCTCAAATCATAATATCAATCCATCACTTTTAAACGTCTCTATCACGGGGGATTCGTCAAAAAAATATATCGACTACCGTAATTTAGCAGCATCATCGGTTTACCCACGATTTCCACCGAATTAAATGTGCTGGTAAAATATTTGAACAGGTCGATTTAATATGTTCCGGTGATATTATGAGTATTATTATAATATAAGTTACGGTTGCTTTTGAATATCTACTCACATTTTAAATTATGAAAAATATCAATAATATAATAATGATTCTTCTGTCGGAATAATGACGCGTTTTTTAATTACATAGAGTTTTCAAAACTTTTGGTTACAGGCGTGAAACCAAAATTTTCAATTTAATACGCTATCAGCTGTATAAACCAATAATAAATATTTAAGAAATCTACATAAAAATGAAGGTTCCTTTCTCAGTGCACGTCTGTTTTTTTCAGTTATTATTACCCAGAAGATGTTTTCTTTTATTCGGTGCGCGAGTTTAAAATTTCGCAATAAAAAAGATCACGTTTGCATAATATTTCTGTTGCAAATAATATTATGTAAATTTTTTTACGCCAATCAGAAAAATAATGCTATTTACTAAATTGATGTGTGATAAACGTGGTGTTATAATGCAAACAGTTTATTTTAAGAGTGCTCTTGGATTGAATCTATAACTCAATAAATGCACATTTTACATCCGATATTCACTGTATGAGTTTGAAATGTCATTTAAAAATGCAAAATACTTAGAGAAAAATGAGAAAAAGAAGAAAAAAGAGAGAAAAGTACCGGCAATTAATTAAGATTTAGACAAAATTAGATGCCAAAATCAATATGTTAACACAATATGGCCAACAGAATATTTCACACACTCTGTTCTACTGAAATAACGAACATTTATAGTAAGTTGACCTAGCAAAGGACAATAATTCAACCAATACTTCAATTCTGCAAAGTGGTCTTTCATCGGTTGAAAATGTGAATATTTTCAAGTTTGCGAGTGCAAAAACAATGTTTGTAAATAACAGAGCCAAAGCTCTTATCGCCGTGCTATGAACTTCGACAGAATCTGAAATAAACAAATTTGCTTTAAATCTGGATTGAGCCAAAATGTTCACGACGGTTACTAATTAATTTTCATTAAGATTAATTCCACAGACTTAATTACAAAAAAGCATTAACCCTAGAACCAATAATGTAATTTCGACTTTTTCTCTACCTACGTTGAGGAGAAAGAATTTACTCAAAAGCTCTCACCCTTCCTAAAACCACCATATATTATATACACGTATATATATGCAATTTTTTAACAACTTATTTGAATTCTCTCTAACACTACTATACTAGGCTCTTTCCCGTTTTATTTTTAATGTGTTAGATCGTTATCTACCCTTGAAGATAAAAGTAAAAAGATATGTTATACTATTAGCAGTTGTTGATCAAAGAAGTTACGAGGGAAGTATTTGGATTATGTTTTAGCAAAATGGGTGCAAGAATACGCAAAATTTCCTACCATTTCCTAGAAATATCAAAATGACTACGATCTTTTGTATGATTTCAAAGATAGATTCAAAAATCAATTTGAAACCTAGATGGCGTCTCGATTCTTCGTTTTATAGTAGTAAGTTTATGTAGTATCTATACTTAACCAATTTTATTTGCATGGGATAATAATTGACTAAAAGTCTGGAATGAATATTTAGTTTCTTAGAAATAACTTATTGAAGCTCATTTTCCACGTCTACATCTATTTAATATTTCGTTGAATAGCTTTTGATATTGTCCGCTCCAATGATTGAATATCATAATGATGTTTGTAAGCACCAATAAGCTATTCCTAATAAATTATTGATATTTTCGCAAACTGTTAATTGAAAGTTTAATCTCCGGGATATTATAAATGGTACCTTACAATGAATTTAGATTTTTTTAACTTGTTGATGTCTATCTTTGTATAACTTCTTTGAGGTGATATTTAAAAAAATACCTCTTTAAAAAAGGCAAGCATTTGAAGCAATCAATAAAGTCAATATTTTTGATAAATCTTTACAATCAACGGTTTTACATTATGAATACCAAAAAATATTATATTGCAAAGCTTTTCATATCGGTTTACTTGAGGGTAAAATTAAAAATAATAGCTAAATTCTTTATAAAAAATATAAGCGTGAACTACTATATAATGATTTTTTTTTTCGATATGAAAATTATTATATGAAACAACTTTTTAAAAATACCGTTTTATGGGAAAGATAATTTGTGATTATTTTCCTGAATTAACTTTTTATTATAAAATTATTCCCAAGATATATAAAAACTACTTTTTTGTTAAAACTGACCGATTCTAGACTCCGTTTGCCCATATGGTAAAGGTATGGGCATCTAAAATAGGTTAAAGGCATCTAAATCTAGACATATTTTAGCTTTGTTGTCAACCACCGGCGTAGAATAAAGATGAAAACTTGAAGCGCCTTCCAAACAAATTTGAATGGAAACAAATGTTCAATTTATTCCAATAGCGCAGCTCTCACTTCCACTCGACTGATATCGTGTATGTTCAAATTCTTACAAAAAAATTCAGATTAAATTTTCAACCATTTTGTATTTCAGTTTCGTATTGTCAATTTAAGCCCAGTTAAGCAGAATTTTGATCACCAAACACGCCCACAAAGCACTTCTTATGACCACCGGTATGATCGCAGTATTTAAATTATGCTGAAGTTCCTTAATCACGAAACTATCAGCCCGACTAAGTATTTATTTTGCCGTTAATATTTTTTTTGTTAAATTTATTTAAATGAAGGATACATACTCGTATAACAAAACAATTTTTTATAAACAGTGTATTAAAATAAAGAATTTCTTCAATCACAACACACTTATTTGTGGCACCATTTTATTTATTTATTTAATCGCCGTAAAATGGCTTTTACATTCAAGTGTTCCATGATACAGTGGTACACGGGTATTTTAATAATAACGAGAATATAATAGTTATACAATATTTAAATAATTTACATAATAGGTTTATATAAGAACTGATATAAAACAATATGATGCATGTGTGATAAAGGCTAGTAAATAGGTATGTGATACAGTTATGTGTTACAACAACAACAAAAAATAATACGAAAACTTAAGGAAGAGAATAGAACATGTTAAAATAACATAACATTAATTTTGTTTTTAAATGAATAAAATACTTGGTTTTAACCTTTTTTGTTGTTTAAAAATACGTATTATATAATTTAAAAAAAAAAATCCGCTGTTTTGCGTTATTTCGCTTAAAGTGTGCTTAATTTTTTTTTTTTTAATACAATAAATTTACATAATTGTAACATTATTTGATAATGTGGGCGTCACTGAGAGCTTAACCCGTACTGTTGCCCCCATTTCCCAATTTCGCAAAATTCAATACGTAGACAAAATGAAATAACACATTGAAATAATTTAAAATAAAACTGAGATGAAATAAAATATTATAATTCAGGCGGTAAAGAAGAAAAATACAAAAATTAAGGTGCGGTTGAATAAAATGAAGTATGTGTTGCAATGGTATTTTGTATTTATGTGCGTAATATATAAATATAAAATATTAATATGCATATTCATGATAGCAAAAAAATCCCACACAGTCATAGGACGTTCATGGGTGTACTTTTGCTGTTAAAACTTACGTTTTTTAAAATGTTGGTGCAATGAAAAAAGCATGTTTCTGCGCAAACCTAGTTTTATACCGATAGTTTTGCTGAAGTATATTTTTTACTCTATTGTTAAAGCTTTTTTAGTTTGTGGGATAGAGAACATTTCGAGAAAACACAGACACTTTAGACATTGCAGACAATTAATTATTCTTACTAAGAGTTCTATCTCCATCGCAAAAGCGAACTAATTTCTTATAACCCCCCATAAATTATCGACCATAAAATATAATGCATGGAATACATTATACACTTTTTGGACATGGGTGCCTGCATTAAAAAAGATTTTTGTCTCGTGTATCGGACTTAATTGTATATAAATCTGGAATGGGTCTCGTCTCGTGATCACATTAGCGAAACGTTATGCAGACGAGTAGGTACATACATATTATATACCTGTAACATATCCAGAATGAGCTGTTGCGGTTCGATGACCTTAGCTTTAGGGTCAGAGTTTTTATTCGCTTGTAAATAGCAGTTACAATCCTGATTCGCCCACTTAATTCCTTTTACGAAATGTCGTTCTGTTTTTTCGTTTTGTTTTGCTGAGATCGATAAAACATACCTATTTTAGATGTTAGTTAAATAGTTTATTTATTTATTTATTGTTGAAACATTTACAGAGTGTTAACAATTATTACAATAATTGAATTGCCGTTGGGATGTACATTGATATAAACACTCCAATTAGAAATGTTCATAGCATGAGTAATCAATGTTTAGTTGTAACTAGACGGATATGCTTGTAGTGATAACAGAATTAATGATAAATAAAAATGAAATATAAAACATAGTAGTGTCAAATATAATACATAACCTGCAGAGAAAGAGAAAAAAGAAAGAAAAGAAATGGTGTGACAATAAAGCAGCTACATAACTGTTTGATCATTTGTTTTTTGAAATATGTGAGATTGTTTGCGTAGTTTGCGTTTGCGTTGCGTAGTTTGCGTTTACGATTGTTTAATATCTATATGGTCACATTCAATGTTATTATATAAACGAACATACGAGACAGTATATTGAAGTATGCAATTTTGTTATTAAATAATTCAAGATGGAATATTTTATGACTCCTTAAATTACGATTATTAGGAACTTTAATATGAATATTGCTCAGACAATGAGTGGTTTGAAGCTTATCATGAATAATTTTGTAAAACCATATTAAGTCAGCAAATAGTCCTCTTTTTTCCAGGGTTGTAAAATTAATTATTGGAGTCGTTCCTTGTAAGATAGGAGTGAGGCATTTAATCCAAGTTAAAATGATAGTTGTTTTAGTAATTACCATTATTATCTTTGTGTCGTTTATATTAACGAAGAAGTCACAATCACAATCGAAATGTAATTATGTAATTAATGTAATATTTTTTATTATTTACCTATATTATTTTCAGAACAATGTTTTTAGGCAATGATTTTTTTTTTTATATGTAGATTAAATCAAAAAACAAGTTGCGAGCCATAAATTTTGTGTCCAGTGTCCACGACCGGTTTTTATTTTATGGAATTAATTTATCCCACCTCAATAAAAACTTTATTAAGGTAGGTGAAAAATTCGGTATTGATTATTTAAACCCAAAAATGTTTTGGTTAAACGTATATATCTGCAGTTTAGAGACAGGTACATGTTATCTCTGTTTTAAGGACTTACCATGCGAAACCTTGATCATTTTTATGTAATTCCGAGTTCAAAGTGCCGAGGCGTAATGTGAGGAGGCTAAAAGAAGTGAGAGATGGAAAAGAAAACAAGCTGATGATATTTCTGAAATACTGACTTGGTTATTCATAGGAGGTCACTAAATATAGTTGATGCTTTTATAAGCAACATTTCTATTCAAGTATGGATGGCCGGAAGCCTAAAATATGTTACCATCCTTATTTAAAAGTTATTTTTTTATGTTAATACCGAATAAGTCCCAACTGCTCTCAACCATCTCTAGCCAGTGAAACCATGTTATTTCCGTTTGGGATATGTTGAGAGGCTAAAGAGAGTGGGGAAGGAAAGGAGATGGGGAAGAGGAAGGTGGGGAAGTACCTGAAGATTCAGACTTGGTCACCAAACACGGCTAACGTAGAGTAACACCCACCAGGGCGATACTGAGAGAATCTTCCACTCTGGAACGTGCCGCAACTATACTATATGCATTGTTTTTAATTAATAAATTGTGAAATAAAACAAATTAATCAAATAAAATTTACTTGCGCAAGCCGCGATATGAACCCGCACCCTCACCGGATTGCGAGTCGAAAGCCTTACCCCTCGACCACGGATGCCGCCATTAATACCATTTCCAATTGCCGCATTCAGAGAAAAGTGTAGAGGGAAAGGAAGGTGGTGAAGGGAAGGCGTAAAAGATAGTTAGAAAGTGTCTGGCTTTTCAGATCTAAAAACACAGTTAACACCATTTCAGGCTATATTTCGATTCTATAGTAGGGTATTTCTCATCAAATTTCGAAATTTCTGATATTATTAAATTTTTTTCTTTTTTTGTAAAAATTGATATTTTTTTGCAGAAATCAAAAATGTAGCTGTATTTGCTGATTTATTTAGAAGTATTGATTTTCCATATTTTTGTATATAATACATGCATACATATTTGTATGTATACACTCATACAACCGCCATTCCCAAACTCCTAAATGCAGTGAGGGAATGATGAATTTTAGCTAAAGCTACAAAAACACCGGCACATAACCTCAAATTGCTTTTAGCATTTCGAAGGTGCATTTTACTCCCAAAACGCATAAAAACAACAAAACATATATATGTTTACTAAAGTATCTTATACATATAGGCAGCGTGAGGTAAATGTAACTCTTAACTATTTTCAATGTAATTTTTTTTTGCACAAACCCACCTACAGTTAAGAATAATTCGCCATATTGAAACAGTTGAGAGTGTTACCAGGTTCTGAAAACTTAAGGTTGCGTTCTTAAATGTCGTTTGATACGTTCAGAGATCGAATATCTTTAATACGACGAGGGAATGATTTTATTTGGCGGGACATATTTAAAATCGATTTTTTTTTTTTTATAAATTCATCGTTGTGCAATGAAAGTTTTGATATACAGTAACACTATCTTTTTAATATATTCGCAATATTTAATTAATAAGAATATTGTTTAATTTGAGATGAACAGGTTTTTTAGTAAATATTATTGGACTAAGGGACAAGATGAGGGAATGACTTTTACGGTAACAAACTGATCTTTTTTTTTAAGCGGTTAGGTTTTCTTTTTAAACAAAAGTAGTGGTATAGACAGCGTGCATTGGAATAAAAAAAATACATATATAGTTAATGCATGTGACTCAGCACCAATGACTCGTGACTAAAATTTCTAAATTTGATGAGAAATACTCTAACGTCTGACTAGGGCGATACTGAAAGAATCTTCGCTGAAAACTCTATATCTAGATATTACATCCTCTAGAACAAAGAGCAAGTCTACAATGTTGAATTTACGAGACGTCTATTTTAAGGGATTTATGAAATTTAATCAAACCTCCTTCTAAATCTCAATTATAACGAAAAACGCCTGTAAAGTCAAGCATTTACTTTCAACTCCACGCGCGCACCAAGAACATACAAATTTATAACAGAAAAGCAGTTGTCGGGCTTACCTATGAATTCATTTATCAAGAAGAAAGTTGTTTTGCAGGAAACGTGAACGAACATTGTACAGTGATCAGGGCACATTTCATTAAATGCCACGATGTCATTCAGCATACAAAACGCAGTAAAACGCTTTGAATAAAATAATCTGTTGCGATTAAAATCACGAAACACTTCTTCTCGTCGTGCACTTCGTAATATTTTCTCCCTTTACGAAAGTAAAAATAAAAGTAGGTAACCCAGATGTTACATCTTTCGTGACCTGCAACATTTCGAATGAGCTTTCTGTTTCTCAAATGTCTTTTTTGTCTGAAGACTTAAAACTTGTAGATGTCCGATGTAGTTGCGATCACAACCGTGAAGCTTTCAGGTGGGTTGGAAATCCACTTCGATTGGAATTCTTGAAACTCGAATGATATTGACTGACTTATGTATTAAATACCTAGGTTCTCGGAAATATTCTTACGATAAAATTGATACCTTTGAATTTTTTTAAGATACCTTCGAAATCGGTACATGCTACGGTTTGTTTTGTCAAATTCTATTTCTGAAAATAACCTTACACAACTCGTTGGTCAGAAGCAAATTGGAATATGGGAGTGTTATCTGGAACCCACACTATTCAAAATATTCAAAAATCATTGAAACTGTACAAAAAAAACCCTTAACTGTTGGTATTTAAGCTTGGATTAAATGTCTCACTCTTATCTTAGTAGGATCGACTCCGACAATTTTATTTTACAATAATTGTTAACACTCTGTAAATGTTTCATACAATAAATAAATAAATGAAAGTCAAAATTTCCAATCTTCGACATAATCGAACACTTCCAAATCATCATCTTTCTTCCCTATCCTGCTAGAAACTCATTGCCTCATTCACATTCACATGTCGTTGTACGTATATTATTCTTCTGTTGTTCGATTTTTGTCATGACCATTCTTATTTTCTTGATGAGCTCTATCACGCAACGCTTGAATAAATAGTTCATATTAGACTCTACCATAAAAAGACAATACTAACTACTTCTAACTGCGTATATATTTTTTAGTTTCTGTATTATGTTATATCTGCTTAGGTTATTTTTTTTACATTAGCTCCACACGGGATGCGCTGAGGAAAATATTTCCCATCGGGGTCTTTGGGGATGCTGTGTGGAGGGTCTTTTTAGGAAAGGGAGGAGAGGAAGTACTGAGTAGGAAAAAGGTATGAGGGGTAGGTAGAAATCTGGGAGTCAGTGTGTCCAGAAGTGACGGATGTATGTAATAATAATAATGTTTTTATTCCAGGATATGGGGAGGATAGTGCAATCCCACACGTCCCATTTAATTATACATATTTACACAACAGATTTTTTAAATAAAGAACTAAGTTCATAGAATAGGAAAAAAACAATGTAGCAAAAAAAAAACTATTTTATGTAGGGCTTGGTCTGGGATGAGCTCGGGCCCAGCGCTCGCTCAGGAGTGGCGTTTGGTGCTGGAACGCTGCGGTCACAATGGTCACTGTGTTGTCGGAGTCCATTAGCCACATCCTGGCTCCAGCGACCCGATGTCTCATCAGACCGGCGAATCCGTGCAATCCTAGTTCCGTAAATTGTCCCATTGTGCCCATTGTCGATGCACTGCTATATTTTCTATATCCAAATATTATTCTTCATGCATTGTCGTGTTGGATCCGGAGTCAATCCATCGAGGTGGTTCGGTGGTGACACCATGTTTCACACTTATATATACTAGTGCAAAATGCATTGAAAAATGTTTTTTATACATGGTTACTGCTTTGGAAGAATCTTCGGGCAATCATATTGGAAAATACACTGATACTTCTCCTCTGTATCATCTGTTCAATATCATCATCATCCGAGAAGTCTTCAGTGATGATGTGACCCAAGTATTTATGAATCTATCCCTCCTGCTGCGGTGTAATGTGATGTTCGGAGAGATTCCTGTTGGAGAAGTCAAAACTCTTCCTCAACCAGTCTCTTCCAATCTGGCCTGCCACGCAGTTGGTGGGTAGATGCATCTGCCGCCTAGATCCAGAAAAAACCTCACCCCATGAAGATATGATGACTACCCAGACACCCTTACTAAGTCACCAAGCTTGGCGAATTTATGGCAGAGGTGTTGGTTATCCAATAAACGGTTCCCGTAAAAAGTAGTTTATTGGGACTTTTCTATTTTGTTAGGTTATTTCTCTCTTATTATATTATATTATTATCTTTTTCAATAAATAAATTAAAAAATAAATAAAGACGTACCTTCAGGGGGAATCAGCGAAAACTTACTTCATCTACTTATCTGTACATTTTCCTGAAATTCCTGTTTCATGCTCTCAAATAATATGACAAATTAACATACCTTTTTTAGAGTCGATTTTTGCTGTTGGCCGCAACTTGGCAGGCATCAATTCGTTTTGTTCTCTTTTTTTATTTTCTTTGTTTTTGTCGTACTTACGAAAATTGCGTTGATTCAATTTGTTTATTATTTTATTTTTCTTTGTACTAAAATCATGCATGTAGCTGGGAAAAATGATATAATTTTTAATCACTAAAGAGAAAATTACACCATTGAAATTTTACCCATTAAATTTAAATTAAAATGTATAATTTTTTGGCTTATTAATTTGAATGCACCAATGTCATTTATTAAAACTTTTTTATGTTAAATCCCTAAGGGCAAATAAATAAATGAAATCCTTCTTCCCAAAAGATTAAATTATAAAATTTATCCATTTATGTTAATTTTTCATATAATGGTGTTATTTTTATTATTTTATAAAATTATTAACCGCAACACAGGTTACTTAAATTGAATGTATGCAAGACCACCGTGTGAAGAAACAATAAATAAATATTGGTTCACCTTCAGTACTTACATTCGGAAACGATTTATTTTTAGTGTATAATATATTTAAAATAGCAAGACATTAAAAACATCATACATTTTCTATGTTTTGGTATAAAATATATCTTGAGATGTATTTTATATTAAAGAACCGAACTGTGGAGACATCCAACGATTAAAACGGGTTTCTTTCATTTAAAGACATCAAAGGACAAATGTAATGTTTTACTACCTCTTGGTAAATATTTAAAAACTAAATAATGCCAATTAGGCATGTTAAATAGTTTACATAATATATTGCTTTTGTGTACTTCAGCCAAGTGTTATTTTGTGTAGACCCAGAAAGTACTTGAATTAATCTAGCATTCTAGAATTACCTGTTAAAACATTTTCGTGCTCATTGTTTGAAACATAAACATATTCTGGCCACATAATATTAGTACAATTATTACAATGTTTGTATTGTAGAGAATTCAAGCGAATCTTTTGCATTCGCTTATACAAACTCACACAAGAAAACGTAAAGTGATTTCAGATTGTCAACAAACATCGTGCTCAAATGGTAGATGGGTACCTACGTATGCCTTTGGAATAAATGTTTTACACAATCAAAAGATACAGTTTGAGGCAAGCAAGTCCCAAAAATGGATTATAGATTATCTTTGTGAGGTTTGCTGATTGAAATTCATATAAGACGAGAATCACATTAAAAAAATCTAAATAAATATTCTAGGATAATAATTATTAAATATATCTTAGGTTTGGGTATTTCAAACTCAATCAAATTTATTGACTATCCAATCGACAATGATTTTTTTCTCAGTTTTAGATTCTTATAACACGTTTTTTTTTAATCAAAAAGGGAAAATTATGAAAAAAGACATTTTTTTTTTATTTTTTTTAAGTTTTCTTTATTCATTGAAATGTTGGTTACATAAATTTTAGAATTTTTCGACCACCATGCTAGGCACATGCCCGTGTTGTTGCCCACATTGATTATTATTTTTGCAGAATAGATGTTATTCCATCAAAAACTTTCTGAAAAGTGTTTATTGTTGTTAAGTTTTATTTTAAGAACTCAATTATAATTTGAATTTCTTTTATATATTTAAAAATATTGTTATTTTATTTATGAACACGTGCTGCAGTGTGATTATTATTATGTATGATAGCTATTTCGCCTTCGGAAGGCATTATCAAACTGTGGTTAGGCTTACAGACGATATATTTATATTATTTCGAGATAGGTACTGATGATGAAAAACATATTGCTATTAGTTTTATGGTGACCGGACAACTCGGAATGAAACCAACTCAGATCCATCTCAGATAAGTCATTTAGAATGATAATTTTTTTTATAAAAAATTGGTTAAATAGGTTACATTAGGTTAGGGTTATCGGCTAATTTAAAATTATTTTTTTCATAGCTTTTAATGAAAGCAACTGGTGTTGAGGAGCAAGCAAGGAGGTGTTGAGTTGATATTATTCTCAGTTGGCATGGAACCTATTTTTATTACCTGTGCCCTAAATTATATTTAATACCTAAACCTTTCTTTTTTATGTGAATACCGCACAAGAGTCCCCAACTGCTCCCTTCTTGAGCCAGTGAGATTATGGCATCTCCAATTGGGGTTTGTTGTGAGGCTGAAGGTAGTGGGGATGAGATGGAAATGGGGAAGGTGAAGGTGGGGAAGTACCTGGCTATCCAGAGCTGGTTACCAAACACGGCTAAAGTCATTTTTTTTTTTTACATGAACTCCACACAGGAGGCCCTGAGGAAAATAATTTTCCTCAGGGCCTATGTCATCTTTGGGGATGCTGTGTGGAGGGTTTTTTTAAGGAAAAGAAGGGAAGGAGAGTTCTGGGAAGGAAAAAGGTTTAAGGGGTGGGTAGGAATCTGGGTTCAGTGTGTCCTGGTCATCCGCCTCTAAGACCTAGACAAACTT
This sequence comes from Glyphotaelius pellucidus, assembly GCA_936435175.1. Classification (NCBI taxonomy): domain Eukaryota; kingdom Metazoa; phylum Arthropoda; class Insecta; order Trichoptera; family Limnephilidae; genus Glyphotaelius; species Glyphotaelius pellucidus. The sequence continues at coordinate 16,937,471 of OW386545.1, forward strand.
CACCCCATGAACCCGGGCACCCCTGCTAAATCACCAAACGTAGCGAACCACTTGGGGTGACCTATGGCAGAGGTGTTGGTTATCCAATAAAGGTTCCAGGGGCGGCGGTACCCATTCCCGCATCCCAAATTGTAAAGCAACGTTTCAATTCTGAACGGTGGTCTTACACCAGGGTGATACTGAGAGATCTCCCACTCTGGAACGCGCCGCAAATGTACTGTGTATTATTTTTGACCACGGAGGCCGTCAAGTCAAAGTGTTTCATAATTAATCTAACAGCCTGCGTTCAACATTAATATGCCCATGTTAATACGTTTCAAAAAAAAAAAAATATTTTGAGAACTTGTTTCTCTATTGAAATTTTGTATCGAAAAGTAAATGTCAAAGTTACTTCAAACAGGGTTGGTTTTGCGGAACGAATTGCTTGCATGGTGAATGTGACGTCACAGATGCCCCTAACTTCAAATAAGGTAGAATTGAAAAACAATCGTGGAATCTACTTATTTATTTTAAAGATTTGTTCGGGTGCTTCTGGGATAAATATTTTTATACAAAAATAAAAATGTACCTGCTTAGGTACCTACTCTATTTGTGGAAAAAGTATTTTAAAATATACACACACTATAATTTAAAAAAATTAAATTATTCTTATTATATTTGCGGCACATACCAGTATCGTCAGTTTCAGCCTAGTTAAAACTATAGCGAACCGGAACATTACTTAAAATCCAACCTTTTTTGAAAATGTGATTTTTTTCTACTTTTCCGATATTGGCATCCATCTTTGTAATAGTGGGGAAGCTTAGCCCAATGACCTGCTGTCAATCTGTCGCTGTGCCCAGTGGCGCACCCGTGGAGGGGATAAGGGGTTAACTCTCCTTCCCCCCCCCCCCCTAAATTTCGGTGACGAGCCTTCTCCCCGGAGATTCAATAAGCATTATTTTACCAATGAAAGCAATACAAAACGTAATCAAAATAAAGTTAACGAACAAGCAGAAATATTGATTTTACCATGAACAAGCCACAAACTACATTATAATCAAAAACAGAGATGCAATTTTGATGTTGCAAGTTCAGAGGATTATTATCGCATCTCAATTTAAATTCCAGTTTTACTTCTGTTTATAATTTGGAATTAAGATTCTCGACACACGAATAGCATGGTTCCATACAAAGTTTATTACTAACGAATCCCAGCATACTTACAGATGAAATGGCTCGCGATCCCACCATGTTAATTAAAATACCAAAAAACTCTCGTTTCTGTTGTTTGATAGACCAAAAGCTTTAGCCTTTCTTTAAAGTTTGGAATCATCCGCACAAAATAATAAGTTTACTTTATAGATTCAAAAGAAAGAATTTAATGGTTCGAACTTAATTGTAAAAACAATTTTCACAATTGCAGTTCAGCGCTATTTTGGTCGAGATCTCTTTTAAATGCATTTCAAGTTTTCTTTTCAATAAAACCGATGACTAACTTAAACTAAAAAAAATGAACAAAAGAGAGTTCTGATATTTCTTACTTAAAAGCAATCGTTTAGATTTCCGAGTGCTATAATCTTATGATTTTAAAATCCGTGTTTCGATTGAAAGGGTTTCGCGACAAAGTTTATCTGAAGTATTTTTCATATAATAATACTGCAAAATATACAATGAAATATTTAAAAAAAAAACAAATAGTTATGTTCTTTAAGTTTCAGAATAATAAAAATCGACAGCAGTTATTGGTTTGGCCTTGAAGGCATTAAATTATCACCTGCGGTGCTTTTTTTCTGTAATTGTTTTATTAATAAATTGGTTTTACTCGTCTGCATACTGTACAATAACTTTAAAAATTATTATAAATAAAATTGTTGTTTTCTTAATTCTTAGCTTCTTCGGATAAAAACAAGCACGCGCAGTGTACACGCACCTAACTAAGAAAAAAAACTTTAATTTCATTCATGTACACATTGTATTTAAGTTTAACTATTTTGAAATTAGGTTGTGTATTTTATTTATAATTCACGTATACTGTACGCAAGCATATAAACATATAAATTTGCTATTGATTTAGCATACTTTTTATGTTTTGTACAAACACCCCAATTTGTTTACTGGGCGCATCTCTGGCTCCGCCACTGTTTAACAGTTCGTTAAAAATTATCAAATGAAGCCAAAACATGTTTGTTGACAACACATTCACAGTGAAAACCCCATTACTCTTATTCCGGAATATTTCCGTGAATATTTTTTTTCGTTTTTAACATCATCACGACCGACATAGGTACTACTGCATTGTATGTGGCGCAAAATAATATTCAAAATTTCAACACAATAATTCTACTGTCTGGTTACTTTCATCGTTTGATATAAAAAATTCGTTATTTACGTTCATTGGAAAAAACGTTACTTTTTCCCGTAAAAACATGCATTCTATAAAATATTTCAAATACTTTTTATTAGATCTCAATCAGATTCAAGTTTGAAAAGTAAACCATTTAAACCAGTTAGACTGAAGGGATTGGGGAAAGAAAGTTTATGGATAAGAGGTAGGTTGGGTTAAGAGCCATTCACCAGAGGCCGAAAATTTAAATTTTGTTGAATGATGATCTTGCGATCGTACCCTTGCAACTGTACAGAGCAGTTCCGATGAGAAAGATTAATTATTCTCCTCACCAGCATTTTAACTTGATAACTCAATATCGATCTTATTTCATTCAAAATTTGCTTTGATAAATACCTACATTCAAAAATGCTCAAACTCGTGATGATAAAACTATTAAAATTATGTACTTTTTGTTACAATTTTTTGATCGTAAGTATTTTTAATGTTTTCGACATAAGTCTAGGCAAAATAAGGATTTTTTTTATATTTTGGTTTGTCAGACAGTAAATAAATTTTGAAGTATTTTCGTCACAAAACAAAGGCACAGATCTTTTTTATGATTTTATTTGAATTTAAATTAAAATTCTGAAAAGTAGCTTTCCAAATAACTTATTGATTTATTTTACTGCATAATTATATGATTTGAAATGTATGTTGTATAATACAAAATTTTGTTTGAAAATTTAACAAATCTGCAAACAACCTACGATAAAACCTTATTGTACTAAAAATATAAAAATAAAAATCAAAATTAAAAAAAAAATACTTTACTAGATAATATAGAAAAGTCTTTCGAAATCAATTTATAATTTCTCGTGGAAAAGAGTCAATACGTTTAAAATTTGATTTAAAAATGACATATTTCCGGTTTTGTCTGGTTACTCCCTCGTAAGTAGCTGACTATTCGAATGTGGGGCAATCCCAGTAAACGTTTATAATACATCATTCGAACATAATAATACCATACTACATTTTTAAAACCCCGAATCATAAAATCAATCCATCGTTATGAAACGTCATCTCTCAATATTTGGGTTAAGTATCTGGTTATTCAGATCTAATCATCAAACACGGCTGAGGTTTTGTTGCTTTTGACAAAATTGACAAAAGTTTGTTAACTGCTCTGAGTCAGTGATCATATCCAATTTGAGGAATATTGGGACGTTAAATGAAGTGAGGAATAGAAGATGACGTGTAAAACTATTTTTAGGTAAATAGTTATTTACTTTATCTGATGACTAAACATAGCTAAAGCGATGTACGAAGAATATCTTCCAATCTGTTATTTTACCTTAGTGTATTACGTATTGGAACTAAACTTTTTTTAAGCTGATTTATCTAGTTTGTGAGTTGAAATGTCGATACGTCGAAAGGGCTGTTGTGATTTTAAAGATTCAAACAGACGCCACCTCCTGGGATTTACGAAACCCTTTTGGTACTAAAAATCTTTTCCCTTTCTTCCGCTACATAAATAACATAATATCTCGGTTCGATCTTCCTTCACGTAATCTAGGGGATGATCGAATTAATACTTCATACATGTAAGCCCCCAGCAGATGTTCTTCGAAAACAGGAATAAACTCCTCACATAATTAGTCATACACGGGTGGGTAAATGAGCTTTGTTTTACCCCTGAGGATATTCAAAAATACGAAAGGAAATTAAGGAAAGATAAGGCTTGTTCCTGGGAAAATTTAACAAGAGATTAAATTAGCTAACTCCGTTGCAGAGCAGCGATCTCCTTTAACCCAGAGGTTGCGCGATCGATACAGCTCGTCATCTGTTTTATGTTCCTTTGGTTGTGCTAAATAAATAAAGCTGGAGCAAAATGCATTAATTTGTAGATGACTGACGTGACACAGATATCCAGTGGTCTCAGATTCACCGTTTCACCACGAAAAAAATATTAAAATGGCAATCTTGAGTGTGAATTAATGTGAAATATAAATTATTGTCTATCTCCATGACATTAGAAAGCACTAACTTAATCAGCTCTGAATCCATAGATAGTGGACTCAAATCCCGAAAGGAGAGTTAAAATCAATGAAGAAGAAGAAAACAATAATAATTTAAACGAAAATATGAACAAGACACAGAAAAATAGAAAAAGACAATGGTCGCAACTGGGACTCGAACCCAGAACTCTTTTCTACATTTACAAAGTCAATAGTTCTATATGAATAAATTCGGATATATTTATCCGAGACGCTAACCAGGTTACAAACCAATTCTTTGAATGATTGTTTCCAATAAAAAGTGTAGTTGCCCATACATTGAAAAAAAATAATTATTTGAAGACAATATTGTTAATTCTAAAATTTTAAATATGAGATTAACAAATATAAACCGTCATATTTGAAGAAGAAAGAAGGTGGCAATAGCGAAATTGGTTAACGCGCACGTCCCGGTTTGAGTCGAGAGGTCTGAGTTCGAGTCCCAGTTGCGACCATTGTCTTTTTCTATTTTTCTGTATCTTGTTCTCTTTCATATTTACGTTTAAATTATTATTGTTATTTTTCTTCAATGATATATTACATTGATGGGAATAACCTTCAAAAGTTATAAAAAGAGAGTTTTTCTTATGAAAAATTGAGAATTAAAAGTAATGTCCCTTTTTATATATTTGGAAGATTTCTTCAATATCGAAAACTTGTATTTGCATGAATTTATTTTAGCTCTGTTTAGAGGGCCTGTATTTAAAACTATTTTAAAGTCAGTCTTAAAAGCACTTTTCATTTTCCGCTCTGAACTCTCCCATTATCGTTATTGTAAAGTTTTTGTAAGGTAATTCTGCAAAATATTGGCATTGAACGTAATATATTTTGCAAAATTTTGAGAATACGTTACATAATGATGGAAATGGAGATTAAAAATCTACTTATCCGGGTGTTTGATTCAGAGGAGGTTTTGGGGGGTCATTGTTGAAAGAACACTAAAATGCTTCATCAAACTAAATAAAAGAGGCTTAAATCATTATTTCCCTGATAGAGAGAACTCATAACACTTAAATATTTACAAAAAATACTTCTCATTGGCTTACATGAAACCGTTTATAAATACATCGTTTAATTGTCTCTTGAAATTTTAAAATGCTTCTACAACATAATTTATTACATTTCTCTAATACATTTTTTTTTCAATAGAACCTTATTTACCAAAGTTTTTAACTCTGTTTTAGTTTTTAACATAATCTACTACCATCATACGCCTCTGCTTTAACTATTTTTTTTCTCATACCTAATGAACTATAAATCAGAAAAAATCTTTAAGCATTTTAATTCGGAAAATAGGTCCCTACTACTCCTATGTACTACAAATGGTACCCGTGATTGGCCCAATTTGAGTATAAAGCGAAAAGTTTGATTCAAATTTTTTTTTATTTTGATACAACATTTTACATTTCATAGTACAATCCAATAATGTTGGCCTCATTGGGTGGTTTACCCATACTGACGCCCTAAAATAAAGAAAACACAAAATGTGCGATGTGAACAAATGTGGGCAATTTCATGATCCAAAAGTCTGATCATTCTCAGCCTTAATAAAAAAAAACTTAAACAGCCCTACTAAAAAAAACAGTGAAAATTTTATTCAGTTGATAACAACCGCGGATGTGAAAACATTACTAATTAAAAAAAAATATATTGAAAGATATGTACAATACATGGCTTGCACAGCCTGAGGGGGTAGTTAATCCATTATATACGACTGTTTTGTTAATAATTTCTGAAGGAATTTTGGAATTTTTCCAAAGTATTTTGAATGTTCTATATATTTCTTATTTTTGAAGATGTTGTTAAAAAAAATAAAATTATAAAAAAAAAAAAAAATTTAAATTTTTATATTTGAAATATACTTTGTATAAAAGAAAATAACCGCAAATTTATTGAAAAAAAGATGTCCGCCGCATGCCCCAAAAGAAATATGCGCATGCGCAGATGAAGCAAAAAATATCCAACTTACATAATAAAGTGATCATTTTATTAGTAAAGGTGTAAAAATGCAGTTCACCGCGCAAGCAACAGATATGCCCTTAAACGATCTTTAAAGCGTTTTGTTATTGGTAAGACTGTCTGTGTTTAAATTCGAAATAGCGAACTGTGTTTTATCATCATGAAATTTTCATTTCGATCAAATGGCATTGCGATAAACGATGACCTAGAACCAAAAGTCAAATTGGAGTTGGTTTCCAATAAAACTAAATGGAAGATATTTCTGGCTTGTATTATCATTAATTATTAGTCGATAGGCGCGATTATCTAACGGTCTACTAATAAATGTGACTGTACCATGAAATGAATAATTGCAGCTTGACCCGAATTCTAAATACAGCCAGATTGACAATTTATTGCCATGAAACGTAATGACAAATTTATCCTTTATGCATTTATTACAAACTAGCTGGTACCCGGCATGCGTTGCCATGCCATTTAAAAAATAAATTGTTTTCTCCTGCGTGTTCTTTCCCATTCGTCCCGTTCCCCTTCCGCCTCCCCTTCCTCTCCCGCGTCCTCTTCCCCTCTCGCGTTCCCACTCCGCCTCTTCCACCTTCCCTCCCCCCACTCCACTACCCCTTTCCCCGTCCCGCGAACCCCCCTCCCAAGCTCCCCTCCCCCCTCCTAGGTTCCCCCTCCCAGATTCCCCTCCCCCTCCCGGGTTTCCCTCCTCCCCCTCCCGCGAACCCCCTACCCGAGTCCCCCTCCCGCATTTCATGCATTCTTTCCCGGTACATTCAGTTTTCAAACAGCTCGAATGCCACCTTTTGCATATTTCATAATGCCAGAGCTCACCAGTAGTAAAATCCAATTAGGTGCAGTCGTTCGTAAGTCATGCGCGTAAATACATTTCGGCGATTCATTTTTTAGAGATAAATAGTAACTACGATGCCCGAATTAAAAAAAATATATATCAACATGGTTTTCACGGCAACGATTTGTTTTGCTTTTCTTCTGACGTTAGCAATAACTCGAAATTTCCGACAGAAAACGTAAAATAAATATAATATATTAATATTTATAATTTCGTAACGCCAGAACTTACCATTATTTATAGCCTATATTACTCGCATATAATGTAGCTTTCTATTGGTGAAAAAAATTCTAAGATCGGTTTATTAGTTTATGCGTGAAAGCGTAACAAACAAACACACGCAGTTTCGCATTCATAATATTAGTATAGATTTAGAATTTTAGGGTAGGTACTTTCTATTACATAATTCAATTTTACCAAATTCTGACACAGGCATTTAAATACAATAGCGAGTTCCCGGCATATGCTATGCCACTCAATAAAGAAAAAAAATCGCTCTACTAACCCTTTCCCATTCGTCCTAGATGATGCCAGAACTCACTATACACGTATAGAAACCATCGCGGGCTTGCACACATCAAATCCCCAAAGTTTTATCGCAATCGGATGAACGGTTTAGCAACGCAAAACATCTCGCACACATAGACAGAAACAAACACATTTTCTATAGATCAGTAATTTTAATATCAAAAATGTCAGTTGAGCATTTTTAAATTTTTTTAAAGAAAACATTAAAAAAATTTGAATTTAATTTTTTTTTTTGTAATTTCTAATAATACCATATATTTAAGCGTATTTCACCACCTTCCAAAACCAGTATTTAGTTTTTGGATACGTTTACAAATATTCCATTTATTTGAATTTTTATTGCCAAGTCGATATATATCGAAACATTTATACCTTTTGACAAAATACGCAAATTTTTGAGGGGTTAAGCTTTGAGCTTTGAGCTTTAAGCTTTGAGCTTTAACCTTAAGCTTTGAGCTTTAAGCTTTGAGCTTCAAACTTTGATATTTAAGCTTTGAGCTTCAAGTTTTGAGCTTTAAGCTTTGAGCTTCAAGCTTTAAGCTTTGAGCTTTAAGCTGAGCTTTTAGCTTTAACTTTTGAGCTTTAAGCTTTAAGTTTTGTGATTAAAGCCTTGAACTTAAAGCTTTGAGCTTAAGGCTTTGAGATTTAAGCTTTGAGCTTTAAGTTTTGAGTTTCAAGCTTTGAGCTTTAAGCTTTGAGCTTTTAGCTTTGACTTTAAGATTAAAGCCTTGAGTTTCAAGCTTTGAGCTTTCAGCTTAAAGCTTTGAGTTTTAAGCTTTAAGCTTTTAGCATTAAGCCTCGTGCTTTGCGCAAAGCTCAAAGCTTAAAGCTCAAAGCTTAAAGCCGTAAACATAACGCTCAAACATTAAACTTAAAGCTTAAAGCTCAATCTTAAAGCTCAAGCTTTAAGCAAGGTTCAAAGTTTAAAGGCCAAAGTTTAAGCTTAATATCAAAGCTCTAAACTGCTTAAAACTCAAAACACAAAGCTTAAAAATAAAGCTCAAAGCTCAAAGTTAAAGCTCAGTACACAAATCTCAAAGCACAAAGCTTAAAGCTCAAAGCTTAAAGTTAAAGCTCAAAACACAAATCTCAAAGCACACAGCTCAATACTTAAAATTCAATATCAAATCTTAAAGTTCAAAGCTTGAAGCTCAAAAATCAAAGCTCAAAGCTTAAAGTTCAAAGCTTAAAGCTAAAACTCAAAGCACAAAGCACGGCTTGCGTTGCAATGCAAAGAAATCAATTGATTCTCCTTGAATGTCCTTTCCCGTGCGTCCCCGTTCATCTCCCGAGTCCCCTTCCCCTTTCACGTTTCCCTTCTACCTTCCCCGCCTTTCCATCCCTCGTTTTCCCACCCACGTATCCCACCTCCCCCTCCCCCCTGCCTTTCCTCCTTGCCGCTAAAATATATGTAATAAGCACATTTTCATTAATTCAAATTTAATAACGCAAGAACTTGCCTTTGTCCTTTGCGGGCGTGCGCACAACAAATCACCAAAGTTTCATCGCAATCGGATGAACGGTATGGCAGCGCATAAAATACGAACAAACAAATTTTAATTTTTATATATAAGATAGGAAAGATTTGATTGTTTGTTGGTGTCCTCTCGTACGGTCCGTACCCCAGTGAAGCTTACATCGTATAATACTTAATTTACAATTTTTAAACTCGTGATATCTTTCAGATGGGATGTCCGAATTGAATAATTCAAAAAGTAATATAAAGGCATTGAAGCAGTCTCGAATATAAAATAATTTATTTTGATTAAAATTAATACGAAGATACAAATAAAGAGTCTTTTCTAGCGGCGGCATTTCAATTAAATTTTTAAAATAAAAGAACACTTATTGTGGCGTAACTATAATAGTTAAACATATGCTGTCGCGACACTTTTTGTAGATAATGATGTGTTCTGCAAAGTCGTAGTACATTATTTTATTCTATCATCAATGGTTTTTGCAGCGCACGCGATGTAAAGAATATTTTAGGTAATTTTTTTACACCTTGGGTTACATTATTGGAGTTTTTGTAAGGATCGCTAATTTTTTTTAAATTATAATGTAGCCTATGTTACCCGGGAATAGTGTAGCTTCCCAACATTGAAAGAATTTTTCAAATCGGTTCAGTAGTTTCGGAGCCTATTCGATGCAAACAAACAAACAAACAAACAAACAAACAAACAATCAAATCCTTCCTCTTTATAATATTAGTATAGACTAGCTGGTTCCCGGCATGCGTCGCAATGCCTTATTCAAAGAAATAAATTGTTTCTCCCTGCATGTCCTTTCTCGTGGGTACCCGTTCTCTTCCTGCGTTCCCTTCCCCTCCCACGTACCCCTACCACCTTCCCCGCCTTCCCTTTCCCTCACCCGCTCCTCCGTCCCGACAACCCCCTCCCGCGTTCCATATATTCAGTCCCAGTATATTCATTTTTCAAACAAATCGCATGCCGCCGATTATAATTTTTTTTAATTCAAATTTTCATTTTTCATGTCACAAATATTCATTTTTGTATATTATATAAGAACAATCAAATATTATAAGAACAATCAATCAAATTGGGTTCCTAACGCAGGTACCTATTTAAAATATCTATAATTCTTAATTTTATTCAAATTATTATGTAGGTACTTCCAATTAATTTATAAATTTAAAAAAAATTGATTTATTAATTATTGTTTTCCAAAATGTCATTCTCAAATTTTTCACAGTTTCGCAAGAACTTTTGTGATGATTGATGATTAAAAAACTTTTCAGATGTATTTTCATGTGGTTATAATAACGTTATAATTTTATAATTTTTTTTATGCGTAAAGCGCCCACTTATGTTTATGCTACACATTTTATGTTTTTTATTCGTCCAAAAAGTTGAGCAAAAAATACGAATAACAAGATATTCGCGTAAAGTGTTTGTATTTCGTTGACGCAAAGATAAAACATTTAAATATTACGACATCGTAAAAAGCTTCGATGCTCAAAAATAAATGTACATATTATCAAGCTTTCATGATAAAAATAAATAAGCACAAAATTCGTAGTGGTTGATTTGATTTTATTCAGTGAGCTCACAAATAAATTTGAAGTAAATTTTAATTTTGATGGAAGATGTATTCTCATTTTTTGTATTCAGAACAAAAAATCTATTATATTATATTTTTTATTTGATATCCGGGTTAAATCTTCCCCACAGGAAAAACTACACCCTTCCCCACACTTTTCCAAAAGATCATCTAGTATCTAGTCAATCCACGCTATGCAATTACTATATAAGTATAATAAATACAAAACAATACAAGAACAACATGTCAACCTACCAGAAACCAAATGGGAAAATAATTCACCGACTCCAGATATTTTCATATCAGAGGGTTCGGCTCGATGAAACTCCTAACTGGACCGATAAATCCTACTGATCCCTCAATATGTATTATTACTATGTATGTTATTTTTATTCAAATACGATGTATTGCAAAATAATTATGGTCATATAGCCAAAGTCTGAATTGGCAGAATGGTAGATACTCTCAGTATCGATCACTCCAGTGAAAAATTTACCATTCAGAAGCAAAAAGTTGCCTAAAAATGCTTTAGCCGTGTTTAGTGATTAGATCTAAATATTCACGTTCCCACTAGTCACTTTCTACCTTCCTCTTACTTATCTCCTACCCCACCCCACTTCTTTAATCCAACAAAATTAGAAATTGGATCAGTGATTTGGAAGCCCCGAAAAAGGTTAGACGGAATTTAAAAAAGGTTTAAAAACACTTAGGTCGGGCTGTTTCAAAAAATTTTAACAATTCATCAAATATTTTAAGCTTTTCACGATCTGTTATCATTAAAAGTCAGATAAAACTGAAATAATCACAGAATTTGAATAGAACTTTCACAGAACGTAAAAATTATCTTCAAATATTTGATGAATTGTTAATTTTTTTTAAAACAACCTTTCCTCGGAATTTAAATCATTCCGAACACCAGAAAAGTCCGAACAGTGAAATGTCACAAAGCTGCGCTAAATAAATTCATTTTAATTATTATTTTTTCCATTGTTCCGATGGGTGTACATTTTTATGTATTTTTCGTCCGCCATCCTATCGATATGCTTGTGTAGCAAAAGATGTCCGACATTACAACACTAGTTGTTTTCACATGAATTTCAAAATATATAGTCCTTTGTTTTCATAATGGCATCTGGTTACCCCTCCCGCGTATTAGCAGCTACACGCTTGGGGAATCAATTATAATAAGTGACCCCCATAACTGGTTTCTTCCGTTACCTTGTCTATTACAAACCATAATATCCTATTTATAATAAATGACGTAGTACTTACTTGGTTATCAAAGAGATTTCCGGATTAAACGGTTTTGCGAGAATATCCCATGCCTCTTACGCAAAAATCATTTAATTTTGTAAATGGCTGTCTCTATCTTGAAGGCTTTTGTTTCGAGGACCTAAAGTCTATCCTTTAATGTTGTTCGTAAGCAAGGTTTATTTTTAAGAGTTAAAGTTAATATTAATAAAAAAATTCTATTCAATATTGATAGTTATTTTGTATCGCAAAGATGAAATACGTTCATTTTTACCAGATCTCTACACCAATGGCGGCCGGTGACTTTTTGTATAAGGGATGCTGGAGACTTTTTGTATAAGGGATGCTTATATACCTAATATCAAATATAAAAGTCAATGGACTAGCCCACGAACAAGATGCAATTATCGACAAAAATAAAGTAGCTCTGTACAACCTTTATGCTTCACATTAAATATTACAGTTCCCTATTTAATTTAATTAAATAGGTATTCCGAAAGATATTCAACGTATCAATCGGATTCGGCTATTCAAGACAACAAATAACTGTCGAAAGGTGGTCAGGCAAACCAATATCTAATGGTACTAAGTCCGCTTGCTTCGGATAAGCTATTCTGTGCACTGTGCCTGTAAGCATTAAAGTCGTTTTCCGTGCGTTGGATGCTCCTATGGAATCTGTATTCGACCTTACTTCAACCATCGCAGGCTTGACTAAAAGCGCTTGCGCGGATATCAAAAATATCACACACTAGTTTCTGCTTCGTGGACGCAGGCTGAACATAGCATCCACTGTTTTGCTGGTTTTGGTGAGTTTGCGCGACGTGCGAGCATTGAGAGTGTATGTATACATATAACATATGTATTTCGACCTGCTCCGTGTGTCGTGTTCGTGTTGGACTCTGATGTTGGGCTGGTGGCAGTGGCCGCGTTGTTATTGCAGTATCTAGTGTGGTTCACAGAAAAAAATATGTCCAAGGCTTTTTAATTCGGAATAAATACATAATAATTATCATTATACTCATTTTAAACCTAAAAAAGAAGGGCGCAGCATCCACAGTCATCCACCAACAACTAGATAAGATTTTTGACTAGCTATGACCCTACCGACATTCCCTGTAGTTACGTTTTTTTTAATGTTGAAAAATTATTAACATCATTTTTTTTTTGTGTACCCACATGTCCTACATGTATGCATGTATGTATTTTAATGTGTCAGTTCTTCTCCTATTGACCTATACATGGCTATATGTTGTACCATAGATACTAAATTATCACAAAAATTATTGCCAGTTTCCAAGAAGCGTGAAATTTTTCGCTGGCTAAAGGCTACATAACTGTCATTCAAATACTCATACCGGGCTGCCTTAAGAGCACTCAAATTGCCTTATCGAAGCGACGAGTCCTCGACCATTTGATTAAAATAAATGAAATTTGGGTAGTGAAACTGAACTGTAGTGAAGTGAACTTGCACAAAAATGTTGAGAAAGCTCTGAGAATCAGAACCGAATAAAAATTGTGTTCCGAATATTGATAAGTCGAAATAATTTTATTTTTACATAAATATACATTTTGAAACAAATTTGGTTTTGGGTACATTCTTCAAATGAGTTTTTTCAGTGTATTGTCTTTCGTGAAAGTAATCCTTTCAAATTTTCTTCAGAATCTGAATATAAAAAGGAAATATATATTTGCAGCTGACGCCACGAGGACTCGTGCCCCATAGTATTCCCATCGTGTGTATGAAGTGAAGATTCTATGCAAAAACGAAGCGCCATCTGTTTTCTATGGCCATAAATCTGGGATAAAGTCTTGTTTCATTTGAATACCATTCATAAAAGTGAAGGAAAAGCGTAAAACTTATGAAAAAGCTTGCAACCGCATAAACTAGGCAAGTACCTACAATTTGGATGCTTTATTTTTTATTAAGAATACTAACTTTTTGCCGTCAACAGAGGACATTATTTTTTCTTATCTTATTTTAGTTTGAAAAGAACTGGCATAAAGAAACATAATGTAAACAAAGGCAACCTTTTTCAAGGGAATACAAAGCTTTTATTTTGATGGTGTAATTTTATAGCCCAGCAGTTAGACAATGAGGGACAATCGTAATATTTTTGGTATTTGTATAATATTCGTACGGTCATCAAAACCTCTAGCGAAGTGTACGTGTACTTAAATTATAAATAAAATTTCAAAAAATTAGCTAATATTTTTTTCATTAAATATTATGAAATCTTTTCAAAAGTGTCATTCAGTCCACTTCCATTAACACAGTATTTATGTTGGTAACATTTATTGTAATTGGAAAACTATAAGTGTTTGTTTGAATGGCCAAAAGAAGAAAGAGGATAGCAAAGACGAAATAATATCAAAACTACACCGAAGCAAAGTGATACATCACATCGAACATTGAAATTGCAGTGAGTGAAAGAACACTCATTGAAAATTTGAGTGTTCTTATCATTTAATTTCACAAGATATAAACTACAAAATCTTTGTAAAAAAAATTCTGTTTTAACCTGCCTTGTATTTAGAACAGTGTTGTGATGCAGAAAAGAGTGCTTGTCTTGTTATTTAATTCTTTTCTTGGATATGAGTTGTATTGTTCCCTTCATCTAGCCCCAGATTGACTCAATAATCTTGTAATTTTATAGAAATAGCTTGTTATAATAACTTTTGAAGGTAGAATATATTACAAAAAATCTAAATGCACTTATTATGAAAAAGAATAAGTCAACGAAAAATAATATAAAAAGGCAACATTCGTTTCTCCGTTGTGACAGTAACCTTTTATTTTTCTGTGTCTTGCTCATTTTCATATTTTCATTTAGATTTATTAGTACTATCTTCTTGTTCGACAAATATCTTTTCTTTATTCAGAAACCTTTGATTGGTCAACCGTGAGACGATAGTGCCTTCTACTTTTGATCATTTCAAGAACCCTCATCGTGGGCAAAAAATACGAAAGCGATCTTTTCAAACATGTAAAATAACAATGCAAACGAATTGAGATTCTATTTTACCCGATTGTGACACATTGTGTTTTGCGTATCATTGTACAATTAGCGGAGATATGATATGATTTGTACCTACCTAAAATTATAATAATCTCTTTTTAACCGGTCTTCTCTAGGAAATATAATCTAAATCCCCCTCTCACAATGGTATCCATAAAGTTTAAAAAAAAAGCTTTAAGTATAAATGAAGGCCTGAAAAATTCGCTTGGCGATGTCGCGGAATGCGATGCGAAATTCAACACTTTTACATGAAAAGCGCCAATTTCGCCATTTTTGCAAGATAACATCAAAATCACGACAAAATTCTAAAACGCTAACATATCACCACTTTCCTTACATAATTTCTGAACAACATTGACTTCGAAATCAAAAAATAATAAAAAATTTCGAAGTAATGTTTTAAAAGAATATTTTGTCGGTACTTTTAAAAATTAAAACACGTAATTTTCTTGTCATGTTTTTGTTCTGTGTAATTTATTTTGCTCTCCTTTCTTTTCTCTTTATTTGCAATCATCCATATTTTTTGTACATTCTTGTTTTTTTTATTGTTTACTCTTGTTGTTGGTTCTACTTAAACTGTCTTTTTTATTTTATTTTATGCTGTTCTGAATGTGAAATTTATATTTTTGATATTAAAATACCTTTGTAAAATTGAACCTTTCACCTCCCACCTGGGAATTTAAAGTTCCTTCGGTCCTAAAATGCGTTTTGCAATTCATCAGGATTGCTCTACCAAGAAATAAAAAAAAAACAAAACAAGAAAAAACAAAATTAAAAATTATAATAATATCGTTAACCAAACAAATATTGTTCACCAAAAAATACGCAAATTTTGCCAAAAATAACGCGTGTATAGCTTAAAATAATGCGTTTGTAGCCAGAAATAACGCGTATGTAGGTTAGAAATAGCGCAATGTGTCAGGTCCTTACGTATCTATAAATAATCATGTGAGCGTGCAAAATACATATTGAAAAACTTTTGTTATTTAATCTTTCTTGTTATTGGACTTTTGTTACGCGAAGATTAGAAAATTTCTGGGACATTTAACAGATAATTTAGTTGATTTTCGTAAAACATTTCGACCTCATTTTGTTGTTTGTACGCAGCAATAACAGTATAATATCTTTTGTTAGTATAACAATTACTATAAATAGTATGATAAGGGTATCCATTTTATGTTAATAATATCAGAGTTACCAAGGACACAATCAAAACCGAAATTAGTAATTTTGATGATTGAAAGACGCGTCCGCGAGGAAACGTCTAATATTAATGGAAGAATCAATACAAATGAGATTTTGGCATCAAATCAGTGATAATAATATTACTTATATCATTGAAGATATTTTGATTATGGAGGTCTTATCAGATAGGAGATTTTTATCCGACAAATTACCGTAACTTAATAAAAGGAAATTGTGTGAGGGTCGGCTATCATTTTGCTGCCGAAAAGAAAGATATTTTTCATAATCAAAGTTTTAGCATGAAAAAAGTTAGATACCTAACTCGTTTTTGGTATAATTAGAAGAGATACTACAATTCAAAACTAGATGTGGGTGGCTGTTTGTAGTTTCTGAAGTATGCGGAAACGATCTGTTTTGTTATTTCATTAAGTGAACAATCTAATTTAAGAAAGTACAATAATATGTACATTTTTAAATTGCAACGATATACACTAAACAAAGTGTTATTATTATGTTTAAATCCTTCGAAAAAAACTGTAAAAAGTTCCAAAATACAGCTTCACAAACAACAACTTTTTATATTTGAACTGCATATTATTATTTTAAATAACTAACTTCGGTTGTAAACTTTTCCGATTCGATTTACTCCTCGATTTGCTTTGAATTTAAGTCATCATTTTAAGAATTTAAAGTTTTTGACGTGATAACGTCTTATAAATCGATGCTACACCGGCTGCATGTTCGAAAAAGCATGACTCATTGTCACGTTCCGCCTGAGCCTAGCGTGCGAGTGAGAGGGCGGAACAAGCGATAGAAAGGCGCGGTCGGCTTATTTTGGTTTCAGTCGCTCATAACCTGTCTAGCGAAACGCTACAATCGGCACAAAATATAATTTACGGCGCAATTCCTTTATTTTTAGACTTAGTATAAGTAGTAGGAAATATAGTACTAAGTCCTTAGCACGGAACTTTCTTAATCTTTCGTTATACAGATTGATATTTATTGTTATCAAGTTAAATTTGTAGAACTACTTACATAGATGTTAATTTATTTATTTAATAAAAATCAATTTGGAAGGCGGGATTGGCGCCAATCGGGAACAATTCTTTGGATAACCAATACCCCTGTCGCAGGTCTCCCTAAACGGTTCGTTACGTTAGGTAGCTTAGCAGGGGTGTCCGGATTCATGGGGTTTAGTTTGTCTAGGTCTTGGCGGCGGATGACCTGTATAGATTTTAATTTGTATATTCAATGATAATTCAATTTGGAAGACGGGAATGGGTAACCATTCAATGGATAACCAACACCCCCGGTTCCCCAAACGGTTCGTTACGTTTCGTAAGTTAGCAGGGGTGTCCAGGTTCACGGGGTGAGGTTTGTTGAGGTTGTTTGTTTGTGGAAGGCGGGAATGGGTACCGCCAACCATGAACCATTCAATGGATAACCAACACCCCTATCTAGATATCCTAAAACGGTTCGTTACGTTTGGTAATTTAGCAGAGGTGTCCGGGTTCATGGGGTGAGGTTTGTCTAGGTCTCGGCGGCGGATGACCTGTATAGATTTAAATTTGCACATTCGATAATAATTTAATTCGAAAGGCGGGAATGGGTATCGCTACCCGAGAACCATTCAATTGATAACCAACACCCCTGTCGTAGGTCTCTCAAAACGGTTCGTTACGTTTGGTAACTTAGCAGGGGTGTCCGGGTTCGTGGGGTGAGGTTTGTCTAGGTCTTGGCGGCGGATGACCTGAACACACTGAACCCAAGATTCCTATCTATCCCTTATACCATTTTCCTTCCCAGAACTCCGTCTCCTTCGTTTCCTTAAAAAGACCCTCCACATAGCCAAACCAAATATGATAGGCCCTGAGGGAAAATAAATACCCTCAAATCATATTGAGAGCTCCAGTTATTATAATTTTCCTCAGGAGGCTTTGAGGAAAATAATCTCTCTCAGAGCCGTGTCATCTTTGGGAATGCTGTGTGGAGGGTGTTTTTAAGAATAGGAAGTTCTGGAAAGGAAAAGTATATGAGGGGTGGGTAGGAATCTGGAATCCAGGAGTGACGGACGTATGAATCCATCCCTCCAACTGCTGTGCAAGGCGATGAGTCGAGAGAGAGCGGCTGGAAAGGTCTAGGTTAGGAGTAAGGGGTGGTCTAGGGGTGGGCTCTTGACTCGCAATCCAAAGGTCGCGGGATCGAATCCCGGCGCTAGAAAATAAATTTTGATTGATTTGTATTATTTCACAATTAATTCATTTTAAATAATAATATATAGTATATTTGCGGCACGTTCCAGAGTGGAAGATACTCTCAGTATCGCCCTGGAGTAAGACCACCATTCAGAACTGAAAAGTTGATTGAAATAGCTTTAGCCGTGTTTGGTGACCAGATCTGAATAATCATGTACTTTCCCACCTTCCTCTTCTCCATCTCCTTCCCCTCCCCACTACCTTCAGCCTCACAACATACCTCAATTGGGGATGCCATAGTCTCACTGGCTCCAGACGTGAGCAACTGAGGCTCTTGTGAGGTATTCGCATAAAAAATTGTTTGACCACCCTCAACCAATCTCTCTCGATCCGGCCCACCATGCAATAGGTGGGCAAACGCATTGGCAGCCAAGACTTAGTCAAACCTCACCCCATGGACCCGGACACCTCTGCTAAGTCACCAAACGTAGCGAACCACTTGGAGTGGGGTGTTGGTTATCCAATAAATGGTTCCCGGGGCGGCGGTCCTCATATCCTCCTTCCAAATTAGTGCTTATCAGCAATAGCCGTCAGGCTATTTCTGACAGGCATTATGGTAATAATAATTACATTCATTGTTTACAAACTAATCTGTTTTAAAAAAAATTAAATAATCAATTTATTGTATAGGCATTGAAACGTTTCTACTGCGGTGATGAGTAGTTAGGTAACAATACTCATTTGCCACGTCCTGTCGATTCGAAAGAAAAAGTCGGAAAGGTAATAAAACCGGGGCCACGCCCTTTTTCGTCCGATTTGATCCGGTTGTCCGGACGGCCGGCGCGGAAGGGCGTGGCCTATTTTTATTACCGATGCGGTTTTCGAATCGGATGTGTACGGGCTTTCATAAGAAATGTATGGCGCGAAGGCCTTTTGGTTATCTGATCAGACAATCGGATGGAAAAATCGGATGTACGCGCCCAGCCTATGACGCATCAATGCAATTTTTCATCAATGTTTTCTTATGACGTTATCACGTAAAATTATCGTCCGTAAACCGACTTTACAGACAACCAATTTTTTTTTAAGAATTCAGACAAGCGGTAGCGTACGTAACTATAATGTAATATTTTTCACGAAATTTTTATTTTTTTTTTTATCTTAAAAATGGTACATATTATAGTAGAACTGATCTTCCATTAAAAGCATTTGCTTGTGGATGGAAGAAGAGTTTACATTTTATTTATACATTTAAACAGACACGTGTTTCACATATATAATTAATACAGTTAATACAAACACATCGCAATCAAGACCCTTTAACTTTATAACGACCGTTTTCAAAAATGGAAGTTATTTTTCGAGAATTCAGAATATCCGTTATTTTATAGTTATTTTTCACTGATCCGGGTACCGCCGCCCCTGAACCATTTATCGGATAACCAACACCTCTGCCATAGGTCCCCCCAAGAAGTTTGCTACGTTTGGTGACAGAAGGGGTGCCCGGGTTCATGGGGTGAGGTTTGTCCAGGTCTTGGCGGTGGATGCGTCTGCCCACCAGCTGCAAGGCAGGCCAGATCGGGAGAGAGTGGTTGAGGGAGTCCCTGTGACTTCTACATCCGTACTCTCTCTCGAAACGTCACCCTGCGTCCTGATTTATACGTCCGTTACTCCTGGACACACCGACCCCCAGATTCCAACCCATACCTAATATCCTCTTCCTTCCCAGAACTTCCTCTTCCTCCTTTCCTAAAAAGACCCACCGCACAGCATCCCCATATATTTTTTTGTTGTTCTTTGCTTTGCGCATATTTTTCACCTGTTTTATGTATATACTTATGGGATGTACTAAGCGCCCCTCATTCTAGAATAAAATTATTTTTTATAATAATATAATTGCCAAAATTTTTTCTCTTCTTCAGAAGCAAACGCTTGTATTTAGAAGAGCAATAACTCCCAAGGAGCAATCAATTTGTTGGAGTTACTGATCATCTCCTTAATGATCATCTCCTTAATGATCATCTCCTTATTGATCTCTCGATTCTTTGACTATGATAAAGAAGCTTCTGTGCAATGATCACCAATCTAGCGGTCTCTCATTGTGCTTGACTGGAGTCTGTTAAAATAACTAGTTCAGTTATCAACTACTATCTGTGATACCTTGATTATTTAATATCGATTCGTACGGAGACTTGTGCAATATGCTCAGCGAAGTGAAATGTTGATGCCATAATAACAAGAACGAAAAAACATTATAACATAACAAGAACGTGCTTAAGAAAATTAAGAAATATTAAAATTAAGAAAATTAATAAATTATGAAATAGATTCCCTTACAGTGTCCTCTGTTCACATTTCCCATAGTTGTGTCATTAAAAAAAGTCTGCATTATTACGTTTCAATTGATTCTCAATCTATCTGCGACTCCATACAAATGCGTAAAAACTCAAATTATAATATTTAATTAACTTTGGTGCCTAAGTTTTGTGATTAAGTTTGGTTATTTAGTAGGGGTGCCCGGGTTCATGGGGTGAGGTTTATCTAGGTCTTGGAGGCGGATGACCAGGACACACTGAACCCCAGATTCCTACCCACCCATTAAACCATTTTCCTTCCCAGAACTCTCCTTCCCTTCATTTCCTTAAAAAACCCTCCACACTGCATCCTCAAAGATGACATAGACCCTGAGGGAAATTATTTTCCTCAGAGCCTCCTGTGTGGAGCTCATGTAAAAAAAAAAAAACTTAGACAGTATTAACGACTCTCAATCGAAAATTTTAAATAGAAAAAGTCACATACAGGAATCGAACTAGAAATAAGTGAAAATTGACAAAAAAAAATGTATTCATCGTGGACTTGCGGAAAAGTTAAAAGATGTCGCAAACTAAATAAAATGGATAAATTTTACCTAAGATACTTATCCTGTACAAAAAAATATATCCAAGACACTTATCCTGTGCAGTAAATTTTATCCTGGACAAGACAGATTTTCAACGCCCATTGTCATTTCCGTTAAGAGCAACATTCTCTCGTATAACGCCATTTTGTTGGATTCAATCAAAAAAATTATCTTTAAAAAGAGAATTGGCAAATCGTGCGAGGACGGGTTTAAATTGTAGCTATTATTAATTTATTTATTATTTTGATTTTTATTCTTGTAATAATAAAATTATATTTTCACTCATTTAACCAGAAATAATTCAATATATTAAACAAAACTTAACACCATAATACATCGCTACTCCATTTCATTACTCTGTTTATCAAGAATAAAAATTAACAATTTTTTTTTTAATTTTCCCACCTTTTTTTCATTTTTAATGTCGTTTGAGAAGCAACCATATAATTTGCCCCCCTCGTAACCAATGGATTGTTTACCATAGTTAGTGTGGATGGTGTTTAAATGTATGTTATCGTGTTAAGTGTTTGTGTACTTGGGATGTTTTAATGAATTCTGTGTTTGTACGTATTAGTTTATTGTTTATTTTGTTCATAAGGAGACATGTATTGTATTCATATAGTTACATATTATAATAACTATATCGATGAAACATTGTTTAAAATACAGACAAGTTTTCTCTAATAAAAAAATAACATAAACGCCTTCTTTTTACTCCACTTTTCAATTTATAATTTTTTTATTCAAATGTTGCGAGATTCGGCATCCGCCGCCAATCCAGGTCACCAAACATAGCGAACAACTTGGGGTGACCTATAGCAGGTTGGTTATCCAATAAATGGTTCCCGGGGCAGTGGTCTCATACAGAGAGATGGAAGTATCGTAATGCACTGACGGAAACTATGAAGGCGGCACCAATTAATAGATTCAAAATTGGAGGAGCCACGTTCAGCAAGAAAAAATAATACAATAATTTACAACCTAAAAAAAATAATAAATGAAACATAGTTAATAAAAATGATTTTAAAAAAATTCATCAATTGATCTCAAAAACGCGGATTTTTAAGTGGTTGATTAAAAAATAATGTAAAATGCATTCAAAAAGCGATTGACAGAGAGTGTTAAATCAAATTAATCTATATTCATGGAATACGCTAATATAAATGGTTTGCGCATTTGGCATTGAGTAATAGGTAGAGCATTTAATTTTAGCCACAACCGAAAAACACGTCGACATTATTTGAAACAGTCTGAGGAATATTGTATGGTGGGTTTTATTATGTTGGGGAATATTATATGATCACTACAAACAGGTAACTTTGAATTCAGCTTTATTGGGAAATTGAATTATAAAATGGCAATCATTTTTTAAAAAATATAATGACTTACCTAGTTGCTACATATAAAATTGGAACGAAAGCAACTTAAGCAATTCCATATAATTAGTGTTACAACCAGCTAACATGAAAAAACATTTGTGATAACCAGAGTTACCTTATAATATAATTAAACGATATCGTTTTTTGAAGACACCCACAAAACATATTTTCAAGTAACTTGTTAATTCCAAAGCGTTACGATTTTTCTGTTGGTAGCATTCATAGACAAGGAAATGTAGTTATTCTTTTAGTGTGTTACTCGGAACGCTGATTTCGGAGTTACCTTAGTTGCCCACTTTTTAACACGCACTTAAACAATGGGATTCTATAAAATTATCCATTTGCTTTCACCATTAAAAGTGAGGCATAATTTAATTGGCTACTTACACTTTTTCTTATTTCTTAAATTCGTAAGTTATCTTATAATTGTAAACCCATTTGGAATTGTAAAATTTTCAAAACTTTATTTACATCAAAAGATCTTTCCAAAACGTGGTTAAGAAAACAAAAACCTAGGCTAACTACCACTTTGTAAATTGCCATTTCAATAAAAGCGTTTAACACTTAGTGAGATGGGCAAAATATCATTACTGTAATCAAACCTAATATTTAAATATTGAAATAAATAAAATAAATTCTGAATTATTATTATTATTTAAACACCTTAGATACTCCTTAACTCTTGTATTAAATTTTTTAGAAGTCTTCCCTAAATAAAAAAGGTAATATTGTTACAGTTTATTATATTTGTTATCATATAATTAAAATGACGCCACGAAGTGAATTTGTGAATTTTTAAGAAATAATGTAAATTATTATTTGTCAAATTAAATAAGTTCGTGTTTACAAAATGCCTACAAACCTACATTGTATTTAATCTACTTGCATTTTCAGGTCGTTGCAGTGTTGCCAGTACAAAGCTTCGTAATGAAACTAGAGGAGGGTAGTCGAGTAATGCATGATAATTTATTCTAGTGCAGCACAAGTTTGCAAATAATTATGAAGTGCAAAACCAACTGCGAGCTCCGACCTGGCAATAAGTAAATACACTGATAAGTAGGAAAATAAATGCATTAAAAAGTTTTTTGTTGGCATAATTGGAAAATGAACACTTCCAGTAGTGCCACCGCATAAGTTATTTTTTGTCTGATACAATGCGCTGCACTCAAAAATCTTTGACCAAATACCCATTTTTATGGTTCGATAGAAAGCAGTCACTTTGCGGATTGACGTATTAATGTAATAAAACCATAACTTTGTTTATAACCACGAAACTAACTAATTTTTTTTTTTTTTGAAACTTTAATTTATTGAGACTGACCGACTTCGCTTAACACAAGCATCATCAGGGAACAAATTAAACTTCAAAAAATACATTGTGTATTTTTTTTTTGTTTAATTTGAGTTACACATACGTATATTGTGAGTGATAACAAAACAACAAGTAGAATGAAGGAACAGTGAGATAGTACGAAATTTAAAAAAAACAACATAGTAACAGAGAGAAAGAGACAGATCATGTGTACACGATGGATTTTCGTATTATATGAAAAGAGACAAAGCGTCAACTGAAGAGGTGATCAACGAGTGACGGCAAATTTTGAAAGTTTATGGGAAATATGTTTAATTTTGATTTTTTTAAACGCAAAGCACTCTTTGACAGGATCCAAAATTGCAAAGGATGTCCGCCACGGCAAGGAGATAAATAGAGGAAAGGAATAAAGGAAGACTTAATTATTCTAACTGTTCAGATCTAACCCATCTGTAATAACGATTTCAAACTGGAACAAGGTTGAACACGGCATGTTGTATGTGTGTAAGATAGCTGACCAGTAAAAGAGATTTTCTATAATAAGCATGAAGGACAAAAGCATTTTGAGAGATCTGTGCTTAGTTGACTGGACACTGGACAGAGTGGAGACAAACATCGCATCCTTAGGCACAAGGAACAGAAGTTAAACGGCAGGAGATCACCCGGAGTGGACGCATTATGTAGAAACAAGAAGGACTCGCTGAGTATTATAAATTTTTTATGTAAATACTGCACACATAATACGAGTACATCTGCCCAAAAGCAGTTGGAATCAGGCTTACCCCATTTGAGTGTGCTGATAGTGGGGAGTGAGGTAGGGAAGACGAAGATTGAGAAGTTCTTGGCTACTCAGATCTGGTCACTGATCAATGGCCATGGCTTAAGATGTTTCAAGCAATGATGGTGGTTTTTGCCAAGACTATACTCAGAGATGAACTCCGAGTGAAGATAATTTTTTTTTACATTAATATCGCACAAGAGTCCCAACTGCTCCCATCTGGAGCCAGTGAGACTATGGCATCCCCAATTGGAGTATGTTGTGAGGCTGAAGGTGGTGGAGAGGGGAAGGACATGGGGAAGTGGAAGGTGGGAAGTACCTGGCTATTCAGATCTGGTCACCAAACACGACTAAAGCCATTTCAAGCAACGTTTCAATTCTAAAAGGTGGTCAATAGGTCAACAGGGCAATATTGAGAGTATCTTCCACTCTGGAACGTGCCGCAAATATACTATATATTATTTTTAATTAATAAATTGTGTAACTACGCTAATTGAACAAATAAAATTTATTTGCCACGCCGGGATTCGATCCGCCGAGATAATGAAGCCATTTCAGGATTGTTTTAATCTCCATTACAGGATTGTTGACTGGCTTTAACCACATGTATTTTGTCCTATGTTGCTAGGCGTATTGATGGATTTTTAGAGCTCACAAATTACTGGTGCTTCAAAATTTACTGAAGCTTGATTTAACAAAGTTCTTAAATAAAGTACCCTTATGTATGCGCATTGCTCATGCAGCCTGCAAAGCACCTATCGGTTTGCGGCTTGGCAGCGAGTCCTTCGTTAAAGTTCGACGCCCACCGTTTATTCCGGATTGAGCATTTTCATCCCTTGAAGTTTCATCCCACGTCACGTACTTTTCCTTAATAATAATAATGAAGTATTCTTGCACTAGCAATACGTAGATGATATTCAATATATTATCTATATTCTTATCAGCTAAAACATTATTCATAAGAGCTGCGCAAAGGACTTTTTATTCAAACCTAAATTTTGGATTTGATGCTAAAAAACACAAAAAAAATTGAATTATTTGTTTTAAGGTATTGCAAATATTTAGTCCGGACGTTTGCTATATTTTATTGTTGTTTAATTACAAAATATAATAGGCCAACTAATAATTCGATTTTTCATGATTTAAGAGACATCTTTGGCAATTATTAGTGAAATAATAATCATTATTAAAAAAAAATATTTAGGTTAATACGTAAATATAATGAAATAATATTTTTTATAATTTTAAAGAGCATTTTTATGTAAATACTTAAATTAAAATTAAAAATGATCGATTTACGTTGGAATACGAATTTGTCGGGCACAAAATAAAATTTCAACCCAATCAAATAAAGGTTAATTAGCGGTCCCTCGTGAGCCTACCTAAGCTTTAGAGTAATGTAAGAAACTCAAAACATCGTACTGGTGAAACACCACAATTCAATACAATTGTTTTAGCACGGACACTTTCCCTTCATCCTCATCCCCATCTCCTTCCCCTTCCAATCTTCAGCCTTACAACATAATCCAATTGGAAACGCCGAGACTTATTGGTTTCGTAAATTTCGACTCTTATAACTTATATCAAATTGAACTCATAAATTTCCAACATAATGATTTTAACATTAGCTCCACATAGGAGATTTGGGGATACTATGTGGAGGGTCTTTTTAGGGAAGGAAAGGAGAGGAAGTTCTGGGAAGGAAAAGGGTGTGACGGGTGGATAGGAATCTGGGGGTCAATGTGTCCAGGAGTGAATGAATGAATCCATCCATGCAATCCACTGCGGTGCAAGGCGACGAGTCGAGAGTGTCGGCTGGAGAGGTCTAGTTAAGTCTACCTCAACCAGCCTCCCCAATTCGGCCCACCACACAGTAGATGGGCCGCCAAGATCTGGACCAATCTCAACCCATGAAAACAGGCACCCCTACATAGTCACTAAACGGTGTGAACCACTTGGGATGACCTATGGCAGAAGTGTTGTTAAACAAATAAATGGTTCCCGGGGCGGCGGTACCCATACCCGCCTTTTCAGCGTATCCCTCGCCGTACATTTCAAATGGAAATGTATGTTATTGTATACATCATGAACGTGAGCGAACGCTATTGTGAAATAAACCAAATCTTGAGAGTACGGCGTTGGTGTGAGAGCGGCATTACGCAGGTTTTAAGTGTATCAAAGTATGTATTATTTGAACCACCCTGGTCCAAAATATCCGGCTGCCACCAAGGCGTCATGAGTTCACGTCCGACGTTTTACCAAAGTACTACCTTCTGAAACTTCACTAGATGCAGTGCGCAGGGTGAAGATTGCTTTGACGATTGCCAAACTCTGACAAAAGAGGGCGCTAGCTTAAAAAGAAATGATGCACCGAATGTGCTCGAAGACTGTAGTTTATCCTGAGATACCAAAAAAGTTCAAACCACCCGACCTAATATAACTATGATCCCTGTGATGGGAATGTTGTGAAATTGTTGCGAAAAAGAAAGGTGAATCTGAAGAGAATATATTACGTTTGGAAAGTTGATTACATTACTCTGTTCCAATCGGCTTTGGAAGCCTTCGAATCCATTTCATCGCGAAATTCACTAAGGAAAAGAAAAATTGTTCTGTTAAATCAAAAATAAATTTGCAAGACAATGCGAGATTCTAACAATTTTCAAGAAAATTGTTTTTTCACTCTTACCTGTAAATAGAAAATAATTTTTTTTTTTTTTTAATTTTGAAGTTTCATTAATTTAATTCCCAAAAAACAATAAAATAACTGTCATTTACTGGCACATTTTAAAATGTTTATTTCTTTGATTTATGTTTACTATCACATGTATTAGACATTTATATTATAAAAAAACATCATTCAAGAAATTCTTAAAACATCAAGACCAAAAAATTCAATTTTTAAAATTGATATTACCTATAACCCCATTTTCTGCAAAACATGAAGGTCTAATTTACAAGATGCAATTATTGCATGATTACTTTTTTTTACATTAACTCCACACAGGAGGCCTGAGGAATATAATTTCCCTCAGGGCCTATGTCATCTGGGATGCTGTGTGGAGGGTCTTTTTGAGGAGAGGAAGGAATGAACATTGGTCTTTAAGAGACCCATGTTGTAGGAGAGAGGAAACACAAATGCCTGCAAATCGTTTTTTTTACATGAGCTCCACACAGGAGGCCCTGATGAAATGAATTCCCTCAGGGCCTATGTCATCTTTGGGGCTGCTGTGTGGAAGGTTTTTTTACGGAAAGGAAGGGGAGGAAAATTCTGGGAACGAAAAGGGTTTAAGGGGTGGGTAGGAGTCTGGAGTTCAGTGTGTCCTGGTCATACGCCTAGACAAACCTCACCCCATCAACCCGGGCACCCCTGCTAAATCACCAAACATAGCGAACCACTTGGGGTGACATATGGCAGAGGTGTTGGTTATTCAATAAAGGTTCCCGGGGCGGCGGTACCCATTCCCGCCTCCCAAAGTGATTGGAGCGGAACCTACGATAATCACATGAAATGCCTGGAAATTGTACAAAAATCTATTATCAAGATTGCGTATAATAATATAAAATAATGTAAAAAAATAACAAATACAACTTACCCCTCCAAACAATTATTTAAGGAAAGTGATATTTTTGACCTACGACAAACCTGTAGCATTCAATGTCTAAAATTAATGTAAATACATGCGTCCAAACAATTTCACAAAAAAAAACCGTTTAGCCAAAGACATGGATGGCACTTGTGAATATATTACAAGATTGGCCCAAAGGGACGTTAATTTCATTGCCTCTAAAATGTATATTTTACTACTTACTATATATAATCTTTAAAGTCCACAACCATCACCTTACCACAACACCAAATCATGGCTAAAATTCATTGAAATCGATATAATTTTGTAGTACATATTTGCTCCTGAACAAAATATTTCCATTTTCTTTTAATTTAAATTTTATCTCGCTTGTAACTTCATTTTACGTCATTTTTCCTAGAAAGTAAGACTGCGTAAAATTTAATATTTTGTATACAAATTTAAGATCTCAATGCTTGCAAATATATTTAAAATTATTATTATATCCACGTACAGACTTTTCTTTGTGAGATTTTTTTGATTACACTTAATTTTTTTATGTTTCCTAGTATTTTTGTATATTTGTTGTAATTTCATTTTATAACTGTTAAAATGTAATTAAAATTATCAATACATATTTTTTAAAGCTAAGATTAAGTACTCTAGAAAATTTCACATTCAATTTTCTTAATTATAATTTGTTCAAAAACCTTCAACAGGATTTTTTTAGATTATCGTGAATAACTACTTCCCAAAATTTCGCGGTGCGAGCGTGGTTCGTGATGTGTAAGTGCTGTTATTATTCAACTTAATATCTTTAGTGGACATAATGCTGTGGATTTACCAAGAAAAATTGATGGATAGTGGCAAAGGAAAAGATAAATTAAATTATGATTTAGTGTTATAACAACACGTTGCATTAAGTATACGTTCACCCACATATGAAATGTGGGACAAACACATTTTTCTTCGCCATGGGAGATAAAAGCCATAAGTGTCTAGTAATTCGACCTTTCTTTCCCCTGACTTCGTGACGGCCGAAGTCGCTAAGAACATTATTCTCGTCTGATCAGTTTTGTAAAAAGTGGTGTTATTAATCCGATGAACGAATACCGTCGTAAACGCATGTTGGTATTTTAACACTATCCACTCAGAATATATTTATTGAGAATGTGAACGTGCCGTTATATTTGGGACATTTACTTATTGTGTATTATTTAAAAATAATCAAAACAGTGTGCACAAATTATTTTTTTTAATCTTCTGAAGTGCTTATTTTTTAAAAGATATAATCATCTATTTTTAATACGCACACAAAACACTAATAATTATGAACCTTTTTTATCATCCCACACACAATTTTTATTTTCATTTCTTACAATTATTGTGATTTCAATATTTTCCTATACATTCAAAACAAATAATAATAAGAGTAAAATATGTGTCGACTTAATTTTTTTGTTTAAGAAATTTGATCGCACAGATATATTATTATGTACACATTGGAAGTTACCCACCATTTACCCGCCCTGGTGTAAGTAACATATGGTTACTCCTTCAAGGCTCTCGCAAGATACTAATTATTTTTTTTAAACGAAGCTACATTTATTTATTTTGAACGAATTTAGATCTCCAGTGTCCCTGCATACGTTGTTAGTAAGCAGTATGCAAGTGCTTAACAGGAAAAACAAAATGCAAAATTATGTTAGTAAAGCAAATGTGAATTAAACAGGGCAAAATAAAAAAAAATCATGAGACTCCGTGTGGCGGCATTGCATCGTGTAAAAAACCTGCAAGCACCTGTATAAAATGGAGAACATAAAAAATATAATAAATCTCAATAGGCAAGTACTAACAAAAATGTGAATGGCATTCGGTCTGACCATAAACCACACTTATATTCCGTGTCCCTTAACCAACCACTCAGTGAAGCCTCAAAGAATGTTAACTGAATATTTGGGGTAAAATACCCGAAGACTAAAAGAAAATTCAGCATTGAGTAATCAGAGGCAAGACAAAGGACAGTCAATATTAAATACTGCACGTATGTACACAGACTATATTAAATACTGCACATAAAGGCATCTGCGGCTCTTCGGCTCTTCAGACATCAATTGCAATTTCACTTCTACTCAACCAGCCTTGTGAGATGAAGCCGCCAAACGATTATTTTTTTGCATTCTGAACACAAAACTGGTTTTAATTTAATAAGAAATCTATGCTGGGGTGAGGTAGGTTTGTCTAGGTCTTGAAGGCGGATGACCAGGAAACACTGAACCTCAGATTCATACCCACCCTTTAAACCCTTTTCCTTCCCAGAACTCTCCTCCTCTTCGTTTCCATATAAAACCCTCCACACAGCATCCTCAAAGATGACATGGGCCCTGAGGGAAATTATTTTCCTCAAGGCCTTCTGTGGTATGGAGCTCATGTAAAAAAAAATGCGCGAGTCTGTTTATAGAAACATTTAAATGGGCAGAAGTGCGATATTGTAGTAAGAATGTAGATAACACAAAGCAAATTGTAATTATTATCCCTCCACGTTTTTACCACAGTACGATTACAACCCCCCCCCCCCCCCCCCCCCCCTCCCTTATTTTTTCCTATTTTCAATGGAAAATTGTTAAATGATTGTTTTTAATGAATCATCATTATTATTTACCAGATACCGTTTTTTTTATATTTAAATTCTCAATAAACAGCTTACGAAACAGTGTTTTGTATATCATTCAATTTTTTTTTCTTGAAACGTGATTTTTCATTTTTGAGACATGACATCATTGCCTCGCAATTATCACACATACAATAAATGGCTTAATTTTATTTTCCTGGATAATGTACAATACAAACCGCCGTGTGATAAAAACCAGACGGTACCATTATAAACGTCAATACGCTAATAAGCAAGTAGGGATGATAATATTCAAGTTACACAGCCATAAATAAGAGATTAGTTTGGTAGACCCGGTCATGGGGGGAAGCTAGAGATAAACTCCTAAGTTTTGATTGAGTTAACACAAGTGGTTTTATGGTCTTGGCGAGTTGTTGGAGGACTCCTAGCTCCTAGTTCAGGGTAGTTGGATTTGCATAAATACAAATAATTACAAGAAGCGCTGTTAAATTTATTTGACTCCCCTTCTGCGTCGTAATACTTGTGGTAATTTACTACTAGAGTTGTGCAATTAAAGCAAGTTTTATGATGTTTTATTAATTTTTTACGTTAGCCTCTCACTATAGTTCTTGAGGAAATCAATTTCTCTCAGGACCTATGTCGTCTTTGGGGATGCTGTGTGAAGGGTATTTTTAGGAAAGGTAGAAGAGGAAGGTCTGGGAAGGAAAAAGGTATGAAGGGTGGGTAGGAATCTGGGGTCAGTATGTCCAGAAGTGACGGACGTATGAATCCATCCCTGCAACTGCGATGTATGGTGATGTTCTGTTGAGAGAGTACTGTTGGACAGATCAAAAGTTCTCCCTCAACCAGTCTCCCTCGATCCAGCCCGCCACGCAGTAGGTAGGCAAGAGGAAAAACCTCACCCGGGCACCCGTCGGGCACCTCTGCTAAATCACCAAACGTAGCGAACTACTTAGGGTGACCTACGCAAACGTGTTGATTATATAATTTCCATGGCGGCGGTACCCATATTCGCCTCCCAAGTTGTTTCGAAAAGAGTTTCAAAAAATTAGCATAGACTCGTGAAAAATCGCGAGATAGTAAGAATGAGATCGTCTTCTATTTTTTTATGAAAGAGTAAAATTAGTTTTTCGATATTACCACAAATGACAAATTTATGAGCTTTTAAGTGAACTTGGGTAAAACGTATGCAATGGTGTCTCGTGATGTCACAAAACATGATTAAGCTTAGTTCATAATTCGAAAAGTAGCATTGCAGTACCTCAGCGCATGAACAGGCCTCAAATATAAAAATTCTAACTTATATCTTATGTCGGTACTTATTCGGTATTTTCGACGGACACGATCTTATTATCGACAGATCTGAAAGTATTTTTAAAATAAAATATTTTTCTCACCATTATGGCCTTTCAAAATACGATCAAAAGTTCTCTTTCGTATGAAAAAAATAACTACATCAAATACAATGTAAAATAATTTCGATGCCTGGTGCCTACTTTTTAGCTTGAGTCAGTATTGCCACAATCAGTTCCAATTTTAAAAATTAAAACATATCACAAAGGTTATTAAACCAAAGTTACAGAGGATTTTTTTTATTTTAATTTTTTGAGTAAAACCTCAAATTGTATTATTTAATAAAATGAAGAAAAGGTTAAAGATATTTGAATTGGATATCGAAACCTTGGCGCAGTGGTAGCGCGTTTGCCCGGAAAGCGAGAGGTCCTGGGTTCAAGTCCCAGAGGTGCCAATATCTTTTACTGATTTTTCTGTTTTCAGATTTTCGATTGAGTTTCGCTTATACTGTCTTCATTTGATTAAATATTACACAGAGGATTTTATAAAAATATTTTTTAAATAATAATTCTGTCAATAAATACAGTACCACGCATTAGAATGAAATCTTGTATTTTACATAAAAAGAATGTTTTATTTTATATCATTGGCGTGAGATGAAGTTTTCCCTGTTTTAAAATCCTTAAAGGGGATTTACATTTACCTAAAGCTAATAATTTTCTACGCGGGTATACTTAAGATAAACATTATTTAATCAATGTGAATAATAACTTTGAACATGATGTTGGAAATGCAAGTAGTAGAGCAATTTTCGTTTGACCCAATTCCCACGTTAAGTCACATTCAGTAGCTGAATCCGATAACTTACCTTTTGCGTTGGGTAACTGGAAAGCTCTTTCCGAATTCACATAAATTTAATATTAAAAACCCCTTTCAATTTGTTCCAAAGATATCATCTTGTTTAATCAGATCTTGAGTAAGCCATAATTGAGATCCTTTCCGCGAAATGGACAAAAACCCAAAAAACAATAAGAAAATTGATTTAAAAATTTTAACACGCAGTTTTGCCAGAAAAAAATTAATATCGTTGCCAAAACTTTGTGGTGGGTTGATAATCTATTTGTTATGGATAATTTAGTTCATTAATTACGGTTTTTAGTGAATGGAAACTAATGTGAAATATTTCTGGATGATACTTTTTTTTTTTTTCATGGCTTTTCACACAAGATGATACGTATTCAATATCAATTACCTTTATTTTCAAAATTAGAACTACCACAATACAGGTATCAAATTAATATCATGAATTAATAATTATTTAAAATGAAAGTGGTGTGTTATAGAAATAATAAATCTTTATTCAAAATGTGTATAGATGTGTTATTGAAACAGCGCGCGGTTTCACTCTACTAGGTCCAGTGGACACACTTTCCCGGCCCGTTAATACATGTTTTTGAACGGCTGTCCCTTTTTTGTAGGGCTCTATTTATTGTTTATTTAGTACGAATGTAACTTGTCTTTTATTTTTATAATTATCTTTATTACAAATTTTATTATTTCTAATTTTTTATTATGCTGTTTAATCAGAGGTAAAGTCACAAGGAGGAAATCCTTAATTGGTTTTATTTTGTCTATACAAACAAATACAAACTGAAAAAATGTAAACGGTCGATTTCCAGAAAATAAATAAATAATTTCATCGGACAGATGATGTTATTTTTCAAATGTACAAACATTTGACAGGAATATTTTTTTCTTTTATATTTTACATATATTTCAGCTTCAAAAATCCTACAATTATAATATCCCGAGATTTTTCCGTCTGCACTAGTCTAGTGTATTAAGTAATGGATGGAAAAATAAATTAAATGTCAATATCTCACTTGCGTCTTTATCTTTCTAATACGCAATGTGTTCCATTAATAAAATGAAATAAATACTAGCAGTTAAAAACTCACAAACTTTCATCCATATCCAGCCTTGGGAGATTAATAAAAGTCCAAATCCAAGACTACTTATGCCAGCCAGCCGATGTTCCTCGTGCTAGCTGTTAACGTAAGTGGCGCCATTTTTTAGCAGTATTAGCTACTTGCTTTAATTCGATTCTATTACCATAGTAGCT
Organism: Glyphotaelius pellucidus; assembly: GCA_936435175.1. Classification (NCBI taxonomy): domain Eukaryota; kingdom Metazoa; phylum Arthropoda; class Insecta; order Trichoptera; family Limnephilidae; genus Glyphotaelius; species Glyphotaelius pellucidus. The sequence goes on from OW386545.1 coordinate 16,971,865, forward strand.
TAAGTCACAAAATTCACGTTCACGGATGGTTTACTTGGAGTTGTATTCGCAGTTGGATTCTTAAGTTTCAACCGTAGTCGCTAGGGTATTAATAATGTCAGATTTCCAGTTTGAAACGTGAGCGTCACAAAATTTTCAACTAAAAATTCAAATACCTATTTAGTAATAAAATAGTACGAGATTAAAATAGTGCTGAAAATGGGGCGAAGCCGAGAAGAAATGCAGAGAAAAATCTACAAACTGGAGCAAATTTTTCTATTTTCTAGGAAGTTATTGTTATTTATTATTTCTCGTGTTCATATTGCAAAAACACTCCTGGCAATCATTAAAACAAAAAGAGAACGTGTTAATTTCGGTAAAAAGTAAACATAAATTTTCTCTTCAAACAAAGTTTCCTAGAAGCTGTGCCAGAGCCCGCGCTTGTAATCTTCAGGGGGTTTGCGTATCTCAAATTAATATTCTTGCGTTGCACAGTGTAAATATACCGCTATGAGTTTTTCAGTACCCAAGAAAATTAGATTACCTTCTGCAATCCGCGATTTCTATCCGACACATAAAAATTTCGCCCGGGGCGCAAAAGTTTCTCGAGAATTAATTATATGGTGATCTTACATTTACGCTAACATAAGGTTCTTATTTATACGGGGAGGTTATAAGACTGAACAAACTTAAACATCTCATGAGTTGTAAAAAGCACTTAACCCTCCGATAAGCGACATTATTATATTTTAAAATATATGTATAAAAAAATGATTAGTAATATTTGGTATCAATTTGTGAGATTGTATATTTCGAATACATAACATAATATTGAAAACAGCCAAAGCTGTTCGGTATGAAGATATGTGCGTACCTATGGATTGATGGCCCATTTTTCCATGCATGTGGAATTACTAACTGTCGGGACAGAGCGACTACGAATGAACGACTCTCGTAAGTCTTTCGTTAGGAACTGCCAAACTCAACTCAATTTAATTTTATTAAAAAAAAAAACCTCCACACAGCAACCCCTAAGATGTCATACGACCTGAGCAAATTATTTTCCTCGGGGTCTCCTATGTGGAGTTAATGAAAAAATAATATTTAAACATTGCATTGGATTCTAATTTACATGAAAGTGCTTGTAAATTAACTCCTTCATTTCATTTCACTACCTACTTCAATAGTTTGAGCTATATATAGTGTGCAGATGGCTTTATCAGTAGCTTTAAATAGTAGTTTCAAAGAGTTCCGACAGGTGTCATTAAAATATGTTAAGAGATAAAATACGACCTTGTCGACCGGCAGATTTTAAGAATAACTATTAGAAAGCAATGGCCTCCTCGCTGTTCCAACGTTCCTCGTTTCCGATTGTCTAGAATAAAATACAAAGTTCTTGTTTTATTGAAATGAAACTTCTTTAGCGTCGTTAGTGATTAGAATTTCGTATAAAACGGAAATACGCCACTAAAATTTATTATATAACAAGTAGTTTGTTCTAATATAATGCGCTAAATTCGCACCTCGACTAGACCCTCCTGTAGCGCAACGGCTAAGGCGCCGGACAAATCCAAGCGGCTAGAGAGACATAAACATTTTTCTTTTCGTAAATAAATATCCAATCTTCAAACCACTTTAAAATAAACATGCAAAAGAAAAGAAATCGACATCCAGCGACTTTCTAGTTTCCCTTCTACCGCGTGCGAATTACACACTCTAATTTTTTATCAATCCGAGATCATCGTAACGATTACAACATAACACCATTCTGCGTAGACCTTTATGCACAACTGTAGACGACAAATCAAATAATATCTCTTCGGTACCGACGAGAAGGACCGATCTCTAGGCCAAATAAAGGAATAAGTCATTGCACTTCAATGCCAACAAATCAAACCTGTCCCTCGCAGTCTTTGCACCAAACGTTAAAACGAGAATTTATTTATAAAAATATTACATTCGACCTTTTTCAGATATGAGCCATAGAATAAATAAGAACACAAGAAATGTGATGTGGGCCGAGGTTCGTAGAAAATATGATAAAAGCATTTTCTACGAACCTTGGATGTGGACATGTTTTGTTATCAAGTCTTCGCTTAAATTTCGAATTCAGGAATTCGATCTCAGAAAAAAATTTAAGTAATATTGCCAGGCAGTAAAAGAGAGATAGTATACGCAATGTTGATTAGCTGTCTCGGCCAATGCCCAAAGTCAAAAGTACCTACTATGTGTATGGCGACATTCAAATCTACATGGAAGACTATTCTATTTGAAGATGTGTGTATTATAAATTCAGTGGGGTAAATTCCGACCAACTTATCTTGTAGGCACATGCAACATAAATTATTATTGTTGAAATAAAAAAGTCATTAAAAATAAATAAAACTAATTTACTTAATAAACAATTAGATTTGTCCAACAGCCCCATTTTTTTAATATTTCCACTAGTCCCGCCCACTTCCACCCCTCCCTCGTAGCCACCTCCCCTCCTCGCCACCACCTAAGTTGATGTTCTTTCTCCCTCTTCTAATTAACATGTAATACCTGAATATCTGTATTATGTTTAGTATATTTTTATTCTTCCCTGATGAAGGTTCAGGTTGAACCGAAACTAGTTGGATAAGAAAATAAAAAAGTGGAATTAAACAAAGTTATATCATCGTGTTTATTATATTATTGTTGTTGTTAACATATTTTCGATACAACTCGTTTCATACATCAATGGAAAAGAGACTAAAGAATGTGTTAGCCTTTTTGGTTATATTTGGGAAAAAATCTTTTATTTATTTATACTAGACTTTTACAGATGTTCTCACTCACATGAGAACAATCCATTTGCACATAGGTGCAAAAAATTACATAAATCATATCAGACAAAGCAAACATCTAAATAAAGATTAAAAAAAAAACAAATTAATAAAAATTATAAAATACACAAAAGTTCACCCAAATGACAAATAATACAAAGAGAAGCAAGAGACACGAGAGACACAAGAGACACAAAAGACACAAGAGACGCAAAAGACACAAGAGACACAAAAGACACAAGAGACGCAAAAGACACAAGAGACAAAAAGTCACAAGAGACATGAGAGACACAATTAGAAACACAAATGATACATAATATAAATAGCACAACATATTTTTTAGCAATCGCAGAGCATTTTTTCTGAATCCATATAGATAATCGACAAAACATCTACTTCGCACACTCTACCTAATTATATTATAGTCGATATATTTAGGTCACAGGGCTAAAATAGGCGATATTATTTGTAAATGTGTTCAAGTAAAACATTTAATGGCGTCTTAAACAATGGGAATTGAGAACGTTTATTTTAATATAATAAATAATGTAGTTAAAAGTGGTCGTGAATTATTTTGTGTATACATATTAGAACAGTAAATTTCCTTTTAACTTGTAAGTGTTTTAATTTTAAGGTATTCAAGCCTCGCGCGTTTGAATTAAGATGTTCATTGAATTCACATTTGAAAGATAATAGTCTTAGCATTTTTTTAGCAATGTTTCCATATTTGCAGTATTGTGGATTCCAAATGATCCTTCCATATTCAAGTTTACTTCTAATTAAGACATTGTAAAGGGTTAGAATAGATTGAGGATCTTTGAAAGATTTATAAATTCTGTTAATAAATCCCATCATTTTAAGTGATTTGCACGTAATGTCGTTAATGTGTACATCAAATATTAATTTAGAATCAATTCCTAGATCTCTTAAGAAGAATATCATTGATAACATTCAGCGCCCTTGAGATGATTTTTCATAAAAATGGCGCTTTATAAATAAGCCAAATTTTATAGACAAAATTCTTTATAATTCTATTTCGAGTGAAGTTTAAAGTGTAACATTATTCAGCCTTTAACGGCATATCATTTACAATACACCAGTTATTGAGTTTATTGGGGTCATTTTGGAGCAGTTGATGATCTGAAACAGACTTAATTTTACGAAAAATTTTAAGATCATTGACAAAAAAAGCATAATAATAATAAAAGATTGATTTTGAACCAAGGTCATTTATGAATATTAGAAAAAGCAGAGGACCAAGATTTGACCCATGCGGTACACCAGAAGTTACATCCATAGGACATGATATAAACACTTGCATAAATATGATTTCACCCAGTGTAGTAGGTCTCTATGTATTCCTAATTTGGTCTTTCCGCTTTAATTAGGTAGTTAACTTTATCAAAAGTTTTTTGAAAATCAGTATGAATTGCATCTACTTGTAATCTTTCATTAAAAGAGATATTATTTTAATTATTATTGAATTTCATGACTCTATAAGCCTGAGCATATAAATAGCCCTAAAATTTCTAGGCCGTTAAACCCTTAAAAAGTGATGTATGAATTTACTTCGCGTACAAAATATATAGGTTATTCCCAATCGCCTAAAAACCTGTAAAGCTAAAGTCTTCCTACAAAAGCGGCTCTTTTAGATGCCATCCACATGTTAAGAAATACCTCACAATTAAATATTTTAATAATTAATATTTCGTGGTAAAACAAATTACGATTCCTAAGATGACCCGACGAGAGCAAAATTTACAATGTATGAATTTTAGGTGAGTTCTTCTTGTCACAAGAACAAATTATTTTAAAATTCAAATTTTTATTGAAAAGGATAATTGCACGCCATCTGTATTACACTTCAAAGAGCATAAATTGTTTAATGTCACAATACGCAGAGTCACTTTTGATGATCAAAAATAACATTTATTTATTTAAAATTACTTCGAGAACTAAAAGAAAGTACGTATCGTGCTGCACCAATGACCGTGTTACCAGTGGACTTGAAAGAAAGTCATCGATCCCATCAACCCTTAATGGAGAAAAGGTAACCTCGAAGGAGTTCAAACACGAGGGGATTTAGAGATTGCACTTTGTCGATGCTCCTTATAATATAACCTTTGATAACCAGCTATGGAAAATATTTAAATAATTACTTCTCAAAACTAATCACTCTACAGGTTAGTGATCGATTGCTCCAGAGCCTAGAATCCCGATATTCCCAACTGAGCACTGCCGGTTTTTTTTTATTAATTTTATTTTAGTAATGTTCTCATCAAAGTTTCAACATTGCTTATTAATTATAACTTGTTCACTACATTTTCTCTGGCTGAATGTGGCTCCTACAATACAACTTGATTTTACAAATTGGTGTAGACTTAAAGGTTTCCGGTAGCGTATTATGATGATATCTCTAATTTTCGTACTGACAGTTCGTGGTGAAATTCCATTATAATAATATATGAAAACAATTTTAAACTTTGTTAGCGTCGACGGGCGTGCTGATGCTAACGGCAGGGTTGGAGAAAGCTCCCACATATTTAATACAATTAGCTGCTGTATCTGCCCCAAATAAAATCTAGCTCAGGATTCGGTGCAAGCAGGATCTCGTAACCTCAAGGCTAGTGCTTGTGGTCCGGAACTTCACGCTTCTCCATTCTCCCAGGGCCTCCCTCGTCAAGCAAAACACGGTAGGTTATCACATAAACAGTTTATTCAATTCTAGGAGACACAATAATATATAAAAAGGAACGATCCTAGCTGAAAGTTAGTTTGAATGTCCGTCTCTCTTCTCTATCACGCGTGGTTAGGGTTAATACATTTAATTGCACACAAAGGGTAGCATGGTAATTGACTCACGTTTGGTTTATGGGCCAACAGCGGCTTCACGCGCTTGATTCTCTCAGTCTACGCACCGTCCATCGGGGAACGGAAGCGCACAAACGGCGTAACTGAACTGGTGTCGCCCATGTTCACGCGAACGTGGGCCCTGTAAGCTCGCTTGCTGAAGACTGCCGGCTTGCCGTGAGCGGCGCGTCTAGCGGCCGCTCGGTTTGTCGCTCGCGGGAAGGGGTAGTGCGCGCGCCTCTATATTGGCGGTCTATTTTGTAACGTAACACTTCCCCCCTCGCCGCAATAAAAGCGACGTGGTAATGGAGCTGTAGGACTAATAAATCCTCTTACCTTTTCAGCACTTGTGCCAAAAACATTTAAGAGAAACGAGGAGAGAGAGAGAGAGAGAGAGAGAGATTCCTAGCTGGAGAATAGTTATGAACAGAACACAAAAGAGGAGATACATGGTGTAACAAGGAATTGTCAATAAAAGTATATAAAGGCAGTGGCATACATAAATACAGTTGCAAAGAACAAGGATCTGTTGAAGAAAGGTACAAGGGTTATGCAGTGATAGAAAAAAAAACTCTAAAATTGTATCATTGGTCTGTGAGCTAATGTTTGCGAACGTGGTTTGCGTAGGATGTCTGGGGTGGTTGAACGTTTCACTGAAGTTACAAGGTTACTTTGTCACAGTAACCTGGCCCATTTGAGATTACACTCAAGGGACACTAGGGCCTTTAAGAAAATTTACGAGGAAGAGAACACATGATGAGGCTTCTAGGTGGTGTGGAGAGTTCTACCTGTCACAGAGGTCGAAAGGGTAACTGCTTCCGGATCCTGTGGGTGAGCCAGTACGAAACCATTGAAGTACTGGAGAGTGGAATCGCAATTGGTGGCTGGTACACTGGTTTTTGTATGTAGTGGGATTGTTTTGTGAACAATCGTTGGTATTGTCACTTGCGCAAGGGCACAGGAGCATCAGCACAATGGCAGTAGGGCATTTGCATTATGCAGCAGGAACATTTGCATAATGGCAGCAGAAACATTTGCACAAGGGCAACAGGAACATCAGCACAATGGCAGTAGGGCATTTGCATTATGCAGCAGGAACATTTGCATAATGGCAGCAGAAACATTTGCACAAGGGCAACAGGAACATTTGTATTATGCAGCAGGAATATTTGCATAATGGCAGCAGAGCATTTGCATTATGCAGCAGGAACATTTGCATAATGGCAGCAGGAACATTTGCACAAGGGCAACAGGAACATTTGTATTATGCAGCAGGAACATTTGCACAAGGGCAACAGGAACAGGAACCAACCTAGAGCTGGCGTGCTCGGGTTTGTTTTGAGTGTCGGTTCTTTGTGGTGATACAATTCGCAACTACACGCACGACTCACACTAGGTTATGTTAGATGCGGTCGGGTGCTTTTGGTACGCAGGGATTGAAGGCAAGGGACCTCCGTGATGGTAGCGAGGGCAGCATGAAGAGGCGCAGATGTAGATAGGGTGCAGAGCTGCTGGTTTTTTTTTTTTAAATCCGGCAAAAATTATTATTAGAACAAAATTCTTGAAGTTTTACCTGCCTAGTAGACCAATGATGAAAAAAGTTTGGAGAGAAACAAGTGTGCATGTTGAGAAAAAGTTGGATTTGTTTGGCGTGTAGAGAGAGAGACGGAGAGAGAGCTAACTAAATGTGGCTAATTCCTAATACATGTTACAAAGGTACGTATTCAAGGACAGGTTCTGTGTAACCCCTTTTGGTTTTTTTTTCTTTACCAAATACATTTCCAAGAATACGTGGTTGAGGGATTGTACGTATAACAAAATTCCCCATTCGAAAGAAGTTGGTCTTCCATGACCTATGCTCACGTCTATACGGTAGCATTTTTTCTACTTTCGAAAAAACAAAACATTGCGTACAAAATTAGTTATAACAAAGTGGGAAAGGAGTAGGAAGTTGAAAGGATCCGCGTATGAAGATTGTCCCATTTGACAAACGAAACGCCAAGTGCGTAACGCATATATCCCCATTCACGGATAATTTCGAGGAAGGGGGAGGGTGATAATTGGGAACATTTGAACGAAGAAAACTGCTGGGGACTCGGCTATTTCCGAAATTCGACCTCTGGGTGGAGGTGAAACAAGGTCTACAGCAGTCATCCTGGCACATTACAATAATATTTGGTAGTGTTGGACAAAAGAATACACTGACATAAAAGTCTAATCCTCTACGTGTATTGGGCAGAAGATTAGGGGTCGTTTTATTCTCCTACTAGTTTGCGAGAAATGACAGACCCTTGCTCAAATCTCACAAACCTGGGGATTTTCTTTGTTCGTCTCCCAGACAACGAGTTAGGTGTGTTTGTGTCCATCAACTTAACTCCCACGACACGATGCCCCATAATCATGAGTGAAGCGTATGATTAGTCCTTTTGAGATAGTAGATAGTTCCTGGGTTCTTGTGACAGGAAGTCCACGGGCATATTAATGATTACAAAAAGGGGGTGTGGACTACATTGAGTAGTTCACACATAAAGGTTTGATATTATTTCGTTCGCACGATTCATGGTGAGTATTGTAACGTCTTCACGTATAGCGTACAAGATTGCAAAATCAAAAGATTTGCAAGTAAGTTTTATAACGTCTTCACGTATAGCGTACAAGATTGCAAAATCAAAAGATTTGCAAGTAAGTTTTATAACGTCTTCACGGATAACAATGAACGAATTACAACTGGGTTGCCCAGTATTGAAGGGAGGTGCAAAAGACTAGGTGTTTATGACATTTCTGACAAAAACCCACAGAGTAATTATAACGGGCTCCCCGTATCGCATTTAGTAGATATTCTGAGATTCCCATCTATGACGGCAGATTTTATAAGGTTCCCACCTATGATGGCAACAAAGGTTAACGTTCATATAAAGGTACCTATTCAATACAGACGGCGAGACATACTGATGTACATTAGTACAACAATACCGTAGCATAATAAATCCATATTAGCGTACGTTAAAGACTTGCACAAAGGCAAAAACATATTTGAAGATCTGGCCAAGATTTTATACTTCAACAATTAAGGGACAAAAAAATTTTCTGGCGTGCTGATGGAATGTGAATTTCATCTAAGCTTACCGCAAAAGAGATCCCTTTGTGGTACAACCCTTTTGGTTACGCACAGAGTATCGTATCGTGATGGTACAACTTTTGTTGTACTTACACGTACGATGGTAGCAACAATACAAGACATGCGCTTATCGTTGTTTGACAAGGCAAATTATTTACATTGGTCCGATTTGAGTGTTTAAGACCTTCTAGGTTTTACTTACTTAAACAGACTGCGATGGACACACCTTGGTGTTATGAAAATTATAATAATGGGATGGGTTGTTCACAGGGTGGTTCACTTGGAGACCTGGCTTCTTGTTGTGACCTCGTACTTTGCACGTGATAAGTCACAACAAGGCAACCCCAAAATTTCAGTTTGAGCAGTTGAGACCCAGGGTGACTCAATGTTGCTGAAATGTTGTAAAAAAAATTTATCGTTAATGAAGAGGCACGTTGAAAGTTGTCCCTTTTATAACGATACTTTCCAGACTCCACATTCAGTTCTGGGGAGAGCTAGAGCAATTAGGGTTATTTATTGAGCGCCATTCTATTTTCTTAAAAAACAGAAAAAAAACTTAGAACGGGTAGCAAACATCTGATACCGCCGTGGGTTTACACAGGTTTGCTTACCTAATTTAATTACATATGACATAAGGGTTAGATGCACTTTGGCGAGGACCCGATATTTAATGTACAAAAAGATTTTCTAACATTTAGAAAGGGGTGACGAGGTATGACATGATGATGTGAAAATATGATGCTGCTAGTTGTGATGATGCACAAAACCTTGGGCACGTAGTCTCTGACTACTTGCAGTAAGCCACAGGGAATTCCTTTCTCCGAAGTGATCAATTTCAGGTAGAGGTGTGCATGCTTAGAAAAAAAACGATGTTTCCAAGGTTTGACACCTGGGGCAGCAATTAGAGGCGAATGACTGATGATGACGAGATATTTATACAAACAAAAATAAAATAAAATGAAACGAAACCACAAGGGAGAATTATAATTTCTTCCATGACTTTGGCTACAGTTGACAACACTGTGCCAGAGCTAGAAAGGTTTCTAAAAAAAACATTTCCTTTCGTTGTGCTCCGGTTTTATGCCGGACGAAAGGCTTGGGCGAAAGTTTTCTTTGGGGAATCTTTCGTTTTTTACAAAACGGGGTGCCAATTTGGCAGAGAAGTACAGCGCACCTTGCGACAGAGTGTTGTTTCTTCTCCAGACGTTCTTCCTTGAACGTGACGTGCTTCCTGATGTACTTTTTGTTGTAGAAAGAAGCATGTTGAATAAGGCATTTTTTGGATTTATTCCTGGGAGAAATCTTTCTACTTCTCAGGGCCTGTAGTAGTTCTTCCTTTTTTGACGTAGAAATGTGGGGGATTATACCCAGCGTGACTTGAGGGACTTCCATAGTGTATAGGGTCGTGTCAGGGTGACCTTACGTTGGGAGAAAACGAGAACTCGACTCTTTATCCGTAATTGGAAAGAAATTTTTTGCCAGGGATTGACCACTGGGGACGTATATATATTTTTTTTTAAAATGCTTCTGCGAAAAAACGCGTATTTGTAAGTGTTTGGGTTATTTGAAAATTTGGGCAGAGGTTTGCCTCTGGCCACGTGCTTTTTAGGAAAAATCCAAGCGTTTTGGAAAAAAAAATTTCGAAAATTTAAAAAAAATCGAAAAAAGGAAAAATCGGAAAAATTTTCAGAGTCCGAGAACTGGAGAAAATTTGCGCAGCGATTTTCCTCTGGCAATGCGTTTTTAAGAAAAACTCCAAGCGTTTTGGAAAAAAAATATTTCGAAAATTAAAAAAATCGAAAAAAGGAAAAATCGGAAAAATTTTCAGAGTCCGAAAACTGGAGAAAATTTGCGCAGCGATTTTCCTCTGGCAATGCGTTTTTAAGAAAAACTCCAAGCGTTTTGGAAAAAAAAATTTCGAAAATTTAAAAAAAATCGAAAAAAGGAAAAATCGGAAAAATTTTCAGAGTCCGAGAACTGGAGAAAATTTGGGCAGCGATTTTCCTCTGGCACTGTGTTTTTAAGAAAAACTCCAAGCGTTTTGGAAAAAAAATATTTCGAAAATTAAAAAAATCGAAAAAAGGAAAAATCGGAAAAATTTTCAGAGTCCGAAAACTGGAGAAAATTTGCGCAGCGATTTTCCTCTGGCAATGCGTTTTTAAGAAAAACTCCAAGCGTTTTGGAAAAAAAAATATTTCGAAAATTAAAAAAAATCGAAAAAAGGAAAAATCGGAAAAATTTTCAGAGTCCGAAAACTGGAGAAAATTTGCGCAGCGATTTTCCTCTGGCAATGCGTTTTTAAGAAAAACTCCAAGCGTTTTGGAAAAAAATTTCGAAAATTTAAAAAAAATCGAAAAAAGGAAAAATCGGAAAAATTTTCAGAGTCCGAAAACTGGAGAAAATTTGCGCAGCGATTTTCCTCTGGCAATGCGTTTTTAAGAAAAACTCCAAGCGTTTTGGAAAAAAAATATTTCGAAAATTAAAAAAAATCGAAAAAAGGAAAAATCGGAAAAATTTTCAGAGTCCGAAAACTGGAGAAAATTTGCGCAGCGATTTTCCTCTGGCAATGCGTTTTTAAGAAAAACTCCAAGCGTTTTGGAAAAAAAATATTTCGAAAATTAAAAAAAATCGAAAAAAGATTTTCACAAGTTTTCGTGGAAGTAATTTGTTTGAGAATTCAACAATATCTTGGGGGCATGGTTTCATTACGCGGCTTCCTATAGCCTGGCTTTAAACAGCACCAATTTTTTGGTATTTACCCGCGAATTCCCTTCGTCTTTTCGACAAGATATTACCTTCTTTGTCAATTGACAAGGTATTATAGTGTCAGATGTCAAGGAATCCACGTCAACGCGAATTTAGTATTTTTTGCATTATTCGAATGTGATTTGGCATGGCATGGCATGGTCCGGTTTCATCAGACGACAGAGTCAAAAATACTTAATTGTCAAATGACAGAAAGAATTTAAATCCACTTGTTCCCTAGGTGTCAGCAAGTGTCCGTTTAAGAACGTACCAGCGAGCTGCAAACTAGTATATTATTAAAAATATTTAGCACTTTCGAGACCAAGCGGATGATTTGTTTATCATGTACATGATTTTAATTGTTGAATAAATTCTTCTTTAATTTGTGTTTATTTCCACTATTCACTTGTATTGAAAATAGCAATTTTAATCGGCCGACACTTTGTAATCACTGTATTATTCGCAGCGACAACTTCCTAGGTTGGGCACCTTGCGTTGGAATACCGGTAATATTTTGTCGAGTGACGAGTCACAAATGATAAAATCGCGTCCGTAATAATTTAAATTGTGATTCGAAATTACGTTCGCGCCGAGATTCCTGTTGGAAGTGCTAGACAATTGGGAATAAACAATACATCATAATAACATTTCAGAGTTTACAATTGTTGCTTGGGAACGAGGCCGTGGTGGAACAGAAAAAAATTTAAATGGCCCCACGTTTAGCGCCAGTGTTAGCGTCGACGGGCGTGCTGATGCTAACGGCAGGGTTGGAGAAAGCTCCCACATATTTAATACAATTAGCTGCTGTATCTGCCCCAAATAAAATCTAGCTCAGGATTCGGTGCAAGCAGGATCTCGTAACCTCAAGGCTAGTGCTTGTGGTCCGGAACTTCACGCTTCTCCATTCTCCCAGGGCCTCCCTCGTCAAGCAAAACACGGTAGGTTATCACATAAACAGTTTATTCAATTCTAGGAGACACAATAATATATAAAAAGGAACGATCCTAGCTGAAAGTTAGTTTGAATGTCCGTCTCTCTTCTCTATCACGCGTGGTTAGGGTTAATACATTTAATTGCACACAAAGGGTAGCATGGTAATTGACTCACGTTTGGTTTATGGGCCAACAGCGGCTTCACGCGCTTGATTCTCTCAGTCTACGCACCGTCCATCGGGGAACGGAAGCGCACAAACGGCGTAACTGAACTGGTGTCGCCCATGTTCGCGCGGAAACGTGGGCCCTGTAAGCTCGCTTGCTGAAGACTGCCGGCTTGCCGTGAGCGGCGCGTCTAGCGGCCGCTCGGTTTGTCGCTCGCGGGAAGGGGTAGTGCGCGCGCCTCTATATTGGCGGTCTATTTTGTAACGTAACAACTTGTTTCCACTTAATTTATTTGTGGAAACCGGTTTCAGTACCTATTTTAAGGCCGTCTTCAGACTGGTACAAGTGTTTCTTCGGCTACGGTTTATATGCAAACAATAAGGGGAAGGGGGGATTAACGAGGGTGGTATACAAGGAATTTATTGAAATCATATAGATTTTTCCGTACACTGTTGCCATATCATCTTTGACGATTGAATTTCTAGTTATTTGGTTATTACCATTAGGCATAATCATTTTTTTTTTTAAGAAAGACAAACATTCCCGGGTTACGAATAACCCAACAATGTTTTAAAATCTCCTACTGCCACCACAGAAAGCCAAAAATGTTGCTTGTGTTGTGATGGAGGACTTAGCCAGCCGAGGAATCGAACACGCGACGTCCGGATGGGACCCAAACGCGATACCCACTCAACCACTGACCGGTCGAATTACCTTGGGTTTATAGATAACTTAAATATTTGTTAGGGAATAACTTAAATAACAACCCATTTTATTGTGTCTATTAATATCGCTTTTATATTTAAAATAACACTAATGGTTACCGTCACAAATAAATTAGTAGAATTTTTTTTTAAATCATTTAATATGTTATCGTATTATAATACTTCATCCTTTTGTTAAGTAAACCATTTTGCTCATTCGCTTTTGTCTTTTTTTATTTCATTGCATGTCCTTGTGTTACGTCAGTGAATGTCCTTGTAAATAATTTTATTTGAAAAGTATTTCGGTAGACGGTCGTTAATTAATTTATTTGTAAATATCATCAAGTTCAGCATCTATTTAGCTCAAGTATTATTCTCACTATCCAATCTTTTTTTGTCTACTTTAAGTCCTCTATTATTGCCCAAGCAACATCTAACGTTTATAATAATAATGGTAGTAGAAGAAATTCAAATAGTTTCAGATTTTTTTTTTTTTATTCTAGTAAAAAAGAAAATTACATTTTCACTCATATTAACCAGAAATAATAAAAACATTAAATCAAACTAAAACACCATAATACATCGCTACTCCATTTCATTACTCTGTTTATCAAGAATATACATTAACAATTTTTTTTTTATTTACCCACCTTTTTTTCTTTTTTAATGTCGTTTGGTAGGCAATTATATAAGTTGCCCCCCTCGTAACCAATGGATTGTTTACCATAGTTAGTGTGGATGATGTTTAAATATATGTTATCGTGTTGTCGTGTAAAGTGTTTGTGTACTTGGGTTGTTTTAATGAATTCTGTGTTTGTATGTATGAGTTTATTGTTTATTTTGTATATAAGGAGACATGTATTGTATTCATACAGTTTTTTTAATGTTAATATTTTTGTTTCTGTACATACTTTTTTGTAGATGTTCTAGGCTTGTAGTGAAATAGTTTTTTGATTAACTTGTTTTGTATTACTTGTAGTTCATTTATATATGTTTCACATGTGTTTCCCCAGATTTCAATCAAATAATTTAATTGTGAATGTACGAGACTATAATATAAACCTTTTTTTCATCTATTTGGCAACAAATGTGATAGCCGGCTGAATACACTAATTAAGGGGATGATTTTGTATTTAATACCTTGTACATGCTGTTTAAAAGTCAAATGCTGATCAATGCACAACCCAAGATATTTTTCCTGGTAAAATTCCTTTTTTTTAATTATTATTAGTAACGTGGAAATGTTCTCGTCGCCTTAGTTCTTAATTTTCTAAACGACCATTTTAGTTTTTGTTCAATCTCCACTTTAAAATGAAAATAAAAAATGATATTTAATCACTTAATTATGAATTATTTAAACTAATGATACCTTTGTCTTCACGAATACAGCTTTATCAAACACCTATCATAATTTTTCATTGAAATAATAAAAAATAAGAAAACCTTCTACTCCTGTAAAATTTTCTAATCGTCGTTTGGACAATTAAGAACTGAGGAGACGGTTTGTCTTCCATTTAAAAAAAACTTGTTTTTATTGAACAGATAGATTATACAAATCAAACAGCACGGAAAAAACCTCCAATTTGACAGGCAGAAGAGTCTCTTGAAATTTCTCTTGAAAAGAGCTCACCTTTCGGCAGTTTTTCCGATTTTTATGCATAGATCCAATAAATGTGTTGATATTAAAAATAAGATCGTTCTAGCTACATAAGAAAAAAATATAAAACACCTCATTGTATTTATAATAATTTCAAAACAGCTATTAAGTTACCAAAAATCTCCTCTCTATAAAAATAACTGCTACTCATGTTAAGCTATAAAAAGTTTTTTATACTGAGGCACTGGAGGTATTCACAATAAATAAGAAGAAGGATAATTTCTTATTCCCGGTCATTAAAAGTTGGGAACTAGGAGAAGGCTATAAAAACGTAATTGAACCAATCAATGTCCTCCATCTAACATAAGAACTTGAGCGATATTCTGCACGAGGGATGCCGATAGATGTACCTACATGAACATATAGCTAAACTAGTGGAGCTTGCTTTTATTGAATTTTGGTCGTTGAATCAATGTATTTAGGTTTTAGTTTTAAGCACAGGTTATGTATGTAAATGCTCCTCAACTTATGGCGAGTAAAACTAAATTAAAAATGTAAAGAATGTCTGTAATCGAAATTAAAATTTTACTTAAAGTTCATGTAATAACTAGCACTAACGATATCTTCAACAATCTTAACATCATGACAATTAAACAATATTCAGTGACGTTCATAAATACAAAACACGAGAAATAATAACTAACACAGATATTAGAAACACTAGGTCTCAGGATCAAAAACATGTCTAACTAGCTATGAATGTACAAAATTGGATTACTAAGATCCAGCTGTTGAGAGTTTAAATATCACACCTAAAAGAAAAAGTGTGTCCGATATTACTGCAATGTCCTGAGACGCGGGCATGTCTTGCATTACCTCCATCGACATCGGATACTAAATATGTAGAAGGGAGGAAGTTACATCAAATGCACGATTTGATGAATTCGAAGTTCCCATCTGTTTGACAGACTGCAGTGATCCCGTGACTCTCATGCACACAGTATACGCCAGAAGACCATTTCCAAGTTCTTCCCAGATATAAAAGTACAAAAAAGATTTGGACAAAATAGCTTCTTATACTACGGTAGGTACTAAACTCTACAACAGTATCCCTGTCTCTTTTAAAAAAAATCACAACAACAAACATTTAAAACTCAAATTAAAAGCCATTATTCAATTTGAATAAATATATATGATGAACGAACAGGAAGGGGAAAATAAAGTTGTTCACTCCAGTTGGATTTGTTAGTCGAGAGCCTTAGCTCTAGAGTCTAGACCACGGAGGCCATTGTTAATTGAGTAATAAAATAAGTTGTAAGAAACTTTTTGATTGTTATAAAACAGGTAAGTGTATTTTTCGAATTCCTCATGGGTCGTTTGATTAATTAAATAGTGGTATTACTTTATTCGCCGTGATTTTTTAAATCTTAGCGGCATAAAACATTTGATACTTATTTTAGCAAAAAAAAATTTGACGTTATAACGTCTTATAAATCGATGAACGCCGGCCGCATTCACGAAAAAGCATGACTCATTGTCATGCTGTCACGCTGTCACGCTGTCACGATGTCACGGTGTCACGATGTCACGATATCACGATGTCACGATGTCACGATATCACGGTGTCACGGTGTCACGGTGTCACGATGTCACGATGTCACGATGGGACGATGTCACGATGTCACGATGTCACGATGTCACGATGTCACAATGTCACCATGTCACGATGTCACCATGTCACTATGTCACGATGTCACTATGTCACGATGTCACGATGTCACGATGTCACGATGTCACGATGTCACGATGTCACATTCCGCCTGAGCCGGGCGTACAAGCGAGGGCGCGGAACAAGCGTTCGGCCTAAGCGTTCAGCGAGAGCGCGGAACAAGCGATAAGGCCGAACAAGCGTTCGGCCTAAGCGTTCGGCTTAAGCGTTCAGCTCGTGACGTTATCGCGTAAAATTATCGTCCGTAAACCGACTTTACAGGCAACCAAATTTTTTTTTGCATTAAGTAGGTCATAAGGTAACAACTAACAGGAAAATACTACATGACATCCAAACAATTATTTTTCAGTTTTTTTGGAACTCAACGTAAATATGTACATCATTGAAAAACCTTCAAAAGTTATAAAAAGAGAGTTTTTTTTTATTAAAATTAATATTCATTTAGATTTTTTACTAAAACGTCAATAGATTTTCGATTTAAATAAAATCGGATATATTTATTTTTGAGACACTATCTGGGTTGCAAACCAGTTCATCGAACACTTGTTTCCGATGAAAAAGGTAGCTGCCAATAATAAGAAGAAAATAGGCGAAGATAATATTGTCAACTCTCAAATTTTAAATATGAGTTTGACAAAATTTAGATTTAAATTAGAGATCTCAATAGCCAAATTGGTAGAGGCGTTTGTCCCGATAAGACGAAAGGTTCTGAGCTCGTGTCCCAGTTGCGGTCGTTATCTTTTTATTTGTTTTATTCTTTTCATATTTTAGATTATAAGTGTTATCTTCCTCTTCAATTATTTTTCGTTCAATTTATTTTAGGAGGAAAAATAATTCCATTTCTCTTATTCTACGCGATTCTCAATAACTGCATTCTCCGACTCAGTAAAGATGTTTCTCCAGCCACAACTGGAATATCTCCTCCACCGACTGGATATGAAGCCTGACCTTTTGCTCTGCTGCCGAAGAGGCTATTATCAACTGCCCAACTACCCGTATGCCCAAGCAGCCATCGACTGTGGTCATTTATCTTCCAAGACGATAGATATATCTGTCAGATGCCAGTAGCATGATAAGCGGCCTTTACATTTTACACATACATAGTAAATAATGTACTTCCCGTACCTGCTAGAATAGAACCTGCTTATCTAGGATCTTGTCTTGTTTTCTGCAAATCATCAATAACGTTTTTTAAACGGGATGAATATCGACTAGATAAAGATAATTTCTTCATTTTGAAAGAGTAGCAAGAAGAAAGACTTCTAAAATAATATTTGATTCCAAGGATGATATCTTCCCGATTTATTATTATTTATATTTTTGAAACTGACAATTTATTATTCATGGTGGAATTCCATTATAATATATTATAATAAAACAAATGTAAAACTTATTTCCACTTTAATTTATTTGACCGTAACTGGTTTCAGCTCGTTAAAGCTGTCTTCAACAATTTTACAACAATAATTAGGTCATTAATAATTCATATTACTTGTAAGGTTTTCCCCGAACAATATTGAAGTACAAACCCGAGGTAATTAGCCTACTGAAATAACCAAAATAATTAGAAATTTCATAGTCAAAGACGACTTATTGACACATGCAATTAATACAATTGATTTAAATCCTTGTAGACCACCCCTCTCCCCCTCCCCATTTGTTATGTATATAAACCGTAGGCTAAGAATGAAATTCAGTCTGAAGATGGCTCTAACGAGATGAAACCGGTTACGGTCAAATAAATTAAAGTGGAAATAAGTTTAATTTTTGTTTTATTACAATAAATTATATTTTCGCGATTTTTTTATCTGTATGTACATAGTTATTAAAATACGCATAGATTACGAAGTCTGATTCTAGAATACGTAATAGGAAATAAATACTGAGTCTTTATTTCATTACCTGAAAGCATTAAGCTCGCAAGAGACCTAAAATTTATGATTTTCTTAAAAAAAAAAAATTTTCCCTAGACCAAGTTTAAATAATAGGGGATGAATAAAGGAACATATTGAAGCACATCGCAAACAAAAAATGTTGGCAACTTGGGTCTTGTGATTTCCTTGTACAAACATGAATTTCGGATACTTGCATATCCCTGTGGAAGAACATCTTAAAGATTCCGAGTTCGAATCTCGGTTACAACCGGACCATTTTCTTTTTCAATAATCCTTTCCTTATTTAATTTCCTTTTATTGGATAAAGATCGTTGGTATAGTTTCATTACCGAATCAATTAATGTACATATTGTGACGTCACAGTTGTGTAAAAGTCAAAAGCTTCACGCGGAGCCTCTTTTTAACCTCATAGTAAAACTATTACCTTATTAATAATATCTTTGAATCTCGTGACGTAGAGTCGTATTTTAAAGTAATTTACGGACTTGGGTAGTAGCTTGTAGCGATTTCACAATGACTGTAAATACTTGGACGTCTTCTATTGGCATCTAGAAAATATAAATATTTTTAGTTTCGTTATTATTATTGCCTAGCATCCGCAAAATATCAACCATCTGCCTACATTGTATTTTAAGATTTTAAGAGTTTCTCCGACTTAGATAAACTCATTGTCATTGGCACAGTGGCAAGGTTACAAATGCGCTGGAGTGACCAAGTATCACTGGCCTCCGAAACATCGGTGTCAGCACCGATACCTCAGTGTCAGCACCGATACATCGGTGTCAGCACCGATATACCGGTTTCAGCACCGATACATCGGTGACAGCACCGATACATCGGTGTCAGCACCAACACATCGGTATCAGCACTGATACATCGGTATCAGCACCGATGCATCGGTGTCAGCACCAATACATCGGTATCAGCACCGATACATCGGTGTCAGCACCGATACATCGGTGACAGCGCAGAACTGCAAGGAGTGGAGGAGCCTTGAACCATGGAAATTGAAGTAGGAATTACAATAGAAGAATTGTTTGATCGATTCAGTTAATAAAAAAGGTTATTGGTGATTGTTCTGATTGGCGAATTGATATTGAGTTTACTTATGTTTACTGCACCGATTACAAAATGGTGCACTTTGTCCATATTGCTCATCACTCAAATTATCGGTGAGCGAGGTTGACATTTGCCCCGTACCAGCGCATTTGGAAGATTGACATAAACAATCATTTCGAGAGCAAATCTCTTGGGGCGACGCGACCATTTCAATGATGTAACTCAATCATATTTTTAGTTTGATCGATTGTAAAATTATTTGTAATTTACAAGACGTATCATCAACATAAAAAAAATACGAAGATTGTCCAATAGAATCTTAAGAAATAATACAGTACTCATGTAATTTATCAGTCAGTGGCTGAATTGGCATCATATCTAGGTCCCCACCCAGGCATCTTGAGTTTAATTTCTCAGCTGGATAAGTCCTCCATTATGACTTTTTTTTACATGAATACCGCACAAGAGTCTCAACTGCTCTCGTCTGGAGCCAATGATACTATGGCAGGGGAATGAGATGGGAAAGAGGAAGGTGAGGAAGTACCTGGCTATTTGGCGGCCGGCGTAGTCCAGCGGTAAGGCTCTTGACTAGCATTCCGTAAGTCGCGGGATCGAATCCGAATCGAATAAAATAAATAAAGAAAAATGACAATAATTTGATCACAGTTGACGGCCGGCGTGGTCCAGCGGTAAGGCTCTTGACTCGCAATCCGAAAATAAATTTTATTGACTTATTTGTGTTATTTCAAAATTTATTAATTTAAAATAATATATAGCATATTTGCGGCACGTTCCAGAGTGGAAGATACTCTCAGTACGCCCTGGTGTAAGACCACCATTCAGAATTGAAAAGTTGGTTGAAATGGCTTTGGCCGTGTTTGGTGACCAGATCCAGATAGTAAGCATATTATGTTGAATTTTTGAACTGTGACCGTAAAAACATAAAGAATTATGACAAATTGATTGTTTCGTATTTCTCAATTGTTTTAAAAAAGAAAATTTGTTTCAGGCGCAAACGGGTAATAAATTCTAGTAACGTATGTAATAAAGATAGTTCTACAGTTTCAGACTACAGGGTGAAAAAAACTCTGATGAAAGCTTACTTATGATAAGAAAGGTAACGAAAAGAGGAAGAAGAGTTAGAATACTTTTCTGCGCTCACAATAAATAATCGTCACCCTCTTGAACGACTAAAAACTGTATAAAAAGCTTTAAAGATCGATATTATTATTGATGGTGGTGATCATTACACTTGATGGAATGATTTTGTTCCAATTTAATGGTGATCGACACACAGTTTTCTCATCATCGCATCGGCTGATTGAGCCTATTGAAAAATCAAAAGTTTGATCATTATTCTGAAGCGTCCCTCGCGAACACAGGGTAAGTACCTGCGTCACTGCGGAAAAGTCAAAGCTTTTGACGAGAACTTTACCGTGAGCGCAGAATGCGATGAGAGCTTTCAGATGCGATAGAAAGGGGTTAGCAAACTGGGGTAAATCTCCCAACCGGGTCTTCTCAACTATTCCACACGAATCAGCGGATTGGTATGCGCCGCCCCAGCCCTGATTTAAACCGAACATCTTAATTACTTGCGTAATATTTTATTAACTATTCATGGAATCCAAGGGTTGCAATTTCGGGTGCTTGTCAAAAGTCATATTTTTTTAACAGAATGGAATGTTATTTTAATTTATAATCAAAAATGTTTTGATAAAAGAAAAGTTTGTGTTGGATTTATGTAAATTTTATTGTAGTTACTACCCAACTTCGTTCGAGATTCAAAACCCTTGGGATTTTGTCAAAGTTAAAAAAAATCGGAATGGTTTTTTTTTCATTTATAATAAAAACCATTTTCTTGTTTGTTTTCTTATCTCAATCCCAAGAATATTGTAAATGCAATGGTGTGTTCGGTTGTTTGATGGTTTATTTGTTTGTCCTTCTTTAACGTTGCAATGGAGCAACCGATCGACGTGATTTTAGGTTAGATAGTTAAAGGACTGGGAAATGACATAGGCTACTTTTCATTTCGGAAAAACATTTCATTCTCATGGAAAAATTATTTGTACAGTAATTTCTTTCCAATCCTATGCGAAATAAGCCCCGGGTAAAAGCTAGTAATTTTGTACGTTTCGTTACTGCTTAACTATGTCTTAATATCGAAACCAGTTTTTTTGTTGAAAATTTTATAAATCTGGAACAAAAATGAATAAAGCATCTTTTCGTATATTTTTGATATTTTGTTAAAAGGTTCGATGCAGACGATCGATACATCGATGAACTAATTAATATTACAGTTGAATAATTCATAAAAATGGCGCTGCAATCTGAAAAAAGTTGCGATGAATGAATTTCTAGATCGAAAAACATGTAAAAAATTTTGACGCCAGGGTTCCCTTTGATGAAATGAAGATGAGAAATGTAGTAAAAAATATTTTACTTGACTTATAGTATCCTCAATTGTTGGCGCACATTGTGAGGCAATAGGAGGAGATGGGCAAGAGGAAGGTTAGAAAATTAGATAGATAGTTGCGACACCAAAGGTTGTTTCATTACGATGTCAAACCGCATCGCTCTAGAGCTTTTACTGATTCAGTAAACAGATATACGTTTTACAGTTGAGATTATTTAGGTTAAGTTGTTATTTAGGGTAACGTTGGTTTAATACCCCTGCAGTAATACGAGGTAAATTGAGGAGCTATTGCAGAGCGACACGCGGGGAGCCATTGCGCTGTGATACAATTTATGGGCGATCTAAATTTTAATCAGGGGACTTAAATTCGTTATCAGCTTATTAGTCTATTACCATCCGCTTGATTATACACATCAAACCTGATAGGTTTGAGCACACCCTACCCGGATTAAATGTTTTTTTACGCTGGAAATTTAACATTAATAATATTTGTTATCTTTACACTCTTCGAGAATTGCGACATTTAACAAATTGATGACTCGTTTTCATTTTAAATTCGAGGTGGCTGATAACCCAATGGGTGGAAAGTTTAAAAAAGACCCAAAAATCGTAAAATAGATAATCATTTTTAAAAAACGGTTTAATTATTTTTGACTCCTTGCCGTCATTCAAGAAAAAACGTTTCTGGTAACTTAATCAATAAACACGCTCACACACAGACACACCCAAATCTCGACATGTTTATGACTACCTACCATCATTCAAAAAAACAAAAAAACCTTACACACACACACACCCATATATATACTATATACCATATGCATTTTTCTAATTATATCGAACGCGTCATGCAGACTAGATGAAACATGGCATTTGATAACAACAACAATATCACCAAATTTCTTCAAAATTCGCAAATTCAATTTGTTATGTTAACTTATTATCCTGACGAAGAAAACATAGTTTTCGAAACATGTTGATATTGTTAATTAAATAGTGGTGTACACAAAGTTATTTGTTTTCATCAAATCACCAAATTTACTTGCGACAGTAGGATTTTAGGATTTCTAGATTAGTTATTTTTTTAGTTCAAAATATGTATTTGAGGTTTTCTTTTTCTACTTTATGCTGTTACTTCAATTTGTACTTTTACATTTTTTGGCATATGAATATTTTTTCTTAACTATGCATATTCTGTATCCATTTCAAATTATTGTAATTCCTATGTAAAAACCGTTAATCGGCGTTAATTCATAATTAATAAATAAAAAAAATTATTCACTGTGGATTATTACGCGATGGATAAATCTCAATCTTTAACACTTCAACACTGTGAGGATCCAGAAGTTAGACCATAAATTTTGGCAAGACTCTTCAAAACATGTATCTTCATCGAGAATGTTATGCATCTGAACACAGAAATTATGATTTTGACATGAGGTTTTTCACAACATGCGAAAAAATTGTGAAATAGACAGAACCGTCAATATAAATAGAGCGCCACAAGAAGAGAACCCTCTTTTTTATCACAAACAGTGGTTGTGACGACATCACTTACAAAGTGCTGTCTGAACACCTTTCGACTTGCCCTCGATTTCGCTTCTGCTGGACTTACTCCAAGATGCCAGACTCTCCTTTTCTTGTGCGGGCTTCATTAACATACATCCTGCTCTGATGACGATGCCTGAGCCCCGCTTCCATCGAGATTCTCTGAACTTGCTATCGCTCACCGATGCCCTTGAAGTTGCTACGCCTACTAGCCCTGGTTTCTTAGCTCGAAGCCCCGTTGCACGGTGCCTCGCATCTCTCTGCTGTGATAATGACGCCACGCCTGATGATACTGTTGAGAAATGCATGCCATGCACACACAGGACGCCCAATAGAATGCAGACCTGTTAGCAACCCTGCGCTACCAGTGACATCGCCGGAGATCGTCCCGGCCGTGGTGTCCGACAAAGTGGAATGCAAATGGAAAGCTGGAGAAGTGGACAGTGCAATGGACAAGCCAGACTACTTGTGAGTTGCTGCAACCACCCCGACCTTGGTTGCTGGTACCGGATATGTAGTAACCACCTCCACGTATTGACAAGCCTGTCTATTTGTGAGTTGCTGCAACTTCCCCGGCCTTCGATGCTGGTGCTGGATATGTAGCAACCCACCGCACTGTGACAAGCCAGTCAACTTGTAAGTTGCCGCAACCGCCCCGGCCTTGAATGCTGGTGCAGGATATGTAGCGACTCACGGCCACGCAATGACAAGCCAGTCTACTTGTGAGTTGCTGCGACCGTCTCGGCCTTGGATGCTGGTGCCGGATATGTAGCAACCCACGGCCAGTTTACTTGTGAGTTGCTAAAAGTTGTTAGAGTGAGTTGTGAAACACACTACCTGGATGTTAAACAGCTGTCAAAGCGAGAAAACATATTTATCAAGGCATTGCAATAGTCGGTTGTCTTTGTATATCGGCGCTTATTATTTACAGTTTTTATGCAGGCCTACTGGTCTTGTACAATAATTGTTTATATCTACCTCAAATTTATTTTCCTCAGGGTCTCCTGTGTGGAGTTAATGTAAAAAAAAAAAACTTAACACCGCCCGGTAAAATGCATTAACGTATAAGCACTCAAAAATATTTCATATAGATGTGTCATTGGTACCGATCCTCGAAATAATTTCTAAAACCTGATAAACTATTAACCACGCGCCTTGTTATATAATTTTATACTTATTTACTCTTTTTTTTCTAAAACAATCAAATTAAAATAATGAACTGCAATGAAAAAAACATATTCAACAGATTATATACCTATGTATATATTCATACCTACTCGTGGATTACATATCAATACAAAATAATAGTTAGATTAAAATAACGGATACATATAAAATTTGAGTTTAGGGTTTCATTTTATTTTAATGAACTCATTTAGGTGCTTGCTAGTATTGAAAGGGATATTGTGAATTCCTAGTATTTGTTTCATTATAAATATTTAATTAAACCTATCAAAATGGTGAATAGAATAAGTAATTAAAGCAGATATCTACAGAATAAGTGTCTATAGTAGGGGTGTTTCTGCAAGCTTTATAAGGGTCGTGATTGGTAATACTCCACTAATAAATCCCTGATTAAGTTAATTCGCAATTATTCACTTATAATTTGCGCTATTTGGCACATAAATAATCATTAAAAGATGGTTAGTCTAAACGGCGATCAAAGTAATCATTAATTAATAATTAGCACAATATGTCGTTAACATTTTGACAGCTGAAGACATTTCCAAGGTAGGGTGGTATTGATGGTTGTCAAATCTTCAATGACTGACGTTGAATAACAATTTATAATCAATTAATTATTTTTTAGTAGCAAAGACCTAATAATGAATTTTCGAAAGTTTGCAACATAAATCCCCAAGCGAATCATTTTTCTCAATACACTCCGATCTTTTAAGCTCAGAAACTAATTATAAACATTCTATTAAAACTACCGATCACAAGCAGGTCGGATCAAATCTTTAGGAGAATCTGTGTCTTGGCATTAGGCAAATTTATAACAAAAACAAACAAGCATACCTCTTCAAACACAGAATTACCTTGAAAATGTCCAAACTGCTCGAGATACTAGAACCAAAGTGCATAACCTCCCACTTATCTCTTTTGGCCAAAGAAATTTTAGATGCTTTGCAACAAAATCTAATGCACTATAGTTTTTTTGTATATAATATACTTCCACTGGCAATTGAACAAAACACAATGTATCTTAAATAATATAAATCTAACACCAAGTCCTGAATTACCAGCCAAAACAGATCCGACATCAAAGATTTTATCAAAACAAACTTATAAGTTCAGGTATGTTTTTAGGTTTTCACGGCCAAAAAGTATTTTTGTTATTGTTTTTGGGGTGTTATGCCGTGTTTCGCTACCTCCTTCTTTAGCCAAGAAATGGCTTTGGCTAAAGAAGGAGGTAGCAAAACACGGCATAACACCCCAAAAACAATAACAAAAAAACTTATAAGTATTTATTTCTTCAACGGTACGTTGATGATTGTCTGTTATTTGAAATATTGTGTTATTATTTGTATTTTGTATGTGTTATTATTATAAACTGCTCATGTTAAATGCCTGCTCTCAACAAAGGTTCTCCTAGTGAGACAGGCATGGAACAAAACAAATTGTAAGTCTAAAAGAAAACTTATCTATGTTTTCTATAACATAGGAAACATTTTAAACAAGAAAACTATCAAAATTGTCTATTATGCATTAATTCATTCAGTACGGCATTATTGGTTGGGGAGGGGCCTTTAAGATTTCCTTACAGCCCATCACAATTCAAAGAATAATTATAAAAATCATCCTTAGGAAACCATACGACTTCCCTACTTTAGGGATATTTCGGGAATTTAATGTACCATCTATCACAGAATTGTATAAGAGAAACTTTTTATATCAAATCTACAAATAATATTTTATCCAAAAAATTTACCCCTCAGATAGCATAAGCAATAGATTTAAAACTAATGGCTTAATAGCCATTCCTATGCTTAGTACGACCACGGCTCAACACCACTATTTATATTTAGGTGTGAGATGGTACAATAGATATCCAAAAACAAAATTAATGTAACAGAAACATTGAAATATGAACAATTTAAAAAGCAAATTAAGTCCCTGAAATTGGATAATGATATGCTGTATTAACACCTAATAAAAAAAATGTATTATTGTTTTGTTTTTATGTCTATGTCAAAAAATGTTTGTATATATATTTCATTCAAGACATTTAAGTCTTTGATCTTTGTGTACACACTTCTCAGAACATTATTTTTTTTATGCATGTAAATACTTCTCCCATAAACACGAGCTCCTAGAGCTCAACTTATGAAGTAGTAGAATCATAAAATTAATTATTATGTAAACCAAGGTAATAATATTATAAATGTAAATATTATTGTTAAAATAAAATAAATAAAAAAATTAAATAATTTTTTTTTTAAATTAATAAAGACGAATAATAAAAAAAATACTTTTAAACGAATTTGGCCGCTAGAAAGGAGGATGGGTAAGGTAACACAAAATAAAATAATGATGATACTGGTGAGTTAATAAAAAGTTTTATCAATGTCAGCAAAGCTCATGGGTTGAAAGCCCCCGTATACAGTCAGAAGTTTCTACGAGCACCGCGCCGTTCGGTAGACCACGGGAATCTCCCTTTACGATTTATATTCGATCTAAACTACCCCTTCCCCCCTCCTCCCAGCTGACCAAACACGTGACCCGATGCGCGACGGGATGCTGAAGATTAAACATGACGGAAATGATGCTAAAGATTAAACATGTGCATTCGGACGGTCACGTGGACAGAACGCGAGCGAGCACGTGTGTTTCGGACAAACGATTATAAAAACATTTGAATTTTGGTAGTCAGAATAATATAAATTATTCTTTGATCAACTTTCAACGAATTTTTTTTTTTTACATGAGCTCCACACAGGAGGCCCTGAGGAAAATAATTTCCCTCAGGGCCATCCTTGGGGATGCTGTATGGAGGGTTTTTTTAAGGAAAGGGGGGGGAGGAGAGCTGGGAAGGAAAAGGGTTTAAGGAAAGGGTAGGAATCTGGGGTTCAGTGAGTCCTGGTCATCCGCCTCCAAGACCTAGACAAACCTCACCCCATGAACCCGGGCACCCCTGCTAAATCACCAAACGTAGTAAACCACTTGGGGTGACCTTGGCGGAGGTGTTGGTTATCCAATAAAGGTTCCCGGGGCGGCGGTACCCATTCCCGCCTCCCAAATGATGGCCTCTTTTCATATCAATGTATCGTGTTATAAGTGATGAAACATGGGTTACTCAATGATTTTGTGAATATCTCTGTCTATATTATCGTCTATGTAAATTTCACCTCATTTTTCTGTTATTTGTTCAACTTACTATCGATCCAAATCATCTCACATACATAGTATAAAATGAGGTCGCTCCCGCTGTCTGTACGCTTAGATCTTTTAAACTACGCAACGGATTTTCAAACGGTTTTCACCAATAGATAGAGTGATTCAAAAGGACGGTTTTTATGTATATATTAAATATGCATATTTTAGTAGAGAAAGCCGAGAAATTTAAAGATTCAATTTAGGCAGCGGGCAGCGGGCTGGCAAGCGGGCGGTGTGGATTTGATATGTTTTCAAATTAACAGATGGCGATGGTTATAAAGGTTGGGTAATGGCGTAGTGTTTCGTTAGCCACAGCAACGTGTGGCCGGGTCTGCTAATAAATAATATTTCTAATATATAAAGTTGATTGTCTGATTGTGGCTACGTGGCGGACGAACGGCGTGGATTTGTTTTCTAAACAAATCTACAGATTTGTTGGAGATTTATGAAATTTTCCACACTTGATTTTCAAAATAATGGTAGATTTATAATATAAGATCACTACCAACGTGAGATTTCGAAAAACTAACCCCTTTTCCTTTTTCCACCCCTCAATGCAGTATAATAAAGATCGTTCTCATCTACATCACCACAATACAGCAATAGTTTCTTCTCGTCATGTTTCTCCCCACCCATTGATTTGGAATAGTTTTTTAATCAACGAATTAACGAAAGAGGTTGGAAAAAAAAAAGAAAATGTTACGTAACAATTTTTCAAGGTAAGTACTAGCATATTGTTTTAAAATAAATACCGTTCTATTATCTTTGATACCACCCAAGGGTTGTTGTAAGGCTGAAGGAAAATGCGAGAGATAAGAGATTGGGAAGAAACTGGCAGATCAGATCTTGCCACTAAACAAGGCTAAAGGTTACAAAAAACCGAACAACATTTGAATTTCTCCTGTTTCCATCATAATAATATAATATAAGTATATTTCACGAGAGTCCCAACTGCTCTGAGAGCAATAAGGAATCCCCAATTAGGGTGCGTTGTGAGGTTGAAGTTAGTAGGGAGGGTAAAAAGATGCGGAATAATAAGGTGAGGAAGTACTTGGCTCTTCAGAGCTGTTTACCAAACATGGCTAAAACCATTTCAAGTAACGTTTCAATTCTGAACGTCGGTTTTACACCAGGGCGATACAGAGAGTATCTCTCACTTTGGAGCATGCCGCAAATACACTATATGTGAGATTAGTGTATTGCTATATTAAGCACAGGAAATGTTTGAAACTTTCAAAATACCTTCCTTAAACCCCCGCAAAGGTTTTTGGTTTATTTCAACTACATAACAATAACAAATCTAAAAAGTTTTTAATCGTCACAAAAATTCTTGCGAAATTGTCAAAAGTTTGAGAAAGACATGTCAAATCAAAATTTAATTTTAAAAACTTTTTAAATTAATGAATTAATTTGAAGTACTTACATAATAATTTGAATCGAATTAAGAATTGTAGGTATTTTAAATAGGTACCTATGTTAGGTACCAAATTTGATTGATTGTTCTTATAATATTTGATTGTTCGTATATTATATAGAAAAATGAATATTGTTAATATATGAAAAATAAAATTTGAATTTAAAAAATTGTAATGGGTGGCGAGCTCTTTAAAAACTGAATGTACTGAAACTGAATATATGGGAGGGAGTTTTGCGATACGAAGGAGCAGAAGAGGGGAGGAGGAAGGCGGGAAGATGGAAGGGGAATGGGGTGCGGGAGGGGAACGGGGACACGGGAAAGGACATGCAGGGAGAACCAATTTATTTCTTTGTTTAATATTTCTTTTGTTTAATATTTCTTTGAATATGGCATTACGACGCACGCCGGGAACCAGCTAATACACTATGTTTAATTTAAAATTATTAATTCTGAAATTACACAAATTAGTTGTGGTTTTAGTTTATTTGTAGTGCTTTCCAGTGTTCGCGTTGTTGATTTCAAACAGGTTCTTTAAACAATAAATCTGTCAAATAAGTTCCTAGAAATTTATCTAGGGATAAACATTTATTTATGTAATTTTGCCCAAGATTCTCAACTAACCGAAGCCAGCGAGACTATGGCAACATAAATTTGGGTATATTGGGAGGCTGAAGGTAGTGGAGGGGGGAAGACATGGAGAAGGGAAAAAGTAAGAACTACCGATTATTCAGATCTGGTCATTAAGCACGGCTAAAGATATTTCAATCCATATTTCCATTTTTAATGTTAGTCACTCTGAATAGAAATTGTTTGTCCAAAGTCTTCCACGTACGAAAGAGAGCGCAAAGGCCATAATAAAAAAAAATGTCATGAAAAAGGTTCCGCTGAATAAAACCTTTTACCTACATGACGACTAATATTTTTTTTGCGAAAAATGCGAGTAAGTAAATAAATCCATCAGGCAAACAATTTCACTCTCCCCTCGACGCATTACTTCGACAGGCAGACATTTAAATAAAAAGTCGCTTGACAACAGAGAAAACGTAAATATTCCGCTCGTTCATCCATTTAATACGATTAATTCGAAGGATTCTGAAAATTGAGAGTCATTCGAATGTCATAAATTTCATCACGTCATTCGTTCGCATTGCTGTACCACGCTCAAGGTTTTATCTCAATAGAATATTTTCCGGTCCAATATAAAAGAAAGCTCATCAATAAATTATTCATCAATGATTTGCCCAATTTTAATAATTTATATGAGAAGAAAAACAAAAGGCTTAGGATTTCAAATGGGTTCACATCTGCTTAGGCATCTAACTGACTGCTGTGTCTTGATGCATCATAATGGAGACTGCAAAGCTATCTTAAATATTGTAAAGAAGTGCAAAATGGTTAATAACCGTAGCTTCTAAATCCAACAAAATGTATTTCCTCAAAAATAATTAAAACAAAATAAATTTTCGTTTATTTTTTTCATTTTTTTAATGCAAAGGGCCCGCAGATACTTTACTAGTACACAACGCTAACCCTGTACAAATCACAAGTACGCCCCATGGTTGAATTTGGCAGCCAATTCTGGTCTGGAGCTCCAAAATACCTGAAAAACACCCTCGACTCTGTGCGGAAACGGGCGGTCCGTTTGATAGATTCTCCCAGACGGATTGCAATCTTTAGAGCACAGGCGTCGGGTGGGAATGCTATCCTTATAGTCGGTATTTCAATGGAAGATGCTCCGAGGAACTAGCGTCTTTGATCCCTTTGGTCCCGATGCATAGTCGGGAAACACGCCAAACGCGTTCCGTTCACGCTTAGCTGCGTTAAAAAAATATGTGAAATGCTTTTTTGTATGTTCTTTCGGTGCTGTTGAAAATACCTGCTACTTCTGTATATCGGTTACCTAAGATGTGTAAGAGTGGTATAAGGGAGTTCGTAAACGAATTGGTATCGACAAGATTGTTTCAGTTAAAGATATTTTTTAGTATAATAGGAACGTGTAATGAAATCAATTGCATAAATGCAGAGCTGTCAAAAAATCAGAGGGTGCAAATCACACGCGGTAGAAGTGAAACGTTCAGAAAACTAAAGTAGACAAGAGTGGGGAGGCTACGAAGCACCACACAAAGAGGAGACCAATTATACTATCTCATTCTTTCGCAGGCTAAATCCTATAGATGTATCTTGTCTCTTTTTAGACCCTAAAGAAGTTATCTCTTCAATGAGAGAATTAATGATTTTAAAAAGAAAAATAACATCTGATACCAATCTTCTATCGGACAGCTTTATTAATTTTAGATTTTTATTTTCAAAAGGAGTATTATTTTGTTATTTTATCGATTAATTGAACGCTATTGAGGCAATATTTCACAAAAACTGGCACTATAAAAATTATCCAGAACTTATTTTTACTAAATTACGTTGTCCTTATAAGCTTGAGAATCTTAAATCCTATCCGGTGTACTATTATTTTCTTTAAAAAAATTCTTGAATAGAGAAATTTTTCATGAAGAAAGAAAGGGGTTTTTGGTTATCTAGAATCTAGAAAATCCTTTGAAAGAAATTGAAACAATACAGGGTGAACCAGTGATATTTTTCCCTCGGTCTTTTAAAATGAGTCGGGGTATATCTTTGGTCGGGGTATTATGGCCAAGCTGGCTCAGTGGAACCAGAAATGAGAGCATAAAAGAAGTATTCTTATTTATTATAAGGAGCGGAAAATTTGAATGGAGTGATCCAAGCGTAAATGTACAACTGCGAGTTTTGTTTAATATTTCTTGGCCATCCGTCCTGTTCCATCTTTTTCTGTCTTCCATTGTATGAAGATAAATGCTGCTAGGAATTCGTAGGTAAGGTAACGTTACAAAGTGACTTGTGAAAAGATCTGCATTAGGTTATTAAAATGAAAAATTCTACGCTTGCGCTTACATTTTAAGGGCAATTGTTATAGAACCTCATTTTAAGATTAAAAACAACGCGTTGACATCATCAGACGGCTTTTAGGGTAATTATCGAGTGTGTTGCGGTTTTAATGCGAAAACGTTTTCATTTCATATTACGGATTCAATCAATCAATTATTAAATTAATTAACTATTTATAGCCATTTGTTTAGTAATTTGACAATTCTAATTCAGTATGATTTGAGAGAGGATCATTAACTAAATGATCAGATGATGAATCACATAATTGAAAGCAAAACGTTTGTCGAAGACTTGATTGAGATTTGATTACGAATTGATTAATTATTAATTATTAATTGCAGTACTGTAGGAGTATCCTGTGCCTATCGAAATATAATAAAAATTATTATCTAGAATATTTGACGTCAGGTCAAAACTAAATGTTGTTTTTTTCAATTTTTTTCAAAGTTACCATTATAAATTTTTTACTAACTAAGAATTAGACATTTTTTCATTACCCTAAGTAGTATTCATGGTATTTGGAAACTAGTACTACAAGCAGGGAATTGGTGAATCCGGTGACCGGACAATTTGGAATGAAACCAACTCAGAATCATCTCAGATAAATCATTCAGAGTGATAAAAAAATATGTTTTAAAAATTCGTTAAATAGGTTGCGTTAGGTTAGGGTTATCGGCTAATGAGGTGTTGAGTTGACTTTATTCTCAGTTGGCATGGAACCGGTGAATCCACATCACATTTGGAATCGATTTTCTAGCTTAAATTTTTGATTTCGGATTTCGTTTTCGAGTAAATTGAGTCCGAAGTTGAAATTTTTAGGTCAAATCTGAATTTAAAAAATTGTTGAATAGGAATTAACATTAGCTGTTTATTGTCTTTTAAAAAACGTCGCAGAGTAGACACGGCTCAAAACGTTTTTTAATCATATGTTGCTGAAAAAAATGGAAAAATTAAAAAAATTCAAATTTTATGTTAAGTTTCCGAACACCGTGTATGTCTCAAAAGAAATTCCAAATGCTGAAAATGATTGTGATTATCATATCATCTTTGAAATAAATGTCAGATTATAATAAATATATATTCAGCTTACCTTACCTTAACTTATATTTACCTATCTTTACTTGATCCTAATAACCTTAATAACATTATAAATTTGATAACTTTAATCTTAATCTTAACATAAATTAACATAACCTTATTAACCTATCTTAACTTATGTTACCCTTATCTTAACCTTATTAAACTTATATTAACATTCTAAACCTTATGTTAATCTTTTTACCGTGTGGTATACGGTTGGACTGAATGGGTGGAAATGACCATCAAATACGAAGTGTACAAAATGCCAAAATTAATTGGTCAGAACAGTTAAGGAATATTAAGGAATGTTGAGCTACGAAAACAATTCAGAACAGTAAAGATTAAAAGGTTAGGAGTAGATTAAGAGTTCCTGCCTGCTTGCCGATTTGTGTCTAGTCCCTCAACAAAGTTGAAGTAATTTTAGCAACGCTTTTGGATTTCGGACGGGTGGTGGGTTATTCGGAAATGTCGTCAACTCTGTAATTTCTCCTATAATCGTCTTACAAGGAGACATGATTGTGTGGAACGCAAATGTGCTTAAATAAAATTACGTAGGTTTTATTAATTTGTCAAGAGATTTCTGCGAGAGCTATGTGTGTATCCCAAAACCTTTTTTTATTTATTTTTCATTGTCAGTGTCAAAACGTTTTCCAATTTTTAATTATTTCCTGGGAAAATGAGTCTTTCCCTCGCATAAATGATTGTTTTTTTAATCAACCGAATGGTAATTATTGTGAAAATTCAATGTTTTTCTTGTATAATGAAAAGTTGTTCGTGTTAATCGATATTTTAACGATAAAGCAATACAAGTAATAATTATCTTGTGACCGATTAAAACCGTCGAATGGTGAGCTCTGACGTACTGGAAACTACCCTGCTTTTCTGTTTGATATTTCTAGCTACACCATGCTCACAACTAAAACTCATTACTAACGTAATATCAGTTCCATGTTTATAATTGTCGTAAATTTAAAGTTATCATGTTTTGAGTGCAAAAATATTTGGGATTGAGAAAGTGGTGACTATTTGTTTCATTTGACATTTGTTTGTATCTTAAAATCATCAGTTAGCATTCATATCAGCATTCTTGGGATGGTAAACTGTGCTACCTTAAGTTTAAGTTTTGACTTACGGAATTCAAAACCTACTTAGTTCGTGTGAAAGCACTATGATATCATATTATTTAATTAAAAAAAAATTATATTCTCGCACATTTTTAATATTGCATATATGTTAAAGTACTGTATAGAAAATCGACCACCACAACACGGGCATGTGCCTAGCATGGTGTTCAAAAAATCCTAAAATTCATGTAACAAACAATTTAATGAATAAAGAAAACCTAAAAAAATATGTAACATCACTGTCGAAGCCAGGTAATTAATTATTTCTCTTGCCTGGAATTATGATTTCTCTTATCTGAATTAGTTATTTGTTATCTTCTAGAGGAAAATCAATTTTTCCGGTACATTTTAACTTCAAAGATGTAGAAAGGCATCTGACGGTCTCCGTGTTCCAGGGATAAGGCTTTTGACTAACATTCTGTAGGTGTTGGGTTTAAATCCCGGCGTGCGCATGTAAATTTTACGGGATTGTTTTGTTTTAGAGCGGAAGATAATCTGAGTATCGTCCTTGTGTAAGGCCACCATTCAGAATTGAAACGTTGCTTGTAATGAATGGCTTTAGCCGTGTTTGGTGCCAAATTTGATTTTTTTGTTCTTTATTTTTTTATATGAATACCGCACGAGAGTCCCAACTGCTCCCGTCTGGAGCCAGTGAGACTATGGCATCCCCAATTGGGGTATGTTGTGAGGCTGAAAGTAGTGGGGGAGGGGAAGAAGATGTGGAAGAGGAAGGTGGGAAGTACCTGGCTATTCAGATTTGATCACCAAACACGGCAAAATTCATTTCAAGCAACGATTCAATTCTGAATGGTGGTCTTACACCAGGGAGATACTGAGAGTGTCTTCCACTCTGGAACGTGCCGCAAATATACTGTATTTTATTTTTAATGAATGACTTGTGAAATAACACAAATTAATCAAATAAAATTTATTTACCACGCCGGAATTCTATCCCGCGACCTTCGGAATGCGAGTGAAGACCCTTACCGCTGGACTACGCCGGCCATCCATTGCATTGATGTCTATATAATTTATGAATTTTTGCATGCTACTATTCAAAATCACATGTGCCAGGTAGTCAGGTGACAGGTGACAGGTGACAGGTGTCAGGTAGTTCCCTACTTTCCTTTTCCCCATTTTCTTCACCTCCCTACTACCTTCAGCCTCAAAACAAGCCCCAATTAGGGATGGCATAGTCTCACTGGCTCCTGGCGGTTAGGAGCACTCTTGTGTAGTATTATGGAAAAATGATTAATATGTCAATTTGTTGGTAACATTTTGTAATGTATTTTATTTTAGGGTAACCAGATTAGAATTGCGAGCAAAATTATTATTATTTAACCCTTTAATTATTGGCAAAATTTCTAGTTTTCACCTAGTAATAACATAAAATAGATTGATCTTATGGATTATTCTGAAGCAGTCCTTGCTCAGTAAGCATACCAAGCATGTCTCTAGTACCCGTTTAATATTCAAAACCTTGTCCGTGCTTAGGTGCTCTTCCGGCTTGCAACAATGCCGGAATCTTTCTTGGCTCAGGAAAATATCAAATAACCCAACAAGTGTGCCCTCCTTACGTTGTGTACTTACGAATGTAAGCGTTTTACCAAGCTCCAAAAATAAGCATTCACTTTTATATCCCATAATCGCAAATAGATGAAGATTTATTATTTTGTTTCAGAAGAATGGTGGAAGATTTTGCTTTATTATTTAGATACGATATAGGAAACCACGTTGAAGAAAAGAAGAAGATCTCTTAATTTTTTTCATTTTTTTATTTATTTATTTAACACCCACAGAGTTTTTGCAGACATTTATAAACATTTATCGTATATATGTCTAACGTTTGCAAATATTAGGGGCCATCCATAAATTACGTCACACCTTAAGGGAGGGAGGAGGGGTGTAGAGAAGTGTGACATTGTGTGACAAGGGGTATGGGGGTCATCAGCTCTGTGACGTCACATGTAAAAATCTGAATTTTGATTATTTTTAAGTGTAAAATTGCAAAATATGTAACGTCACACTAGGGGGAGGGGGTCTCACAAATGTGACGATGTGTGACAGGGACGGGGGGGGTCAAAAATCATGAAATTCGTGTGACGTAATTTATGTATGGCCCCTTATTACTTACAAACAGATCAATTCATACATATAATGCATACAATATAATAAATTCATTTTACAAGCATAATATATGTCAGTTATATTCACAACTGATTATTTTTACTTTGATGACGGCCGGCGTAGTCTAGCGGTAAGGCTTTTGACTCGCATTCCGAAGGTCGCGGGATTGAATCCCGGCATGGCAAATAAATTGTATTTGATAAATTTGTGTTATTTCACAATTTATTCATTTAAAATAATATATAGTATATTTGCGGCACGTTCCAGAGTGGAAGATACTCTCAGTATCGCCCTGGTGTAAGACCACCTTTCAGAGTTGAAACGTTGCTTGAAATGGCTTTAGCCTTGTTTGGTGACCAGATATGCATACCCAGGTACTTCCCACCTTCCTCTTCCCCATCTCCTTCGCCTCTCCACTACCTTCAGCCTCATAACACACCCAAATTGGGAATGCCATAGTCTCATTGGCTCCAGACGGGAGCAGTTGGGACTCTAGTGCGGTATTCATATAAAAAAAGGATGGAGACGTTTGATTAGGTCTACAAATGTATTGACCGTTCGGTGAAATCGCATTAGCAGTGAATGATATGTATGGTTAGTGTCACAGTGGAAAAGATGGTGGAGTCGAATGGATGTAGCAGGCTCACGGATATTATTAATAAAACATTTGAGGACGGTTTATGACATTATCCATTAATTTAAAAAATATAAAAATATCATTAATAGCTCCCCACGTGATAACTAGTGGTAGTTTTAGATTAGACATTAAAATATTGTAGCAGATATCAATTACAGGTTGCCTCAATTTGTCTTGAACATATCTAAGAAACTTCCTTTGTAGTTTCTCCAAGCGGTGTAAGTTACAAGTATAAATAGGAGACCATACAGGAGATGCATATTCTAGTTGCAATCTCACAAGAGAGCAGCAGTAAAGCAGTTTCAATGACTCAACGTTATGAAAAGTCCTTGTGTTACGTATTACCAACCTAAAATTTGCATGTTCTTGTTGGAAATCGTTTCGCAGTGACAAGTTTATCAAAGGTAAGTTTCCTATCAAATATAACACCAAGGTCTTTGATGAATAGTACCAATACAATTTCATTATTATTGATTGAATACGATGTAGGTATTGGATTCTGTGAACTATAAAAATATACGTGGAAACATTTTTTCACGTTTAGGAATAATTTGTTTATTTCACACCAGCTAGTAAGTCTATCTATGTTTTGCTGAAGGATAAGTGCATCATGTAAACGTTTAATAATCTAGAATGGCCATCTGCAAATAGATTGAATTTAACATTACCGAAATGGTCAAAGACAAAACCCATGTACATATAATACATAATCCAAATACACGATGTTCCTAAATACCGATGTAGATAAATGTTATGATTCACACCCAAAGATGTTGAAGTTGAAGAAATGTTCTATCGGCAGTTTTTACTGGGTGGGACGTCACGTCGCCGATAGTGTTAACCAGCTCTACTGCACACCTTCAAAAAATCAACAAATTTTTTTTTTTTTTTTTATTAATTGCCGGCAACCCGGGCGTTTATTACAGTAACAATATAATACAAGAAAAGTATGTAACCCGTCTCACTAGACGATGTCTGTTCTGAGACGGGTACATAAATATGCGTGCATCAACTTATTAATACACAATTAGCATATAAAAACATATTAATCATATAAACATACACATACACACAAACATAACATACATACACACATACATGCCCAAACGTATACGCATGCATGCAGTATTCAGTTTTATTAAATTTAAGAGTTTAGCTAGCATCTAAAAACAATAACTTTCAACAAAATAATATAAAGTATTAAACTAGACATGGGTAAAACATAAGCAATATTTATAAGAAAGCATAAATCTCTAAAAATTTAAATATCCCATATATGTAAATAGAGAATCAGGATTAGACTAAGATGGGATTATTAGTAACTTGGTGATGCATTCCCTTTTTTTGTGTAGTAACCAAGTGTTGAAATATTTATAAAACCCTTTTAGGTTTTTTTGATTCAAGCAAAAAGTGGTTTCTTTTAGGAATGTGTTGTAAATGAAATGTGCGAGGTAGGATTCGTGCATTTTGGCAAAGGTTGATTTAATTTTTGGGACAAGAAGTTGATTGTGCGTTTTTGCTCTTGTATTTTGTGGGCGAGTTACGTGGCATGGTGAGGATTTTATGCAGTTAATTTGAATGATCTTTTTAATGAATAGTTTCCTTATATCTAGTATGTTATTTGTAATTAGGAGATTTTCCGTTGGATGCAGATATGGTTTTTTGAACATGATCCTAATTAATGTTTTGTGAGTTGAGTTAAGCGGCTCAATGTACTTTTCAGCGGCTCCCCCCAGGCCGAAATACCGTAAGTTAAAAGGCTTTGACATAGAGCGTAATAAACATTTTTTATTTGTTTTGGTGACATGATGTTCCTTATCGTTTTAAAAATGAATGATAGTTTTCGGATTTTCTTTATGAGTAAGTTAATATGACATTCCCAGTTTAATTTATGGTCCATTGTTAAGCCTAGATACTTGACATTATCTATATGTTCTATTTGTTCGCTTCGATGGTTTGAGGTAACATAAGGGTGGAGGTATAAAGGCGAAAGGGTTTTTGGTTGCCCAGTACTGGTTTTGCTGAATGTTAGGTATTTTGTTTTAGAGATGTTTAAGGTCAGTAAATTATTGTCGAGCCAATTTTTTATTTCTAACATGCCGGTTTCCGCACTTTTGAATGCCTTTTCCCAACTTGGAGCTTTGAATGAACGAATTCTTTTCGTATTCAAACTATGTTGTTAACCGATACCACTGCACACCTTCAAAATGAACGATTTTTTTCCGTATTCAAACTATATTGTTAATCGATACGATAGCACACAGATACAGAAGTAAACGAAACAATTTATTGCTCACTCTCTCTCTCTCACAATCTTTTCCTTTTTTATCCTGGAAAGATTTTAAATGTAAATCTAGCTCTCAAAAGCGCCCAAATTTTATTTCATATTTGTGAATAATTCAATTAAAAAATGGATTCTTGAAAACGAGTGTTTAAACTCATAGTCTAAATATACCCGGGTGGCCATTCACATAAATTATCGAGTGAGATAAACCTTATTTATAACAACCACCAGTTCTTTTACGTTAATTATTTTTTTTTTACTTTATTGTATTTTTAGTAGTTTCCACAGAAACTCACGACGTCGTCGGATAAAAGTCAGTTTTAGCGATGTCGAGTTAGATTTAAGTGAAGATGAGTCTGGTTCAATCCACGTTCAAGAGAGTTCAGAAACGTACTATCTACACGTCATATTACATAAAACACACATCAGTTCAACCCACTTCATCGCCAGGTTAAAGCTACGTTCATGTGTACGGCACACGTATCAAAATATAATATTTTATATTTACTACTACTCATTACATCAGGCGCAATAATCATCAATTTGGGAGGCGGGAATGGGTACCGCGCCCCTAGAACCATTTATTGGATAACAACACCCTTGCCTTATGTCATCCCATGTGGTACACCATGTTTGGTGACTTAGCAGGGGTGCCCGGGTTCATTGGGTAAGGTTTGTCTAAGTCTTGGCGATGAATGCATTTGCCTACCTACAGTGTAGCGGGCCGGATCGGAAGAGACTGGTTGAGGGAGACCAAACCTAGACCTCTTCTGCCCGACTCCCTCGATCCTTCCCTCTGCACTTCTGTGGGAAGGATGAATTCATAAGTCACTCCTGGGCACATTGACACCCAGATTCCTCCCCACCCCTCATACATTTTTCCTTCCCAGAACTTGGTCTCCTTCCTTTTCCTGAAAAAAACCCTCCACACAGCATCCCCAAAGATGACTTGCCGGAATAATGTTAACCAAAACTATGTTAAGTTTTTTATTTTTTTTTATTAAGCGACTGTATAAAATAGTTGTTCATACAAAATATAATTATGAATTTAATGTTAAAATATTGTTTTTCTTAGTCCTCCTCACTAGGGGGTCCTGTGCCGAGGCGGACTAAAATTATTTAAATATATTTTATTTGTCTTCTATGTCGTTTTTAATGTCTCCATTAGGGTTTTTCATTGCCCTCTTTCAGACATATTTTTATTCTTGATTTGTATTCATTTAAATTTTTTATTAGTTTTATATCTTGGGGAAGGATGTTATGAATTTTTGTTGCAAAGTATGTGTAGTTTCTTTGCCCGAATTTGGTTTTGTAATTTGTAATGTTTTTTATATCATTTTATTTGATCTAGAGTTATGCATACATGGTCTAGCAGAGGATTCAGTATTTTTGAAAAGCCTTAATTGGCATTTATTTGTTGCATATTTGGTACGTCAAAGCTACTGAAATTTTCAATTGAAGGCGTTCTAATGGGTACTTTCAATATGGTCTTTATGATTTCTTTTGAATCGTATTCAGGTTGTTTATGTACTCATGTGAACCAGGATTCTATGATTCTATTCCCCATCCTTTAATTCCATATTCAATTCGAGAATGACATAACGCTTAGTAAACTTTTTTCATATCCTCTTTATTTATCACGCTTCTAAGATTTTCAAAAAAATATATGGCTTGTGAGTTTTTCGGTAATTCCTTTGATGTGTAGGTCCTATCGAAGAGTTTCATCAATTATTACTCCGAGATATATTATGTTTTTTCAATGACGGGGCAGTAACATTGTATATTATTTCCATGGCATTCGTGTAATTTTAATTCTATTGACTTTATTGGTTGGCTCCTTGAGTTTATTGAGAATGTTATATATTTAGTTTTGCTTATATCAAGAGTAAGCGAGTTGATTTTAAGCCTATTTTTAAGTGCACTTAGCTCTAGATGGAATAATGTTGGGCATATTGATATGCATCTTTTGAGGTAGATATTATGGTTATGAAATTTGTTTTAGGTCTGTGGCAGCATTTTAAAGGTTAGTTTGTGGAAACACGTTGTAAAATGCCGCGTGTCGAAATCACGGAGCACGGTTTAATACATAAGAATAATTGGAGAAAGGTCTTATGTCTTCAACTAGAAAGATACAACATTAACAGAATAAAAAATACAGGTTCAAAAAATTATTTATTTAAGAATTAAATGAAAAACGGCATTAAATACCAGAACATGAACAGAATAAAAGTAAAACTCCAGACAAAAGAAGCGTTCTGGAATTTTTATCTTTTGTTTAGTTTATCGCTGAATCGAGGAAGTTTGTTGTGCTACTTGCACCCGGAGAATTGCGTAATTATCTGAACGGAATATTGTTCAACAAAAAGTCTGATGATAAACGCATTCCTTGAAATTCACCGCAACACCGGCTGTAATGGTTGTAAAACCTGTGAGAACTCTTAATATTCAGAGAATAATTGTGAATGGGTTAATTTTTTTTACGTTAGCTCCGCACTGAGTCCCTGAGAAAAATAATTCCCCTCGGTCTAGGTCAACTTTGGGGATGGTGTGTGTGGTTCTCTTGAAAAAAGGAAGGAAGGGAAGTTCTGGGAAGGAAAAACGTATGAGGATTGGGTAGGAATTTGGGGGTCAGTGTCTCCAGGAGTGACGTATGAATCTATCCCGCCCAATGCGCTGCAAGGCGATGTTCAGAGAGAGTTTTGCTAGAGAAATCAAAATGTCTCCCTCAACCAGTCTCTCCCGATCCGACCTACCTCGCAGTCCGAACAAACCGCAAAGGGCACCCCTGCAAAGTCACCAAACGTAACGAACGGTGTGGGTGCCCTAAGGCTAAGGGTGTTGGTCATCCAATATATGGGGCGGCGGTACCCATAAACGCTTCAAATAAATGTTTAAATTAAACCCTCCTGCAATGAAACACAACTTTTTTTAATTATCGGTATGTGTTTAAACAAAAATCATTAATGAATGAATTAATGAGCGAACTTATAATATGTGGGGCATTGTTTTATCGACTTTGAATTATATTTTGATCAAATTTACTAAATTTATCGGACTTTCAGTTATTTGGACAATATTTAATTTATTGTGTGCGAATATTACAAGAATACCGTTTTAATTGATGTCTATTTTGCTTATGACGTAATTTTATTTTGGTAAGAAATAAGAAGGTGACTCAGTGTTAGTATATGTTTAGGATAAAACTAGAGGTTCCCGTTTTTACGTTGAATATTTATATTTTGAATTAACTCATCCCAATTGTTTTCCATTCATCTAAAGATAATTTGAAAAACGATGATATCATGGACATTCTTGGAGATGATTTCATTACATGAATCAGTGCGCATACATTTTTAAATTATTTTGTAGTTCGTTAGCTATGAAATCTTTTGAAGTCATTTGAAGAAATTTGGGATTATTTTGAGAAAAAATATAAATAACAAGTTATAATTTGAGAGATTTTCTTGAGATCTGCCTAGGAAGAATTATATATATAGT
Organism: Glyphotaelius pellucidus; assembly: GCA_936435175.1. Lineage (NCBI taxonomy): Eukaryota > Metazoa > Arthropoda > Insecta > Trichoptera > Limnephilidae > Glyphotaelius > Glyphotaelius pellucidus. The sequence goes on from OW386545.1 coordinate 17,014,869, forward strand.
TTAACGGGGTAAACAAAACTTTTCCTTAGAAACATGTCCATATGTCACACAAGTTTTTCTTAGAAACATGTTGCAGTTTTTTGTCCACAGGTAACAAATTTTTTTCTTAGAAACACGTTGTAGTTTTTTTGTCCATAGGTGACAAAACTTTTTTTCAGTTTTTAGGTCTTTAATTTTTTTCAATAAAGTTTATTTGATGGCGTAAGGGGTACGTTTTTGACATATAATAATATAATGACGCCAGGATGTGCGCCAAACCATGACGATGGCGTTTTCTAAAATAATTAATTACTTTTCATTTTCTTTTTGAAAACTATATTCTCGGAATATAATACTAGATCCGAGGAGACAGTGAAGCGGGTACTGTTGGGGCACATTCTACGAATGCTTACTCGATGATAGTAAAGTCATCCGCCATCTTTAAATAAAAAAGTTTATGATGGTTTATTAAATTACTTTGAATCTCGTAAAAAATTATATCAGCCAGATTAAACAATATAATCAACCTACTGGTACATAATATGTAATCTTTTTCAAAAAACGCTTTTATCTAAGCTATCTTGTTTCCGATTTACATGATTTTTAAGTTTTTTTTTTGTTCTTCTGTATTTTTTGCTTCTTAAATTTGAAATAAATTTATTTCGTACCTACTTACTGTGTACTAATTAAATGAACGTACTGCTCTATGACCTCCAGCAATTTCCAAAAATTTCTTCAGTTGTGCATAAACTGAAAGGTTTGAATTTTAAATGTTCATATAGGTGACCCACGGCACTAACTATAAGTTCTAAATTAACGAATATTTTCGTAAAATGAACCTGAATAAAACAATTATTTGCTTAAAAAATATAATGCATTGTTTTATTTTCATCGGGTACACAGCCAATTACAGTGTGCACGAAACCTTTTGTATTGACGAACTTAGTTGTGTTTTATATTTCAAGAAAAACGATAAAATAAGCTTAAAAATGTATCTTTGCAATCTTATCAGAAAAAACCGATTTTTATTATTATGTGTATTCAGAAATGGCCTGATACCCAGAATCATCACACCTATTATCCTTTCGTAAGCCTTTTTCACTGAAAGCTTTTCATTTGCAAGAGTTTCTGAATAAATTTCTTTGCACTCTTCCGATGATATCGAATTCACTAGAATAACAATTCTGACTTCTGACCCCATCTGGAGCCAAGGAACTTTAACAATAATACATTAAAACTTCTCGTCTTGTCCGTAGTCTCAATGCGTCACGTTTGAGGGACGAGATAAAGGATTGTAATACAAAGAACTACTGAAGAACTACATTTCACTTGAAGAAAATGCAATTCAATTTTGTATGGAGTACCTTTCGAAACATGAGGGTTTTATTTATTGCTTTTCCTACAGTATCGTTTATTTTTTCGGTTTTTGGGATCATGACTGGCCTGGAAATGGGAGTTCATGAAGGTTTTTTGATGGAAAAACTTCAATTTATTAAGATAAAACCTAAACGTTTATATGCAAAAAGTGTGAGTACAAAGCATAGGATGAAATTGTCAAATACACTCAAAATATAATCTTTTAAAAATAAATAGTATCGCAACAACTTGGTGGATATCTATCAGAATAATGACACGATATAACGTTGTTTGAACCACTATTGTTGTTTGAACACAACTGCTAGCCCTGTACAAATCGCAAGTGCGCCCCACGGTTGAATTTGGCAGCCACCTCTGGTCTGGAGCCCCAAAATACCTGAAAAAAACCCTTGACTCTGTGCAGAAACGGGCGGTCCGTTTGATAGATTCTCCTAATTTAACTAACGGATTGCAATCTTTAGAGCACAGGCGCCAGGTGGGAATGCTGTCCTTGTTCTACCGGTATTACAATGGAAGATGCTCCGAGGAACTAGCGTCATTGATCCCCTCGGCACCGGTGCATAGTCGGGAAACACGCCAAACGCGCGCTCAACATTTGTACACGGTTGACATTAGTCACATGAGAACGGGTCGTTTCTACGACTCGTTCTTGAGTTCAACAGCTCGGCTGTGGAACGATTGCCGGCCTCTGTGTTTCCTCCCTCCTACAATATGGGTCTCTTCAAGACCCATGTTCACTCCTTCCTCTCCTCAAAAACCTCCCTCCACACAGCATCCTCAAAGATGACATAGGCCCTGAGGGAAATTATTTTTTCCTCAGGGCCTCCTGTGTGGAGTTAATGTAAAAAAAAAAAAAAAAACTATTTTTGTTATACGACGACCGATTTCGGAATAACCGTTTCTTCTTCAGGGCCAAATATAGAAATTAAGAAGGAGATAATCTAAATATATATTTATTTATAGTCCCAGTTGCTTTAATAATAATGCGTCTATTACTGATAAAAAAAATATTGTATTACTGTCCCATCTTAGACATGTTCCCTTTCACCGTCCTTTCTACCGTTCTATCACCGTTAACCGTTCTATCTCAAGCCCACATTTTTCACTAATCCCTTGTCACGGCTTCACCCCCACTTCAACTCTTAATAATACATTTTGTTAACCCATTGTTTTGTAATGAGTTAGCCCTGATTGTTCCGAAACCGATCGACGAATGAACAAAATATAGTGGTTCAAAGAAAGTAATATTGATTTTATTTTAAGAAAAACTCTCTTTTTAAAACATTTTTTCCATCATTCATCATTTGTTATTGTTATCTTCTTCTTCAATAATAAATTAATATTCTTTCATTTATTCCAAATGTTTCTTTTTTTAATCAAGCAAACGTATGAATAGGGTTGGATAGACAGCCAGATGAACAAATATCAATAGAAGAAGATTATATGACGTGTTTAACAAAACAATAAAACGTTCATCGTTTGTAAAAGCGTCTTTTGTGTGCTTCACTGGGCTAGAATGTTCCACGGACCAGGGAAAGCTCGTTGAAGTTTCAAAGGAAACGTTGTGAAAGGAATAAGAATGTTCTCATTATACATTAAAATAATCATTATTGAGCAGTTGTTATCCTGATATTGTATTCTCAAACGATTTCAGAGCACTTTGGCGAAAAGTATTGCATGTTGTTTCTGGGGGGGTGTTTCGCACTCGGAAGGGGAATTAAAAATGGAGGAAATTAAGTAAATATCTGCTCGATTCGAGATTTATGGAAAGAGTTTTATTATATTTCAAGGGGAAAAGCAATAATATTTTTCTGCACCAAACAACAATATTGCCGGAGCTTAAGCATCAATTGGTTTGTATACAAATTTTGTAAAAATAGACTCTCTAAATATAATATATCTCAGAATGAACACTGGTGGTAAAGATACTAATAATTTGAAAACTATCAAACGCAGATTTGTATTAGACGATAAAGGCCACTTCTTTCATTTCTTTTTCATTATTTTCGAAAAGAAATAATATTTGCTAGATCCTGCTAGATAAGGATCGCAGACTGATTTTATTTAGAAAATTATATGTAAGACTATTTGAGTCGTATCCCAGAAGAACATCTAAAAGAGGTTGGTAATACTGTAAGAAATTAATAACGACATTCTTCAATCTTCGCAAATTTGTGGCGTCGTTTAAATTAAATGAAAACAAATCACTTTGTAAAACACCACTCATTGAATCAAAATTATCAAAATGTTTCAAAACTAATGGTGTCTTCGTCAGGATAAGATTAAAAAAAATATTGTTTTAATATTTATAATAAATATTTGATTAATTTTAATCTTTTCCTGAAGAAGAAACCATTGGTTTTGAAACATATGGATAATTTTGATTAAATAAGTGTGTTTTACAAAGTGATTTGTTTTCATTTAATAGTGAAGTCTCTTATCAACCACAATTAATAATGATTTTTATGAAAACAATTTGCAATCTCAGATTAAAAAATAGAAAGACATTTGAAATCACGCTCACCTTTCAAGACTAGTCCTGTCTATCAGAGATAGAGATGTCTATGTCGTTCAATATTCACAAATGTAAAAAAAAAAATCCGTGCCTTTAAAGAGGTTTAAAAAATAAGATCAAAACACTGTTTGTTAACCTGATCTTATGATCGTGTTAACAAATTACCCACTTAACCAAACCAAATGGTGAAAATAGGTTTCAATTTGGTATCACACGAGTATTTTATTAACCGCAAAATATAAATTTAAAAACCTTGGCTTAGCTTTTTTATTCAAATTCCGCATAAGAAGAGACCTAATTCCAGGGCACTTCCAAGCTTTAACTAGAAGAGAATTGGTTCACCGTATAAAGAACTAGGGGAACATTTGCATCCGTTTACGAAGTGAGCGTGCCTCTACATAAACCTCTCTGGGAGAGCATATTCTCCAGTAGGCCGAACACGTGTTGGTTAGCTTCCGTATATGAACACGCCGCTAAAATTGAGGCAGAATCCGAAATAAAATCCCATTGTTTTGAAAAGGGTTTCCGTTGAATAATTCAGGGGAAGAGTGTTTATGGTTTGACTCGGTTGGCGCGCTTTTCAGCGGGTGCGGAATGTCTTTTAAATTGCTCTTTATTTGAGCACCTGATAGCTTTAACTGAAAGAGCCGTGCTGCGGGTCGGGGTGAAAATTTTGAGAAGGGTTTTGAGCGGAGCCGTGAGAAGCGAAACGTTTTCGTAACTAGTTCAGCAGGTTAATCTGACTTAGGGTTGGGCTTACCCACAGCCTTTTCTATTGAAATTTAGGGGTTGAAGTTTGAAACGAAACAGCTAGGACACTCGAGCCGATTTAAATCGTAACGGTTATTAAGTATATTTTTAAATGGTCTAAAACCATTCATCTTTTATATCTGCAAATGAAACACGTTTTATAGTTGTTAATGAATCAATTGAGTAAGTATTACGTGAGATACCTGATGGTTTGAGAGGACATTAATTATTTTTTAATGGTAGCCGCTCTTAAGATGTTTTCAATGGGAGCTAGACTAGCTTTTGTATGGCAGTGATGCTTGGAACTTTTTTTTTTATATATGAATAGCGCACAAGAGTCCCAACTACTCACGTTTGGAGCCAGTGAGACTATGGCATCCGGCATTGAAGTGATTTTCTCACAAAAATGGCGCTATAGATATCATCCAAAAATTATTATTATTATCCCCAATCGGGGTATTTTGTGAGGTTGAAGGTGGTGGGGAGGGAAAGGAGATGGGAAAGAAGAAGGTGGGAAGTACCTGGCTATTCAGATCTGGTAACCAAACACGGCTAAAGCCATATCAAGCAACGTTTCAATTCTGAATGGTGGTCTAACACCAGGGCGTTACTGAGAGAATCTTCCACTTTGGAACGTGCCGCAAAAACACTATATATTATTTTGAATGTATTAATTAAAATTAATCAAATAAAAGTGATTTGCCACGCCGGGATTCGATCCCGCGACCTTCGGAATACGTCAAAAGCCTTACCGCTGGACTACACCGGCCGTCAGAACTTGCAGATTAAGGACGATAGTTTTATAACTGAATGCAGTAAAAATAAGATCCTTTAGACATCTGTGCGGTATACTCGTTTGAGCGAATTTTTGCTAAAGATATCATGAAGTGTTGGTGAAATAATTGGTAGAGTGTAAAAATAAATTAAAATCGATAAACTAATATCTCAATTTATAGGGGGCCCTAGTACCTACATGAACACAATCAACCCACTAGTCTGTAATATCTAAATGTTTATTTTTTTATGAATAACACAACATTTTTCAGGTAAGTACTGTATTTTTTAGAATATTCAAATTGATGACCCATTCAAGCTCATCGTATATTCTCTTATCGCTAAAGTGCTCACTTGTGTTCACATCGTGTTATTATCGGGGAAGCTTTAGCAAGCGCAGGTAAAAACTCGTCAGGGCGTAATGTATGGGAATTTGTGATGGTACTGGTTTAACTGCCGTCTTTGTTCAGGATTTCTAAACTCTTTTATGTATATTTTATTATTATAAGATAAAAAAAATATTTCAAAGCAAATTATGTTTTATTTTTTGCGGTAAAATTTTTTTGAAAGCTGCTTTCACAGTCCAACAAAAAATACTTACTTTGACATAGATTTTCCGAGCATATCTTAAAAATTTCATAATGCCAGAGCTCATCGTTAGAGAATGAATAATGTTGTGTTTCATCGTAATTTACATGTAAATGCTGCACAGCAATCAACACAATATTATTGAAACCATATAGTAGCTTGACAATTAATGGATACACCCAAGCTTCATAGCTTATGATGGCATTAAAGTTATAAACTGAAAAAAGTTAACTTGAATTTTTTTTATGTGAATACCTCACAAGAGCCCCAACTGCTCACGGCTGGAGCCAGTGAAACTATGGCATCTCCAATTGGGGTATGTTGTGAGGCTGAAGGTAGTGGTAAGGGGAAGGAGATGGGAAAGGAGAAGGGGAAGAGAAAGGTGGGGAAGTACCTGGTCACCAAATACTAAATGGCTAAAGCTATTTTAAGCGACGTTTCAATTCTGAATGGTGGTCTTACACCAGGGCGATACTGAGGGTATCTTCCACTCTGGAACGTGCCGCAAATATACTGTATATTATTTTAAATGATTTAATTGTGAAATAACACAAATTAATCACATAAAATTTATTTGCCACGCCGGGATTCGATCCCGCGACCTTCGTATTGATAGTCAAGAGCCTTACCGCTAGACGACGCCAGCCGTCTATTTAGGTCTAGTCACCAAACACGGGTGAAGACATTTCAAGCAAGTTTTCAACCCTGAATGGTGGTCTTACATTAAGGCAATACTTAGAGTATCTTCTACTCTAGAATGTGCCGCAAATAAAACTCAAAAATTTAAATGATAAAATTGTGAAACTACAAATCAATCAAATAAAATGTATCTGCACACGCCGCGGTTTGCACCCGCGGCCTCCGGATCGCTAATTGTGAGCTTTGCCCCTCGACCACGACGGCCATCTATCATATTTACAAAAGCTCTGCATCATTGCAAGTTTTCACAGCTCACCGTTTGAGAGTTTTAGCTGGTTCGAATAGATACTGAAAATGTTTCCAAATAAAGAACATACATAAAAAAAATAATTTGAATAATTCAAGACGTAATCAACTATATCATTCAACAATACAAATGAGGGCAATCAAGAATATCTATCCATCTTCGATTCAAACTCTCGTTTATGAATTAAGTGAATTGAAATATTCGCATTTTTGATGAACGGCCATTTTCAAGGAGGGGAAATGATTCGACAAATCAGCTTAATATTGTTTGCAAATTCCTACAATTTATCACTAGTCATCTGCTAGGAGATATTACATTTAACAGAAATAAATTATCTTACGTCAATCAAACTATTAATTAATCAATTAGATGCCAGTCTATTTTAACTCGTAGCCAAGCATCAACTGAGTTATGTTATCCATTATCTATTACATAGTATCAAATTTCTTCGTTTTTTTAATATTTCGATTTAGTTTCATTATTACTAAAAGGGACTATTGATGTTGTGGAAAATAAAAAAAATAAACACTTTCTTGGGGAAAATGAAAAAATAATTACTGTCAATTTCAATTAAGTCCAAAATTTCAGTTTTAAATTATTAATTCACCTATCACGTGTTCAACGCCAGTTTCATTTTTTAATTTACATTTAATCCATACTAATATTATAAATGCGAAACTGCTCGAGTTCGTTTATGACCTTTTCACGCATAACACAATATAAAGACTTTAATAATTCTTTCACCAATATAAAGCTAAATAGTATGCGCAGACTACAGGTTGTATACGATGGTAAACTCTGGCGTTACGAAATTATAAATATTAATATATTATATTTGTTATACGTTTTCTGTCGCTAACAAAAGCGAGTTTTTGCTAACGTCAGAAAAAAATCTTTTCTATGGAAACAATGTTGATATATTTTTGGGCTCTATGCTGGTAGATACTCAGTCTACTGGTCAGCTACTACTGCAGAAAATTCAAATATCAGAATTCGTTTTTTTTTTTTGACAAGCTTCTGTTTTGCAATAAATGTCAGATAAGAGTTCCTACATTAAAAATATAATTCGTAACGATTATAAAGACTGAATAATAAATAGTGTAATTTTTTAATTATATTAACAAACTTCCAAATATTTAATTAAAAATAAACATCCGAAATGTTTGTGAGCGCATAAATTCCGAACGAATTAACAAAATTGGATAATTCTTTTTTTCTTTGAGCTATAGCTTTATGAAATTTAGGTGGCAGGCGAAATGTTTGAAAACTGAATGTAAGGGAATGAATGTATGGAATGCGGGAGGGGGTGGGGGTGAGGAGAAGGGGGGATAATTGATAAGTTCAACTGCTACAGTAATTTCCCGTAATACCATGCGAGCGAAGCCGCGGGGAAAAGCTAGTAGATAATAAAATGTGACATTTGCCGGAAGAAATTTTTCGTTTTCCTTAAGCAGGTGTTTATTTTTTCGTTTTCCCCAACATTCGCTTTTAGTAATAATGAAAGTAAATCGAAGTATTTAAAAAACGAATATTCCATATTGAACCTGAAACGGACTTCGGCAAGGAATATTCCGTAATATCCGTGAAGCAGACTTATACAACTTTACCGATTGTCAAAGTGACGGTGTAAAAATTGATTGAGATTGCAGAGTAAAATAATGCGTTACTCCCGAATTACTCCTGAAATTCGGTGACAACTTAAACTTTTATTTTTTGTGTTTTTTTTTTTAAATTTTAATATTAATTTAATATTTGTATTATTCCATTCGAAGTTCTAAGTTTCTAAATTATCAAATTTCGCGGAATAAGAGTGAAACACGACGACTTTAGTTTCAAATAATTAACATAATAAAACACAAAATATTATACAATATTAGTCATCAAATAGAGAAATTACAGCGAAGTTAACACAGAAAATTACATAATTGCAAATCAAGCGTTATTATATCTCCGTGTTAATATTTAGAAAACAAAATTGTTCACATATTCATTTTTGAAACCTCATTAACATTTTAATGAGAATTTTAAGCTGCTTAGCGTGGCTACGAGCTCGCGGGTAAGCGAGAATGTTAAACCTTTAAACCAGAATTGGTTAAAGTTGCAGGTTTGTTTAGTTTCAAACATCCTGGCGATCTTTGTTTTTCTCCTGTTATATTCATAGTAAGGACGTGAGTAACTGGAATAGAACTGAAAATGATATTAGCTATCTCATGAAAGTTTACAATAAAATTGCCTTGGTAGGTACTGTTGACGAATCCAGAGATGCAGAAAGGGGTTTGTTCGTATTTTCCCGACAGATAGATATTTCAGGCCTCCTTTCTGCAGGACCAATAAGAGAGATTTCTCTCTTCAAATTTCCGTAGACATTGATATTCTTATTGTTAATTAATTTGAAATAATTGGTCAAAACAACAAAGTTTTATGTTTGTTTTTAAATGCAAGAAATATTTTGGACAACTAACAGCCAACATCAGAAAAAATCTGGAGAATTTGAACAAGCTGGGTTCCAGATGGCTTATCGACAAAAATAAAATGTTTTTAAATTATTAAGGACAACGATAAAACCCTTTTCACCAGAGAATGATTAAAGTGAACAACAATGTAAATTCCTTCAAGAAACCCATTGATTTTTCAATCAAAAAGATGCTGGCACATGGATACGACGTGCTATTTCCTAAAAGAACAAAGCGGCGTCGAAATCACCCTTCCACGCCATAAATAAGTACAGGGCTGTAAAATAAAATCAAAATGAGATTTCAATTTCAGAAGGTTCCAGTCGATTCATCATTGGTCGCTTCCGGTCCCTCCCCGGCAACCTCCGACCCACCCCCTCTCCGCAGGGTAATCTCAGAGCGGAAATGGACCATTTCCTAGAAGGGTGACTAATTCTACACTTAGCTACACATGTTTCGGACTTCATTTGGACTGAAGTTAATTATCAGAAATTTGTAGATAGAATTTGTTCAAAGTCCGAGAACACGTTGAACGTACCTAGGTAAGTTATATTTATTATGTTTTTCTTACGAAATCGGTAATAAACATGTCTCCATAAGTAAAAATAACCTCGTATCTTGAACAATTTCATATTTTGAATATATATCAGGAGTCAGATCCTGTCATAATTTCTAGAATACAAAGGATTATTAGAAACAAAATGGTGATCAATAAAGTAATAAAGATTGGTAGTTGAATCTGTACGGTCTCTTTAAGGTCTCTGGGTGTGTGGAGTCGGTCGTAAATCGAGCCCCTTGTTTGACTTCTTTCGTCTTCCAAAACAAGGAATGGATCGCATAGTAATAGTGTAATATATTGGTTAATTACGTACAGTAATTCAAATAAAGTTGCATTTAAGGTGAAATGATTTTAGATGCTGGCTGTAAAGTTTTTAGAAATGGAATGATTGAATTTTTGCAATTGCAAGGAATTGATTGCAAAATTTTCCTAAATGGTGTGATATTTGCTTTTAGTGAAAGCATAGATACAAAGACAAATTTTTTGCATAAAAATTAAGATAAAATGCGACACATACGTTAAATTGAAAGTAAAAGAGCCTATAGATGAAAATGAGTCAAAATGAATTTAAATATAAAACGGCAGATAGAAAATGAAGTTAAATATTTCAAGCAGGGCGACACAATACTCAATAACATCTTGTTATGAAAAATTACATTTTCTGTTCAGGTTTTTTTTTTTTTTTTTTACATTAACTCCACACAGGAGGCCCTGAGGAAAAAATAATTTCCCTCAGGGCCTATGTCATCTTTGAGGATGCTGTGTGGAGGGTGTTTTTGAGGAGAGGAAGGAGTGAACATGGGTCTTGAAGAGACCCATATTGTAGGAGGGAGGAAACACAGAGGCCGGCAAATCGTTCCACAGCCGAGCTGTTGAACTCAAGAACGAGTCGTAGAAACGACCCGTTCTCATGTGACTAATGTCAACCGTGTACAAATGTTGAGCGCGCGTTTGGCGTGTTTCCCGACTATGCACCGGTGCCGAGGGGATCAATGACGCTAGTTCCTCGGAGCATCTTCCATTGTAATACCGGTAGAACAAGGACAGCATTCCCACCTGGCGCCTGTGCTCTAAAGATTGCAATCCGTTAGTTAAATTAGGAGAATCTATCAAACGGACCGCCCGTTTCTGCACAGAGTCAAGGGTTTTTTTCAGGTATTTTGGGGCTCCAATAAAGAGACTAATTGGTTACTAAAGAGACTAACTGATTAACAATAAAGAGACTAACTGGTTATAAAGTGACTACTGGTTTTTGGCTAGCTAAATGAACGGACCGATCGTTTTTTTTTTGCAGTAATTCATGTAATTTTTACATCTGTAATTTTTTATATCATGTAATCTATACAACACGTAACTATAAATCAGTAATCCATGGGTTGAAAACCCGAATGTTGAGCTCTGGCGCCATAAAATTCTTCCGGATTTTTGTAGGCCTTATTGCTTTACTTTCCTTATTATATGGTACGTGGTTTTAAAGAATCCACTAGACAAAAAAATAACAACGGCAACAGAAATCTTTACATGAGAAACTAAAATATAAATTTTTAAGTGACTTGGATGTAAAAAAATCCAACCTTATATTGCTTCTTTAAAAAAATTTAAAGCAATATTATTTATGTAGGTACCTACCCACATCAAAAACGTTTATAAAATACAGGATGCGTCAAAAGAAAAAAAAAATATGAAATCAAACCAATTTTTATTTTTCTATTTTAAACCACAGAATTTCAAAAACACAAATTTGTGTTGGGGGTAGACATATCGTAATTGATACTTAAAATTAATGTTGAGTAACGTAATGTGTACCACAGTAGCCGATAGGCATGAAAATCATTTCTCTAAATGCAAGTAGCCACTCTGGTGAAAATACTTTCTGTGATGGAGAATGGAAAAAAATGCCTACCGTAATCCCAAATTGAACTCTATCATATTAAAATATGCGATGGAAATTTGTATGCTAAATTTATATAGGCCTTCTTAAAGCGTTGACCTGAATGCCAGAGGTTTGCAGCGATCCTCCCGGGCACCGCCCGAATCACAATTTTATTACACACTTTATTGAATACATAACCTCACGTAGACAATACCGGCGTTTTTTATTCATCCATGAAAAACTGCCTTCGTTTTACAGTATGAAAGAATGTCCGCCAGTGAATTCTGTGGGATTCCGAAGCAAGGGTTGAACGTGACGTCATTTTCAAGATAAAAATATTGTAAATAAAATTGGACCAGTAAAAACTACCAATTTTTTCATATTCATTAAAAACGGTTAAGGAATATTTTACTTTCGTTCTTTGTCCGTCTTTTATTGCGTACATTTTTTATAAAGCGTAAACGATCGAGTTTCGTTTAGGATTTACGTTTTTGCTCTGAAACATCAATATTCAAGACATTTTTGCCACTTCGTAATATGATGGACATTGGCATAAAAAATATTGTGATAAATTTTACTATTCGTGAAACCCATGGGCATTTTTTCGTGTCATTTTATGATCGTCGTAATCATCATAAATTTCTCACTATGGTCTCACGCAGATGTAAGTTGATATTGAATTTTTCTTTGCCTAATCGAGGGATAAATTTACAATGAAATAAAGTGTCCCGTTAAGACGACCGACGCGACGTATATAATATTTATACATTTTATTATTCTGTGAGTTTAACGGAAAAAGTTAAAAGGAGTTCTGATAATTTTTTTTTACGTTTACAAAAGAAAGGAATATGATAGAATCGTAACAAATATAACGGCAGAAATATTACATAAAATGTACAAAAGCTTCAAAACAGATATATGTACAGGTGTAAAAATTTAATAGCGGTTGGCTTTCTTCATAATTTTGTGACCAAGGTTCGATTTCCACACAAGAAATCGCAAACTCAAGGCAATTACTCTATACTTTCTAAACTGGATTTAAAACTGGAAACTGGTGCGGTGGAAACCAATGTTATTAGTCCTTTATCTATTTTTTTTTTTAATCTGAAGAAAATTTTACAAAACTTGTTCTTCAATGGAAGATACTTAAAAATCGCCCTACTCAGGGACCATCATTCAGTAATAGTTCGTGCTCCGTATAATATAGTCCCTAGTGCTAGTAGTTCTTGGGGCTTATAGAGTCGTACAACAGATGTCTCTGGTACATAGGTTCGCCCCTCCAGTTCAAAGGTAAGGTAGGACATCTGTTAGGTTTCTACCAACAGAGAAATATTAGTCTCCTGACTTTCCTATACACTCTTCCCGGTTACAAGAGAATCTGATTGAAATGAACAAGTGTTTTGTTGTGATAATGGAGTTTTATTTTACAAGGACTGTTCACAACACAATCGATTCCTTACAATACCTACAGCTATTTCCTACATTATTTTCATTCGCCTTAGAATCGGTGATAACCTTCAAATTGATGATAACCTACTTTCACTAAAATCGGATTTTATTAATGTTTCATCAATTTTATCCGTACCGCCAAGCTCGTACTCATTTGATTGCCCCTAATTCGTTTTTGTAACCACGTATTATGAATAACATTCCACTATCAAATGTATCACGCAATGAGGTAAAAGGATGTTTCCAAAATAGGACAAGGTTATATATTTAATTGTGCATTTAATTGAATAAATCGAAAACCATTTTTCGCAGACCACGCTTTGTGAACCCCAACACGAGTGGCACTCCCACTAGAACACAGCAATTTCCCTAAATATTGCTAATGCCTAAAATAATTTGCGCCCGCTGGCTATATTAAATTTTTTCAATATCCAATATGAGAGAATTTCAGCATGACGCGCAGAATTTTGTCGTAATTAAAAAGTTAATTAAATTCGTAAACGAGTATTTACAATGAAAAGATTCTTTAATCATTGCTGTTATTTGTACATTTCCTTAATTATATTATATTGTTACTGTGTGCTTTAAGAATAATACATTACTGTTATGTAAATAATACATTATTTGTATATTCTACGTTTAATATCTAGAAGGAAGCATTGATTGTAAAGCTTGATAAATTAATGCGTCGTGTTAAATATATAATTTGTACATGAACATTATTAATTAAATTTCATGAATGTATTCAACTTACACCCGTGATACTCGTATCTCTACGGCAATAGACCAACTGCTAGGTAGCTTCGACAGCAATGGAATGAAAGTAAGTCGTCAGGAAATAATTTATTTATTTATTTATTGATTAACACCCTTTTTCAGGGCTTTTACATATGAATGGTAAGAAAAACAATATTTATTGTACATAACTGAACTGCCTCAGTAACAATATTTTATATTTGTTTAAAGATAAACTGAAAATGTCCACTGACTTGGTGTAATTGTATCCTTCCATGAGTATTCTGGGTAAAGAGGAATACATATGATAGTTAGTCCCAGAATTTCTTCCCTGAAATATATCCTGACTTCTTGTATTACGTTGTGGTATCCGGAAGCTTTTCAATTCAAGCGATATCGGACTAAACTAAATCATGTAGAATTTTATATAGAAATACCAAGTCAGTGAAAATTCTTCTGTCTGACAGTTTGAACATATTCATTTTATTTAACAGAGTGTTGTAGTTCAACATATTTGCTGGAATCCCCATTTTAAAATTTAGAATTTGTTTAACAATTTAAGAATTTGTTTTGTATTCTTTCAACAACTTGTACATGTATATTATAATGTGGATTCCAGACGAGAGAATTGTACTCAAGTTGACTTCTAACATACGCAAAATATAACAGTTTAATGCACTTTATATTGTTAAAATTTCTAGTTAGCCTAGTTATAAATCCCAACATTTGTAAGCCCTTATTAGAGATTTCTGTTATGTGGTTAACAAATGAAAGATTTGATTGTAAAGTGATGCCTAAGTTTTTAATTTGTATCTCAAGAGCATTGTTATCAATGTATTAATTAAAGATCACTGGATTTTTTATTCCAAAAAATCTAACTATTTGAATTTTGAGATATTTAAATAAAATCTGTTTTCCTTACACCGAATAAACAATTTGTTGGTATTGTCTGTTTATATAATGTTTATTTTTAATTTTAATTAGCAGACTGAATTAAATTAGTGTATGTAAATATGTTAATTAATTATTAGTGAAAAAAATAAAATATGGAAGTTGATAGACAAAGTAAGCATTTACGTAAGTGTGACGGTGCTACATTTTCGAAATTATGTCGATTTATTGCTAGAATTTTTTATAATAAAAATATCGTCAATGTTTCCAAGAATTTGGAGGAACCGTTAATTGATTACGTTTATACATAAGAAAAACGTATTTTTGAGTTGGGATAAAACTATTTAATACAGACGTATTTTTGAATTATTTGTATCGCGATTTATGGATAAGCAATAAAGCAAGGAGAATCAGGAAGCAGTGAAAGACGACCCATGAGCCCTTCGCTCAATATGAAACGGGACCAATTTTGGCAAACTAGAGATTTTAATACCACTTTGCTCCAAGAATTCGTTCGATTCAAACGATAGGTATGTAATATATTCCGTTGGAAATAAGGATTTGATCAATATTACTCTGAACTTTTAAGCTGATAACAATGTTCTTGGCGTTTTTCGAGTGCTAATAATATTGTGAAAGATTGTCTCAGGAACGTTTGACATAGCAAACATATAAAAAGAATCTTCAATTTTTTCAAAATTCTCATTCTTAGCTTTTGTATATTTTATTTATCTTATACATATAAAAATCAAAATATGCTTGCTTGGGGATATTTAAATATATGAGTTTTGAGTTGTCTATGTATTGCTACGTTAAGCGTATGAAATGTTTGAAACTTTCAAAATATCTTCTTTCCATCCTCGCGAAGGTTTCTGGATTACTACAATCACACGACAATAGATCTGGTTTTTTTTAATAATTGCAAAAACTTTTACGAAACTGTCAAAAATGTCACAATTTGAAAATGACATTTTGCAAAACAATGATAATGTTCAATCAAAATAAAATTTTTGAAACTCTTTAAATTAATGAATTTATTTGAAGCACTCACCTGTGGTAGTAAGAAAAATCGAATACTTTGAATCTAAACAAAAATTATATTTATTTTAATTAGGTAGGTACCTATGTTAGGTACCAAATTTGATTGATTGTTTTTATAATTTAAAAAAAATTATGTTTGTAATAGAAAATTTGTAAAAAAACAATTGCAATAATTGGCAAGCGAGCTTATTGAAAATTTCTACGCACCGGGACTGAATAAATTAAACGCGGGAGAGGGGAGGGGTTCGCGAGAGGGGGGATTAGCGGGAGAGGGGAAAGGGAAGGCGGGGAAGATGGAGGGGAAACGCGTGAGAGGAAGGCGACATGAGAGGGGAAGGGAAGCCGGAAGAGGAACGGGAAAAGACACGCAGGGAGAAAGAATTTCTTTATTTTTCGCATTGCAACGCATGCCGTGAACTCGCTAGTTTTTTGTACAACATTGATATTACAAGAAGTTTAATAATAACAAAAAAGGTTACCTTAAAACATGCAGGTTACGTTAGATGTACATACAATGATGATTTGATTGATCTTTCTAGATGGAATCCGAAATCTAATGTTGAAATTAAAAAAAAATCTAATAAAACTACGAGTATCAACAACAAACTTCTAAACATCTTCTTCTTCTTATTCTTCCCCTTATCCTATTCGGGTCGGGGACCCATTTTTTTTAAGTTTTTGAGTTTCTTTATTCTTTGAATTGTTTGTTACACAAATTGGGGATTTTTCGACCACCATACTAGGCACATGCCTGTGTTGTGGTTTTGCATCGATACTCCATACGTCCCTGTCTTGTGCTCATTGTTTGGCCTCCGTTCATGGCAGTTCCATCCTCTCTTCACACCGTTTCTGGAGTTGCCTCGCCCAACTTCTAAACATAATTGTAAATTTTTGGGGATCAGAACATGATTGAAGTTGACTTAAAAATCAAAAAAATCCCTGCATAAAAAATGTTGCAGACGCACTGCCTCCACCACATTAAATAATACGAATCGTAAAAATAGACCGAGATTGCAGCCAAATACGCAAAATCGAGACACGCCTTTCTCTCGCGGCTCGAGGCCGGAAAATCATTCTCGGGGCCTGTTGCCGAAGACAGGAAGAAATACCGAACGATTTTCAAAGTAATATATCATTGAAGAAGAAGATAACACTTATAATCTAAATGAAAATATGAAAGAAAACAAGACACAGAAAAACAGAAAAAAAAAACAAAAAAAACAATGGTCGCAACTGGGACTCGAACCCAGACCTCTCGTATTATGGAAAAAGAACTAGTTGAAGATAATATTGATGATTCTAAATATTTGAAATATGAGATTGACAAATATGACGGTTTGACAGAAGGTGGCAATAGCGAAATTGGAAAACGCGCACGTCCCGGTTAGACGAGAGGTCTGGGTTCGAGTCCCAGTTGCGACCATTGTTTTTTTTTCTGTTTTTCTGTGTCTTGTTTTCTTTCATATTTTCATTTAGATTATAAGTGTTATCTTCTTCTTCAATGATATATTACGTTGATGGGAATGATCTTCAAAAGTTATAAAAAGAGAGTTTTTCTCATAAAAAATTGGATTTTCAAAGTGACTGAAAAAATGTCAACAATTCAACAGCAAATTCAACAGCCAATGGGCGCTTTAATAATACCCACAGCGTCGGCGACAAAAACATACATAATTTACCACAACAATGCTGCAGCTCTTTCTTATACCATAAATAAAAGTGAGACAAACGATGAATAAATAAATTGAAAATTGGAAAAAGGTAATCATTTTCTTGTATTTTCTTCACTCACATTAAAGAAATGAGAAACCGCGTTCTATAGCCGTCGCCGTGCCATTACCGTTAAAATTATAAAGGCAGCTGTAGGACGGTATTGCCACCTCACTAATAAATAAAGATTTCCATAAATTTTGGCAAAAAACCTCGTCGGAACTAATATTAAAATTTCTCTGTGTTAATGGAGTAAGAGGAAAAGAAAATATCGCCATTATATTTCGTAACTCCTTCTCTATGGCGTGTGAAGAAGCAGCAGAAAAATCTCTGCTAATATATATTTTTTTAAAACAGTACCACTATTTGTTCATTTTTAATGGACAACCTAAAGACAAAGGATAACCAGTTCGGACATAAACCTGCACTGTCAACATCTGTGACAAAATGATCGTAAATGATACCATCAGGGAAATACCAAGAAATACAGTAAATGATACCATCATTATAAAAGGGAAACGCCAATCCATACCTGCTTTCTAGATCTAAGCAAAGCGTCTCGTGTACTCGTATGTCACAATAAACTCTGGGAGAAACTAAGGAAAAGAGCAGTTTTGGAACATATAATAGCGATTCTTTCAAAACGGCACACGCAGCGAAAAATATCGCGAAATAGTCTAGTTTCAACTCCAATTTATTTGAAAAGTGGCGTAAGGCAAGGGGGAAGCAGTTCTCTTCAAAATTAACCCTGATGAATTAGTTCAAAGACTTGATGACATAAAAACAAGTTGCCATGTTCGAGGAGTGTGTGTAAATAATATTAATTACCCTGAAGATATGGTTCTTCTAGATCCATCACTTAGCGCACTAAAGAAACTACTCCAAATATGTGAAGTTTTTGCAAAAAATCATAACCTTGTGTATAATACGTCCAAATCAACCGTTATGGTTTTTCGGTACATTTTTGTACTATTTTATAACATGGAATGTTATTAAATAGCATTGCACTACCTCTGCATAAATTGTGGAATAAACGACTATCATAATTTTTTAAATAATTTTATGAGTGAAACCTTAAAATGTAATAATTAATTATTGAAGACAACATGAGCGGCTCTGAAATGATAATTTGAAACAGAAAAATCAGAACCCCTTAAGTTAACCCCAGAAGTTATCCCCTTCGGTCTTGTAATTGTAACTGCATCTTAGTTTTACTCAGAACTAACAACACTTACAGAACTACCAACAAATTTGCGATAAGAAAATTAAGAAAATGTTAGGAATTCTTTGTGGAATTAACATACATTTAAATATGACCGAAGGAGGTGGGATCAAATTTGCCCAATGGTTAGAGCAGATCCCTGGCAAAGCTAACATCCTGGGTTCAATTCCTAGATGCGACCGAAAATTTGTCTTCGATGTTTAAAGATTGTTATTATTATTATTTATTAAAAGAATATCACGAGCTCTAAAAAAACATTTTTTTACTTCTCATCAATCATGGAGTGGATATAATATTTTATTTAATGGTGGATAGTTTTTTAAACTTTTAAAAAGAAGCACTTAAAAATACGCGGTACACGATAGTACGCAATCCAGAACAGATTACAATCGCCTATAAAAGTGACACCTCTCATAATCGAAGAAAAGCTCTACGGGGAGCTTGCGTCCGGCAAAGTGAGAAATTCGGTCGCCCGGGTTGCACAACCTGCGTCGCGAGGTGAGCAGGCCACCATAAATCATGGCGTGTCTCGTACACAGTAATAGACCTGTCAACGAGACACAGCCTCCGAGGATTATCACACCCTCCACACCCCTCCAACCCCTTCCCATTCCGAGAGAGGTATAAACTTAACATTATCTTCGCTAGATACCTAACTGGACCGTGGAGCCCTTCCAACCTCTCCCTCACCCCCTGGAAAGGTTGAGATACTCTGGTTGCTTTGAAATTACCGGGAGAACGAGGTCTCAGGGGGTTGGAAGGTTGCGTGCTCCATCATTCTTCTTTACCTGTTTGATTCAAAGTGATCATAATTTTATTACCGTTCTAACAATACTGCCCGTATAAAAGATTGGATGTTTGAAAGGGGACGAGCTTTCTTCAAACATTACATAAGTTCCTAACACAATTAAAAAAATTATTATTTACTCTAGCACACCTTTTGTCTATTTTTTTCATAGCAGGAATTTCAAATGTGACCAAAAGCATATAGATGAATACCTACCTACCAATTTATTTCTAAATTCTTAAAAAAATATATATAATTTTTCAGCTTACTTTTAATTTTTTATTTGTATTTTTTTAGTTTTATTTATCCCAAAAATGTTTTTTTTCTTTCTTTCTCTTATGTTTTATTATCCGTTTCTATAAAATAATAATTTTTTAATTATTATATGAATTATTTCATGTATGACTACCACAACACGGGCATTAGCCTCGACAGTACCAGAATGCCTTTTTTCTATTTTTTTAATTCGTGTTTAATGATGCACGGTATCGAAGGCTTTTTGAAAGTATATATGTTCTGTGATATAGTTTACATTATCAATGCTGGTTCTAAGTTTATTTATAAAGTCGATAATTCGATAGAAAGAGGTTTGACTTTTTTCTAAAAGCGTGTTTTTTTGCATATAAATTTTTTTTATGAAGTTGTTTAGCCTATTTTATCCCTTTATTGTATTTTTAATAGAATAGGTAGGACAGAGTTGTGCGTCCCGTTGGAGGTTTAAGTTTTTAACCACTTTTATATATTGGGATAACCCTTGCGTTCTTGCAGCCATCCAGAAAATGACCTTCTTTTAAGCTCAGATTGATCAACTTAGTCAGAACAGGAGTTAGAAGTGGGCAAGTCTTTGCATTTTTGATTATCATGTCCAGCACTAGCCTTAGGTTTTAGAGATTATTTTTTTATAGATAATATTTCGAGATTAGTCGTGGGTTGCAGAAATATTAATTCAACTATATCATGTTTTAATGTAATTTTATATTCCAATTTCTTTGTGGGTTTCTTATTTATTACGAGCCAAGAAAGCGCTAATATGTAAAAAATAGAGTAAAAGAAATTTTCACGGATTTTCCTATATATCAACCATCTAATTGTTCTGAATCACCGTGTATTTTTGTCAGAAAGATCACTTTTTATCACGTTATGAGAAAACTTTATATCGAACGCATTATTTAACAGATCTGAAGTCGATTCTACATTTACGGACTTTATTAAAGCCTTTGACAAAGTGCGGCATAAAATTCTCCTATTTAAACTATGTAAATAAACTCGATATTAATGGAAATCTATTGGACTAGATCGCTAGCTATCTGCCTGATAAAGTTCAACTTGTACAAATTATTTAGATGCCTTTCTCTCCGCCCTATTTTTATTTTTGCATTTTTTACATTTCTCCATGCATTTGTGTCTCCATAGATTATGTATTCTTCTCGTGTTTTTAATTTTTTTTTATATATTTAACCGCAGTTACCTTCATTCTTTGTTGCTCTCCTAGAAATTCGTTTCGGATTTTGATAACCCAAATAATTTCTTTTTTGTCCATTTTATTCATAACTCAACCAATTCGTGGGGATTTGAATCTATTATCAGGAATTTATGTTTATATATTGTTAACTAAATTTTTTCTGGATTTCCTCGTGCAGTTGTTCAATAAGTTACTTTTTTTATATTATGTAACTATAATTTTTCCGACTTCGGAATTTCGTATTACAATCCTGTTTCGATGGGATTAATTTTGATGAAATCTCGAATTTTGTTTTCTCAGTTGTTTGACCATCTTTTCATGATTTAATAATTTTTATTCCATCGTATCCTAAAAATAAACATAAAGTTAAATTCGTGTTGAAACAATGCTGGATTGCAAATTATGTGGTAAGTATACTATGCTTGGAAAAAAAAAGGGATTAAAGATTCACTTATCATGAGTACATACATCAGGTTTCTGTTTAATTACTTACAAGATCTCAATATTTCACGTATCTCTACGCCCTGCGCAACAGTAATAATAATAATATATTAAAATCAATCATATTAAATACATGTAGGATTACGAGAGATTTTTTAAATATTTATATTGAGAGATCAGTCGGATTTATCGGTCCAGTTAGGAGTTCTATCGAGCCGAACCCTCTGATATGAAAATATCTGGAGTCGGTGAATAATTTTCCCATTTGGTCTCTGGTAGGTTGACATGTTGTTCTTGAATTGTTTTGTATTTATTATACTTTTACAATTGCATAACGTGGATTGACCAGATGATCATTTGTGGAAAAGTGTGTGAAAGGGTTAAGTTTTTTCCTATGGGGAAGATTTAACTCGGACATAAAGTCAAAAGAACAAATAAAAAATAATTAATAATATTAAGTATAAGTTTATTTGACATCGAGACGGGAGGTAGAGATTTCCATATTTGTCTACGTATGTTTTTATATATGTGCGTATTTATTGATGTACGCAGTCTGGATGTTTTTTAAATATTAAATTCCTTGAAACATATGAATTCAAATATATGTATCACAAAGATATAACTTTATTGTCATAAATACACCTTTTTGGTGCTAGTGTTTTATTGATTGTAACTTGCTAAAATTACCCGAAATGTATTATTGTATTTAACCTGAAAGTGAGATAAGGGTTACGAAGGAACCTTTACCGATATGTCCTCCTTGTTATGTGACTTATTTGTTCCTGTACCGTGGGAGATATAGGCATTAAAAGCAGGCTCAATAAAGAGGATCAAAGCTTTTGTAATATTGTTGTACTGGAAATTATCGTAGATAACATTGTAGGTACGACACGGGTCACAAAGAGCAGATGCTAAAGAAACAAAAATAGATTATAGATAATGCGAGAAAAATATTAACGGAAGACAAATGGCACCTCTTAGGCATGTAATTGGCTAATTTATTAACTATTACGCCATTTAGATGATAGAAGATAGACTGCCGAATAATTCTGCCTTATACAAATTCTATTAATCAAATCCCTGGCATATTGTAGAGAAAAAAAACGCTATTTACCTATTTTTTGGATATTGTAAATACATCCTAAATTTAGTATGAAATGAATAGGAGCTGGAGACTGAAAGATGACAGAAGTAGAAGGTGGAAGGCTGAAAGATGGAGGGGAAGGCCAAGGACGTAAAACATACAAGCCTTTTGGCTGATTTTCGTCAATGGGCAGGAGTGTTGTGTAGGTTGTTTTAGAACTTTTACGGTTGAAAAAGTTGCTACATCATCAATTCTATTATGATTACAATTTTTCTACTTTGGCTCAAATGCTACGTAACTATCACAAACATCGTCCTAGTTTTTATTACATAAAATAATTGATAAACATAAGGTACATACAACATCGTTAAATCTGGAGTTAAATTAAAATTGTCAACCTTATTTCCAAATTGGTTTTCATCATAATCATGATTAACGACGCCACAGCCCCCGGGGAGTGCCGACTTTCTCTGGGTTACATCTCATCTTATATCGTTATTCTACTATTTTCTCCGGTTTCTTATGCCTCGGAATGCAGTTTTGCTCTCCGCTCCATCAGTTGCAAAGTATTGATTTATTAAAACTCTACAGTAGGTTATCTTACGTCTTTGCTTTATTCTCTTTTTTATCGATAGTATACCGGTGTTAGGGCGTTACATACAACACTTTTTTATACCGATTCGGAATATGGAAACTATATCGGAAACCGTGTGAAAAATATTTTCTTTACACTATAATTATTTTTTTTAATAATTATGATTGCATTCCACGACTGTTTAGCTACCGTTAGAGAAGAAATCGTATTTTGGAACATTAGAAAAATTGTCAAAAAATGACAACATCTTCAACATCCACGTGGAAACCTGTAATTGGTAAAATTAACATGCAATATGCATTTCAATATTTTACTGTTGGTATCCCAAAAAAAATAAAATAATACATAACCACAGATCACAAAAAACAACCTGTCATTTACTTTTGCCATTACCGTCAACAAATCATAAAAAGAAACGCGACATTAACAACACCGAACAGAAATATACGTCCACAATCAGTAATAAACAAAATATATTGTAGTATTTTTATTAGTACTTTAAATATAAAATAAAATAAGCATGCAACATTTCCAATGACTGGCGACAGATGTCAAAAAATGTCCTCCATCTTAAACTATACGATAATCATTACCAAAATAGGACAAGCCTTTTTTTCATACCGAATACATATGAAAAAACCAACGACATGGAAACTGGACAACTCACAATTATACCCTCTTATGACCTGTAACTTTTGAAAAATTTACCACAAAAAAACGAAGGACATAGGATATTTAATAATTTTACCTTGTACCCTATTTGTTACTAAAATAATTTGAACTGTTAACCGAAACTAGCTTATTAATAGTGTTCATGAAGATGTATTTTAATGAAACTGAGTAGATGTGCACGTAAACACCTACTAAGTTTCTATTAATATGTTATTTGAAAACGATGTTTCCGAGTTTCCAATTTCAAAAACATATTCAAACACACAGGATGTTACATTGCGAAATACGACGAAATAATATTGGCTACCAAAAAAGCTTTGGGGCGGGCATTATTCGCATTTTAAATCAGATTTCTTTTAATACAGATTGTCGTTTTACGTTTTCATCAAATGATTAATTTGTAAAAACCCGTGGTATATTCATTTATGCCGTAATCTATTTATTAAAATTATTATTTTATTAAACATCTCTGAAAAAAAATGCTCGTCGGTGGCAAATTAAGTGTTATTTTTTGTAGGAATTTGGGAACACTTCTCTTATTACCTACTTCCCTTATACTTACACTTATTTTATGTCAAAATAATCAAATGAAGCATTTTAAGGCGATCCACTCTGACTTTTAACTTTCGGAATCGCAGATGACAATAAGGCGAAATTCCCGCTTATCACCGGTCGTCTGTTTTGATTTATGCAAAAAAACGTCGTTAAAATGTATATTTTATTTTATCCAGACACTACGTTTGGTGATTTAGCAGGGGTGCGCGGGTTCATGGGGTGAGGTTTGTTCGGGTCTTAGCGGCGGATGCGTCTGCCCACAAGCTGCATTTCAGGCTGGATCGGGAGAGAGTGGTTGAGGGAGTCCCTTTGACTTCGACAACCGTACTCTCTCGGAACATCGCCTTGCACCGCAGTAAGATGGATTCATACGTCCATCACTCCTGGACACACTGACCCCCAGATTCCTACCCACCCCTAACACCCGTTTCCTTCCCAGAACTTTTTCTCCTTTCTTTCCTAAAAATACCATCCACACAGCATCCCCAAAGATGACATAGGCCCTGAGGGGCATTATTTTCTTCAGGGCCTCCTGTACGGAGCTGATGTAAAAAAAAAAAAAAAAAGATAATTACATGAAAAAAATTTCCGATCATAATTCAAATAACATAACAAAGCTCATTATACGATAAAACTAAATCCAAAACGTGGTCCGTAAGTAAAAGATTTTGAATTTGGAGGCATTTCTGATGGAAAAAAACAAATTAAAATAGCCCTGTTAAAGCAAAGATGCGTTCTACTAATTAATATTTCATTAAAGCATCTATAATATTTCTAAACGATCAATTTTTCAAAGCAAAATCGTAGATTTAGTTCGCATTAGTTCGCATTACCACTATCGCATTAGTTATCATTACCTTCCTTTCATTTTTTCCATTTAACTTTTTATACTTCATTTTCCTCTTTAAATATTTGTATGTATAATATGTATTATATACTAGCTTTTACGTGCGGCTTCGCTTGCAAAGGGGTAAATTACTGTAGCACTTGCACTTATCAATTATCTCCCCTCCCTTCCCATCCCCTCCCTTCCCATCCCCTCCCCCTCCCCCTTCTGCATTCCATACATTCATTCCCGGTACATTCAGTTTTCAAACAGCTCGCTTACCACCTTAATTTCATTATAGAGCTCACAAGTAGTAAAAAAAATAAGTATCCAATTTGGTGCAGTCGTTCGGAAGTTATGCGCGTACAAATATTTCAGAGATTCATTTTTATCTATAAAGATAGATATTAACTACGACGCCTGAAATAAAATTTCCCGCAAATATATCAACAACGTTTACACGGCAACGATT
This sequence comes from Glyphotaelius pellucidus, assembly GCA_936435175.1. Classification (NCBI taxonomy): domain Eukaryota; kingdom Metazoa; phylum Arthropoda; class Insecta; order Trichoptera; family Limnephilidae; genus Glyphotaelius; species Glyphotaelius pellucidus. The sequence continues at coordinate 17,040,625 of OW386545.1, forward strand.
TGTTTTCTGACGTTAACAATAACTCTCTTTTGTTAGCGACAGAAAACGTATAATATATTAATATTTATAATTTCATAACGCCAGAGTATACCATTATATGCAGCTTTTATTACTCGCATATAATGTAGCTTTATATGGGTGAAAGAAATTTTAAAATCGTTTTTATGTGAGAGTTTTATTGTAAAAATGTTTTATGCGTGAAAGCGTAACAAACAAATACACTCAGTTTTGCATTAATAATATTAGTATAGATATAGATTTGCATGTAATATGGCAGACTGGGCTTACTTACACTGTCCTCACAGTCCTGCTGGATTAAAAACTTAATTAAAATACAAAATAAAAACTAAGTACTCATTGAACCGAACATAGATTAAAACAGTTAAATTGACTAAATCTCTTAAAGTATTTTCGCGTCGGCAATAAAAAATGAATAATTACATTGAAGGTTGTGACTTGTGATTTGTACAGCAAAGTTAAATATATCCCTCCACGAAAAAAGTTTTAACATTAAGAAACGGTTTATTGTTAATTGGTATCTATTTATGTTTTTGCATTTTTTGAATAATATTTGCATTTTTTTGAAAAGGATATCCTTATTGGTTTGTCACACCCTTGACCTTAGATATAATCTCATGTGTAGAGTGAGTAAATCTGAAACATGTCCGCTGGCAGCTGTCTTCCCGTGGTGTTCCTCTCACGCCTGCAGCCACGTACCGCCACAGGATTTTTCCCAGAAAACTTCCCTCCCCAAACAAAGTTCGAGAACATCTGCAGACAGAAGTTTCTCCCGCCCCTTGTCCATTGCAGGAAGTGACACCCACATCGTGTCTCGCCGCAAACTGTTTCAATACTTTTGTCCCGCCGCGCTACTGTGTTTTATTTTTAACGATAATCCAATCAAGTAGTTTTTTTTTAAGTGATAACCGCACGAGAGTCAGTGGGACCACGGTATTGCAAGGTACGTGGTATGGAAGAGGAAGGTTAAGAAATATTTGTAAAATATACATTTTTTTTATATTAGTACCACTAATTAGGGACTCCCTGAGGAAAATATTTTGCATTGGGGCCTATGTCATATTAGGGGATGCTGTGTGAAGGGTTTTTTTAAGGAAAGGAAGGAAGGAAAGTTTTGGTTTGGAAAAAGTTATGAGGGGTGGGTAAGAAGAGTGACGGACGTATAAATCCATCCCTCTGTGCTTCCTCCCTCCTACAACATGGGTATTTTGTCTCTGGTATCCATGTTCACTCCTTGTTCTCCTCAAAGAGATCCTCCACACAGCATCTTCAAAGATAATAGAGGTCTGTGTGAAGTTAATGAAAAAAAAAAAAAAATCCCTCCAACTACGGTGCAAGGCGATGGGTTGAGAGAGTCCGGCTGAAGAGATTGAAATGCCTTCTTTAACCAATCTCTCTCGATCCAGTCCGCCACGCAGCAGGTAGGCAGACGCATCCGCCGCCAATACCCGGTCAAACCACTCCCAATGAATTCGGACACCCCTGTTAAGTTACCAAATATAGCGAACCAATTAAGGTGACTCATGGACTATGGCAGAGGTGTAAGTTATCCATTGGCTCCCGGGGCGATGTACCCATATATTTCATAATTCGGACTAATTCCAGAGTGTAAAAACGATCAGTATCGCTAAGGGGTAGGCCACAGTTCAGAAAAGACACGTTGACGTTGCAAAAAATGGACAAAGCTATGTTTAGTGACCAAGTATGAACACTGTTAGTAAAATATTAGAGTGCTTCTAAAGGTAGGTCTCCTGTTAGGTAAACCATGAACTTGAACATGAACAATCGCTTGAACATCACTACGAACATTGCCAACTTTGAATAATTCTTGTTCAAAAACGCTGTTTTCAAGCTTATCACAAGCGATGGAAATCATTCCCCTCCCGGGAAGCGTGAAGTTAGGTGGGGCCGACGGGGGGGGGGATTAGCTCATTTTTTCAGGAGCTGCACTGAGCAGTTGGTAACGGAGATAAATGGGTTATCTCAACTGCGCGAGCCTAATAAAATTATTACTTTAAATTGTAAATAAATACTGTCGTAATGGATGATTATTTCTTTCGTAAACAACACTTGTAAATAAAGTTTATTAATTTATAAATCGATTTCAGAAACAGTAACTTCAGGTCAGGCAATAAACGATATTAGTCAGAAATCTTTCCTGATAACTAAATATATTTTAAAATATCTGTATTTTCTCGCTGATGTAGCATATCTTCTTCATTGGAAAGCATTTTAACATTTATGTAATCGCCAAACATCAAACGTCGTTCAGTGCGTATGCGTGGACAGGTCCTTACTACAGACCACTAGCCAAATTGTGTGTGAATGCGCGAACTTCACCCCAATCTTTTAAACCATGTTTCAACAAACGAAGGAGACGGAAAACAAAAAATGTTTATAGTGACGTTCAAGCGAACGTTCACGTTCATGTTCATGGCGGAGTTCGCTGGAGTCACAGCTTTAAACTTTCCCTTTCTCATACTGCTGTCCATCGTATTGCATTTCCCATATTGAAGTTTCTTTATGTATGAGTACATATATTGAGTGGATTTGGCGTAATCGCTTTTAATAAAACTTTTGGCGATGGTTTTATGCGCCAAATAAGATGTTCTGATACTGTTGAAGGAACCCTCTTTAATAGCGCAGATGTAAACCGTAGTTTAATTTTAGACTATATACTTCGTTTGTGTGAAAGCACTATAAAGTATTACGTGAAATTACTATTTGTACACGCCAGTAACCGAAGCGAAGCTATTTGTTGAATTAATGAGATTAAATTAAGTTCAACATCAACAACAAACTACAGTTTCTGAGTGCCTAAGTTGTAATCTCAATTAGATTTTATCCTGTTTGGCTAATTAAAAGCCACGATCAATTAATTATGATGTACAATTCGCCAAACTCATGCATAATATATAAAATCCCGAGACTTTTTCCTCTTTTTCCTAATGCGCTACGTAGGATTTGAGAAATAGCTCAAAATGGAAGGATTTATTAAACACAACAACGTAATAAAATCATATAAAACAAATGTAAAACAGAATTAACGATGCTTTCTCGAAATAAATTCTAATATACAAAGGTATTTAGAACCTTTGCCGATTTTTGTATTTTTTATAATATTTATGCTTAAACGCTAAGATATTGAAATATAATATCTATGTTCTATGATGGCCGCCCGACTGTGGGCGAACTACGGTCTAATGGTTCTAGTTTGAACACGGAATTTAGTTGATTTTTTTAAGGTGTGTAGTAGTATTGGTTAATAATATAGTTTCAATACGGAAAGAATTCGTTCTTTTAATTAATTTTTTGAAATTGTGCGGTAGTATTGGTAAATAATATAATTTGAATACGGAAAGAATTTAGTTTGAAAATGGAAAGAATTTGTTCATTTAGTTGATTTTTTGAAAGTGCGCAGTCGTATTGGTTAATAATATGGTTTGAATGCGGAAAGAATTCGTTCATTTAGTTCATTTTTTGAAAGTGGGTGGTAGTATTGGTTAACAATGTAGTTTGAATACGAAAATGATTCGTTCATTTAGTTAATTTTTTGAAGGTGTGCAGTAGTATTGGTTAACAATATCGGTGATCCAAGGAAGCACAGTCCCACCAAGTAATAACTGCCGATAGGACATCTCTCATATTTGAATATCTTTTCTTCAACATGATAATATAGTCAATTAACAACAACGCTATTTTAAAAACAAGCGAATACCTCAGCACAGGTTCTCCTGGTGGGGTGTTTACGAAAGATTTTCACTACTCGGACCCATAAGCTTGTTTTCATGATAATATTACATTACTAAATATATGTATGGCGTATGGGGCGTACCTGACTTATTTATATAAATCATTTACAGTTCACATCACTCTTATCATAGAGTGCATAACGTATAATGATTTACACAATATATGCGAGTAAAATTAAATTAAAAAATAATAATTGAATATGTTGTAATTTAATTTCACTGTAAAATAAATTAAATGAATTAACTCTTACAATTTCTACTAATTTTTCATGAAGGATATATTATGGGACTTTTTTCACTTTGACCTACACAGGAGACCCTGAGGAAAATATTTTCCCTCTGGGCCTTTACCACCTTTAAAGACGCTTTGTGGAAGGTCTTTTTAAGGAAAAGTGTAAGAGGGGTCGGTAGGAATCTGGGGGTTGATGTGTCAAGGAGTTTGAATCTCCCTTCCCCCTGCCGTACGGGCTGGAAGAGTTCGGCTTAAGATTTCAAAGGGTCTCCCGCAACCGGTCTCTTCCGATCGGGCCCGCCACGCAGTTGGTCGACAGACGCATTCGCCGACCTGGACAAACCTCACCCCATGAATCTGGACGCGTGTTTACAAAAGCCTATACTAAGCCACCGCATTAAAATGGGGTAGGTTTTGTTGTGAAAAATCATCTACAAACCCCATACCGTTTCAGTGGCCAACGCTCAACATTTACATTCCTCCCCTCCACACTATCTTCAACACATTTCAAAAACCGATAATAATTTAATTATTGTGAATAAAAGATGTGCTTGTAATTTCAGGAAACGATGATTTCGCTGGCATTTTATAGCCGACAATAAAAATTGTTTTGATTTAACGTGTTTGTATTATGGCTTCACTCAGTTAAGGGTTTAATCACACATGTTCGTTACTGCAATAATGTTTATGCTTGCTGTAATGGTAACTCGTTTACTACCAGAGCTCCAAGCCGTTAACTTTAACTGTGGGAAGATTTTCCTAGGCATTCATTGATACTACTCAACCAACTTCAAACGATAGAACTGACAAAATAAAAATATTTAATACCTATGGAATCCTCCTATTTCATTCACATTTCTTATTAAAACCCTATTTCAATGTCCTTTGGGTACTTTAAAAAAAAATAAGTACTTACCAAATCAAATACACAAAACAAAAATACTAGAGTTGATCAAGAGCAAATAACGTAAGAACTAAACTACTTTAAACTACATACTTAGCACATAATTGTACTTTGGTTTGATGGTTGAGTGATTTTGCAGTTTTCTTCAAAAAACTTCCAGCTTCAGTTAAGGAAATATTAACTTTTTGAAACGGTAGTTCATTTGTACTTGATTGCCTCCTCACACTCGGCATCGATTTTAAATACACTTTATTTAAATTCGTAACGGCCTCCGTGGTGGAGGGGTAAGGCTCTTGACTCGCAATTCAAGGACCCGGATCGAAAGGTTGGTGAAGGTGCCGAATAACACGCGGATCGAATCCCAGCGTGGTAAAATAAATTTTATATGATAAATTTGTGTTATTTCACAATTTATTAAATTAAAATAATATGTAGAATATTTGCGGCACGTTCAGAGTGGAAGATAAAAACTACTCAACACAAGCAGCATCCTACACACAAGCGCTGCTTTATTAGGGGAGTGATTGAAATTATGTTGTAAAATTGTAACCTTAATATATGTTTCAATTAAAATAAAGTAAATAAAAAATTAAAAAGATTTTTCCGTTTCGCCCTGGTGTAAGACCACCATTCAGAAATGAAACTTTTCTTGAAATGGCTTTAGCCGTGTTTGGCCAGATCTGAATTGCCAGGTACTTCTCCACCTTCTTCTTCCCCATCTCCTTGCTCTTGCCACTGTCGCAGCCTCACAACATACCCTTATTGGGGATACCATGACCTCATTGGCTTCACAGGGGAGCAGCTGGGACTCTGTGAGGTATTCACATATAAAAATAAAAACAAATTTAAAAAAAAAAAAAAAAAATTTTTTTTTTTAAATTACAAACTAAATCTGAAAATAAACTAATTAATTTTACCCGAATTTAGATTCCGACATAATATAATATGGTTCTAACACAAGTTACCCAGGTACTCATATTTTGTCAGGATCAATAAAAACAATATTTAAGTTTTTTTTTACAGTAGCTCCAAACAGGAGGCCATGAGGAATAAAAATCCCCTCAAGGTCTATGTGATCTTGGGGATGCTGTGTGGAGGGTCTCTTTGGGAAAGGAAGGAGAGGAAGTTCTTGGAAGGAAAAAGTTATGAAGGGTGGGTAGGAATTTGGAGGTCAGTATGTCCATGAGTGGCGGATATATGAATCCATTCCTCCCACTGCAGTAAGGCGATATTCTGAGAGAGTCCTGCTAGAAAGATTAAGACGTCTTCCTCAACCAGTCTCTCCCGATCCGGCCTACACGCAGTTATCCGCCACCAAGATTCATGAACCCACCCTTGTTAAGTCACCAAACGTAGCGAACCACTTAGGGTGGCCTTTGGCAGAGGAGTTGGTTATTAAAAAATGGTTTAAGTTATATAATAAATACAGCATCAATATTGGTTTCAGGTTCATTTTATGTTCATATAGGTACACGCCAAAAACAACGCTCAAAAAGTCTGTCAAAGTAAATCTGAACAAAATTCGGACATATTGCAAATCTAATTATAACGCCTAAATGACTCCGAACTTCATAACGCGCTTTACTTGTGAACTCATCAGCCAACTTAATCATGATGCTTTATTAAATTTTCCATAAATGCAATAATCGCTTGCGGATCCAAAATTCGTGAGGGGTTTTCCGATAATAGCTTTTTTGGCTTTAGATTAAATGGGTGCATCGGCTGAATTTTTAATTTTCCCTTAATCGCTGAAAATCCATCAGCTGATTTTTTTTTATTGTAAATAAAATAAATTAGCTGATGGATTTATAAATAAATAATGACTAAATAAAAAATCTATTAATAAATAAATAAATTTATAAATAATAAATAAATAAAGCCCCACACGGGCTGCTCCCAACCACCCCGAGTTAGTGAGAGTATGTCATCCCCAATTGAGGTGTCTTGTGATGCTGAAGATAGTGGGAATGGGAAAGAGATGGGGAAGAAAGAGGTCGGGAAGTACATGGCTGTTCAAATCTGGTCAGCAAACACAGCTAAAGCCATTTCAAGCAACATTTCAATTCTGAAAGTGTGCTCTTACACCAGGGCGATGCTAAGAGCACCTTCTACTCTGGAACGTTCCGCAAAAATACCTAAAATTAGGAATACCTCCTAAATTGAACGCTTTCTAGATTATGAAACAATTCATATTATAATATATTAAAAATATAGATTTGTGTAAATTTACAAGCAATAAGTTTATCTGAACGTGGTGTCAATTTTCTATGTATATTGAATACACGCAAACACCGAAAAAACAGAAGAATTCTATAATAATAAGCATACAGAATAATAATAACCCTAATTACATATTATTTTGGTGAATTTTCAGCTGAGTCGGAAATATTAAGATATTTAGAGACAATACATTTTTTTATACTTTAATCGATTCGAAAATAAACTTATTTTAGACAGCACATCTCTATTTTTCATTTGTTTGCGATTTCTATCTTTTTCTAGACCTTAATTTGGAAGGCGTTATGGGCACCGCCGCCCCGTGAACCAAGGGTTCACGGGGCGGCGGCCCGAGGTGAGGTTGGTCTAGGTCTTGGCGGCGGATGTTTTTGCTCACATAATGCATGGCGGGCCGTATCGGAAGAGACTGAAGGAGACCTTTTGCCGGACCCTCTCGACCGCAGTGGGAGAGATGGGTTCATACTTTCGTCACTCCTGAACACATTGACCCCTAGAATCCTACCCATCCCTCATACCTTTTTCCTTCCCAGAAATTCCTCTCCTTTTTTCCCTAAAAAGACCCTTGGCACAGCAACTCAAAAACGGATCGTTTCTACGACTTATTCTTGAGTTTAACAGCTCGGCTTTGGCTCAGCTCGGCCTCTGCGTTTCCTCCTTTCTACAATCCTCCTCCTCTTCAACACCACTCAATATCACTCCTTCGTCTCCTCAAAAAGACCCCCCACACAGTATTTTCAAAGATGACGTAGGCACCTCCTGTGTGGAGTTAATGTAAAAAAATAATCCCAAAGATGGCATACGCCCTGGGGGATTTTTTTTCCTCAGGGCCTCCTGTGTAGAGATAAGGTAATAAAAAAGATAACATATTAAAGTTCCTAATGTCTGTGTCAGACCACGGTTTTTGCGCATAATATTCTCGTGGCTTGGCTTATATATTCAGTGGGAATGTATGGCGAGTGAAATGCTAAAATCGGCCACGCCACAAGAGTATAACGCAAGTCCGTCAGCCTCATAACACCCCAACCAGATTTTAGTCGCTTGTGTGGAGGTCCATTTATGTATCTCCTCCGTCAGGTTTTAACATATTTAACATCACGTAACATTTAATATCACATATCTACCATTCACCCTGAAAACAAATTTGTCGTCGAAGGACCTACAATATTTTAAGGGGACAATATTCTCCTAAAAGTTGTTCTAAGTGAACCACTTAACAAATCGCTTCAAGAGCGAAATTCTTTAACAAATGTAATCTTGTCAGGTTATTTGTTATCTCATTTTTGCTATTCTAATTTCCGAAATCTGCGAAAAGCCTTTGGAAATTTCACCGTCAAATAATAAAATAACGACCTCGGACTAGCCCTATTCCCACGTTTCGGTCATTGTCGTGGCATTGTCACTGAGTAGAATGGGAGCTAATAATAAATTGTATTTCAGATATCCTTGTACTGTGTATAAACGATTGTTCACGTTTTATTCAATCAGGTAAAATCCTTTTAGAGGCTTACGACAAGCTTTTTAGAAACACGAGTGGGTATATTAGTGGAAATATATTATTTATTGGAACAATGGATTTCAGATAACCAACGAATCTATTAAAAGTGCGGTACTGGCAGACGTGGAAATGAAAGTTGAGTGAGTGTACTTGAAATAAGATCACTCGAGTTGTACGTGTGGTAAAACCATATACGATAGTATTACGAATGAGATACGAAAAGAATGCAACGCCGATGTAAGCGGAACAAAATTAATGAGGAATTAATGAGGGTGTTCGGTTGAAGAGCGGATGGACGTGGAAATTAGAGTAATGGGCTGGTATTCGTTTTAACTAGCAGTTAAAAACCCGCTCCGTAGGTTTTTGCTGCTAGGATCTGCGGGCGGCTTTTGGTTCGGCTTCGCCCAGTTAGTGTTTGTGTTTATAAATCCAATAGGAACTGATTCCAAAAATAGACTGTTCCTCGGATCCACTGTCACCAGGAAGTAACCGAGATATTCAATGACATCACGTGTAATATATAGCCGCTAGATAAAGTAACCGAGATATGCAATGACGTCACGTGTAATATATAGCCGCTTGATACAACTGAATATTACCGTCAATCTTTCCATATTCGGAGGGATGCTGCTAGTTCACTAAATCGTAGTACTTATAGTTGCCTGGGGCGGCACGTCCACACCAACCTGCCGACGGAAGTTGCGACATCTTGTGACGAATTTTTGTATTTAAAACCGAATTTCAACCGTAGCTTCGTTTGAAATTCCACGTACACAAATGTTATTTGTGGTGCGGAGCGTAAGGCGTGGCGTCAGACAAGCAATCGAAGTCGGGTTCTGAAATTCAACCACGCAGACGGAAGGCAATTAATACTGTTTGATGATGGTTCAGTTAAGATCCAATATGTTTAAATAATTGTCATCGTTTTCTTGTCTTTTTAATTATTTATTGGCTCACCCATAATTATTTCAGCATTTTACATTTATACATGATTGTAATAATGATTCTTATTATAGGTGACCACACCATTCATCTCAACGTCCTTTGTGTAACGATAATAATAATTTAAATTGAAATTGAAATGCAATTAAAACCGATCGTTTATTTAGAAGTTTGCAAAATATATCTGGTAGGCAAACACATCCACTGCGAAGACTTAGAAAAATCTCACTCTGTGAACCCCATGAACATTTGTCCTTTATAAACGATGCTGTTTTGTGTGCACGTTGAGTTTTGTTTTGGGAAGCCTAAAATGACGGCAGCTTCTCGTAGGATAATAATTGTGAACATTTACTCCGTACATAATATTATTTTGCAGATATTTGGGGGCATGTCCATTTCAAGTTGTTGAATCATTGTTAACGTATTGTATATTGGATGTTGTTTAGTTGTGATCACATTCAAATTTTTAAACATAATTTCAACTTTAGCCAAAATATAGCACTTCTCCATGCATTTGTATAACCTTATTTTTTTTATTTAAGGCTTTGTTTCATAAAAATAAAACACACAATATTTTGAATATTGAATTAAAATAGAATAATTGTGCACAAAGCGCATTGTCTTGAGATCCAAATTATATCTGATCCTTTTTATGAATTCAACTTTTTTAGCAATGTGGATTGAAGAAGTCGGTAACACCCCATGGAGTACATGATACTATGATGTGTCTCAAGCAGTGTCAAGAATAATTGAAGAATATGATTCATTTCACGAACGTAAATGAACTACACGTATTTTATACTTAAATCATTCCTGTGTCTATGTTTATTAGTAAGATTGAATTCCCTTTTAATTTTGAAATCGTTACGTCGGCGTCTATGTCAACTTTAAGAAATGCTCAAAAGTAAATTTGCTCTCATTATTTCTCAATGTGTAACGAAAAAATAAAGCGGACATTCCATGAACGTAAATATCAGGACATACAATATTTTTGTTCAATACAATGAACTTTCCGGCCTCCAACGCTATCACTACGATACAATGCAGGTCATTTCGCTGTTTGACTTGTCGTAGGATTTATTACAAGTAAAACGCGAATACAAAAAATGTGCTATTATATTAACAGAAAATTTATTTAAAAAATTAAATACCGATTTGTTTTATTTTATTAGTATTTAATTACGCCCTAATGGACTGTTACATGAAAATTTTATCAATTAATTACAGTAATTGAGTGTTAAAAGATAAATGCAGTTGTAGTAATTGTAAAAAAACAACACAAAAGTATATAATTAAATTTGATGCAAATTATCAAAATACTAATACGATGATTCAGTATGATACAAGCTTCAAATAATGTGTAAAAGAATATATAACAAAAGAATGTATAACATAAAAAATAAGCTTATTCTCACAATATTAATTATGTTTGTTACAAAATCAATAAATAAGAATGTAATTAACTCGTAAGATTTAGAATATTATAGCGGAGATTTAAAAAATAAAATAGTATGAGTTGTACTTAAAGAAAACTTGTACAATTTAGCAAAATATCTATATACATAATCAACAATAAGATCTGAAATGAAACAATGTGTAATGATGTTTACGAGCTAGTTAGTAGGAATAAGCATAGGAGCATTCACTTTTATTTGTATACTAGCTTTTCCCCGCGGCTTCGCTCGCATGGTATTACGGGAAATTACTATAGCGGTTGAACTTATCAATTATCCCCCTCCTCCCCACCCTCACCCCCTCCCGCATTCCATACATTCATTCCCTTACATTCAGTTTTCAAACATCTCGCCTGCCACCTAAATTTCATAAAGCTATAGCTCAAAGAAAAAAAGAATTATCCAATATATTTCATTCGTTCGGAATTTATGCGCTTACAAACATTTCGGATGTTTATTTTTAATTTATTATTTGGAAGTTTGTTAATACAAAAAAAAATTACACTATTTATTATTCAGTCTTTATAATCGTTTTATATTTTTAATGTAGGAACTCTTATCTGACATTTATTGCAAAACAGAAGCTTGTCCAAAAAAAACAAAACATTCTAATATTTGAATTTTCTGGAGCAGTAGCTGACCAGGGGGCTGAGTACCTACCAGCTTAGAGCCCACAAATATATCAACATCGTTTCCATGGAAACGATTTTTTTCTGACATTAGCAAAAACTCGCTTTTGTTAGCGACAGAAAACGTATAACAAATATAATATATTAATATTTATAATTTCATTATGCCAGAACTTGCCATCATATACACACTATAGTCTTCGCATATAATTTAGCTTTCTATTGGTGAATGAATTTTTAAAGTTTTTTTGTTGGTTAATGCGTGAAAGCGTCATAAACGAACTCGAGCAGTTTCGCATTTATAATATTAGTATGGATTTGGATTACCGAAAATAGAACAAAAAAATAAGGATAGTATTTATTGGTAAGGTTTTGGATGAGAGAAGATTTTGTGAATAGAACAAAAATAATTAAAGTTTATTATTAGCAGATAGAATCAAAATTAGTTACCTTTTGTTTCTTGCAAAATTGTCAACACTAAATATATCTATAAATTCACAATGTTTATTTGCAGGGCTATAAATTCTAGTGAACCAATAGAGAATTACTGTGTTGAGGTTGTTGTTACCTTTAAAAGTATTTGTCTGGCAATTATATTGATGCAAATTAGTCCCAAACTTAATTAATACTCTTCAATCTGATTATTTAAAAAATCTAGTTTAAGCACGTGTTAATATGTGTTTTAATTCTGTTGATTTTTTGAAACACAATATTTTTCGTTTTTCCATCTGGTGCGTACACGCGCAGGCCACATACAGCTGTCCGTATGAGAAGCATGGATTTTTCCAATTTATTCCCTGCTATCCCCTACCGCTACTATGTCTTCTTTGCATTCCTTCCCTCTGCACCTCACTCGTTCCCCACCCCTCCATAACCCCTCCCCTGAGTGTATTTTCTTATTCGTCCTCGTTCCCGCCCCCCATTCCCCTTCCGCGTCCATTTCCCCCTGCCTTGCCTTCCTTCCTCAAACAATTCACGCGCCACTTATTTCAAAATTTGTACATAAATTTTATAACACCAGAGCCCACGGATATTTATAGAAACCTTGACATGCGCACAACAACTCACCAAAGTTTCACAGCAATCGGATGAATAGTGTAGGAAATAATTTCATAAATCCAGAGCTCACTATCATATATAGAGACCATCGTGGGCATGCGTTCATCAAATCACAAAACTTTCATCGCAATCGGATGAATGGCTTAGGTTAGGCCAAAAGGACAAATAAAGACACTTTCATTTTTATATATTAAGACTAGCTGGGTTACCCGGCTTCGCTCAGGACAACATTCGAGAGTGTTCTGGAATGTTCCACAATTTATTTTATTTATTTATAGCGGACCCGACAGACGTTGTCCTGTACACAACTGGCGGGACAAACTAAAATTAAAATAAAATAATATTGAATATTCGATACTGCGATGGTAGCGCAGTCTGCCGGATTCAATGTAAAACATTCCAAAATCAACAACTCTTTAGAAAAAAAAAAAAATAATAATTAAAAGAACATTTTCCAGTGGACCAAATTGTGAAGCTAAACCATTCTCGAATCCCCTTGAACCACACAAAAAATTTCATCAAAATCGGTCCAGCCGTTTAGGAGGAGTTCAGTGACATACACACGGACAGATATATATTAAGATTATATCAAATTGTTCTGGAACATGTTGCTTCCAAGACTTGTTTTTTTTTATGTTCCACTACGAATTTTGAACAAATCTAACGATTTTGAAAAATGTCATTTGTTTAATCTAGATTTAAAAAGTATAATTCAGTACATTACACCTACATTATTACAAAAGCCAAGTGCAGTGCGCCTTTGCAAGTGCTCATCCTTTTGTATAATAAATTGGTGTGTCGCAGGTATAAAATAAACCCCTTCATTGGCCTTCGGGGGAACCGCAGAGTCGAGAACTTACAGTTACCTGTTAGTTGTTGCCAACGAGCTTTGCAGGGAGAAAACTGCATTATGTGGAAATCCTTTGTGATGAATCTGTGGGAAAACCGCTCCATTTTCCACACAAGCCCGCCAAATGGTAAAAGACAGTAAGGCCTTTATTACTAGAGTCGGAACTGCGTAGAATTAATGACAGAATGCAGTTTTATTAGCAAATAATTTATATTTATTTGAATTAAATTATAACACTTAAATTACATTCCTTATTGTTAACGGTGGGTGATTTTTCTTTTTTGTGAGATGTATTTAAAGATGTCACCGGCGAGATATTTATTGATTTTTTTATTATCCGTGTTCTCCGCGAAACATTTATGCTTTCTTATATTACGGAGAAGATAAGAAATTTGACAATCACATATTCAGGTCATAGGGGCAGTTTTACTATTTTGTAACAGGCGTCAAAAGATAGTAGCTGATTTATTTATTTACTTACGGACAAATAGTCCACTAACAATATAGCAATAACACGAATAAAAAATAAAAAATAGATGACAATGAAAGGAGAATACGTATAAATGAAGAGCATCTACAATATATAATATAAATGTACATGTAAAAGATAACTACAAGTAGCTTGAAGATAGATTTAAAAGGCTTTAAAAATTACATATTGCTCATCGACTGCCGAAAATCATTTAGGCTTACACCAAAAAATTTCATGTCAAAACATGAAATTTTTTGGTGCAAGTCAAAACTTGCGTTAACAATTCTCGACATTCTGGATAAAGGAGAATGATGTCCATAATCAGTAGAATATTGATTGAGGAACAGCAATTAATTATGTCGGTGTCTACGGGAAGCGATGTAGAATTTCTGTACAATATTATACCACCCTTTGCAGAGCAGTACCAAAGCTTCTTGTAAATAATAATAAAGAAAGTTGAGACAGAGATTACACAAACCTTATGTTACTTGCACCTTATTTGTTATGGACGCTATTCGCAGTATCGCACCGCTTTGGAGAGAAACCATAATTTCATTTTGAAATGTTGCAATGCGAAGTATGTGTGTTTTAGTTTGAAAATATGAAAATTTGATCGCTTAGAAATATTATGCATGCTTTAGTTAAATGAATGCTGCATGTGGAACATGTCTTTGCCTTGTTAATAACGGAACATTTCTTTTGGAGCAGTTTTTTTATAAGCTTAGAAAAAATTAATTAGATTAAAAAAATGCAGTATTTTCGTGCCTCCTGTAAAATTTGATAAATGGAAATTACGTTAGTCGAAGATGTATGGGTTTTACTGTGTATTTTGATAATCATAAATAATTATTTACTTTATTTATAGTTTTTGTATTTTCGATTAATTTTACAAGTCAAGTATTCTATAATCCCTCCCAAAACGCAACGCCCATTCCGATTTCGGATGTTTCAAAGACTGGTGTATCGCTTTAAGGCATATTTAGTTATCTGATCTGAATTGTCAGATAGGTACTACTCCACCTTTCCCTTCCCCATCTCGTTTTTCTTACCAGTTCTTTGAAGTGATGTAAAATTAGGACACAATGCAAAAACCACAACAAAAGGATGTAACAGTTTCATGAACAATGGAGTGGTAGTTATTAGCATCGCTTTGCTGACATATTGGCTTTTAGAATTGAATCTTTGTTGCTTGAAACGGTTTTAGCCGAGTTTGGGGAACCGAATGAATAGCTAACACATGGTTCTTTCCTTCCTTCTTACCATCTTCCTTCTTCTTCTTTTTCTTCTTCCTTCCTACCATCTTTTGACGTCCTCCATGATCGAGGGGTAAGGTTAGCGACTCCCAATCTGTAGGTCGCGGGTTCAAACCATTTATACATTTAATTTGATTAATTTGTGTTACTTCACAAATTAGTCATTTATTTAATATGTAGTAAGTATATTTGCGGCACGTTCCAGAGTGGAAGATACTCTCAGTATCGCCTTGGTGTAAAACCACCATACCTTGCTTTGAATGACTTTAGCCGAGCTTGGTGACCGGGTCTGAATAGCCAGGTACTCTCCCACCTGCCTCTTTCTCATCTCCTTCCCCTACCTACTACCTTCAGTTTCACAACATACTCCAATCTGGGAGGCGGGAATGGGTACCGCCGCCCCAGGAACCTTTATTAGATAACCAACACCTCTGCTATAGGTCGCCTCAAGTGGTTCGCTACGTTTGGTGATTTAGCAGGGGTGCCTGGGTTCATGGGGTAAGGTTTGTCTAGGTCTTGGAGGCGGATGACCAAGACACACTGAACCCCAGATTCCTACCCACACCTTAAACCTCTTTCCTTCCCAGAACTCTCCTCTCCTTCCCTTTCTTAAAAAACCCTCCATACAGCATCCCCAAAGACGATATAGGCCCTGAGGGAAATTATTTTCCTCAGAGCCTCCTGTGTAGAGTTCATGTAAAAAAAAAAAAAACTGGGGATGCCATAATCTCACTGGCTCCTGACGGTTGGGAGCAGCTGTTGTGCGGTATTAAAAAAAAATAATAATATCCTTCCCTCTACACTTCCTTCATCTTTAAACTCTGAGCAATTAGGTATTTCGCGGTAATTCAAAGAACAATTTAATGATATAAATTTAAGAAGAAAATACGATGTATCATTTATATTATAAAATCTTAGGCGTTCTTAGTGTTCATCTTGTAAAAGTCACTATGCAACTTAAAAATATTTTCCTGATGAACAATGTGAGATAACTATGTGTTGAAGCTTTTATGAACCGCTGATAAGATGAAATGTAAGAAAGCTCAAAGTTTCCCCGTTCCAGAAGGAGCGGTAAATAAAGCTTGTGGGAATTTTCTGGCACTTTACGCTCCTGAGACTTTTTAAAATATTAGAAACAGCAAATGAAAGTCCGCGCCATTAAGTTAATTGCTGCGCGCCGACCATTGTAATCCCCGGTATGCCAGATGGTTTATACCGTCCGTTTATTTATGAATTCAAAAACTAATCATTTTTGAGAAATTTTAAGAATGTCTCCGGACAACTGCAAACGAAAGTTTTAGACGTTCAGATTAAAAATGTGTTAAATTGAATTTTTATGTGATATTGTGTGAAAAAAGAAATAGATTTTAGAATAAATTTCGTCAACTTATTTCTTAAGGTCGCGGGATCGAATCCCGGCATGGCAAATAAATTGTATTTGATTGATTTGTGTTATTTCGCAATTTATTCATTTAAAATAATAAAAGTATATTTGCGGCACGTTCCAGAGTGGAAGATACTAAGATATCAGTATCGCCCTGGTGTAATACTACCATTCAGAATTGAAACGTTGTTTGAAATAGCTTTAGCCGTGTTTGGTAACCAGATTTGAATAGCCAGGTACTTCCCACCTTCCTTTTCCCCTTCTCCTTCCCCAACCCACCACCTTCACTACCTTCAGCCTCACAACATACCCCAATTGGGGATGCCATAGTCTCAGTGGCTCTAGATGGGAGCTGTTGGGATTCTTGTGCGGTGTGCATATAAAAAAGTATTAAAAAAATTATCTATAATTTTAATTATCTTTTTTATAATTGGAATTATAACATTACGAGCGCCTTATATATTTCTTTTGTTTCCAAAGTTGTTATTTCCTATTTCTTTTACTGTTTTTCTTGTGTACTCACTTCGAACTTTTTCTTGTATATTCGATGCCTAATTGATTCTAGAACCAAGTACTGGTGTATCATATATTTTATGTAAACGGAAATTGTGAATCTTAACTTTACTTAATACTACATGAATCATCATGTTGTTACGTTACGAGAACGCTAACAATGTACCTACCTATCTAATCTGAACGAAACCTGTCAATTGGACTGTCTTAGAACGGGAGAGATTCCTAGCTGGACAGTCAAAGCTTTTTTTTTTGATACGGTTAATGTATTTTTATAACACGTAAGTATTATAAAAATACATTAACCGTATCATTTTTCACGGGTCTACGCTAGTTTATAATATTGTCTTTTTTAACCCTTCAATTCCCATGTCAAAGTTAATGAAGATTTTTCTTTTCTCTTTAAATAAAATAGTTTATATATATACAATTAAGACAAAAAAATATTTAATAAATAAATTAATTACCCCCACTCCTTTTTATGGGTATGTCACCTACAGGTGACACTGGGCAATGCAGTTAAGGCTCTGAAGAGGATACAGCATTTTTTTATTCCGACGGTAGGAATAAAATATCAATGAATGATAATGAGTTTTATAATAATATTTATTTAAATAAATTTTAATAATTATATTGAGATATATTAAAAAAAATATCTCACTTATTTATTGTGAAAGCTGTACCAACACTTGAGATGCATAACTGATATTGCACAAACTGATATTGCACAAACTGATATTGCTTAAACTCATATTGCACTTGGCACACATTTTTCTGGTGCTTTGGTTGACAATATCCACATCTTCGTTGAGAGCAGTAGATTTGCGAGTGATCATCAGCATTTCCTGCACAACTCGATAGGCACTTTTATCTGCAGAGGTACGCCACAATCGGATTTGCGGCTCGGAGGCTTACCATATTTTTGCAAGTATATGGTTGCGATATTTCGCCGAAGATTGCAGTAGGTCCAGTTGTTTTCTGACTGCCCTTTGATCAGCCATGCATTTTGGCAAGCTGCATCTAAACCAAAAGCAAACAGAGGGGACCACCACTTTTTGCCGCGAAGAGTTACCCTCATGGAGTGAACGCTTTCGTGAAAACGGTCTACCCCACCCACGTTCTTTTTGTACATCTTGACAATTGCTGAGCAATCTACTTAAATTTTTGCCCGTTTTTTATCCACAAATCCAATTCGATCAACTTTCGAGATAGGATCCAATCCATGACAGTTAAATGCAATGGTGACAATACTATTGTCATGTCATTTAGCTGCAATGATTTTCACAGAAGCTTTATAACAAAACTTACCTCTAAGCTCTTTTTTCATGTTCTTTTGAGTGTGGCAAATTGCAGTTCTCTATATGGTTTTCCCGAACAGTACCTGTACCCCCAAAATTCTGCTCTCGCAAATATTTTAGCAATGAAAACCCTATGAAAAAATGATCAAAGTATAAATTGTAGGGTCCTAACTTTTGTGGTAATCTTGAATGAAGCTCTAAAATAACAGCAGCTCTTAGGCCTAAGTCGGATTTCATCTTGATTCCAGGGCCGGATGCATCCTGGTAAGGTTCACAACAAATTCTAAAATACCATCACAACATAGCGATAAGGTCAAAATACAAACAACGGCCTAGTTTTTTATTACTTAGAATGAATTCTGAACAGAAGAGTTGTTATAATAATAGTATAGTTACAATGCCCAGTGTCACCCACAGGTCTCAGTGCATATTTCCAACGTTGCAACAAATATTCTTTAAATTATTTTTGTCATAAAATACATTTGTACTTTAGCTTATTTATTCATTTATTGCATACAATAAGAAAAAAAAACAATACTTGCGGTTTAGGCATTTTTATTTCACCTTAGGTTGCAAGAGATCACATAAACTCAGACTGAGCCAATTTCGCGTGAAACACGAGAATGAATTTGACAAATGGCGTGTGGCTAGTGTTGCCAGAAAAAAATAGCAAATAGAGTTACTAATTGCCTTTGGTAATTTAGTAGTAGAATTTAAAAATTAAATTTCCGTGTGGTAGAAAAAAAATATTACACTTCTGTCACCTACAGGTGACACTGGGAATTGAAGAGTTAATCTTGTACTAAATATAACAGGTACCTATTATTATGTTGTAGCTTACAACCCAATCACGCAAAATAATAAAATGTTATTGTCATTCTTTAGAGAAAATTCATATAAATTAGTAGATTATATTATTATTATTGTTGGTTAAACAGTCAGCTTTTTTAATTCGTTATTAGATAAAATTATTATTAACAAAAGCACACAATGGTAGGATCCAACTAACTGAATCCCTTATGTACTAAGAACAGATGCAGTTATAACGTACATTTTAGAAAATTCCTCTACTTGACAGGTTTCCTAGGCATTTCCTTCACGTTAACCTCCAAAATGTATCCGTTCCAGCAGCCATTTGAGTCCTTAAAACATTCTCAATACTAAAAACCGAACGAATTTATCATCCACAAAGCATTTGAGTCAAGATTGCTTAGAAAGTCCTTGAACTTTTCAGAAAATTTTAATGGAATCGATAAGCTGACGTCTTTGTAATGTTCTGATCTTTAAAAACATCAAAACTTACCTACTAAATCGATTTAAAGTTCAAACGAAAGGAGAAAATGTTCGCCAACAATTGTTCCCTAGCTCTCGGGTAAAACGGTATATCTCGAATTTTTGCTCAAATGGAGTTAAATGTGATCGAATGCAATTTTTTTTTATGTTCATTTGAGTAGAAGGGAATATTTGTATTACTTTTTATAAACCGAATGAAGGTATGTACAAAGGGATTTAGAAAGAAAAATGTGATGTAATATTTGAGTAAAGGGAAATAATTTAAGATACATCTTTTAACGCAAATTTTATTTATCTCGTGATTTATCTTTTTACGCAAATTGACTGCTTTGAAAAATGAAGAAAATGGAAGTTATGTTTGAGTAAAGGGAAATAATTCAAAATATCTCTTTACGTCAAATAACTGCTTTTAAAGAAGAAAATTGGAAGTTATGTTTGAGTAAAGGGAAATAACTCGAGATATATCTCTTTACGCAAATTAACTGCTTTGAAAAATTAAGAAATTGTGAAGTTTTGTTTGACCAAAGGGAAATAATTAAAGACACATATATTTATAAAATTACTTACTTAAAAAACACATGGATAATAACTTAATGGATGAATCTCTGATCACATTTCACAATCTAGTCTCCTTCAACGGAAGCAATCTTCCGAACAGACCTTCCATCGATATGCTTGGTGTAACTATAAGTGACCAGCTCAGGTATGGGGGCTCCATCGAAGCCAGAGTAAAGTTAGCTTCTCAAAAACTGGGCGTACTGTACAGGGCCCGCAGATACTTTAATAGTACACAACTGCTTACCCTGTACAAATCGCAAGTGCGCCCCACGGTTGAATTTGGCAGCCACCTCCAGTCTGGAGCTCCAAAATACTTGAAAAATACCCTCGACTCTGTGCACAAACGGGCGGTCCGTTTGATAGATTCTCCCATCTTAACGAACGGGTTGCAATCTTTAGAGCACAGGCGTCGGGTGGGAATGCTATCCATGTTCTACCGGTATTTCAATGAAAGATGCTGAGGAACTAGCGTCATTGATCCCTTCGGCACCGGTGCATAGTCGGGAGACACGCCAAACGCGCGCCCAACATATGTACACGGTTGACATTTGTCACACGAGAACGGGTCGTTTTTTCGACTCGTTCTTGAGTTCAACAGCTCGGCTATGGAACGATTTGCCGGCATCTGTGTTTCCTCCCTACTACAACATGGGTCTCTTCAAGACCAATGTTCATTCCTTCCTCTCCTCAAAAAGACCCTCCACACAGCATCCCAGATGACATAGGCCCTGAGGGGAATTATTTTCCTCAAGGCCTCCTGTGTGGAGTTAATGTAAAAAAAAAAAAACGTTTGACTTACAGCCGCATCATATTGATTATTATAGCTAATTAAGATGCATAAAACAAATGCGTTGGATGCAAAGATAATAGAATGTTGGATGTTATATCAAAATTATTAAAAATCTTTAAAAAAAAATCTTTCTTTGGTGCCTTGATTATATCCTGTTGAACTACATAGGGCAATATTTATCATTTGAAAAGTGATTAAATTACCAAGATTCTTTCGGAGTACATTAGTCGATAACATACGAATGTTTTTTCTTAGAAAAAAATCAAACTTTTTTATTTGTTGAACAATTCACTTTTACTGATGTATACCCTTTTACCTGAGGGCCACGGAGTTATTCTTTGAAAAAGTTTTTTTTTTTCTTGTACTGTGAAAACACGCTCGATCTAGATAGTAATGTTGAAACTCATTAAATTCAAAGAATTTTATAGCACAGCATGATAAATTTATGAAAGTTAAATAATTGTTTGTAATCTATTTTTTAATAACTTTACTTTTTTTAATAAAAGCTTATAATGTTTTTTTTCCTCAAAGTTTAAATTTATCTTCTTTTTAAAGGGTACGAGAGTCTTAAGCCTCAAAGTAAAGACTAGTTTAAAGCCCAAAGCAATTAATTTTAACTTAAACGATTAATGATCCAATTATTTCTGTTGCGAAATTTGATCAATATTGAGAGTGGACATCATTAGCAGAAGCATCTCAAAATACTGGGAAAATTGATTTTATTCATCAAAAACACTCTGTATTTGTATTTATTTTAATTTGGAGAAAATTTAATAGGTAATAAATATATGTATTTACATTTGGTCAAAAATTTAGATATATGCAGTTTAAGCATAAATAATATTTCACGCTTAAATTCGTTGTAGGGCGTATGGAAAAGATCCACATTTCTTACGAGGCAGTTAATTAACCTAGTGAGTCTTCCAAGGGGCATCACAATTGGTAAGTTAGTTCTGCACCTTGGAAGATTCAAAAGCCTGTGTTGACGGCCGTGAAATTATCCGGGATATAGAATTCTATTTTAGCCAGAATGCCTGATAGTTATTACTATCAGGCATTCTGGTTTATTATTATAAACCATTTAGAAGCTTATAAGCCGTGATGCGACGTGATGCGACATCCCTTATGGAACTACATAAGGCTGCAGATACCCAGCATTCCCGAAGTAATGCTGTTGGAAACAGCCATGGGTAAAACTGAACTCTTTAATTTTTTTTATTTTATTTATAAATATAAACAAACAGTACATTAGTTACAATGGTAAAAACAATTTACAATGATTTAATTTATTTATTTAAACGCCCATAGGGCTTTTACATAAAGTGCAGTACATTTTTTGGTAAAATATAGGAAATAACATAATATAATATAAACATCATATAAATATATGAAACAAAATAAAGATAACATAAGATATAAGAAACAAAATATAGATAACACCAAATATAAGAGTTGACACAAAGCAGGTAACATAGAATATATGGTCACGTAAATTAATGTGAGATAGTTATTTTAATTATAAAGAGAAATAAGATAAGATTGTCAATTTTTATGTTTGTAATTAGCAATCTTTATTTTACATATTTATTACGTGTTTAACGAAACTTAGCTACAATAATATTTCGATAAAGGTGCTATATAGTGCATGATATTAATAGCTTTATTTTAATTGTTCTAATATACTGAGTTTAAATTTTGACATCGATTGATGACGATAAACGTCTATAGATGTATATTTATTACCGAGTATATGAAGTCTTTGCAAAGGAGAGTTGACACAATAATTATTAGCAGAATTAGTAACAAGGTAAAGCGCATTAGAGCGAGTATCGCGCGTGGGTATTCTCAAATTAATTTTACTGGTTAAATCGAGGGCGTCCAGTCTGCCATTTGATATATTGGAAAGACAATTAATAATAATAATAAACAATAAATCGCTCACTACGCGCTTTGACGTTAAATCGCTTATGTTAAGTAATTCCATTAAATATAAATAATTTAGATCTTCGACAGGTATACCGAGTTTATAATTAATAAATCTTTAGAACTTATGCTGTACTCTTTCAATTCTTTGTTGGTGTGTCTTATATAATGGAGCCCAGTTGGTTGAATTGTATTCTAAATTTGATCTCACCAGCCCAGTGTACAGCAATTTAAACGAATTTAGTGATTTAAATTCTTTAACCGTCCTCTGGATGAACCCCAGACATTTCATGGCCTTGTTAGTTATTACATTAAAATGAGGAACAAAAGTTAATTTACTGTCAAATATAATACCGAAGTCCTTGATTTGATCTACTCTTTTTAGGAAAATGTAGTTGATGCTATATTGAAAATTAATGGGATTTTTGATTCGCGCAAAAGTAATTGTTTGGCATCTTTCAATATTGAGGAACAGTTCATTAAGGGCGCACCATTGTAATATACAACAGTCGCTAAGATTCGTAATTGTTTTATATATTTTAAGGTCATCCGCAAATAAAAGTATCATAACTCCTTCAAAGATGGTAGTTATGTCATTTATAAATAAGGAAAATAACACTGGGCCCAGATGTGACCCCTGTGGAACTCCGGTGAATATTTCAAACTGATTTGAAAAGTGTGAATTTAGTTTGACTGATATTTTTCTTTTGTGTGGATAACTTTCAAACCATTTCAAAATATTCCACGTTATTCCTAAGGATCCTAATTTATGTATGAGAATTTTGTGTGAGACTTTGTCGAAAGCCTTACTAAAGTCGGTGTATACTACGTCAGTTTGAAGATGATTGTGCATACTATTAAACAATTTTTCTTGATAGATCATCAGATTCGTAAGAGTAGACCTGTTTGCCATGAAACCGTGTTGTAGATG
This sequence comes from Glyphotaelius pellucidus, assembly GCA_936435175.1. Taxonomy (NCBI): domain Eukaryota; kingdom Metazoa; phylum Arthropoda; class Insecta; order Trichoptera; family Limnephilidae; genus Glyphotaelius; species Glyphotaelius pellucidus. The sequence goes on from OW386545.1 coordinate 17,064,613, forward strand.
TGATATAACTTTATTAATCTCAGTATATAATGAAGTATATTTCATGATGGGTACCTGCGACATGTTTCTTTGTATGTATGTATGTATATATGCGTCTTAAACAATTTATATCATTGACATGATGCTCTTATTCATGTATCGTATAGAGGTATCGTAAAAAAAATATTATATTTTCTCGACCATTAGTACATATACGATGTCCTCTGATACTCTGCCCTCCTCATACCTGAGATCCATTATCAAGAATGCTAAGCTAAAGCCTATGCACCAAGCCAAAGTAAAGCGACCTTATATCTGCAAGTTTGGTCAACTTCTTTGAATTGTGAACGACAAAACCCAACAACAAAACTCCACATCATCATATTCATACTAATATTATAAATGCAAAACTGCTCGAGTTTGTTTGCTACGCTTTCACAGATTAACCAATAAAAAGACCTTAAAAATTCTTTTACCAATAGAAAGCTAAATTATATGCGAAGACTATAGATTGTATATAATGGTAAGCTCTGGCGTTATGAAAATTTAAATATTAATATATTATATTTGTAATACGTTTTCTGTCACTAACAAAAGCGAGTTTTTGCTAACGTCAGAAAAAAAACCATGGAAACATCGTTTCCATGGAAACGATGTTGATACATTCGTGGGCTCTATGCTGGTAGGTACTCGGTCCCCTACCTACTGGTCATTGATAAGTGCAAGTGCTACAGTAATTTCCCGTAATACCATGCGAGCGAAGCCGCGGGGAAAAGCTAGTAAATAATAGAACGCACTTTTAATAAGATTTAACCTTCATATCTGTGGCAATATCAAAATTACTCTAAAATATTAATAAAATTCATTAGCGGAAATGAAGGTATAGGGTACATCATAAATTATGTCTGGAAATTATTTTCAAGTATTACCGTGAACCACCAATTAAATCGGTTTTAAGGTAAACAAATATTTCAACTAATAACACTTGTTTCACCATATCAAATTAGAATTCACAATCAATGAAGTCCGGAAACACGGATAAATCATTTCGATGGTAATTTTTGGAATTTGCTGCTTTGCAAAACCGCTGTTCAATTTATGAAATTAATTGAATTTCATCATAGCCAAATATTGGGCATAATTTTACACTTTGAACATACGCAGTCGCTGTTTAACGAAAATTCATTACTGAAATATTGATTCTATGTTAATACTTTAAAACATAATGTGCAATCTGCAAACCATTTCAAACATAATGTGCAATCTGCAAACCATATATATATATAAAAATCAAAATATGTTTGTTTCTGGGTTTGTGTAAATATATATGTACATGTGCTATGCGTTGAAACTTTGGGAATTTGGTGTGTGCATGCCCGCGATGGTTTTTATATACAATAGTGAGTTCTGGTATCTTGAAGTTATGCATTGCTAACCGTTCATCCGATTGCGATGAAACTTTGGGGAGTTGATGTGTTCGCGGGAGGGGAAGGGAGAGTAGAACCAGGGAGGGGGGAGGGAGAGCTCGGGAGAGTGGTTCGCGGGACGGGGGGAAGCGGGTGAGGGGAATGGGGAGAAGGAAGGCAACGCATGCCGGGAAATGAATGAATTATTGAAGTATGAATGATTGAATAAATGAATTAATTAATTAATAAAATTATGAACGAATTAATTAATTAATTAATTAAATAATTAATGAATGATGAATGATGAATGAATAAATGAATGAATGAATGATGAATTAATTAATTAATGAATGTATGGTGAATGAATAAATGGTTGAATGAATGATTGATTGATTGATTGAATGAATGAAATAATGAATGAGTGAGTGATTGAATGAATGAATGATGAATTAATGAATTAATGAATGATGAATGAATGTATGAATAATTTAATTAATCGATTACTTAATTAATTTCTTTATTAAGTTGCATAGCAACGCATACCGGAAACTCGCTATTGTATGTAAATGCCTGTCAGAATTTGGTAAAATGAATTCCCCTAATACCATGCGAGCGAAGCCGCGGGTAAAAGCTAGTAATTAATAAATAAAATTGTATCATATTTTGTAGAGGGAAAAAAATTGGTTTTATGACAGTTGATCCGTTAACAATTAGCCCTCCGGCATCTTATGTACAATATGCAGTCGGCTTAGGGAAAATACGGTATACCTAATTACACAAATTATAATTAAGTAAGCCGGAAGGAATGTGCGGAGGCGATATCTTCTTCTTCCTTCTTCCTTGTAGTCCTAACTCAATTCCTATGTAGACTGTTGGGGTCGGCTCTTCTTCTCAGGCTAGAACGTCTTCGGTTCTGGGTATTGTTGTCATCCAGGTCGATTCTCTGCAATATTTTGGAGCATTGAGTCATTCGGGATTTCTTTGGTTTTCTTCTGGATGACTGTCGATGATGCTCCAAGCGGAGAGGATGGACCGCCGAATAATAATAAATAAAAAATTATAAAACATATTACACCGTCGCATAAGTACAAAAAATCGAAATAAGGGTATTTTTGAAGTCGATTTTAGGATTAAAATTGGTAAATAATGCACAAACAATTATATTATTTTAGTAAATATCATTTCGGGGGGGGGGGGCAATTGTCGGCGGATCAACTGTCGGATCACCCAAAAACTGTATTTCATGTTCAAGACCAAACCGCCAAACTAGATTTTCCATTTGTCCACAATTAGGACTAACCTTCGAAACATTTCTCCAATATTGAGCGTGTATATATTCAGTACAGTATGTTTTTAACAACAATTTAAATGTTTTCATTATATACATGTATTTAATATGTTCAATGTTAATACCGCACCAGAGTCCCAACTGCTCACAACTGTCTGGGGCCAGTGAGATTATGACATCCCCAATCGGGGTTGTGAGGCTAAAGGTAGTGGGAGGGGAAGAAGATAAGGAGGAGGAAGGTAGGGAAGTAACTAGATTTTCATATCTGGTCACCAAACAGGTCTAAAGCCATTTCAAGCAACGTTCCAATTCTGAAGGGTGGTCTCACACCAGGGTGATACTGAGAGTATCGTCCACTCTGGATCGTGCCACAAATAAACTTACTACGTATTATTATGAATGAATAAATTGTGAAATAACAAATTTGCTAAATTTTTTTTTTTGCGCAAGCGCGTTTTGATCCGACCTCAAGATTGCTTGTCGAGAGCCTTACACCACGGAAGCCGCTGAGGGATAATGCGAGCTCATATTGAAGGTACGAGCTTGCATTGAGAGCATCTCCTGTTCCCATCGTATCATTCTCGTCTCCTTTCCTTTTTCCTAGCTATTAGATATAACATTTATATTAAAAACTAGGTGCACCTAACTTATGGTGGTAATCCTATAATAATTCGCCTCTCTTCCTGTACGTTGTATATTTTGTGAAAAGGTACTGTTTCTTAAGCTATTAAAAAAAAAACACACCATATTTGTGCACTTCTACATCGCAATTAAGAAGTTTCTTTACGAAAAACCAACATTTTTTTTTTTTTATAGTTAATACCGCACAAGAGTCCCAACTGTTCCCGTCTGGAGCCAGTGAGACTATGGCATCCCCAATCGGGGTATGTTGTGAGGCTGAAGGTAGTGGGGAGGGGAAGGAGATAGGGAAGAGGAAGGTGGGGAAGTACCTGGCTATTCAGATCTGGTCACTAAACACGGCTAAAGCCATTTTCAAGCAACGTTTCAATTCTGAATGGTGGTCTTACACCAGGGCGATATTGATAGTATCTTCCACTCTGGAACGTGCCGCAAATATACTACATTTTATTTTAAATGAATAAATTGTGAAATAACACAAATATCAAATAAAATTTAACGTTTTTACTCGTCTCAATACGTTCTTCTCAGTAATTTTTGTTTTTTAGTTTTTAAGGTTATTCAAAATTAAATCTAAACAGCTTATCAACATCCACCATAAATAAAAATAAATACTTACATTGTTAATTCATTAATAAATAAATAAAAATTCTAATCCGCGTCTATCCGGTTGACCCGCAGGACCTTCTGTTTAATGGCCCATTGTAATAAATAAATACGGACCGCATTAATTACCCATTTTCTCTGTAATTACCCAATTCCCTGAAAAAGTTAACGCAATTAACTAATAATCAAAATGTGTTTTGTAAAAGAAAAACTGGGGCCAATAAATCCGCAAAAATAACGAGTTTGTCTTTTTTCATGCGCATCGCATTGTGGAAAATTATTCCGAATTTTCAGTACAAAACTATTCTGTGAAAAGTTTATCGACAAATTGTTATAGCACCTTACTTTCTTCCAAAAAAATTGTTCTAGCTAATGGGTTTTGTTGGAAAATTTACCTCAATTGAAAACTAAATCCATATACTGACATTCCTGAGTAAGCATATTTCACGCAAAGATTTACATTTCAAGTGATGGTATTCAAATACGAATTTATTTGGACGATCAAATTAAAAGTTGGTACGTTTGGCTATCCAGATTTCCAAAATCTGAGCTTTGGTTGTCTCGATACACGATAGCTCTGGTTGTCTCGATAATCGATAACTCTGGTGGTTTCGATACTCGATAGCTCTGGTTGTCTCGATACTCGATAGCTCTGGTTGTCCCGATACTCGATAGCCTTTTAGGACTCTGTCACAAATTTCAAATCTCGGTCGATATGTCTTTAATTTTAAAAAAAAAACATTGCCTAAGCCTTACAAATACAGTGATGGTATCGGTCTCATTCTGGATCGACATGCTTCCATGGATATGGATTGAGATGGTTTGTTTCAAGTACTTACAAAGACGAACCTTGCAAAACCCTGCAATTTACAATCTACAATTACATAATGCAATGAAGCAGAAAAAAGTTCGTCTAAAGCAGCGAAATTCTCAAGCGGAGGTTTCTGGCTTTGTGAAATTTGCACAGCTATCTAGCCCTTGGTAAATGTGATTATTTTCAAATCTCATCATCGTGAGTTTAATGTTATAAAAGCAGAACACAACATTTATTCCGTGTAATTAACAAAAATAAAGATTGTCATGAAATAATGTTTAAATTTACTAAGATAAGTTGAATTGCCTGATCTTTTTTTAAGTTAACAATAAAATTCCAAAAAAATACTTCCACAGTTACGAAAAAATTACACCCAAAAGAAAAACAAAAAAGACGCGACCGAGAATAGATCGGAGGGTCTCCCTTTTCCTCATAATCATTATGTAATACTGTTTCCTTAGGTAATTATGTTTTATTAGGTATTCTCGCATGCAGAGCCGTATAGATGAACCGGTAAAAGTATACCTAAAAAGAGAAGATGAATGCATTTTTTTTAAATTCCTTTCAAAAATCTTTCAGTTGGCAGGGTGGGTAAATCTACCAGTGAAAAGGGTAGACACAGCCAGTAGAAACATAGATGTAGACAGTCAGTTGAAATAGATTCCCATCTTTCGTTCCATCGAAGCTGTCATGGACTTTATGGAAACAGACTGTCTGAAGCATGGAAAGAATATGTCACTAGAAAAGCTTTCCGTCCAAATTTGAATGGAAACAAATATTCCACTAACTTACTGCATTTTGGTTCCAGACCATTTAGCATGCGTTCTGTCTCTCTTATACTTGCTTGAAATTGTATATCGCCATTCCATTTGATTTTAGTAATTATGGTAAAACAGTTTTGTTTGGAAATTTATGCCTAAGTTAGGCCTGTAACTGCATCGCGAAACACGCCCACAAGACACTTCTTGTGTTATTCTTTATTGTATGGCCTATGCTAGGATATGCTCGGGGGGCTATGAGTTCCGCTATAATATACCCTTGCATTTGCATCCGAGCTTTTTGTGCTTTTTGCTCCGAACTTTTTTCTCTTTTTTTCAAACGTATAAGCTGAAACCTTAAATCAAGAAACAAATAATATCAAGATTTCGTTGCCAAATTAATTCTGTGATTTTGTTATGAGTTTTACAGGGAGTTTCGATTCATCAAATTTCCTTTTCATTTTCGCTATTTTAGACAACATTTTATTTTAAATTCAAAATCAAATTCGATTAAAATTATTATTACATTTATTATAATATTTATTATATATAATTATTATACTGTAATAATTATTCAATACCAAATAGATTAAAACCCAACATAAATAATATTTATGTAGCCGGCTGAATTAAGATGTTCATTATATATGTTATAGTTAAAACCCGTACTTAGTTACAACGCGTTTTTTCTAGTATAATCAGTTAGTAAAAAATAGTTTTTAAAGAAAACGAGTTATAACTCTACAAAGGCAGTTAGTAAAAACTAGTTTTAACTAGAGACAGTGGTTTATAACTAAAAATGGGTTTTAACTCTAACATATATAAACCAAATTTAGGTTAGAAATTAAACCATGGAAATGATGTTTTATTGGTTATTTTGGGAAAATTAGTTGCATTTTATTTTTTATGTGATTTATAGCTATGATATTCGATTGAATCATTTATTTAGTACAAGAATTTGTCCGCTACTGCGGAAGGTTGTTAATTTGGGAAGCGGGTACTATTTATTGGAAACTATCACCTCTGCCAAAGGCCACTCCAGTTCGCTACTTAGCAGGGGTGCGCGGGTTCATGGGATTAGGTTTATCTAGGTCTTGCACCTACTGCATGGCAGCCGGGATCGGGAGAGACTGAGAGAAAGATGTTTTTACCTTTCCAGCCAAACTCTCTGGAAGAGATGAATTCCTCACTCCGTCACTTCTGGACACATCAGCCGCTTTGATTATGATCTCACTTTTTTAGGCTCATGTTGGTTGAGATTTTTTGGGTGAAGGTTTCAGTTCTACCGCGTGTGAACTCGATTTTTCATATTTTATTTTCGTTTGATTTCATTAGATTCAAGTTTACTTACAATGAATACCCTTTTCCAACCCTCATACCCTTTTCCTCCCTAGAACTAACTCCCATTCCTTTCCTTAAAATGACCCTCAACACAGCTTCCTCCAAAATTGTTTTCTTCAGGGTCTCCAGTGCGGAGATAACGTAAAAAAGATGGATGTAAAAAGTATATTTTTATTCATCCCTGATGAAGGTTCAGGTTGAACCGAAACCGGTTGGATAAGAAAACAATAAAAAGTTATATCATTGTGTTTAATATAAAAAAGATGGATTTTTAGCTGCACTTAAGTGGAATCGTATAATAAAGAAAAACACAAAAAGTGCATTGTGGGCGTTTTTCGTAATCTACTTATAGGCCTAATTTAGACCTGTATTTCTATACAAAACTGTTTTTAATGACCATGATTACGAAATCAAATGGGATGGCGATATACAATTTCAAGCAAGTATAAAAGAGACAGACGCATGTTAAATGGTCTAGAACTAAAAGACACTAAGGATGGGTTGTTTCAAAAAATTTGATGGATTCATCAAATATTTGAAATTGATTTTCACGTTCTGTGTAGGTTCTATTCAAGTTCTGTTATTATATCGTTATAAGACAGCTGCTTCACAAAACTAAAATAATTACAGAACGTAAATAGAACTTACACAGAACGTGAAAATTAACATCAAATATTTGATGAATCCATCAAACTTTTTGAAATAACCCGTCCTTAGTCAATGGAACATTTGTTTCAATTCAAATTTGAATGAGACACCTCTAGTATTACATTTTTTTGTTGTAAGAGTGGCACCATATAAAAGCCATGTCGTCAAATAAGCTCAATTATCATTAAAGCTTTATCAAAACTAACGGGCCGAGAATCTGCGGTTAACAGGGAGGTTGAAAAGTTAAATGCAAAATTATGTTAAAAGATAAAAACAAGACATCACTTAGCACTTCATCAATGTCTTGGTAAAATATTTTTGTGTTGATTATAACCATAATCAAACGGCTTCGTAACTTCACTTCACACTTTTCTTCATAAATGCACACTTTATATCTTCTACATACCTGCCTGGAGATGGACATTGTGACGCTGTCCGAAACGTTGGCTAAGGAAGAAAGATGTGCAACACTGCGTAATAACCCAAAAACATATATAACATAATATTATATTATATTATATTATATTTTTGTATAAAATCGTTAACTATCAGTTGGATAGCCCTGATATATTAAAACTGATTCACTTTCATATACCTACAATAAGATCAAGGTTCCCTAGTTTGTTTTATTGTGACAACTATATGTCGGTATCAGGCTCCAATTCAGTTGTAAATAGATTACACACCACTGGAAATTTTTATGCCAATGTGGCTGATATTTTTAATATTTCCATACTGAAATATAAGGTTGTACTGATCGAATATTTCAGCCAATTATACGTTAACGAGGTCACTACATAATGATTTTTTGATATTATTGTTTATTTTTAATGCCTGTATAATGTACTATGACTGTAATTAAATATACACAAGCTTGTAAATGGCACTTTGTGCCGTAAATTTTAAATAAATAAATAAATAATGCACATTTGACGGTGCACTCTCGAATAGCTAGCTATAGGGAGGTCACAGGTTCAAATCCCGGCGCCCGCAAATAAATTTTATTTGAATTTAATTAAGACAATATTGCCGAAACTCAACCGGAAATCTGAAAATAGAAAAATCAGAAAAATATACGGTCACACCTTAGGTCCTAGATGTAACCGTATCTTTATCTGATTTTTCTGTTTTCAGATTTTCGATTGAGTTTCGCTAATATTGTCTTCATTTAATTAAAATATTACAATTTGACGATTTACTCATTAAGTTGAAAATAATTTTTTATATGATTTGTTTGTTGTTCCAGTGAAAGATACTCTCAGTATCACCACGATATAAGACCACCACTCAGAATTGAATCGTTGCTTAAAATGACTTTAGCCATGTTTGGTGACTATATCTGATAGCCAGGTACTTCCCTATCTTCTTCCCTTCCCCTCCCCACTTACATTCAGCCTCACAACATACCCCAATTAGTGATGCCAGATGGGAGCAGTCAGGACTGTGGAGTATTCAAATAAATCAAAAAATTACAAAAATACATGTAATAATACTTTCGACCATGAAAATCTTAAGTCAAAAATTTTAAAAAGATTTTTTTTTCACAAATAAATAAAGAAATTCTTGTTATTTTAATCCGCTTGTTTATTACATCTATAAAAACATTACGTCATTCCATTACATAAACTGGACCCTTTTTCCTAAACATATTGCGAATTTCCTGATAACCAAAAATGTGTCAAATTCCGCCTCCGAAAAGGAAATATGTTTTCATTAATTTCGTAAATATAGAATGATTACGTACAGCCCGACAGCGACGTCGATAAATTTTCTCCACGTTTAGTAGTTTTTTGTTCAGTAAACCCTACAAAGAGGCATTTATCAGAGAGTTTTGCTCAATTTTTCAAACTTTTCGTTTAAAATATTATCATGAAACATAAAGAATCGCTAAACAAATCATCAATTGCAAGTTATATGTTTATAAAGCAATAATTATGACAAAATTTTCACCCTAGTTTTTAAGGCGAATTCTGGTTTTATTTAATGATAACAAAGTGAATAACAAATAACAATTTCAGATATTAAATATTAAACCAGTTTCACTCTCCAGAACTATTCAACTTCATTTAATTTTATTCTTTACCTCAAAAAAGTTCTTACTGCTTCGATCCAATAGAACCACTGCATTCTCATTTATCGGAGGGTTGAGAGACTGAAGGAAATTCAAAAAGATGTGTTTAAAAATAAAAACCAAAACATAAATTAATGATTTCAACTCTTTTAAAAAAAAAAAAAACATATTTTTGGCATTCGCCAGATGCTCACATGTCAATAATATTATTTACAGCATATGGTTCAAGAATGAATTCAATGAATGTCGTAGATTTCACGTTTATAATGTTACTAGCTTTTCCCCGCGGCTTCGCTCGCGTGGTATTACGGGAAATTACTGTAGCGGTTGAACTTATCAATTATCCCCTCTCCTCCCCACCCCACCCCCTTCCGCATTCCATACATTTATTCCCTTACATTCAGTTTTCAAACATCTCGCCTGCCACCTAAATTACACAAAGCTATATATAGCTCAAAGAAAAAAGAATTATCCAATTTCGTTCATTCGTTCGGAATTTATGCGCTTACAAACATTTCGGATGTTTATTTTTAATTAAATATTTGGAAGTTTGTTAATAAAATAAAAAATTAGACTATTTATTATTCAGTCTTTATAATCGTTACGAATTATATTTTTAATATAGGAACTCTTATCTGACATTTATTCCAAAACAGAAGCTTGTCCAAAAAAAACAAAACATATTCCAATATTTGAATTTTCTGGAGCAGTAGCTGACCAGGGGGCTGAGTACCTACCAGCTTAGAGCCCACAAATAAATCAACATCGTTTCTATGGAAACGATTTTTTTCTGACGTTAGCGAAAACTCGCTTTTGTTAGCGACAGAAAACGTATAACAAATATAATATACTAATGTTTATAATTTCATAACGCCAGAGCTTGCCATCATATACAGACTATAGTCTTCGCATATAATTAGCTTTCTATTGGTGAATGAATTTTTAAAGTCTTTTTATTGGTTAATGCGTGAAAGTGTCATAAACGAACTCGAGCAGTTTCGCATCTATAATATTAAGTATGGATGGATGAATAATAATTATTCAACTAGGCTTAAAATTAAACTGCCTGCGGATTGGAATTTATGCTTTCAATAGTTAAAATAACACATTAATTTAATTATCCCGTAATCTTTACGTGGTTTATTACTAAGTATTAGTGCTACATTGTAATTATAGGGTTAATGGATCGGGACCAAACACCTAGGATTATTACTTGTGTGTTTAATTTAAAGGGTTAGTATACGCTGATATTAATTAGAATTAGAAATAAACAAAAAAATTAAATCAAAAATCATTTAGTTAATAAAATAATAGCACCTTGTAAATCACCTTTACTAACTATGTTTCCGTGTAATGTCGACCCCTCCCACCCTTCTCCCCCTCCCCTAAAATCATCCCTCCCATTGCCCCCACCTAATTAAATCTAATTAATTTTGGTACTTGCAAAGAATTTTTAAGTTAGTTTTAAGTCTGCTAGTGAATGACACGGATGTGTCGAAACCGGTAGCAGAAAATTTAAAATTAAAGTAAAAAATGTATATTGATAATTAAAACTCTTCAAAACAAAATGGCTTGAAAATGTCTAATAAAGGTGAGTGCATTATATTTGTTTTTATAAATTAAATAATAATATTATTGTTTATATGAAAACGAGTTCCTGGATCGACAGCGCCAATACTTGTATTTATTGATGTAATTTAGCACTTTTTGTTTATATTACCCACGCACAAGCAGTGCCTTAGTGGGTTCCCATTACCTTGTTGACTTATAATATATTTATTTTTTGATAACTCTTACATTTTTTGGATCTTATGTTTTTCATGTAACTGTATTTAGAAATAATATAAAAATCACTCTGAAATTTATTTTAATATAATGGGAAAAATTAAAATTAAAATAAAAATAAAAAACAAATAAGAATCAGGGTGGGAGGGCTGACGGGAAGGATCAACACAATTCGCGGTCCAATTGACCAATAAGCAATCAATACGGTGGTTTATTATTACTTTTATATCATAAATTGTGATTTTTTCTTCAAAGTTACTTTTAAAGTTTGCAACAAACATAATTAAAAATTCAGCCGTGGCAATTGTCAAATTATAACGGAAAAATATTTTTATTTTGCATCTTCCGGTTCGATGAAAAATGGTGTTTTATTTTACAAACACTTTTGTGGCAAAATTAGTTTTTTAGGTGTTGTGTACAAATTGCCTGTTACATAATATTGATGGGTACGTAAATGGGATAAATATTTGTATCTAAAAGAATAACTGTGATGTAAAAAAATACTCAAAAAAATTGGTTTTTAACCAATTTTAAAATGTGTTTTTAAATAATATCTAAGATCAAGAAACATACATTTTCACTAAACAATACTTTTGTTGAAAGGGGAATAAGTTAGAAATACATATTTACATCGAAATCCCACAAGCAGTTAATACCAAATACATATATCAAGAGTTTAAATTCACAGATCCTAACTATGGGTAAAACCACCATTTTAGTCTTAGTACCTACATGAAGACGTGTGTTGTTCTTAGATTCTAAGCCACCGTTCCTTTAATACGACAATAATCTCTTTACACTTTCCGCACGTAATCTCAGCGTCGGCGTCGGGGCGCGGGCGTCGTGATTTCCACGGGCATACGCGGCGACGCCACGCCTCCAATTTTAATATAAAAGATATTGCAGTGTGTCGCTGGGGATAGGGCACGTCTTCACTTTCCCTGGCGATGCCGGGTGACGTTATTAACCCTCTTGCTCAATTTCTAACCGTCATATTACTATGGACACCGACTAATTGATTTATTGCGGGCGCATGTTTTTATCCAGCCAATTACATCTTTGAAAAAAATTTTATTATAACTTTATTTATATTCTTTATTATTTTAACGGGTCGTTTCTTCGACTCGTTTTTATGTAAGTATGCAAGTATGTGGATCACGATACTGGCATCATTTTTCATTCTTCATACAATCCGGGTCTTTTAAGGCCCCGTTTCCGAGCACGAAAAGAAAAAGATGGAGAGATATCTAATTACGAATGTTGGAGAGAGCGCGGTAATCTTTCAACCGATAAAATTGAAGCGAAAATTTTGAAAATGTTTAATAAAACACGACTCGTTTAGAATAGAGCAAAAATCTCGTGGGGTTGTCTAAAAGAACGTTCAAAGAAATACTGTGAATTTGTTCATACATATATATTGTTAAATAATAGAGACAGGCTTGAAAATAAAAATTTTGGGAGCATACTTTGCGATTTTTTTCTATCGAGGGAATTTCATATAATTTGCGTTTCGGCGTGGGGATTGTATAGATATTATCTTCAAAAATAACATATGTTTTTTTAAGAGCTTAAAAACTTCAAATGTTTAGGGGAGATATGCAAGAAATCGGTAGAAATTCGGATAGCAGCGGCTTAAAGACAAGAATTAATAAATCCCTTCCTACAGCCTCTCCCTTAACACGTCTACAACGCTGTTCAACCGGGTGGCGATATAGTTCCCTGCATTTTCACTGCACACACGGGGTACTCTTGTGTTACTCTTTAATTAAAAAATTTAAAAATCAATAGGTATCCCTAAAAATTTCAAATACAGTGCATTTGTATGTAGATACCTAGTATTTGTATTAAATGGAGTGTTGAAATGTGCAGGGATCCACATCAACTGATATACTCCACTGATTGATATTTCTCTTTGTAGGATTATCCAGAATAATTATCTATGAACCAAGTAGTTCATTATTTACAGTCTCCCAAAATGTGTATTCTAAACCCGCTGTCCAACGGTTCGGTTTGGATTCGACATAAACCGTATGCTGTAAGAAGACCCTGCGCAGAAAAGTAAAGTTCGCTGCGGCTTGCAGCGTAGCCATTGTGGTACTTTTTTGTGCAGGGTCTTAGATTTATGTCAATTTCTTACCATTACCAACCCCATTGGACGATGGGCTAAAACTAACAGTGTCATGCAATGACTTTTGAAGAATCGATTTGCCAAATAATTAAACTATTTTTAAACGAATTTATTTCTAGTGTCCAATAATACGTAATTATATGGAACTTTGAATTAATAGTAATTAAATATTGATGTTTAAAAGGGTACCCGAGGTTGATTACAGATACATCCGTGAAATTCACGGGAAAATGTAAAAAATGCAATGACTAAATAAAATATCCTAAGAGAGGAATTTCCAATAAAACATTCTGTTCAAACGGTTATACAAAAATGGAGCCAAGATGGACCAATATGTATTAATTATTATATAAACTGAATACTAACTATGGTAACCACCGCTATCTTACATAAAAGTTTGGACAGAACGTTCGGCATGTATTTGGATCGGTATGCCACGTCTTTCTTTATTTTGTTAGTTTTGAAAAAATAATTAAACAATATAACTTTATAACCACTAGCCCTCTTATTAATAAACGTGTTTTAAATTTAACGCAACTGATAAACAACCATTTACCTCACATAATAGTAGTTTATCAGTTGTGTAATATTCAACACACGTATATAAGTTAGGCCCCATATTTTTAAAACGCCGACCGGTATCGGAACAACCGTTACTTCACAAGAGAAAAATGCATTCTAACTAAACATAAATAATTTTTTTTTAAATTATCAGTGAACATAACGTTTATTAAGTCTTAGAGTAAGGTTGGAGTCTTGACCAGGGATTAGCAAAGAATTGGGAGAGGAAGTAAAACGGGCAGTGAATAGGAACATATTACATTTGTTGTGGCTGTAAGATACTGTTTTCGTTTCTTAAAATCAGACTCATTTTTATTAAGGGTTTTCATAATTTCTAAAGCTCCTAAATTATCTAAGCGCTTTCCTTTTTTATTAATACTGAGAATATTTATCCCTGTACTAACAATAAATAAATATGTAAGGAAACTAATTTGTTTAGAGACAACTTTATTGCCTTTCTCAGGAAAATCTGGTAAAGTGGAACCTCACATCTCGGTTGTTAACAAAAATTATTCAATCAATCAAGAAGATGACAGACTACAGACAAAAATATAACAATAAGTGGTGGAAGAAGGTAATTCATTAGTTATTAGTAAAAAATAATAATGCAAAAAAATAGGTATTCATAAAACAAAAACTTTTATGAATGTGCAACCAAGATGCCTCCTAAACTTTTTTTTAATAATTTTTAATTTAAGTAAAAAAAAAATTATAAAAACTATATATGAATACCTTCTTCCATTACCGCGTTTTTTAAACGTCTGTCTTTCCTTACATGTCATAAATTTCAGTATTCTTTGTTTTCTGATAAAACTAGCAAATGATGATGTTTTTTATTAAGTAGTGGTGCATTTATTATTTTCAGACGATTAAAATGTAGCCACAGAGTGAATTTGCAATTATCAAAGAAAAAACATTTTTATGTGTTATGGTAACAGTGTATGGTAATAGTTTTATTGTAAAAATTTCATTCGGAATTACATCGGCTTATTTGACTGTCTCGTATTATTACCGTAACGGTCAGTCAATGCAATGTGGTTTGAATGTGAACGAGGGAGCTCCCTATTCATGCATTGTAGAGGTTTCATCACAAAGTGCAGCGTATTTGCATACAGTGGGTGTGCTTTGGCTTAGATGAAAGTGCAAGAATGTGCAATTTGAATATGTGCAGGAAACAATTTCCGGTGGGAAATCTAAATTGCATATTGCGTGGAATCTTTGCAAAAAAAATTAAGAGTTAAAGAGATGTCTTAGTCATCGTGTGCTCTCTCCCACGGGAAGTTGGCTATCATCAAGACTATGTCCATTCCGCTGGCTAAGGTCCGAAAGTCACGTAGATGTCGAATCCAATAACTTAAAGGAGGCGTCTTTCTAAACTGTGGCTTCCATCAATCTTCCTGTTTAATCGTTTGACCGGTCAGTGGCTGAGCGGGCATCGCGTTTGGGTCCTACCCGGGCGACACGTGTTCTCGGCTGGCTAAGTCCTCCATCACGATACAAGCAACATTTTCCGCTTAGTGTGGTGGTAGTAGGATATTTTAAAACATTGTTGGGTTATTTTTAACCCGGGAATGTTTGTCTTTCAAAAATTTCAAAAAAAAATGTTTATATCAGTTGGATTACGTGTATTTGTCGTTCCTTATAGTGTAGTTAAGACATAGCAGCTTCTTACATTTATATCTAACACAATTTCTAGATTTCTGACGCTTCGAATAATAATGAATAATTTGCCTAACCTGTCCAGGGTGTTTTGTTTTCCAGAATGTTTTTGAGAATGGCGGTTTTTTTATGTATTTATGCATTGTTCCCACATATTAAATTATATTATATCGTCGTCTCAATAACTCCTATCTTCCGTTTCAATTCATGGTTTAACAAATACACGGACGAAAAACAAAAATGTTATTTTTTTTTTTTTTATATTTTAACTTTTTATGAGTAAAACCTCAAACTGTAATATTTAATTATATGAAGACATTATGAGCGAAACTCAATCGAAAATCTGGAAACAGAAAAATTAGAAAAAGATATTTACACGGACTCGAACCCAGGACCTCCCTACTTTCCGGGTTGGGTGCTCTTATCCACTGAGCTAAGGTGTCGATATCCAATTCGGTCACCTTTAACTGTACCATACTTCAACTAAGAACCACCCATATTATCTTCATTTTTTGTTAACGCCTATTTTTATTGGCTGCCATCTTTATGAATGATTGCAAGATTCAACTCGAACTAAATGCAATCTAGATGGTGTCTGGATAATTTTTTATCCATTTTATTTAATGTGCGACATCTATTGACTCTTCAGCAAGTCTAGAATGAATATTTTTTTTTTTTTATATTTTAACTTTTTATGAGTAAAACCTCAAACTGTAATATTTAATTAAATGAAGACATTATGAGCGAAACTCAATCGAAAATCTGGAAACAGAAAAATCAGAAAAAGATATTTACACCTCTGGGACTCGACAAAAATGTTATATTTTCTTATCAAAATTTTGGACTTTGTCCAAAAGCGAAATTGCCCAATTAAGAGCTTTTATTATGGTAGTTGACTCGTACGAGCAATTTGAGTCTCATTTCAAGACGAATTAGTCGCTGGCGGATATTATTAAAACAAAAACCTTTAAAAGCAAAATTATGCTCATCTTTCATTTTTGGAACAAAAATATCTTTAGAAGTTTTATCAAGAATAATGAACTTGCCAAAAGAGTTTCAAGTGGATTTAATAAGCGGAGGAACCTACTAAATAAAATGAGGTATAAGCTTTTTGGGATACTTTGTAACTTCATTTTGTTCTGCTTCCAATTAGTTTAATGCCATTTTCTAACCAGTCTTCCATAAAAATGTAATAAATAAACTTAACGGTTTAGTGAAAAGGATCACGCGTTTATTATGGATTAGATGTTAAAATGTGGTTAAAGGGACACTTTCCAGGACATTGCGTCCATCGTCACGGACTATAAAATATTCGGGGAGGCCTTTAAATCCGTTGCCAATCGATTTCACCAGAACTAAACCGCCCACACAGACACAGATAATGTACGTTGTAACCTGTGGCCTAAATATTATAACCCTTACCGCTATTTTGATGATTTTTTACAAAATATCAAATCTATCACTTTTTCACAAAAGAAACCTTAAAGGAATTATTACATTTCACAAGTTTTAGTTTAGTAAGTCATGCTTATCTAGAGTATCTTTTCACACATAATAATTTACAATACTTATTTTTAAATATGTACATTTATTACACTGAAAGATTTCCATAGATCCAACAAATTAGACGAATGCCTTTTTTTATAGTGGTAACGTAATAAATACAGGTTTTTTTACACTAGCTTCACACAGGAGGCCTTGAGGAAAATAGTTCCCTTGGGGGCCTATGTCATCTTTGGGGATGCTGTGTGAAGGGTATTTTGGGGATGCTGAATGAGGGAAAGAGAGGCAGTTCTGGGAAGGAAAAAGGTATGCGGGATGAGTAGAAATCTGGGGTTCAAGTGTGTCCAGAAGTGACGGATTCATCTCTCCCTCTCTCCCACTGCGATGCAAGACGAGAGAGTCTTGCTGAAGAAATAAAATGGTCTCCCTCAACCCGTCTCTCCAAATCCGACCCACCATACAGTGATTGAGCAAACGCATTCGCCGCCAAGATCTAGACAGTCCTCACCCCATGAGCCTGGGCACCCCTGCTAAGTCACCAAATGTAACTAACCACTTAGGGTGACCTAAGGCAGAGGTGTTAGTTAACCAGTAAATGGTTCCCGGGGCGGCGGTCCCCTTACAAAAATAAAATACAAAATCAAAGAATAGCTAAACTAACATTAATAATTATAACAACAAAATTAATAGTCCCATCCTTCGATCAATAATGGCAAGTAATTTTATAAATGCACGTCGCAAGGGAGCGACAGATGGACGTGATTTTTTGCATGTAAATAATTGGAGGACTGAGAAGTGATAAAGGCTTCTTTTCATTCCGTAAAAAAATTTCGTTCCCGCTAACAAAAAAATTAATTTTGTGAAAACTCGGGCCATATTCGAAGAAACTTTAGCGAACAAATTAAGTCCGGACTACAACAACTTTTCAACAGACAAATAAAAAACGCTGACGGCCTTACCTACTAATAAACGTGGTGTAAATATTATACAATTGTTAAACAATTGTGCTTGGGAAACCTTACTAATAAACTGTCTGAACTGATATTTAACAGCCATTAAAAATATATACATTGTTTATACATCTAATTAAGAATACTGTAGTTTATGTGTTGTATGAACTTGAAATTTCGTGAAAAACGTGCTTTATATTTCTTGTACTATTTTGAGAAACTAGATAAAATAAGTTTTATATTTTTGGATTTGAAATATACTTTAATATTTATGAAGTAGAATATTTTTGTTTCAAACGTGTAAAAAATTGAAAAAAAAAAACACGCTTCTTTTATTTAGGGAATCTGCAAGAAAACTTTCACCTTTTACGCAAAAGAAAAATATTGTTATTTCCCAGAAAATCATCAAAAAAGATTAACATTTTAGATTCATTGTTAGCGCGATAAAAATGTTAATAATATTCGGTTTATTGTTACCCGCACATGCATAAGGCGTTTATGTTATGAAAAATTATCACTTTCATTGAATTTTTGTTAAATTCATGCGGTAACGGTCATGAAAAGTAATATTTCAGAAATAACCTGACCTTTTCATGACGGGAACCTCATTTGTCACTCTGGGAAAATGCAATGTTGCCAGTTTTTTCACAGCCAGTTAAAGACATTTTTTAATCAGAAGGTTTTCGAAACGGAAAATGTACAATCTCTTTTCAATGTGCAACTAAACACCATTGAACGGTTGGGAAGTGGTTTCTTTATTAGCAAGGCTGTTAAACTTGTAATATTATGTAGTAGAAAATGTTTAGTTCATGCCTAATTCACTAACAAAGTAGTGTTAAAATTTAGCTTGGCACTTTACAATTGTTTGTTGTAATTTTTCTGATATTGAATCATTTCATTTTGAAATCTCCATAAACGAGTTTACAATATTTTACACATGAGTCGTCAGTGGGGTTTCTAAGCCGACGATATATTACCCAATAAGGTAATATAATACCAATAAGGTATCAATGATACATACTAAAATGAAAAATAAATTTTAGAATAAGTTTGGGATAATATGTGTAGAAACCGACGTTGTTCCGTGACGCCCTGGGTTCCTTTGATGACTTTGTTCTGCTTTCCGCTAATGGTAAAGCCAAGACTTAACCAGTAAGGTTGAATCTGCGTAAGAACAACACGTGCTGATCTTGGTTCCAACTTTGCAAATAAATAAACAAAATAACAAGCCATTAGTGCCATTGTGAGATACTCTGCTGTCGGCATTGTGTTTGTTTGATTCATTGGAAACCATAAGTAGTCAATCGCGCAGAGGGGACACTATGCTCCTACTCTAATCCCGTTGAAGAGGCGCTACCACCGCGCTACCTCACATACGCTATTAAATATTTTAGCGTGGATCGATTCCTTTCCGTCAAAATTATTATCTACTCAATAGTCACATTATTATCGTTTTAGTGATTTTCCACGAAGACACCTATAACTACCTAAAAATCATTAAATTGTCTTTTTTATACGATAAAAAAGCAAACCCGAGGCGGATATATTCCATTTTACATCACAACAAAAATTTAAATACTATTAGGTACGCTATTACATTGTATTGCGTCACTTCTTCGTGCAGAAAACATAAAATTCTATATTCGTAGCACGATAGGCCATTACAATAAATTTCCCATCAAAGAAGACGCATATTTAACCTTATCAATTTCACTTAACCAGTAAATATATATCAGGAACCTTTTTCTGGTTGAATCGGATAAGGATATTGCTTGGCGCGCGAGAAGGGCGGCGGAGGAGTGGAAACGTACCTTTCATTATTCCAAATTTTCGCACTTTAAACTGAGGAGAACCCTTTCTAGAATACTTCTCTTATAATCAGGGATGGACGTGATTCTTGATTTATTCACAAATGAAATATCAGTTGCACCACATCTTTAATTTTGCAATTTTTTTAAATGCGTCTGACCAACTATCTGTCGTTTTTTGTAAGTATTAAAACGCCGTGCCCAAGATGGCACTTTGCGTTACCTAATTTTTTTTAATTTTTTTAAGAAGAAAAGTTTTACAAAACCAGTTTGTCACTAATTCAAAATTTTATTTGATAGTATTAATACGCTGGCGTCTGTACGGTTTAAATTTAAGAACTCGATTTCGATTACATCTCTGACGCTTCTGATGCCTTACGTAAAATCATATTTGTACGTGCGGTTTGTTACAAAGCTACTGTTTGTGTCACCCGCCGCCCGCAGGTCCTAGCAGCAAAATCCGCGGAGTGGGTTCTATATGTACATTTTACGCAACATCGCGTTCATTGGTCAAAAGCATTGTTCATGTAGTTTTGTATCAGTGATCGAAGAACCGGTGGATATAATATTTTAGCTAATAAGTTGTTATAAGGTTTATCTAGTCCAGGGGTTCCCAACCCCGTGCCCGCGGGCACCATGGCGCCCGCGGAACGATTCGTATGTTGCCGCCACTATTCGATAGAGAGAGAATTTTTTCACATACATTAATTAAAAATGTGAATTATTTTTATTTATTTGTTAGAGTTTTAGTATTTTTAAACATTTTTGTTTATTATTTATTAATAAATTATGAATATAAGAAAATAAATTATGGAAAATGAGAAGTTATGAAAGGAGATTGTTGATTAAAAATATGTGGTGCCCGCCACCCTACCGATATTTTAGAATGTGCTCTAGAGTACAAAAAGGTTGGGAACCCCTGATCTAGTCTGTAGTTATTAGTAAGATTGTAGAAATATGGTGAAGTGATTTTTCACAGTAACAGCGCTTTACAAATCATCCCAATATTAGTTTTATTGAGGTGATCGGTACGTCGGGGACATATTTAAAAGCCTTACTGAGAATATCGCCTTAGTTAAAAGAATTCTGCAGTTTAAACGAATTTTAAATAAATAAGTGTAGCATCTACCATCTCAAGTATCTGTTCAGGGTGACGCGGAATATTTAATGACGTAATGAAGACTACGAATTCAGGCAAAAAGCTCTTGGAAAAACGGTGTCATTTCTAAACCATAATTGAGAACGTAAAAGTGAAAAAAGATTTAAAATAAAGTGTAAAGTCGGCATGGAATGGAATAATCTGGCTGTATCGCGTCTTCGTTGAGCGATATCAAAGGTGAAGTATTTAGAAGGCACTAGATTATGCCAAGCGAGGTGGTAGCATCTTTCTTCGGACACAATACTATTATTCTTTAACCATGCTTGCTAATGCGATGTCGAAAGCGAAGTATTTAGAAGGCACTAGATTAGGCCAAGCGAGGTAGTAGCGTCTTTCTTCGAACACAGTACTCTTGTTCTTCAACCATGCTTGCTAATGCGATGTCGAAAGCGAAGTATTTAGAAGGCACTAGATTAGGCCAAGCGAGGTGGTAGCGTCTTTCTTCGAACACAATACTCTTGTTCTTTAACCATGTTTGCTAATGCGATGTCGAAAGCGAAGTATTTAGAAGGCACTAGATTAGGCCAAGCGAGGTGGTAGCGTCTTTCTTCGAACACAATACTCTTGTTCTTTAACCATGTTTGCTAATGCGATGTCCAAGGCGAAGTATTTAGAAGGCACTAGATTACTCCAAGCGAGGTGGTAGCGTCTTTCTTCGAACACAATACTATTGTTCTTTAACCATGCTTGCTAATGCGATGTCGAAAGCGAAGTATTTAGAAGGCACTAGATTACGCCAAGCGAGGTGGTAGTGTCTTTCTTCGAACACAGTTCTCTTGTTCTTTAACCATGCTTGCTAATGCGATGTCGAAAGCAAAGTATTTAGAAGGCACTAGATTACTCCAAGCGAGGTGGTAGCGTCTTTCTTCGAACACTGAACTCTTATTCTTCAACCATGCTTGCGATGTCGAAAGCGAAGTATTTAGAAGGCACTAGATTAGGCCAAGCGAGGTGGTAGCGTCTTTCTTCGAACACAGTACTCTTGTTCTTCAACCATGCTTCCTAATGCGATGTCGAAAGCGAAGTATTTAGAAGGCACTAGATTAGGCCAAGCGAGGTGGTAGCGTCTTTCTTCGAACACAGTACTCTTGTTCTTTAATCATGCTTGCTAAGCGATATCGAAAGCAAAGTATTTAGATGGCACTAGATTACACCAAGCGAGGTGGTAGCGTCTTTCTTCGAACACAATACTCTTGTTCTTTATGCTTGCTAATGCGATTTCGAAAGCGAAGTATTTAGAAGGCACTACTACGTCAAGCGAGGTGGTAGCGTCTTTCTTCGAACGCAGTACTCTTGTTCTTTAACCATGATTGCTAATGATGATTTGTATATTTTTCTACAGAATTTGTTACTTGAAATTTGTAGTTTTAATTTGTACGAGCAATGCAAAAAATAACTACATCTTGTAAAACTCCTAAAAAATTCTAGAAAAATAAATAACATATTTTCACAAGCGCACTGTTCATCCCTGCTTATAGCTCAATCTACCCTCACGACGTTCCGGGTTTACCCTTCTTCTTTCAACTTTTCCTTAACCATTCACTTCAGCACGCCATCTGGCCTAAATAATATAATTCTTAACCTTTATGAGTTTTTCACATTTTTTATGTTTTTTATGCAACCCTTTTTCACCTGCTCTCTGCTCTCGAGATAGGCAAAGTTCTGAGAATATAACACTAGAATATATGTATATACCAATTATTATCGGAAAACGATTCAGTATTTTGAAGAATACCTTTCAAAAATAGTACGTAAAAGAAAAAGAAAAAATGATCCTCTTTACGGAGTCTATGTGTGGATTCCTGTAAAGTTGAAAATAAAATTAGCTTAGCGTAGTGTAGTCCTGCTTTAAATCGAACGCTTTGCATTTCATCTGTCTGTAATTTTTTTTTGTTTGCTCCGTGTCCAGTCAATCTTGTCAAAGAGGTAGCCGAGTTGGATATTACCTTTTTACACCGCCCGAGTTCACATGGAGCGTTTCGAGTCGATTGATCGGAATGATCAATATTACGCGAGGTCACAGAACTATTAGAATATTTGTTTATTTAACAACAATCTATTTGCAATAACCTCTGACGTCTGAAAATTTGAGCAGATTTCCTTTCAAATTAAATATCTACGCAGGTTAAGGAACTGTTTTCGGCTACCAACGTTATTTAAGAAAAATCAAATTAAAGGGTTGAAGCTCGGTAGTAAATGCTAGTTGCTGAATAAACATATATTTTTTAAATCTGGATCTGGGTGAAAGAAAGATTTAGGTACTTACGCTTAACCTTTGCATACAATTGGAATCCGAAAAGGGTATTAAATGGGCCGATAAATTCAATCTCACCTGCCTGGAAATTCAGTGTATTATGCAATTCGAGTAGGGGTCGGCACTTGTTAATGTTAAATGAGCTGATTTTGGAGAGCTAATTCAGGGCAGATCTGATTCTTATTATGTGGAGAGCCAATAAAAAAACCTGTGAACAAAATCGCCTTTATATCATTCATAAAACAAATCATTTTCGCTAAGTGTCAAATACAATGAAGGCATCCAATGTATTTCGGATATTAAACATCGGGCGGAGCCATGCATACGTGTGAATTTACTTCCCATTTTACGTACTTATTTACATAGATTGGGTTCCTCAGAAATATATAGGTATAGCATCAAATAGTAATTTGGTTGATTAACAAAATCTCGACAAAGAGTTAAATTTGCACGCAATAGCACAGGAATATATATACCAGTAATAACAAATGAAAAGAGTTTTTTTCATGCATATGGTGATCGAGGGGTAAAGTTCTCGACCAGAGATTGCAGTTTCAAATCCCAGTGTGCGCAAGTAAATTTATTTTATTTTTTATTGAAGCTTTATCACATTTCATAGTTGTGTCAAAGGTATAATTGTACATTCTGTAATTTATTTATTTTTGATAAAATAATATAATAGGAAAATTAAAAAGAAATATTACAGAAAAAGAAAAGTCTCAACAAACTGATTTTTAGTGTATAATGACTATGACTATGACTAGATCTGAATAGATAAATACTTTTCCATCTTTTCCTTCCCCACTTACCTTCAACTTCACAAAAAACTCCAATTAGGGATGCCATGGTCTCACTTGCTCCAGGCGGTTGAGAGCAGCTGGGACTATTGTGCTGAATTATTTTATTTTTTTAAATTAAGTTTTCGCACTTTTGAAAACTCAATAAAATACAAAATGGTTTTCATCTCTTTTTCATTATCTTTTTTAAATGTTATGTACTTATATATTTGTATTCCAGCGACTATCAAACTAATCCCCAAGACATAAAACTATAAAAAATTTCTAATGAGTACAAATCAAGGATACAAATGTAGCTGAAAATGGTCAATGAAAAAACCCTAATAAAGAAACTAAAAACGACATAGAAGACAAATAAACTATATTTAAATATCTTTAGTCCGCCTTAGCACAGGACCCCCTAGTGAGGAGGACTAAGAAATACAAATCTAAACTTAAATATGCCATTATATTTGTTTTATATAGTTGTTAAAATAAAAATAAAATAAAAAAGGTAAGTGTCTGTATCGTGATAGTCATGGTTTTCGTTTTCTGTTCTTCGACTTTCTGTTTTCAAGTAAATCTTGAAATGGCTTTGGCCGTGTTTGGTGACCAGATCTGAATAGCCAGGCACTTCCCACCTTCCTTTTCCTCATCTTCTTCCCCTCCCCACTACTTTCAGCCTCACAGCATACCCCAATTGGGAATGCCTTAGTCTCGCTGGCTCCAGACGGGAGCAGTTGGGACTCTTATGCGGTATCCATATTTAAAAAAAAAAGTTACAAAAATATGCTCATCTTTCTTTTTCACATTTTAACACAATCCACTTTTTACCCATTTTGCCCACAACATTATCCAATTGGGATACATCTTTTTGATTTTTATAATCATGGTTTTAAAAAACCCTATGATCTCGTATAAAGGGATTTATATTTTCTTTCGTTGATAAATAGTCTTGACACCATTCTTTTCAGACAAAAAATATCGTTAAAATATTGATTTTTTGTTTAGTGTTCGCAGTTATTAGAAAAAATGTTTAAAAGCAGTTTTGATTGTTTCAATTTACATTTTTTGTGAAGTTCTCGACCCACTGCAAAAACACTTCTCCATTTACCAAACTCTGATTTAAGGTTAACCTGAGCTATGTAGCAGAACTAAACGGATAAATTCAATATATCAAACGGTAGATCCCGAAAACGCACTCAAAGCTCTCGGGTCCCGCACAGCGCGAATCAAAATGGGTTCCTTTGTTGGGTTTATCATTGGAAATCCCTGTTGGAGGAAATCTCGATTGTAAATGTATATGCAGCCCTAGGCTGAACAATGATTTTCTGGTTGAGTAAGCCATAGATCCTCGGTCGCGTGTCACAATGGCTTTACTCCCGATAAAGTATGGGAATTCCCCGCAGAATCTGAACGCGTATGATATTATCGAGATCACCATGTAAGCTGAGATGGCTCGGATCTGCATTGAAATGCAAAATACACAGTAACCATTAGGCTTTGAATTTGCTTATTAAGGATCATCCCCCAAATTTTCAGTCAAAAGTCAGTTCAGAAATGTCAAAATTTGGATATTAGAGAAAAAATATTTTTAATGCTTTTTTTGTCCTTACAAATGTTTTTCGGACAAAATTTGTAGGCTGGCAACACCAATTTACCTGTAAAATATTATTTTAAAGTGCCATGACACTGAAAATACGGAACACTGCATACACATTTAAAAAAACATTTTTTTATTCTAAAAAAATATAATTAAAATCGAAAAAGCACTGTTGTTAAGGTACCTACTTAATGACATAAACTTGATTAAATTGTGTTTTACAAATTGGCTTTCATTTAATTTAACATAAATTTGAATTTAACAGTAGGTAGAAAGGAATAATCATAAATGGTGAGTTAAGTTACACTATTTTTAGATCTGAATGAGTTAGATATATTCAGATATAAAATTAGAGACTTGACCTAAAGGTCGAGCAACGCTAGGTAATTAAGCTAATATTAAATAAATGTGAGCAATTTCTAAAGTGTGCTTCATATTTTATAACAATATCGTTATTCTTCATTATGTTAACACAAAACTCAAAAGGTAAAGTAATAATATATACCTATATGCAATTCTAATTTTGAGATCAGTGGGTATCTTTATTACAATGAAAAAAAAAACACTTTTATACTTTTTTAATTCTTTATAAAAATGTTAGTTACACAGCTTTAGATTACCACCATGATTATATTTTTAGTATTGCCATTTGAACAACAAAGGCGCCCTCCTATGCTTTCTACTTTTATTTGACAAACTGTAGTATCATTTTCTTTTATTGTACGTTGTTACTATGCCTATATACTATTATGGTGTACTTTAACTGATACCAAACTTAATGCAATAGCACTTTACTCAAAACATACGAACACCTCAGCACACTCAGTTCACAAATCATTACTACTATCCATTTACACACAATTACTGATCGTTAATTTTAGACTCTACTACCTATATTATACGTTGAAACAAAATATATATTACTTGCGTTCTTATGATTTATATATACCTGTAAACAGTATGTACTAGTATGGAAATAAATAATTAGTAATAATAAATATCCTACTAGTTAGACCTACCTCTCCCTTTAAATTGAGAGACTTCATATCAACGAAAGGGGCATTAAACGCAACAAAAAGAAAGCATATTTCAAAGATATATTATTATTTTAATTATTAAATAAATACATGACAATGTTAACCTTGTAAGATTATAGCATCAGTTTTAATTAAAGTTTTAAAGAGTGGGTAGTTAAAAGATATTTATTACCAACCCATTTTAATTATTTTCAATCGGCTTCCACAGGTTAAATACGTTAATAATATGAACGTATTTTACACGTTGTAGTAAAACAAGTTGTAATCAGTTGCATAGTTTGAAATGCCGTGTGTTTCAAGTATTAATTAAAGTCTCCAATAAATAATTGGTTGTGTCAAAGTTATTCCATTAATCAAACAACACCGTTAATTGTGATACAAAATATGCCTATTTCAATTAAATTCTCCCCTTTATGTGACGTTTAACTGGAATTGTTTCATTGTTTGTCAGCTGGAAAGCCTCTGAAAAACCACTGAATTAAATGTAACAAATTCTCATTTTCACAATTGCAAAGTTCACCCGATCAAATCGATTCAGGAACTATTTGGGTTTGTATTCTACTTTCACCCTTCTGTACTGTAAATAGTTACTAAATAGTTCTGTAAATAGTACTGTAAATAGTTCCTACTTTCAGTACCTACCCACTGAGTATATCAATCTATACTGGTGCACAATTTCCAAACAATAACAGCGTTTGCTCGTTGCAGGCAACTAACGGGTTAAAACACTAAGCGATATGACGTGTGAACGCGGATAAAGCGAGGAGTGTGTGTTAAATTAACCCAGCCAGCCCGGAAAGGGGGCTACAAGGTCCCCGAGATCCACCTTGTTTACGATATCTCGATAATTAATCTTTCAATTTCATTCACATTTTTTGTAATCCTTGAGAAAATACCAAAATATTTTTTGCAAGTTTTCGTTTTCCAATGTTCAAAACACGTACCACAGAAAAAAATATTTTTGATAAATATTAGTGCAAATCGCGTTGCCCACTAGTGAATTGCTTGGGTTTCGATAATATTATTCTTGTCTCCACTTTATGTTCTTGAGTCATGTTTTTTTCAGTCTAACATACCCAGGTAGCCACCCGGGAGAGCCCGTAACACAGATATGAAGGAGCGTGATAGTTATACTGTTTACAGACTTTCAGCCAGTTACACGCTGCAATTGTAGCTTGTATCTTTCGACAGCTTGGTCAGTTTCGACCTTTTTGTAGAAAACACATGTTTAGTTTCCGAGGTTCTTCAACGTTTATTTTAAACCATAGGTGAAGTTACGTAGTGTTAAGTTCTTTTAAAAAAAGTATATTTTATTTTTTGTTCAATTTGTAGAACTGCTTCTGAAGTTTTTAAAAATGTTATGACAAATTAACGCATCCGATACTTAATCATCCGATTTTTTATTTTATTTATTTTAATCATGATTAAGTTCTTTTTTATATATAAAAATATATATTTTTTTTTACATGAACTCCACACAGGAGGCCCTGAGGAAAACAATTTCCCTCAGGGCCTATTTCATCTTTGGGGATGCTGTGTGGAGGGTTTTTTTAAGGAAAGGAAGGAGAGGAGAGTTCAGGGAAGGAAAAGGGTTTAAGGGGTGGGTAGGAATCTGGGGTTCAGTCTGTCCTGGTCATCCGCCTCCAAGACCTAGACAAACCTCACCCCGTGCACCTGGGTACCCCTGCTAAATCACCAAACGTAGCTAACCACTTGAGGTGACCTGTGGCAGAGGTGTTGGTTATCCAATAAAGGTTACCGGGGCGGCGGTACCCATTCCCGCCTACCAAATTGAAATATAATCTGTAGGTTCGCTTTTAAAGCTTTCTTAGTGGTATTACTTCAAATTTGGTAGGCGGGAATGAGTAAAAAAAATTGGCAGGCGGATGTGGGTACCGCAGCCCGGGAACCATTTATTGGAAAACCAACACCCCTGCCATAGGTCACCCCAAGTAGTTTTCTGCGTTTGATGGCTTAGCAAAGGTTCACGGGGTGAGGTTTGTTAAGGTCTTGGTGGTGATTGTGTTTGCCCACCTACTAGGCGGGCCGGATCGGGAAAGATTTATTTATTTATTTATTTATTGTATCTTTACATTGCAGGTAAAAATGTTTACAAAACAATTTGCAACCTCACTAGGACAAGCCTGTGTTGAGGTTAACAATTCTACAATTAACAAAATAACACAAAATTATACAGATATTGAAAGAACAATATTGTTGCATTTCTTACAGGTTGAGATTAAATCTAAACTGCTGGCGCTAGGTAGTACATTCATGTAAACATGTAGACTTTTGTAGGGTGACCATTTTTTTGAGGACTGATTTAAAGTAAAAAATAAAAGTTTTTTTTTTTTTGTTTTAACGATGAAGTTGTAAATAATAAATATATGTATATAATATAATATGCTTTAAATTTGACAGAAGAATGCTAATACTAATTTGGCTTATTATTACTATAAACATAATCATTTAGCTAATAATTTAGAAAGGACAAAGTTGAAAAAATCAATTGGCAATCCTCGGCTAACATAAATAATTTGACAATCTTTTTAAAAGTGCTCAATGAATTAGATGACTTGATATTTTCTGGAAGGCTGTTAAAAATGAGCGGAGCCTGATAAAAATAATTTCTTTGGCCAAAAGAAGTTTTAGTTTGAATTGCAACAAAGTTCAGACCAGAGCCAATTCTAGTAGTACGAATTTGCTGTGTTCTTTCTGCCATATTAATATTATTAAAAAATCTACAAAGCGTTTGTGTAATATATAACTGTTTTACATTCATGACATTGCATTCCTTGTAAAGTAAATGAGTTGGATATCTAAATTTTTTCTTGAACATAACTTTAAGAATCAATTTTTGGGCAATATGAAGTGGTTCTAAGTAGGTCTTTTGGCAGGATCCCCAGCACACTATATTATAAGAAAGCATAGACTGGATTATTGCAAAATAAACCGTTTTCAATTTTTCTGGTTGGGGAGATCTAACCTAAACCTCTCTGGCTGAACTCTTTTGATACATCGCCTTGGACCGCAATGGAAGGGATGGATGAAGTATTTTCGTCACAAAACAAGGGCGCGGATCTTTTATTAATGATTTTAATTGAACGAAAATTAAAATTCTAAAAAGTAGGTTTCCCAAATAATTTATTGATTTATTTTACTGGTTTATTATATGATTTGAAACATATGTTTTATAATACAAAATTTTGTTCGAAAATTTAACAAATCTAAAAATTTAAAAAATGAACATAATTTCTCAAAATTTTAAAAATAGCTTCACTAGATAAAAGAACAGTCTTTCAAAAATAATTTATAATTTTTTGCGGAAAAGAGTCAATACGTCTAAAAGTTGATTTAAAAATGACATATTTCCGGTTTTTTCTGGTTATTCCTTCTTAATAGTGTATAAAAATTGATATTACAGGCTAACCCGTTAAATTAAAAAATTAAACTGAATGGTCTGAATTAAAACTCAAGATCATAATATCGATAATGAGGCACCGCGCAGAGGGTTCAGCAACCAGGAAGAGTAAACTTATTTTAATACACTTAGCAACTTCTGGGAAGAATTCTACACACTATCTACGTTCAGGAAATAAGGGATGATTATCTAGACACCGTCTTTATAAACCATATAACTCAGCACCGAAGAAATTTATCTTGGATACTGATTTTATTGAATATAAAATTTAAGTTGTTTTTGCAAGGCCTAGTTGACATTTGACTCCGAGAATCGGCGGTTAAAGGTGAAGCATCCAAATATTAAAGGTGAAGCATTGTCATACAAATGCTTGCACTCATCCGCACCGGACGAACCACACGCATCGCACCGTCGCACAGTTATTAATTTGAGGTATCTACCGTAACTTTATTATACAACCCAAGGTTTTTTCTGTATTTCATTTTATTTTAATTGGGTACTTAAATGTCTGATCTTTTTGAAATTTAAAAACAAACAAACATTTTAGTTGCTTGCGACCATGGAACCATATGGCACCATCGCAAATACTCACTACCTCAAAACGCGAACGAGTAATTTTATATCTATCGAGTTTGGATCTCTCCGCGGGTCGACATATGCACGTTATGATAATTCAACTATAATTACTGTTTTTCTGAATCTTTATGATGGAATGTAGGAAATCAGGTGATTATGACAACTATTTAACTTGTGTTTTAGTGTGATAAAAAATATTGTAACGAATTTTCAAAACGTATTTTTTTTTAAGTTTGGAATTCATCGAGACTTTTAAAAATGTATCCGAATTTATCTGGCAAGATTTTACGTTTTCTGTGTTTAATGGATATTAATGTGTCAAATTAACGTTAATTTTTGATGCACCCAGGGCTTACTTTAACAACTTCTATTTTTTTTAGCACAAGGCAATTTTTGATATACAGATCGATACATACAAATTTCATAACGCCAGAGCTAACCATTAAATATAGAAACAATCTTCACTTTTGCTAAAATGCAAAGTTCCGTAAAAATTTTGAGTCGATCTATCGATTAGTTTCCGAGATTTGCGAACGCAAACATACGGAACCAAATTTATATATATAGATTGCTGTAAGTATTAAAAACGACTTAAAGTACCAGGTTGAATCGCGCAATATATGTTTTTTTAACATTTTTTTTCAAATAATGATATTGTCCCAAAAACATACTAAAATAAAAAGTTACGCTAGATACTCAAAATTACTAGCTGTGCGTCAGTAATGCTGACTCAAATTCTCGGAGGGACAACTATCCCGATGCGTACCGATGACATCATACGGATTTCCCAATTTCCCGATTTCACAATTCATTCGCTTGTTACGAAAAACCGAATGCAAATGGTCGTCGCGTCGGCAATCCAAAAACAGGGAACGCACTTCCCCGCACTACGTCTCATAAAACCGTTAGATGCCATCCGCCCGATGCGTACGATGCGGACCTGTGGACGCTTACCTCGACGGAGACCACAGTTACAAAGGTAAAAAAAATGATGGTGCTGAATGAAAATTGTTAAGACGTCAATTAAAATGGTGGCAGTTCAAGTGTTGGAGTACTCAAATTTTATTATGTAAAAAAAAACTTTTGGTTTATGGTTGCAAAAATTCTCAAAAGGTGACCTCTAGCAACTTGAAAATGACAAAACTTTTTATCCCTGTAATCTAACTTTTTAGTATTTTATCAGTGTAAAAAGTGCACACCGATAGATCGGTAATCGGTTCTGATAAAAAATCCCTTCAATTGGAATTAGACGCGCCATCTTAACAAAAAACTAAAATTACAATTTATGATATACGCCGTCCTAAGTAATGGTTTGTAAATACGTCTCCCGACGTGAATCTGGGGTACAAGAGTGCTGTGGATATTGTAATGGGGAAGGGGAGGGGAAGGAGGAAGGTTTACTTAAGGAGTTTGGTTAGCGCATCTTGCAGCGATAGTCTCTCGATTCCTTGTTCCGATTTAGAATCTCGATATCATCAGCCGCCGATAGATGGTGTTTGGTGTTTGCATTTGAATATCGAATCCCAATATGGCGGAGATTCTTCCACGCTTCTAAGAAGTGTATAAATTGGAATCTTTGGGGAAGTATGTGGTTATTTGTTATTAAAAAAATCATTTCAATTGTTACTCTTCATAATTCTTTTTATTTATTTATTTATCAATATTAAGCACGGCAAGTATAATATCGATCGTCCAGTTGATTAGTCAGACAACTCCTAAAAATCAAAATTTTAGTCGAGTACGCAGTTATATGTTAAAGTGTATATGTCCTTATTTATGTTACAATACTCAAATGAATCATAAACATCACCAAATCAATTACAATGCAGAAAAACTTGCACCCAATTAAAGAAAATGTTGATGTTTTCTGGGTCATTAGTAGGATATTTCAAAATGTCATGATGATGTACAGGACCGTTATGCCTCCGGTGTTATTTAATAGTATATTTAATAAAATGTAAAACACAGATACGTGCAAATATATATTTGTATTATGGTGAGCATTAAAATATCACTTTTTTTATAATATCAAAATTTAATATGGGTACCACCACCTCGGGAAGCACTTACTGGATAACCAACACCTCTGCCGTGGGTCACCCAAAGTGTTTCGTTACATTAGTGACGTTGGTGGATTCACGGGGTGAGGTTTGTTCAGATCTTGGCGGCAGATGCGTCTGCTCACTTGTTATATGGCGGGCCAGATCGAGAGAGACTGGTTGAGGAAAGCCTTTTGGCTTTTCCAGCCGGACTCTCTCGACTCATCGCCGCGTACAGCAATTGGAGGGATGGATCCAAACGTCCGTCACTCCTGAACACACTGATCCTCAGATTTTTGTCCACCTTTCACACCTTTTTCCTTCCTAGAACTTCCTCTCCTTCCCTTCTTTATAAATAACCTCCACCCAGCATCCCCTAAGATGACGTAGACCCTGAAGGAAATTATTTTCCTCGGGGCCTCCTGGATGGAGCTAACGTAAAATATCCCTTCCCATACCGAGTTAGAAAACTTGCTTCCGTTCCCAAGATGACACACCAAGTTACATTAGAATATTCTAGTTATCTATGCATTTCTTAATTGAAATATTAAGAAAATAATAAAATATATAAAAATAAAATATTTATGTAATACATACATAATGAATTCATTATAATATGCATGTTTATCTTAAATAAGGACAAAATATCAATATTTGAGGTATTTTGCCCTTGGGAACGAATCCATCCTAGCGAAGGCCAGTCTCCAGTAAGGCCGGCCGTCGAAATCGAGCGACTATTTTAAGCCTGTGAATTTCTGGCCGGCCAAGCAAACTTTAAATAAAAAATAAGTTTCTCGAATAGGTAATAGTGTAATAATGAATTATTTTTTTGTTAGCACTCACCCCGAACGAGGGGAATCCTTTGTGGTAATTTTTGATGGCGAATTTTTTTACCGATATCTAGTCATTATCGTAATGGCCTCTTGCCTTTTTTGCCTTCATTAATATTTAAAAATTAAGTTACTAAAAAAATTATAACTTTTTCATGCTTCCATGCTTTCCCCTCGGTTCTCGGGCATATTCTGTCAGAATGCCAGAGTATTCCCGTTTTGCAATAAAACCCAAAGAAAATTATATTTCTGAACGTACCCGAAAATAAAAAAAAACTGTTTTTGAAATGAGATAAAATGCGCTATAAAATTGTATTTT
This sequence comes from Glyphotaelius pellucidus, assembly GCA_936435175.1. Classification (NCBI taxonomy): domain Eukaryota; kingdom Metazoa; phylum Arthropoda; class Insecta; order Trichoptera; family Limnephilidae; genus Glyphotaelius; species Glyphotaelius pellucidus. The sequence continues at coordinate 17,098,571 of OW386545.1, forward strand.
TATGATTAAAAATACAATTTTTGAAATATTCAAATTACGTTTACAAACGTAAATAAAAATTACTGATAATGAAAAAAAATATTATTATAGATATTTTAAATATGTTAATTTTAATTAGGTACCAAATTTGATTGATTGTTTTTTATAATGTTCAAAAATGAGTGTTTATAATATGTGAAAAATTAAAATTTGTATAAAATTTACAATAGGTGGCATGCGAGCTATTTGAAAACTGAATGTACCGGAACTGAATATATGGAACGTGGGAGAGTATTGTAACTTTATTGTCACCTCACTTTTTTTATCATTTCTTGTAAAAAATTCACAATGTTTTGTCAAATTGCTGTCGATAACTTAGGTTTCATATGTATACACATTTTAATGCTGCTGTGGTTAACTTTTAGCTTTAAACATAAAACGTGATATTTTCCCGTTCTATCACCGTTTAGATCAGTGATTCCCAAAGTGATCCAGGTGGGCCCCTAGGGGTCCACGGGAGGACCGGCGGGGGTCCACGTAGACGCGATAAAGAAATGGGGGTTCACAAGTTGTAAGTGGGGGTCCACGAACTGGTTTCGATTGAGACCGCATATCCATATCCCATCCCACCCCCTGTCTCATATCCTATTACGCCCCCACCATAACAGAGCGATTGGCGTGCAGCGCACGAAGTTGTACCGGTTATACGTGGGATCTTAAAACGCCCAGCTGGGCAAGGGGAGGGCTTAATGAGATATGGGTATACTGTACTGGGATCATACCCATACCCCCCCCCCCCTTCCCAAATCTTATTAACCTCCTCCGTTGTGGCAAATATAATCTCGAAAACTGGTCTATTTTTCCCCCGTTTGAAAAAGTCGTAGATACGGTACTACTCCATTGTGACAACCACACCTCGCCATTCAGTATTCAGTAGGGGCCATCCATAAATTACGTCACACCTTAAGGGGGGGAGGGGAGTAGAGAAGTGTGACATTATGTGACAAGGGGTATGGGGGGGGGGTCATCAGCTCTGTGACGTCACATGTAAAAATCTAATTATTAAAACGCAAAACTTAAATGTTAACGAAAAAACGTAAAATTGCAAAATATGTGACGTCACACTTAGGGGGAGAGGGTCTCAAAAAGTTTGCGAACCTCTGGTTTAGATCATTTTTCTCAGCGTGAAAGTAAGGGAGACACAACCATTTCTATGAAACATGTGTAATCTGTTCCCAAAAGCGAACAAATTAGTCCATGCCTATACCAGTGCTTAGCTACATAGCTTCACTCGAGTCTCAAAACTAATCTCGGTATATTTATTTGTATCGACCATTATTATATTTTTGATCGATGGTATCTTATAATTAAAATGTATGAAAAAACAATGGCTATTTCCAGCACATAATAAATAATTTTTTTAACAGATGTTTGAAATCGGAGGAAATAAAAAATCTATGCGTGTAATGCCATTATCAAAATTGTAATATCTCTTCTGTTCTTTAATATGTCTGAAAATACATAAGATTACTGAATCCTTTAGCAGTTTTTCTTTAAAAAAAGTTATTTTATTCAATGCTTCAGAAACTCAAGATACTTCTCCATGCAAATATATTCGTTGTGCCTTCTGAATACAGTTCACCTTTTTTCATAATTTCGATAATGTACTTTGAATCAAGTTAATTGCATAGTGAATTCAGTTCTACTAGGGGCGAAGGGTTTTATTTTTTATAATTCAACGTTTTTGGAATTCTTTTAGAATCAATAGCTTATACTTTTTTACTTTATTCATTAAAATTGTTGAAGCTAAGTGACAGAAGAAAAAAAAAATCTTATGTTTTTATATACAATTCTATATCATCAATTAGATATCCCTGATGTATTGATATTTATTCGCTTTCGTATTCCTATAATTAGATCAAGGTTCCCTAGTAATAATTATTGTGGTTTCAGGCTGAAATTCAGTTATAAATAGATACAGACCGTTGGGAACTGTTTTAGTAATTGTAGAAGATGTTTTTAATGTTCCTCTATTGAAGTTTAATCTCTACTTATTAAACACTTATTTTTAGCGCATAAAAGGTTTTGAAGTGAAAACTTTTTTAGCGCCGTTATGATTTGAAACTCGATGAAACGGAAACGAGCGACACTAAAAAGAGACAAACACATACTTCTTTAGTATTTAGCCTGCGAGAGAATGAGATAGAATGAAATCTTACCTACATACAGTACCTATGAAGCGTCGCGCTCTGTCAAGCTGTGCGCATTGGCCTCTTTAATTATGAGCTCACTTTTTAAGGCTCCTATTGGTTGAAATTTTGTGGGTGAAGGTTTCACTCGATTTTTCATATTTCATTGTTGTTTGATTTCCTTTAAGTTTACTTATACAATGAATCTTTAAAATTTTCTTTTCTTTCTTTCTGTATTTTATATTACTTTTAATACAACTGTCAATCCTGTAAGTAAATGGCATTTGTGCCGCTTATTCTAAATAAATAATATTTCGGAACTCCATACCTTATACTGGAAATTACGTTCTAAATCAAAAACAACTGCATTGACATAAATATGTTTGTATAATTTCAAGGCAGAAAAATTAAAAAAGTTAATTACCGGTACTCACCATTTGAAGGTTTTTTTTAAATTTACATATTTATCTATGTACATATTTATCTATGTACATATTGTACATGTACAATGTACATGTATTATATTATACATCTTATATATAACAATATGTGAAATTATTGCTTTATGCATTGTTACATACCTTCTGAAAATAATGTAACATTATTTTTCGAATAAAATTATAAACAAAAATCTTAATTTTATTTTCCCTCTCTGTATCAGTTATATTTCTTCATAGCTGTTTCATTAGGGTTAGATTATAGGCCAAAAGTTTCGTAAATTGGTTATTTAAACGCCTTCTCACCATTTTGGGGGAAATATAAACTTGTTGGAAAAGACATATTATTAACAATAGGAACGCACTTTACTCAAAGCGATCATAATAATAAAAATGATCACCCATTATTAATAATGTACACAAGCAAATTACTAAGCAGTTGGAGTTTGCGTTCATAATCTATTTTAGCCCTGTGTAATTAAATATTTTAAGTGTCTGGTTTATTTAATGAATTTGTTTAAACATGTTATATTTGTATCCCGCGGCGCTAAATTTTAAAGTTTGCAATGTTCGTTGTAAATTATGTTTTCAGGGTAGTTTTTCAAAGGTTGTTATTTGTTATATTTGTTCAATATTTAAAAAAAAACTGGACAGAGTATTTTGTAAATGACAAACAGGCGCACGGACAAACATATCAAATTTTATATATTTTCAATTTAAATTAATGAAAAGCGTATTTTAATTATTATATTACACTTATGGATTTTATGAACATGGGCTTTATGTTAAATAAATCTTTGAATTAATTCACTTAAGTGTAAAATTTTTTTTTTAATTACAAAGTTTTTTCAAAAACCACTTATTAGTACAACTTTTGTTGAGTTTTTTTTCAGACTTTCTTGAAGGAATCGATGCATCTAAAACGCCCTACTCATTATCCAATGCATTTGCAGAGTCTCTGCAAATCGCATCATTAGTAAGCGCAACTGCCAGCCGAATTTTAATTATTATTATCATCCTCTATCATCAGTGGAAAATTCATAATTGGCATAATTAACTGTCTTATCATTGTATAAAATACGTAATCTCAGATTTGCTGTCAACTTTCCCTAAAATAAATAAAATAAAAATACATCAATCCGCCGCCCGCCGCCGCGCCGCTACAAAAGTACATCATATTATCGCCGAATTATGCATATATTCGCCCGCCGCTAATAAAAATATTATACCGCTAAATTAATCAAGTCCGCCTTTTGTGAGTGCCGTGAAGATTAACTGACTAGAAGCTAATTGGGCTTCAAATACCCTCGGTGAGTCCTTCCCCTTTTACCTTGAAACATATTTTTTCTTTGGTGCAGCGGTAAATCACACACATCATACAAAGGTCCTTCGAATACGTAAAATTACACACCGAATCATCCGGCTAGAAAGACCACAACTATTCCAGTTGTGTGAGAAAATAAAAGTATTTAAATAAAATATTTTCATTTTAATTTAATTAAATTCCTGAAATCGACAGGGTTCAATTAACTTGCGATGTTTATGTGCTTGCCTTTAGATTTACCTTTTTTTTGCCCATTGGAGGGGACCCCACCACTTTCCCACGGCGTTATAAGGAAACATATGGTTTCTTCCTTCACCGCACACGTCAAGACTCTATTTTTTTATTAAATGAAAATACATTTATTTGATCAACTCTAGACCCTCCAACGTCCATGCATACGGGGTTATTAAGCAGTATGCAAGTACTTATATTAACATAATACAAAAAAAAAGTTGCAGCCCGTTTTTTTTGCCAAATGTTTTCTTTTACGAATTGAATTATTGAGTTTTGTCAATAAAGCCAACGCTAATCCGATCCGTTGAAATTTCGAAAGTGACGGAGCCATGGCACGTTTGCCCGCAGCGCTACGAATACGTGTCCACAGCGCAAAGGCAATCATCACACTGCATTACTGCAAATCGGATGGTCTGGAGGCATCCTCCGATTTACAACCTTTCAGTTCTGCAGACAGTGCTTATATAACTAAATATTAGTACCCATATAATGTGTTACCCATATGTGTCACACCAAGTGTTAACAACTAAAAGTATTGAAAATAAAAATCATCGACTATCGTCCTATATCAATCGGGATATACTTATTAATAATAAATAAATATAAATTTCATAGTGCTTTCGTAAACATATATGAAATATTGAATCCAAAAAACTTATAGATAAACGCACTGTTTTCACAGGAATGTTCCCTGCAGAGCAATCCAAGCATCCCCTTGAGGCTAAGAAGTGAAAGTTCAACATCAAAATCAACATTAAAATCAAATCAAAATCAACAACCAAAATTCAGGGTAAAGCTATTTTGAGAGCCGTTTCAGTGCCGTTTTCACTATTTTGATCAATTTAAATAAAATAATTCATTTGATGTTATTAAACCCCAAACTAAAGGTATTGAACTTTCGATATTTACTTATATCCACTCAAAGGAACCTTTTCACACAATTCAGTTTATTAAGCTCTGAGTTGCCAACAAATCCAATAGACTACCTTTGTGGCTTCAATTAGGCCACTCCATGACGTGTTCCGCTGTTTTTTGTCCCATTGAAACTCTTCGTTTCTCTCGCTTCAAACTATAATAACGCCGTAAAGTTGGGCGCCGAGTTTCAGCTTGTTTTTGTGTAATAAATAATGGCAAACTTACCTAACGTGCCAACTTATGAAGTATGGGTTTGTGAAATTACTTGTCCTAATTTAATTAAATTGTCCGGATACCTTAACTTGCAAATTATTTGTCGGCAATGTAGCAACTTTGTAGTGCTGTCCAAAATTTAAGAATTCCTCATTAAATACTTTGAGACTGTTCAGTTAGTTCTCGTCCGACTAAAATTCTGATAGAAACCGGGTTAATCTAACTCTGCGAAAGAGAAACTTGCTTTACACGAAGAAGTTTTTTAAGCAGAGCGAAGTTTGTCTTTATGCCTTTGGGTATACCTAAGTGGGCTCGGAATTATCAAAGATCGTGTAATAATATGGGAGCGCTTCTAACTAGCTACACCACCATATTGTGAAATGAGTTGGAAGCTTTTTGCAGGTTGTACTATCTTTTAGGGGTAAATGTCAACGAACGTAAACGAAAGCTGTTTCCGCAACCTTCCGCTGTAGTTTTGTTATAAATATACACCCTGTTCCGTTTTCAGACACCGAAACGTTCATATAGTGTTCATAACTATCTAATAAAGTTTTTCAAACAAAACTAATATTAAATTAAAACAAATAACTTTGTAATCACTACTATAAAATCAATATTATCAAGATGTTTCGAAAACTAACTTTTCTTCATCAGGATAAGATTAATATTAAAAATAAAAAAAAACAAACAAGAACTATAGCTAAAATGTTAAATGGAGAGGTAATTACACATTTACACATTCTAAAACAATGTTAATATTTCATTTTATATAATTGTTTTATATGATATTGTAATTAATTTAATATTTTGTCTATAATTCTTATTTGTCTATACTTGTTTGTCTTTTGTTATTTTTATTATTAATCTTATCCTGACCAAAAAAACTTTGTTTTCGAAACATGTTGATAATATTGATTGGACAGTGGTTATTACAAAGTTATTTGTTTTCATTCAATTAAAAATGAAGCCACAAACTGTATATATAAAGTTTTAAGAAGTCAAGCTAATATTTTTTTCAAAATAGTTAAGTGTGAGCCCAATAAAAGCATTGCACTTGTGACATCTGAAAGTTTATTGAAGACAAGGTGGTAGATATTATTAATGTAGCCCTGACGAAGTTATTCGGTTGAATAGGCGGGTACTTTCCACCTTCCTCTTTCTTATTTCTTTTTCCTTCCACTCTTTCAGCCTCATTTGACATCCCAATTGATCTTATTGGGATGTCTTATGAGGTATGCGAAGGTGTTTACTGGTTCCAGCCAGTTGGAATTCTTGGGCGGTATTCACATAAAAAGTGTGCTTACCTCTTCTTCTTCCTTGCACTGTTCCAATTCATTGCCTAAGTAGGCTGTTGGAGTCAAATCTTCTCATTCTCAGGAATCTCAGGCTATATCTTCTTCGGTTCTGGGTGTAGCTTTCATCCAGGCCGTTTCTTTGTAATATTTTGGAACTTTGAGTCATCCAGGAGTTCTTTGGTCTTTCTCTGGATGGCTGTCAATGAAGCTCCGTAGTCATTGCCTTCTTCACTGTGTCAAGTATTTCGTGTCCATACCAGCTCAACTGTCGTTCTTCCAGCTTACTCCACGAATGCGTGAACTTTTAATCCTACCTTTTAGTGATACTCCTGCGACCATCTAAGCATTCGCATTTCTGCTTTTTCGAGTTACCTAAAGTTGTTATAGTCCAGCATTAGGAGCCAAACATTATTTCGGGTCCAACAACAGTCTGGAATATCTTTCCTTTAAGTTTTGTAAAGGTGTTCTTAACAACATCAACCATTTGTCAACTGAACGTGTATATATTACACAAGGAATCAGAGAAAAAAAATTTCAAACATAAACAACAATCACAATCGCCGGACGAAATGAGAGTAAACACTTTTGTTTGTTTATTGTCATATACGTGTTTTTTAATTAAACTCACAATGCAAACACAAAATATTGTATGATATCATCAAATTAACAATATTTTACTATTACATACAAATATTCACCCGCATTACGTTGGCTCACAAAATACATTTTACGGTTACTGCTGCAAAAGTATTCAAATTTTCGCTAACTGCGTGTTTTTGCATTGATTGCAAAAATACAACAACCCTCATGTTTGATTGTGCCATATATTTATATTCAAATTCACCCCGACCATTTCGCATTTCGTGATTCGTATTTTAAGCAGCGCTCATTTTGTTTGTTTGTAGAAAAATAATCAAGCTTTTACGTGATAAACAAGCCTACTCGGCAAAAATAATGACAACAGTGAACACCAACAAAGGAAAATATATTTCAAAGTGCTTACCCAGTCAAATGAAGGAAAACTTTACAAGCTTTATGTAGGAGCCTTATCACCTACCTATTCTATTCTATAAGTTTTGAACTTTTTTTAATCATACAACCTTTAAATCAAATCATGAATAATAATTTTATAAATTTTGGTGGCAAAAGTGTCATCTCGAATATTGTTTTGTAATTAACAATTAAACATTTTATTGTTCAATCAAATACTATAAATGCAAAACTGCTAGAGTTCGTTTATGACGCTTTCACGCATTAACCAATAAAAAGACTTTGAAAATTCATTCACCAATAGAAAGCTAAATTATATGCGAAGACTATAGTCTGTATTTGATGGCAAGCTCTGGCGTTATGAAATTATAAATATTAATATATTATATTTGTTATACGTTTTCTGTCGCTAACAAAATCAAGTTTTTGCTAACGTCAGAAAAAAATCGTTTCCATGGAAACGATGTTGATATATTTGTGGGCTCTAAGCTGGTAGGTACTCAGCCCCCTGGTCAGCTACTGCTCCAGAAAATTCAAATATTAGAATATGTTTTGTTTTTTTTGGACAAGCTTCTGTTTTGGAACAAATGTCAGATAAGAGTTCCCACATTAAAAATATAATTCGTAACGATTATAAAGACTGAATAATAAATAGTGTAATTTTTTTAATATATTAACAAACTTACAAATATTTAATTAAAAATAAACTTGGAATAAATGTCAGATTTGAGTTCCTGTATTAAAAATATAATTCGTAACGATTATAAAGACTGAATGATAAATAGAGTATTTTTTTATTATATTAACGAACTTCCAAATATTTAAATAAAAATAAACATCCGAAATGTTTGTAAGCGCATAAATTCCGAACGAATGATCAAAATTGGATAATTCTTTTTTTATTTGAGCTATAGCTTTATGAAATTTATGTGGCAGGCGAGATGTTTGAAAACTGAATGTAAGGGAATGAATGTATGGAATGCGAGAGGGGGTGGGGGTGGAGAGGAGGGGGGATAATTGATAAGTTCAACCGCTATAGTAATTTCCCGTAAAACCATGCGAGCGAAGCCGCGGGGAAAAGCTAGTAGATCATAAAGTATTTGTAAAAAATGCACCTCAGGCTAATTTGTCCGCTTTTCACAACAACTCGTGTAGGTCTCATAGAAATTGTTGTTTCTCCTTTACTATCATGGTGTGAAATAAGATCTAAACAGTGTTAGAAAGAGAAACACCACCCTTTTTATTCAAATCTAAGTTAACCACAAAAGAATTAAAATGTACACCTCTTTGATCTCAATTTCAAAAAAATTGTGATTTTTTTCGTTATCGGTTGATCTTAAGTAATGAAAAACGTAAGGCGTGCCATTTAAAAAAAAAATTGACTGCATGCATAATTTTTATATTTCAAAAAAATACATGTGTATTTCGAATTATAAAATTTGAAAGCGTAAATTAACACCTTTCGAAAAGAGTTTTTAGTTTTTGGATACTTAGTTAGGATATTTAGTTCAGAAATATTCCATTTATTTTGATTTTATTGCAGAGTAGAAATATTTAGATCTTCTGACAAAATAGGGCCGAGGCTTGAGAGGTAAGAGAAAACGATCACATTTATTTATTTATTTATTTATTTAAAATTTACGGCACAAAGTGCCATTTACAAGCATGTGTATATTTAATTACAGTCATAGTACATTATACAGGCATTAAAAATAAACAATCATTGACTTGATATTCTAAGAAATCCATATTATAAAATATTTTCACTCTAAAAGCTCACCTTTTAAAGATTTTGCTGCTTTTGACAAACAGATTTCTTGCTTTATTAATAACTAGCTTTTCCCCGCTGCTTCGCTCGCATGGTATTACGGGAAATTACTGTAGCGTTTGCACTTATCAATTATCTCCCCCCCCCCCTACCCCACCCCCATCCCCTCCCGCATTCCATATATTCATTCCCTTACATTCAGTTTTCAAACATCTCGCCTACCACCTAAATTTCATAATGCTATAGCTCAAAGAAAAAAAGAATTACTTATCCAATTTTGTTCATTCGTTCGGAATTTATGCGCTTACAAACATTTCGGATGTTTATTTTTATTTAAATATTTGGAAGTTCGTTAATATAATAAAAAAATACTCTATTTATCATTCAGTCTTTATAATCGTTACGAATTATATTTTTAATACAGGAACTCAAATCTGACATTTATTCCAAGCTTGCCCAAAAAAAAACGAATTCTAATATTTAAATTTTCTGCAGTAGTAGCTGACCAGTAGACTGAGTGCCTACCAGCATAGAGCCCAAAAATATATCAACTTTGTTTCCATGGAAAAGATTTTTTTCTGACGTTAGCAAAAACTCGCTTTTGTTAGCGACAGAAAACGTATAACAAATATAATATTTTAATATTTATAATTTCGTAACGCCAGAGCTTACCATCGTATACAACCTGTAGTCTGCGCATATAATTTAGCTTTATATTGGTGAAAGAATTATTAATTGTGTTATGCGTGAAAAGGTCATAAACAAACTCGAGCAGTTTCGCATTTATAATATTAGTATGGATTAAAGTAAAATTTCAACTAAATGTAATAACGAGGCGGCATGCACAGCGTGGGTAGATATTTGTATCTCGCGAAGGGGTTTCTTAATTACATGAACATATTATTTACAATCAAAATTATTATTATGAGATTCATGATGATATGTCTCGCGTTGTTATTTGTATCTTTTAGAGAACTCATCATTAACAATAACGTGTTGTCAGTGGTGGATTTAACGCTCAATTTAAATCAGCATTCGGGAACAGCGGTAAAAAAGATTAACGTTTTTTAAAGGAAAATGTAGCGCGTATCGCATTACATAGCAGAAGTGGTTGAAGGTGAAGGTGAAGGTGAGGATGAAAGTGAAGCTGAAGGTGAAGGTGAAGGTGAAGGTGAAGGTGAAGGTGAAGGTGAAGGTGAAGGTGAAGGTGAAGGTGAAGGTGAAGGTGAAGGTGAAGGTGAAGGTGAAGGTGAAGGTGAAGGTGAAGGTGAAGGTGAAGGTGAAGGTGAAGGTGAAGGTGAAGGTGAAGGTGAAGGTGAAGGTGAAGGTGAAGGTGAAGGTGAAGGTGAAGGTGTTACGTATATAATATTACAATACAGTTTAAATACAAATACTTTACCTTTACCCAGCATATCCGAACATCGCAGGTATAGTTTGACTTTTAAAAGGCTTTTAGAGCATTTAATTATTTTGTCAGCCTACGTAGTCGAGTAAGGCTCTCGACTAACAAGCCAGAGGTCGCGGATTTAAATACCGGCGTGCACAAGTAATTTTTATTTGATTAATGTGTGTTATTTCACAATTTACTAATTTAAAATAATATGTAGTATATTTGCAGCACATTCCAGAGTCATTCAGAGGTCTGGGTTCGAGTCCCAGTTGCGACCATTGTTTTTTTCTGTTTTCTGTGTCTTGTTTTCTTTCATATTTTCATTTAGATTATAAGTGTTATCTTCTTCTTCAATGATATATTACGTTGATGGGAATAACCTTCAAAAGTTATAAAAAGAGAGTTTTTCTCATAAAAAATTAACTATTTTAATTTATTTTTTATGAATGTTGACTGAATGAGTGGAAAGTAACGTGAAAGATGAATGCAAAAAAGTAGCTTATTTTTCATATTTGGTAATAACTTAACTCTAGAAATATAGTCTTATTTTTAACTACGTTAAAGATAATGATAAGACAATGATTCAGACGTCTTAATGACGAACTGAAGTTTAAAAGTCTATATTTGACATATTATCATACTTACACAGTTTAAAGGTAGTTAAATAATTAGGGTTAAATAAAATCAAAATAACTATAAAAAATATATAGTAATTACAAAATAACAAAATTCTGTAAACCTCTTACAAATCAACTACAAAATATTAAGCCTTTTTTTAAAAGAAAAATAATGTTTCATTTTATGTCTAAATCGTTTTTTTTATATGCTTTGAAAGTTTAAAAGCCAGTCAGTCGTTTAACTTAAAAATAATAAAAAAAAAATTTCACTAAATCACATTTATATGAATAAGTTTGAAAGTTACACAAAAGATAATCATACGTCTTTCGGACGTATGGTGCATATATTTCTCACAGATCCACCCCGCTTAGAGCCTGCTTGGCAACTAGATATGGACAACGCGCTACGTTGCGAAATAAAAAAGACAGCAATTCTTGTGTTTTGCTTACGTCGCAAAGACGTAGATTATCTTTCTAACATGGTTATTATCCATTCATATGACTACCAATATACATAATATTTGTTTGAGGAGGGGCTTGTCGATGAGACGACCTTCCTGCACTCCACAAAAAACCACTGAATCCAGCCCTGACCTAACTGCTTGCGCTTACTTACACTCGCCCTCAAAACAGAACTCTTAATGTAATTCAGACATCCAAATGAATCCTTTCCCCACGGATTATTGTTCTCGCTAACCGAATGACAAAATGACGTGGCACTAATGATGATAAGTTGTTATCCGAAACGTCAGGCCAAGTTTTGATATTACTTACCCGGCAGAAGGCACTATAGCCATGTAAATAAGAACTTCGTCCGGATATTGTCGTTAGTATTGCCATTTCTGAAAAGCAGAAACAAATCCAGCAGCGGGTTTCTGCAATAATATCGCATCCTAAATGACAAAGCGAGTGCTATCGACAGCCTTTTATATTGAAAACTAGTACAGGATGTTTAATAGCGAGGCAAAAAATGTATTACTTTTATTAATAATTTACGGTCTTGTATTACTAGCTACCGTTTCATGTAATTTGGTTTTGAATCATATCATCAATATATTTTGTAATTATGTGATATATAAATATTTTTTTGTTATTTTGTTTGTCAACAGTAATTCTTGTCAAAGCGCTTACAAACACAATTACACTGAACATGGTTGATACTATCACTATTTTTTTTTTTTTTTTTTACATTAACTCCACACAGGAGGCCCTGAGGAAAAAATAATTTCCCTCAGGGCCTATGTCATCTTTGAGGACGCTGTGAGGAGGGTGTTTTTGAGGAGAGGAAGGAGTGAACACGACAAAGACAAACACAACATTGGTAACATAATACTTACATATACATTACATTCATACATACACACACACACGCACATACACACACACACACACACACACACATTACATGACAGCGCTGTAGATGTAAGTGCGCAGTATTAGGTAGGTAGGTGAACTTTTTTTTAAACACTTTCTTAAGAGATTTTATCGTTTTATTCTTTGAAGTGATTTGAAACTCGGTGAAACGAAAACGCGACATTAAAAAGAGACAAACACATACATCTATAGGATTTAGGGCGATTTAGCCTGCGAGAGAATGAGATAGAATAATCGGACTACTTTTTATGCTGTGAGTATTTCGTAGCCTTCCCACTCTTGTCTACTTTAGTTTTCTGAAGATTTCACTTCTACCGCGTGTGAACACACTCTATTTTTTTAGTTTACAATAATAATAAAATTTTGTAAAATATTCCCGTTATATTTGTATACATTTATTTCGCTTAAAAATGCTAAAAACAATTAATTATTGACAAATTTCTACCAAACAATCTGGCGTCGTTTCTCGGCTGTTTATCGTTATATATATATTTTTTTTTTGTAATTATAAGTAATTTCACTTTAATTATAAAATTTTCTTTTTAAGGTTAAACCCATCAATGATATATTTAATATTTAATCATTGCAAAAACAATTAGGTCACATTGGCCAAGTTGTTAAAGACGTTGTACCGTAAGGCAAAGATCCTGAGTTCGATACTCAGTAGCGACCGTTACCTTTTCGCATTACTGTTTCATATATTAATATTACCTTCTTCTTCAATGATTGAATCATTGTATTTTACTTCGAAATGACAAACAAATGAGTAGAAAAAAATAAAATAAAAGTTCTGATAAACTTCTTTTTAGTAGTCAATGGTTGATTTTACATTGAAAACTTATTATACTTTATTAAGATTAACACACAATTTCTTTTGCATTTTTTTATTTTTTGTTGATACTTTAACATTATTTTTTAAACATTAACAGGTAACATTATCTTATGAAGACATAAAAATACATACGAGAAGTAACTAATCAACATACATATGTATTCTGATTAGTTACTTCAAAGCTCCACAGCTCAATATAGATATAACGTTGTGAGCTGAGTTGCGTTGAAGAAGAAGATACATACTTCAAAAGCTTTTACTATTTCTAGTGGTTAGATTGGTTTATACATAAATTCTACAACCGTAGAATACCTCGTAAAACCTAACAACAATCAACACATCAACACCCCAACTAGAAGCACAGGCAATTAACTAATGTTGTTATGTTGGTATTCTCAGAACAATAAATTTAAGCATCCTGTTAATCAAACAATGTGACGGAGAAAAATACCCTTTTTCCTTATTTTGTAGCAAAATAATTCAAGCCTCGATATAAAACATTTAAAAGGCTACAAGAGCTGTAACAGCCCTCCTATGTGTACTGTTACACATATTGACACTTGGCGTAAATTGTATTATAAGACTTGGCAATAATTTGTAAACAAAATTGAAAAAACTTCCCTTATCTGTTCGTGTCATTTGTAAATAGAACATAAGGACGTCAAAGCAATGATATAAACTAAGTATAGATGCGCCTTGCACGAAAAACGTTGCCACATATTAACTGGTAGTTCTGTAAATAGTAGACCTCGCTTCCAAATAAGAATGTTTTTAATTGTCTCTTATTCTAATTCCAAAACCAACATTTCTTCTGAAATCATTAGTTTTGTAAGTACAGCTCAAATACTAACCTACTTAAATAACAAACATGACAATTCGACGATCGTTCATAAGTGAAAAAAATTATATTTGCTGAGCCATCAATCAGCTGTGTGTTGACGCAAAATTTTCGCCGTGTGTCAGCTGATTCTATTTTTATAATAACATAAGTACTTATTTTTTTGCAAAGTGAAATTTTTGTAAATTGTACCATCTTACCATATAACGTGTTAATATATGTGTTGCAAAAGTAGTATATACCTAATCTACCATAAGCTACTTAGGTACGTGAAATGTTTTGATTGTGCATATCAGCTATTTCGGTGTGGAAAAGGCTAAAATAGACACGTCAAATCTCGTCACAATTGAACTTCTTCAATGCAAATTACATGCGATCAAACGATATCAACAATCTTATGACTGCGCGATGCGCATACGCCCGCCTGTCAACCATTCCTCTTTCACACATCACATCACCTTATTAAATCGATATTATGGAATACCTCTACCAAAATTCTAATCGGCAAGGCAAATGTAACCCTTTTTATTTTCTATCAATTCAGGGTCTGAAGTCAACACAACGATGTGTCTGAAGCATCAACAATCGTACAATGAGTTTTGACGTCATGAACTAACACTGCATTTTGGTCAGAAATCTCTAGATCGATTACATTTTCAGCTCATTGAACGACATAACCATTGTGAGTTACTAATTCAACCGACATAACATAAGACAAAACGTTTGATACGTGTTTATCAAATGTTCAGTAAGAATAGGATTTATTTTTATAAATATTTTCGTAACTCGTTTGGTAAAGCTAGTTAAATATTAAATAGCATCTGAAGAACTCAACTAAATGAACAAAAAACCTGCCAGCATGCTGATTTTGCTGATGGAGTCTCCTTTAACGACTACTCAATATGGGATCATTTTTAGAGCACGATCTCCAATCTAGTATATGTTATATCGCCTGCATCAAGGACTTCCCGGGGTGTCGCCATAAAGTTTTCTTAGTGCCGACCTTAATTTTGCCCGATTTTCCAAACGACTTCCCCTCGTTCCGTAAAGGGGCAATTTTTCCTCTGAGCCTTCAACACTCCGGACCCATCTTGACCTTTTTTCTCGAACATTACTTCAATTTTCTGCTTTTTGCTTAATCTCTTGAGTAGAATGAACCTATTTACATAATTTCTTCAGATCCTTGTATTTTTTTAATGTACCTAATATTTATAAGTTAGCGCTTGTCACTCAGTGTTGCTTAAATTAAGGAAGCCATTTTAATAATTTTATATACAGATATTAAGTCTTGATCATTTGTACATCCTCATTAAAATGTAATATAAGGAATCTTACCCAAACATGAATTTATTAACTTATTTACCAAGAAGACTTTAAAAATAATTTATTTCTTACCCATAAATAATTCTTCTTAAGCACGAAACTCACATTTTCTGACAGGAGAAGAAATCATTAAAAACAAACGATTTGAATTTGTATATATAATGAATAATCCCTTTTCTCAAAATGTGTGTTTTTTAATATATCCTGATGAGTTGAACAAAATTTTCCATTCTTATTTGAGGAGCTATCATTATTTTTTAAAAAATCCGAGCTCTACATCTCTAGAGACCGATTCTTAGGTAATCCGACGCATTCTAGTAACATTCATTAATGTAAGTCACCTTTTTTGACCATGTTTCCTTGTTGATTTGACTCCTCCCACCGTTCCCTCACTCCCCGCCTCCTCCTCCCCAAAATACTACTAACAGCACTAACCTCCACTTTTTTTTACATTAGCTCCACACAGGAGGCCCTGAGGAAAATAATTCCCTAAGGGCCTATGTCATCTTTGGGGATGCTATGTGAGGGATATTTTTAAGGAAAGAAAGTAGAGGAAGTTCTGGGAAGGAAAAGGGTATTACGGGTGGGTAGGAAGCTCGGAGTGTTCAGGAGTGACGGACATATGAATCCCTCCCTCCCACTGCGGTGCAAGGCGATGTTCCTAAAGACCATGGCTGGAGAAGTTAAAAGAACTCCCTCATCCATTCTCTCCCGATCTGGCCTGCCATGCAGCTTGTGGGCAGACGCATCCGCCACCAAGACCCAGACAAACCTCACACCATGAAATCGGGCACCTCTGCTAAGTCACCAAACGTAGCGAACCACTTGAGGTGACCTATGGCAGAGGTGTTGGTTATCCGATAAATGGTTCACGGGGTGGCGGTGCCCGTACCCGCCTCCCAACTAATAATATCTTATAATTCCTGTACTTGTACAATTTTAAAATTAATTTTATGATCGCTAGTTGGTGACACGAATATGCCGAAACCGGTAGAAAATAAATAAAATTAAGTAAAAAATGTATATTGTGAATAAAACTCAATAAAAAAATGACTAAAAAAATTTACATAGTTAATGCCCAAGAAATAAAAAAAAACGTTTATTAATGTCTATATTTTTGCTAAATCAGATCCCTTTAACCGAAAAATTTACCTTAAAATACTGTAAATACGCAAAAATATTACGGACCTACCTATTTATTCTTAATAAACTTTATTCATGAATTCCAAATAATTATTCATCCAGCAATATAATACTTACGGAACAATCTGTCTTTCATTTTTGTGTCCGGAGAGTAGTATTGTAGTCAGCCTGCTTTGCTATAATAGTTCCCCAAAGCCGAAGTAAAGTTAAACAACATAAGCCTGAATATTCTCAATACCCCCCCTCCCCCTCAACCATCCGCCAAAGGGGGGGGCAGGGTCGAACTGGTCCGGGGGGATTTGAGATTGTCCCGATGTTCCGAAGTCCGAACCAACAGTTTGAAAAAAGTACTTGAAAAATAACTTTCGTTCTTATTTCTTGGAAGGTGATTTATTTTAAGCCACATGATTTAATATTCTCTCCTAAGGGGATATTTGTAAAATTTTGTAAAGTATAATAAAAATATATTCTATAACTTGTAATGAACATTAGAAGCTTCTCGAACGCGATAAGAAAGTTAGATGGCTTATTATTTTTTTAAATGTACACGTAAAAGCAATTTATCTTCAGGACATAACCTAAATTTAACCATAAATGATGCGACTTTGAAATTTCCATTCAACCAAAAAATCAAAACAAACCTTCCTTACTCGTTTTCCATATTATAAATATTGATAATGTTAATTTATTGTAACGAAGAACATTATTATATTTTTTTATGTAAATACCAAACAAAAATCCCAACTGCTCCCGACCGCCTGGAGCCAGTGAGTCTGGCTTTCCCAATCGGGGTATGATGTGAAGCTGAAGGTAAGTGGGGAGGAGAGGAAGAGGAAGGTTATGAAGAACCTGGCTGTTCAGATCTGGTCACCAAACGCAATCTTAAGCCATTTTAAGCAGCGTTACAATTCCGAATGGTGGTCTTGCACTAGGGCGATACTAAGGATATTTTCCACTCCGGAACGTGCTTCATATATGCCTTATATTATTTTAAATGATTAAATTGTGAAAATACAAATTAATCAAATAAAATTTACTTGCGCACACCGGGATTTGAGCCCGCGACCTCGGGATCGCTAGTCGAGAGCCTTTCCCCTCAACCACGGAGGCCATCAAAAAAAATTATATTTTAAGATTTCGGAAATGATTTTGAATCTTGGGTGAAGCCGGTAGTGACAAAAGGAAAAAAATGTATATCAGTATACCACGAAATTTCAAATATAATAATAAGTTCAAAATTCATTGCCAGAGATCGTAATAATTTGACTGTTTTTTTCAAAGAAGAGAGGTTTTTCAAAGTCAAGAGAAATATGACGGCCATGTTAGATAAAAGAAGCAAATGCTTAACAAATTATTATTATTATTATTATTATTATTTGTTGTTTATCCTTATTTTGATTTTAAATACTTGCTTAGCTTATTTATGCATGAAATTAATTTATTTCAATTTTAAAACAAAGTTCATAATCTTTTCCTTAGGGAAAATTGAAAATACTACAAATAATTCGGTAACACCGCTGTGTCATCTTAGAATTGGAAGGAATTATTTGAACTTGGTAGGTACTTTGCAAATCGGTAAAGCGAACTGATTTCGGCTAAATTCTTGGCCTATTTTACACACCATAGAGAGTTCAAAAAGAAGAAGAAGAAGGTTTGAAATAGAGATATGTAAATGCGAATGTTAGAGGGAGCGCGCTTATATTGAAAACGATAACAATTAAGCGAAATTTTGAAAATATTTAATAAAACACGACTCGTTTAAAAAAGAGCAAAAATATTTCGTCAAATGTTCAAAGTAGCATTTAAAGATACACTGTGAACTTTTTCATACCTATAACATGTTAAATAATGGAACCTTCGACCAAGTATATCAAGACATGCCCTGTGAAATTAAAAATGACGCCAGAAACCAAATAAAACTGGCGCAAGGCCCATTTATGAAAAAGTGCGAGCATTGTTTCGTACTATTTGGATCGCGTAGTGGTTTGTGTTTTACCTTTTATCGGTCCACACTGAAACTAATTGCTGTCCCAGCCGTCCTGACGGAATAAATTTTTTCAAACACAAAAATATCCTACTTCCGAATATTGTACAAGGTACAGTCCGCGGACTTTATTTTCGATAATGTAACCAGCTACCTGAATACATAAAAAAATTATGCCTTACCGATAGCTTTAAGACAGCGTTTTAATAAATGTAATAATATTGACGTATTATTTTTTTGGCAAGCAAAGTTTCTGACGTCACTTAATCACCCAAATGCTTGTGACGTCACCACACACCGATACTAACACATAGACGAAGGGCTAGCATCACGATATGGCAGTGGTTTTTAAACTTTTTAAAAACGCGACCCGGTTTGTATAAAACGGAAACCTTTAAAATACATTAAACGCAGATCTTAACAAAAAACCGCTGCACTATTCTTCAATTAAGGTCGAAAGTTAACCTATCTTAAGCCATAGCATTCCGAATTTCTACCGTTTTACAACATATTTCTCTAAAACACTTTAAGTTTTTAAGTTTCTAAAAAAATATATGTTGTTTTTGACGATAATATCTATACATTTGCCACGCCGAAACGGTAATTGAATGAAATTCTTCCGATAGAAGAAAATCGTATTATCGTATATTTCGGAAATTATTATAAGCACTTTATTTTTGTTACATCACAAGTTATATATATGAAAAAAATCATAATTCATTTTTTTCTTTAAAGCTATGACATTTCCCGCGAGATTTTGGTTCTATTTTAAAATAGTTTAAACGAATCATGTTTTATTAAACATTTTCACAATTTTCGCTTAAATATTATCGTTTTCGCGCTCCTTCTAACATTCGTATTTACATATCTCACCTTCCTCTTCTTTTTGAGCGCTTACTAACGGGCTTTAATTAACTACGAATTTCTGTCATTTTTTAATTATTACCTATACACAAAAAAACTTAATGATTGAGCAGCTGATTCAAAACTTTTAAGAAAGATTATAGTTTTCGGCTAAGACATTTTGCAAAACAGAACAGAAGCCTTTGAATATTTTTTAGCGCAATTTTTTGATATTTTTTGTAGTCAAAAGTCCGGAAAGCAGTAAAAGGGCTTGCGGGCTGCTGGTTGCTCATCACTGTGTTAATGATAAGCGACCAACCTGGGCAGCCCACGGTACGTGGGCGGTAAAAGGGTGAATTTTTCGTAATTATTTTCCAGCAAACGATGAATGGATTTTTTTTATTTTAAAACTCATGATCAATATATACATATACGGGACTGTGTACAAGTTTTTGTACACGAATCTAAAGTATGGTTTGCAGTGTACACCGCTTTCGACAGGACACTCCGACGAAATTGCTGCTTGGTGGTTGACAACGAGCCATACGTTCATCAGAAAAATAAAATTAAAAAATTTTCAGACGCATCCGCCGCCAAGACCCGGACAAACCTCAATCCATGAACCCGGGCACCCCTGCCTAGTCACCAAACGTAGCGAACCACTTGGAGTGACCTATGGTAGATGCGTTGGTTATCCAATAATATGAATGTCTCGCGATCCCCACTTTGAAAACCATTTCTATACAACACAGCTTGTCTAAATGTCCACGCATGCAGCACGTGATCACCTATCGATGTATTAGTTCGAAAGTTACACCATGGGATTAAGTCGGTGCTCAGTTTTATACTGCCGAGAATTCGCATGCAAGGCAGCGGAATTCGAAGGAGAGTTGTATTTCGAAATTACTGATACTTGGGGTTATGTTTTTTCAGATTTTTACTATGAGAGGGCTTGTCTAGGGTATACTAGGTCAATGAATGGAACAAATGTGTTTTTAATAATTTTCGGAGTATTTATACTGTGCGATTCTTTTCTATCGAGAAAATTTCATATAATTACCGTTTCGGTTCAGCAAATGTACGGATAGTATCTTAAAAAATAACATTTATTTTTTTAAGAACCAAAAAACAAAGTGTTCAAGGAAAATACGTTATGAATCGGGAAAAAAAATGGAATGCTGGACCTTAATTCGCCCCTGTCCGCTGCACGCTGGCTGAATATTTGTGGTCTGCCTCGCCTCACGAACTATTAATGTCCGCGATATTGAAAGCTTTCAATACAGATTTGGTAGAAAAGCTGAAATTCAATAGCACTTAGTATTCGTAACTTTAAAATGTCTACCTGGTGAATTTTAATAAATTTCTTTACACTGTGTTTTACATGGGGCTGTGCTGTGTATTTTTAGACGTATCAAACTCGGAGTTAGGTATATATTATGCAAATATGTAGTTAGCTGTATATTGACTACTGTGAATTTAATATGCTAACATAGTTTTAAACAACAACTGTACTAATAATGCAGATCCTTATAAAATTTACGTCAATTTTTTCCTTTAAATAAAAATAAAAGTAAATTCATGGTGTTTGTTACAAAACTAAACTAAATTATTACTAACCTAAATGTAGACAATTAAAATAATAACCGTGATTGAGGGATATGGCTCTCGACTAGCAATCCGAAGGTTGCGTGTTCAAATTCCAGCATGCGTTAGTAAATTTTATTTGATTAATTTGTATTATTTCACAATTAATTATTAAAAATAATATGTAATATTTTTGCGGCACGTTCCAGAGGAAAAAATACTCTCAGTATCGCCCTCGTGTAAGATCGCCATTCAAAATTGAAACCTCAGAAGAAGAGATCTGAATTGTCAGGTACTTCCCACTTTCCTCCTTCCCATCTCGTTCTCCTTCCCAACACCTTCACAACTTACCATACAATTGAGGATGCCATAGTCTCACTGACTTCAAGCGGGAGCAGTTGGGGCTCTTGTGCGGTATAGACATTAAAAAAGTAGAAGAAATTAAAAACTTGGGTGTTATAATCGATAACAAATTAAAACTTAAACCTTGCTTAAAAATGTTAATTAAAAAAAAATTGCAAAAAAGGTTACCTTTTTTAAGTAGGATAAAGGGAAAATTAGACCGTAACTCAAGGAAATTGGTCGACAACACAACTGTAGCATCCCACCTGAATTACTGCACAAGTATAATTTTTCTGAGCAATTAAACGCAAGTTAAAAGAATGGAATTAATTCAGAACAGAGGCATGCGGTCAACATTGTGCTGTAGCATATATACTAGAATAAAACAATCCAACCCAACTCAATCAACGTTTAGTCTGTAATACGCTATTATTTATTATAAATCAAAAATAAAATGTTACCAGGTAGGATAAAAAAGTGTTAGTACAGTCAATGGTTATCCTACGAAAAGCTGCAACGATGTTAAGCTTCCTAAGAAAAATGTATCGGGAACACAAAACAATATTTATTATAAAGGTTTAAAATGTTAAGGAAGCTATAAAAAAAAGTCCTCCAGTTTTTCGTTGGTTATGTCTCAACGTTGTAAAGTCCAAATTTTTGTACGTAGGCAATAAAATACTATTTTGGTAGTTTTAGAATAAATATATTTATTTATATGTTTATTGAGACATACGCAGTACATTATAATACTAGTTACAAGGTATGTTTAATTAAATTATTACTCGTACATGGTATGTACCTATTATGTAAGTCGATAGAATGTCATAAGGTAGTTTCGCTTGGTATATGAACGGGTCTTAAAACCTAATTAGTGAATGAATGAATGTTAATTATAAAAGGAAGAAAGGGAGGGAAGACATTTATATATACTAGATATAAAATGCCAAGAATTTATAGCTAAATAAAATATAATTAAAAAACTGACTGACCTTTATTTATTTTCCTATCGGTGTGGTTAAAAATTTGTCCTTTTCAAATAATTTTTTTTTTGACTAAGCAAAATTAATGATGGCAGCCAATAAAATATGCGTTAAGAAAATGAAGATAATACGGGTGACTCTTAGTCGAAGTATGATGCAGTTAAAAGTGACCGAATTGGATATCGACACCTTGGCGCAGTGGTCAGCGCGCTCGCCCGGAAAGAGAGAGGTCCTGGGTTCGAGTCCCAGAGGTGCCAATATCTTCTTCTGATTTTTCTGTTTCCAGATTTTCGTTAGAGTTTCGCTCGTAGTGTCTTCGTTTAGTTAAAATTAATGATTTATTTTAATAGTGAGGAACTTCAGTTGGCTTATTTTTTTACCGTATAACTCTACAAATTTACTACCTACAATATCTACGATTGTTATTTAGTTTTAGAACACAATGTATCCTGGAAAAAATGTTAGACGTAATATAAGCGTGGTGAAGGAGATTAAGAAAGGAACGCTTAGATGTAAACATGGACATCTGAAGCAGTTGAACGAAGAAAGGAGCGCCAGGTCAATAATATGTGATGCAAAAGTGAATGGTATTTGAGAGGTCCCCGAGGAAATCGGGTCATGTCAACATCTGAAATACTTTGACTTCAACCTTAAACAGTGGTGAAGAAAACCTTTGGTTTAAATAAAGAAAAAGACAGTCAATTAATCAATAATATGTCAAAGTTCATCACTTTAGTTTTATCGATTTCAGTGAGATACGTATAAGCTAGCGGTGGCGTAAACATGAACATAATAATTTTCAATAATAATTTATTTTTAATTGCATGAACGAGATAAAAAGTGAAGTGATTGTTTTCTTGCAGATTTCCTAAAGAAGGGGAATTTCTTTTCCAAATTTCGTAATCTCTGCAATTTTTTGATGTTTTGAGAAAAAGTACATGTGGGTTATTTTTTTTTTAACTTTTTTCACATTTAAAATTTAAATATTCCATTTTATAAATATATTTCAAATACAAAAATCTAAAAAATTATTTTATCTAATTTCTAAATTGTTACTTGTATTTACGGCCACTTCAAAAAGAGAAAATATATTTGACTCATTTAAAATACTGTCGAAATTTTTCAAAATTTTATGAGAAATTATTTTTATCAACCGTTTATGAATAATCGTGGGGCATGTAAATAGTCCCCAACCAAACGGGCACTTCACCCTTAAAATTATTGAAAGGAATTTAATCCGTCGCGTAATTATCTCAAAAATTGTAATCATTTATTGCCTAAACGTATATCAAAAAGAGGCACTAACCTGCAAATCGATGTCTTTCTGCGATAAAAAGGCTCCTAAACTACCACACGCAAAGAGTACCTCTCCTATTACACTTCTTGAAAAATAAATTAGGATTCCAACTCGACCCGACAGAAACTAAAATTCACAATAACTAGCAGGTTATTTAAAATTCATTAAACAATAAAAAAATTGAATTTTAAATTTCTGTCCACAACAATTATTAGAATGCTTCTGTGATGCTTCAACAAGCGCTAAACGTTTGTGCATCTTCAAAAGCATTGCGGGAAAGCAATCTTTCAGGTATGCAAATAAAATTAATTGATTTATAATTGATTCGAGACAATACTAAAAAGAACTTTATATTATGGTGCCAAACCATGTTACAAAACAGATAAACAACCCTCTTTGACTATAATATAAACAATGTTTATCATTCCGTGAACTATTTTATGGCTGATAATTATCAGTTTTTATTTTACGTTTCTGTTAGTAAGATTTTCGCAAGCACGGTCATTTATCAATTAAATAAAAATTTTCACCGCGTTTATTATAAGACTGATAATGTTGAAGTCAAAGTAACCACAAACTAATAACAAAAATTATTTCTATCGGGCTGAAGATTAGTACGAGTATCTAAAGTGAACATACTACTGCTTTGGTGGCTAGAAATAAAAATCACCGTATTGCTCAAGTCAGTATGGAGTATCCATTACGACCGGGAAATATCCTACGTCTCTGAAAAGGGTTTTGAGAAGTATTGAAAAATACACAATAGTCTGGGGTATCAATTTCAGCGGAACATTGAGGATAACTCACAGATCCAGACTGGCAGAAAGAAGTCATAAATCCTCTTTGGGTCTAATCATTTTTACTCTGTAAAATTTAATAATTTCACGCCGAATTCTCGATTGTTATTTCGGTTTACAAAGGTTATTTTAATTGGTCTTTTTAACATCAATTATACCATTAACAAGGGACAACCAAAGATCGTGTAGTCTTATGACTAAGAGGACACAAACACATTAAGGTTAAATTCGTTATCGATTTCCCTCCCACAAAGATTTTCGGTGAGGAACCTGATGGGTTTAGTTCTAAACTTACAATAGATGCAAACTGTTAGCCCCTTTTTGAGACAAATTTCACTTTGCAAAATCCAAATAATTCAAAATTTAATAAAAAATCAAAATCCAAAAAAATTTTAAAATCCAAAAAATTTTATAATCCCAAAAATTTTAAATTTCAAAATCCAAAACTTTAAAAATTCAAAGAAATTTTAACTGCGTGTGTTATTGTTTGTAGGTGTAAATGGTAAACAATAAAATTATAATTAATTTTTATTCTAATTTGTAGCGATAACTTAAAAATCCCATCCCCAATCGCAATCCTTCATATTATTTTCCAGATGTATTTTTAAAAATGAAGACATGAATTTGTTCAACGATTATTATAAAAACAGTCAAATAAAAACAATTTAAAATTACAGCAAACCTTTTTTTATTAATTAATACAAAAATATACCCTTTTTAATCTGCTAGGAAATACAACGAATTATTTATACAGATAAATATTCCTATCTTTATAGAATTAACAGTAATTTTATAAAGATAGGTAAAAAACGCACAATTTTTCCAACGAAAAGATTTAGACTATAAGCTTTTAAGTTCTATAAATAAGAAATACGTATTGAAATTTTATATAAAACGTTCGATAACCCTTCACTAGTTTTTAAACTCCGCATTGAAAACATCAAGTAGATATCTCATCTCGATCCTATTTTTTCACAAACAAATAAACTTTCACATATAAATTTAAGTGAAAAACAGTTATTAATCATTTTGCAAAGAAAAAATAGCAAAACGTCTAAACGAATTACGTCGAAATTATTAATCGGGAAATTAGCTTTTAATTTTCTACTGATATAAATTAATCTAAGAGAATATTGTGTCAGATTTCTAAAGTATGGATTTTATTAAATGATTTTCCACATTCTTCGGATTCGATCCCTAACACCGACATTTATGTACTTCCGGCAAATGTGGAAAAGTCGATAAACCTAGTTGTTCCTTTCATAATATGGTTCTTTCCATATGACGCCGGGACGCGACGTCCACACAACACACTGAGCCGCAAGAACCATCAAGTTAAAAAATAATAAATAACTTTGGGTAACACCACTATTTAATTAACAATATCAACATGTTTCGAAAACTATGTTTTCTTCGTCAGGATAATAAGTTAATAGTTTTCGAAACATGTTGATATTGTTAATTAAATAGTGGTGTTACACAAAGTTATTTGTTTTTCATTAAATTAATGATGACGCCACAAAGTAAATTTGCCTATTTTGAAGAAATAAAAAATAATATTTCATTATAGTTTTGGAAAGGTCCATAGACTTTGTTTTGTCATTTTACTTGTTTAGAGCGGCTCGGCGCCTCGTGCTGGATTCGTGTAGAGAGAACCTATGGGAAAGTCGAAGTATTCAACCAATTCATTTGGATCATTTCACACCACCATATCGTTGTTTTTATAACCAATTTGAATGCGCAGTAACAAAATCTTGACATTTAACGGTGCTTGGTTTTGAAATTAGAATATGCTTAGTGCTTACCGAGATATCATTTATCCAGTTCCTACCTCTCCCAAACCATCACCTTGCTGGAAAAGTATTTGAAATTTGGAACAATGGCAAGAAACAGTGCAAATTCGATTGCATTTGTTTTAAAAATATTTTGGAACTACCTTGGAAGCAAGATTTGCTGTTTTTCTTGTAAACGAACTCAGGACTATATAATAAAGAAGAAATTTGACCATCTCAGAAGCACATAATGTCCTTTTGTACTAATTCGATTTGTTGTGGTGATAATTACCTCGAGGTATCGCGGAATACAACTGTATTGTGATTCTGTTGTTTACTCCTTCGCAGAGATACTATGGTAAATGGTTGGTTATCCTTTTTCCATGATGCCTTATCGTTCCTATACATATTATCACTCAATTCTAGCAAACAGAATTTTATCTCGTTTAATTTTTAGTATTTACAGTCCATTTTCAAGTGCAACTGAAGCTGTAATTTATAATAAAGCAGTTTTTAATGAGTTGTAACGATGCACCATCGATGACAGTGATGCAATGTCAGCTACACGCAATTTCCACTTGCGGTACTAACTCGTCTAGTTCCGGTGTTGGGATTGTTCGACTTCCCAGTGAATTATTTAGTTTGTGGACGAATCAATACATTTTAGCTGATGGTTCTAACTTTCCACTTGGTATATTATTACCTGGGTTAAGTGCTTTGAAGTACAATTAAATGAATTAATTTATTTAGGATGTAAAAACTTATAAACCTGTTACTTTGGTTCATTTATAATTTTTTTTACATTAGCTCCACACAGGAGGCCCTGAGGAAAATAATTCCTCTCAGGGCTTATGTCATCTTTGGGGATGCTGAGTGAAGGGTCTTTTTAGGAAAGGAAGAGGAAGTTCTAGGAAGGAAAAGGGTATTAGGGGTGGGTCGGAATCTGATAATCAGTGTGTCCAGGAGTGACAGACCTATGAATCCATCCCTCCCACTACGATGCAAAGCGGAACATCGCTTAAGAGTACGGCTGGAGAAATCAAAGGACCCCTTCAATCATTCTCTTCTTTTCAAATAAAAGCATTCACCAAACATTCACCAGATACGAAAAAAATATTTCACATACAAAATTAAAAGACGGATTAAAGAACAAAAAAGGCACCATTACAAAAAAAATACCTTTTATTTTTTATAAAGAAAGACAAACATTTCCGGATTACGAATAACCTGACAATATTTGAAAATCTCCTACTACCACCCCAGTAAACGGAAAACGTCGCTTGTGTCCTGATGCAGGACTTTGCCAGCCGACGAATCGAGCACGCGACGCCTGGTTGGGATCCAAACGCGATGCCAACTCAGCCACTGACCAGACGTAAAATCATAAAACATGTTTACGCAATACCACACAATATTTGCCGATTTTAATTTTTTTGCATTTCCGTTTAATTATTGATTTTTTTTTAATTCATCTCGTTTTTTTTCAATTTACTATGTCATAATTATCATTTTATAGAATTTTGTTAAATTGTAAAATGGGGAACTTAGCACTGGCAAATGATGCCCACATTATAATATAACAGTTCAAAATACATAACATTAGATGTCCATGTAATAAATTTAAAAATGTACTGGGTGTGTAGTGGGTAGTAGAAGTTGAATATGCTTTCTCAGAAGTAGTGTTCAACTGCACGGAATATAGTTACCAACAGGCAATAATAACATACCTCATTAAATCAATGTTAACATAATACCTACTATTCTTCTGCATGGGTTTTCTATAATTTATCTCATGATTAATGTTCCACAAAATTATTTATTTATTGCTTCTCATTGTACATAATTCATGTATTATTATGTATATAACATGTTTTGTTAATGTCCATACAGGCATATATTAATATAAATAAATAAATGAGTAGAAAATACCGGCTTTTGTACAATTTGTCATTTGGTGCCTGTTCTTCCGACAAATAAAAATTGTGAATGTTCTCAAATATCGAATGAATAGTTTGTAAAAACTTTAGTTTTGTAAGGTGCGGTGAAAAATATTTAAAGTCAAATAAACCTCTTGTTATTATTGTAAAATACAAAAACATTAGCCCTTAAATTTAAAAAAAAAATTATCAGTCATTATTTATCCAAAGGATGCTGCAATAAAACATCATTTCCATAATATTAAAAATAATAATTTTAAAATAAGTGATGTGGTATGTGACTTACATTGGCTGGTCTGGAAGATGGAGTAAACAGGGTAGTATATTTTCTATGTACATGAGGTGCCTTCGTTGTATCTGCTTCTAAGGTTTTACTTCTGTTCTCACCCCTGCCTGGAAAATAAATAAAAAACTATATTAATTTAATATCCATTTGTTTACTACTATAGTTGATATTTCTACGTATTTCATTACAGTCAGTTTAACTTAATTTATTTAAATTTCATTTCAATGCAAACTATTTTACAGGGATACGTAATATTTTGTATCTTACAAATATGTAAAATGGGGGCCTCAGCACGGGTATGAGAAGAGGAAAAGAGATGAAATAAGAATCCCCTTCAGAAGAAAAACTAAGAGTCAAAAATCGTTAATATAGAGAGCAAAGATATTTGTCGAATCGTCAAAGGAGTTAAGAGGAAAATAAACGCTAGAAATTTTTCGATTCTCATGCCGTACAAAATTTAAAATCGCGCGTCGTATTTGAACGAGGCAAGTAAGCGAAAAAGTGGTTTTTATTTATTTTGTGCATAATTTCATAAGAATGAAAAAAAGTTAGAACATACAAAATCTCAAAAATAGTCTTAGCCATAAAGGGGTATTTAAATGTTTCTTTTACTACTTCATAGTTAAGTCATGAATAAACAAATTTTTTAGTGGTTTACGCTTATATTTTTTGTTATGTAAATAATAATTTTATTTTAATTCCAATTCATAGAAAAGATAGTCAAAGTTTCAATTTATCCGTAGCATATTTTTTCATGTTCAAATTGTAAGCCAATTTGTCGGAAAAATGAATCTAAATAGTATCTAAATAGGATTTCACTTATAGCTTCATCTTAAAATGAAAAGAAAAGATAATATAAATTTTTATTGAAATTTTGAAAATAAATTATTTTTTACAAAAAAAATATATTTTAACCCAGGAAGCCTCAATGAAAATCATTTCTATCAGGGCCTATGTCATCTTTTGGGATGATGGGTTTGGATGGTCTTTTGAAATCAAGGAAAGAAAGGAAGTTACGGGAAGGAAAAGATATGAGGGGTGGATAGGAATCTAGGGGTTAATGGGTCCAGGAGTGATGAACGTACGAATTCGTGCTTCCCGCTGCGGTACAAGATTTTAGGTGGAGGGATACCAGCTGGAGAGGTCATAGAGTCTTCCCAAACTGACCTATCCCGATCCAGCCACGCAGCTCGTGGGCAGGATAGTCCGCCGCCACGATCTGAACACACCTCACCCTATGATCTCAGACACCCCTGCTGAGTAACTAAACGTAACGAACCACTTGGGGTGACCTACGGCAGATATGTTGGTTATCCAATAAATGTTTCCCGAGGCAGCGGTACACAAACGAGCCTCCCAAATTGATTGTATTAGAACAAAGGTAACTATACAACTGTATAAAAAACCACAAATGAATACTATGCTTCTATAAATATAATATGCTTCTATAAATTTTCTATGGATTAAAACAAAAAAGTGGAAGAAAGTTATGAAGATATTTTAATCCATGAAAAAGTCTTATAAAATGAAATTTCACCATAAAATTATAGAACTCAAAATCAGAAATAAGACAAGGGTAATTAATATTTAAAATTCAAATTTCGAACTAGTTCACAAAATTTATTCCAAAGAAAAGTTAGGGGCAGTAATATTTTACAATGCAAGAATTTTATTCCTAGAAATCGAAGGATATCTTAGTTGAATAAATGAATAAAATTATTTGATTTACGTAGTGTAATACTTACGTAGTATATAATTATTATTATGTCAGTAGGGATGTTAATCTGATAATGTATCCATTAGAGTTGCGAAAAACTCATGTTTAGGATTGTGTATATTGGTATATACTTATTTATTAATTTATTTACACACAAATAGTCCATTAATAACATAATATACTTATTATTATGTAAGTAGGGATGTTATCTTATAATCTGATAATGTATACCCCGTTCCATAGTTGCGATAAGCGCATGTTTAGGATTGTGTATATTGGTGTATACTTATTTATTTATTTACGAACAAATAATCCATTAATAATATTACAATAACACGAATAAAAAAAAGAGATGACAATGAAAGGAAATTACATATAAATGAAGAGCATTAACGAATTATAATATAAAGAACATTATAGAAGACTACAAGTCAAAGCTTGAGGATGGATTTAAAAGACTTTAAAAATTACACATTTCGTATCGACTGCCGAAAGTCATTTAGGCTAACACCAAAAAATTCAATGCTTTGACTTACGTTAACAAGTCTCAACATTCTGGATAAAGGAGAATGATATCCATAATTAGTAGAATGTTGATTGAGGAACAGCAATTCATTATTTCGGAATATATCATTGAAGAAGAAGATAACACTTATAATCTAAATGAAAATTTGAAAGAAAACAAGACACAGAAAAATAGAAAAAGACAATGGTCGCAACTGGGACTCGAACCCAGACCTCTCGTCTAACCGGGACGTGCGCGTTTTCCAATTTCGCTATTGCCACCTTCTGTCAAACCGTCATATTTGTCAATCTCATATTTCAAATATTTAGAATCATGTTTCTTTTATTTATTTTATAACTTTCATTTAGTTCTTTTTTCCATATTATTTCTAAATATTTGAAATATGAGATTGACAAATATGACGGTTTGACAGAAGGTGGCAATAGCGAAATTGGAAAACGCGCACGTCCCGGTTAGACGAGAGGTCTGGGTTCGAGTCCCAGTTGCGACCATTGTCTTTTTCTATTTTTCTGTGTCTTGTTTTCTTTCATATTTTCATTTAGATTATAAGTGTTATCTTCTTCTTCAATGATATATTACATTGATGGGAATAACCTTCAAAAGTTATAAAAAGAGAGTTTCTCATAAAAAATTGAACATTATTTCGGAGTCTACGGGAAGGGATGTTAAACTGGATGAGTTGTAACAAAGCAGGTGTGTCAGTAATACTGTTGATAATTTTGAATATGCATACTTATACTAATTCACCGGTGCTGAAGGGAGGTGCTAGTTCTGCATCTTCCATTGAAATACCAGTAAACCAAGAACAGCATTCTCACCTGACGTGTTCTCAATATTGCAATCCACAATACAGGGGAATCTACCAAACGGACCACCCGTTATTGCTTAGAATCAAGGATTTTTCAGATATTTTATGGGCTTCGGGTCAGAGGTGGTTGCCGAACTCAACAGTGGGGCTCACATGCGATTTGTACAAGATCAGAAGTTGTGTACTATTAAAGTAGTTGCGGGTCCATTACACTTACACCTCCGAGGTTAAATTGAGTCTAGCTGGAGGCCCCGTGCCTGAACTGGTAAATTGCAAGTTGAATGGACTATACATATATAAATATGTTTTTATGTATTTTTTACATTAACTCCGCATAGGAGGCCCTGAGGAAAATAATTGCCCTCTGGGCCTATGTCATCTTTGGAAATGCGTGTGGAGGTTTTTTTTGTGTAAAGGAAGGAATAAACCTGGTTTTGAAGAGACCCAAGTTATGGGAGTAAAGAAACACAGATATTAATGTTTGAAACATCTTATTTATTTATTAATAACCCCTTACATTTCAACATTATTGTAGGCAAGTTAATCAGGAATGTAGATAATAATAAGTGAATACCTATTACATAACAAAATAAACTGAATATGAAATTTAAAAGTAGGTACAATACAACTAGGTGTGTATTTTTTTACATTAACTTCACACAGGAGGCCCTGAGGAAAATAATTTCTCTCAGGGCCTATGTCATTTGCGATTGCAATCCGTTTCCTAATTTAGATGAGTCTATCAATCGGACCGCCCCTTTTTGCACAGAGTCGAGGGTTTTTTTTAGGTAATTTGGGGCTCCAGACCAGAGGTGGCTGCCAAATTCAACCGTGGGGCGCACTTGCGATTTGTACAGGGTTAGCAGTTGTGTAATTAAAGTATCTGCGGGCCCTGTACAGTACACTCAGTTTCTAAGAGGCTAACTTAACTCTGGCTTCGATGGAGCCCCTGTACCTGAGCTGGTCACTTAGAGTTACAACAAGCATATCGATGGAGGTCTTGTTCAGAAGTAGTTCGGTGTAGTTTGGTTATTATAATAATATGTTATACAATGCATCTGTGGGTATGCGATTTTATCATTAGCACGTGAGTATCCTTCCTCATTTTCCTGGAATAAGAACTAGCACAATGCAGCATACATATAACATGAAAGCTGTATTTCTGCAACTTATCACAATTATTAAGAAGTCTTATTGCTAGCCTAGCCTAGACATGTTGCATGATGTACGAGCACAGGCTATTACATATTGGTTGAATGTGCAATTTAAGATAAGCTGTAATTTGTTCCTGAGTAGCCCCATCCGATTTATTTTTATTTTACACTGTCCGCGCCCCGTTCCATACCAAATTATAAAGCAGAGCCGCTTACCGTAATAACGGTATAACTCTGCTATCAGATAATGTTCGACCATCATTGGGGAAATGTCCGCCCGCTTCCCACTTCTACGCCAAAATGTAATATTACGTTTCTCAGATCTAATGGCGTGTACAATAAGAAGAAAAATTGTCTGAATTGGCTAGAATTCCCTCACTGAGGCATTCGATACTGCATACACACCGCGAAACAGGCAATTTGACCTAAAAAGTTCCGACTTTAGATTTGATTTAAGGACTTCGCTCACGGAGAAACTGAAATTATTTTTTTTTACATGAGCTCCACACAGGAGGCCCTGAAGAAAATAATTTCCCTCAGGGCCTATGTCATCTTTGAGGATTCTGTGTGGAGGGTTTTTAAGGAAAGGAAGGGAAGGAGAGTTCTGGGAAGGAAAAAAGTTTAAGGGGTGGGTAGGAATCTGGAGTTCAATGTGTCCTGGTCATCCGCCTCCAAGATCTAGACAAACTTCACCCCATGAACCCGGGCACCCCTGCTAAATCACCAAACGTAGCGAACCACTTGGGGTGACCTATGGCAGAGGTGTTGGTTATCCAATAAAGGTTCCCGGGGCGGCGGTACCCATTCCCGCCTCCCAAATTGTAATTGTAATAAAATGAAACCAGTTGTCAAGGCACCAGCACTTTTGCTTGTGTGGCAGATGCTTTTCAGTTGCCTTGTTAACAGGTTGCCATTGTAGCGCTCATGAATTTCGAATTGCGTTGACAACTGGTTTCATTTCAGTTTCTCCGTGAACGAAGGCCTTTACTCGAAAACGTAAAACTCAAATAAATAAAAAATGTTTTACAAAATCGACTCCAAATTAATTTGACACAGATTGACCAGTTTCACGCTTGTACTACGAGTTTCCGGACACCGTGTGTAAAGATGCTACATAACGTGGTATTTTTCAGAGTTACGAGTATATTATAGCGGCATGTTTCTAAGTGGTAGATACTTCCTGATGAAATGTCACAGTTCCAAATCAAAACATTGATTTAAATTGGCTTTAGATGTGTTTGGTGACCAGATCTGAACAGCCAGGTACTTGCTAACTGTAATGTTGGAAATGGAGAGCGTAGGTTTCTTTGTACAGGTATTTATTGGAGAGCGGCTCATCAGCAGGAGAGGACAAACCTCACTTACATTCCTTTATATAGACACACGCAAGGATTCTGTCTCGCTTGCGCTCGTTCCCATTCATGCATACATTACTCCCCCACACAATAATTCCATATATGAATGAATTCACCATATGTTTCCCTTCCCAACTGTCTTCAGCCTCATAATATAATTGGGGTTGCCATGATCTCACTTGCTCTAGTTGAGAGCACTTGGGACTCTTGTATGATACTCACATTATATTTTTTTTAAACAAACAATCCGACTCTCCAAGACCTGATATAACCCGACTTAAGTATTGGATTCAACTGATCGTACCGTTTTTTTCCTTAGGCGTCCTCGACTCACTCTACCATTAACTTCCGCATCATATTATATTCTTCTGACACTCCTTTCTTCTACACTTCATCTAAGCGTTCCGTTCGTAATCTTAACTGTAATGCTTTCGTCAGCCTTTCATTACTTCATTCGCAAACAAAATACGCAACAAGTCTTAAAATAATTGAATATTACAACTCAAAAAAAATTCAGAGTGTGTAATTCATACGTCACACGCGGGAGAAATGAAACCCTCAGATAACTAAAGTAGACAACAGTGGGGAAACTATGAAGCACTTTTTTTGATGAATGATTTATTCCACAAAGGGTGATTTATTTCATATTTTTGCCGTCGGATTCCAGTGCACCTTTCGCTACACATTCGGTCATCTTATTAGTATTTGTGTTTTCTTCTTCGGAGTCGCTAGATGTCACATTCTTTTGCCTGTTCATTTTGAAGTGGTTTGAATATTGGACATTAATTATGTGTTTGTCTCTTTTTAGAGTCGTTCGTTTCCGTTTCATCGAGTTTCAAATCACAATGGTGCTAAGGAAGTTTTCACTTCAAAAACTCTCCAATATCATTTATATATTTTTTCTACATGAAATACCGAACAAGAGTCCCAACTGCTCACGTCTGGTGCCGGTGAGACTATGGCATCCCCAATTGGGGTATGTTGTGAGGCTGAAGGTAGTGGGGAGGGGAAGGAGATAGGGAAGAGGAAGGTGGGAAAGTACCTGGCTATTCAGATCTGGTCACTAAACACGGCTAAAGCCATTTCAAGCAACGTTTCAATTCTGAATGGTGGTCTTACACCTTACACCTATCTTTATATGGGAAGTAAGTATTTGTGGAAAATATGATAGTACATGTAAAAGTTGAATTCGGAAGACTTAGGATGGGTTGCTTCAAAAAATTTGACGAATTCGTCAAATATTTGACGTTAATTTTCACGTTCTGTGTAAGTTCTATTCAAGTTCTGTGATGATTTCAGTTTTGTGAAGCAGCTGGCCTATGATGTTAAAAAAACAGAACTCGAAAAGAACTTACACAGAACCTGAAAATTAACTTCAAATATTTGATGAACTCATCAAATTTTTTGAAACAACCCGTCCTTATAATAGTTCGGACGCGGAGAAATTTGTGGTTGCCGGCAGGCGCAAATAAATGCTCTTCTAACTAAAAAGTATCTCGTGTGTGAACCTCGATACACCGTAATAGATTTTTATGCCCGCAACTATTTCAATGCAACTGTCCCCGCAATTAAAGTCTTTCGTCTGCGAGCGCCCTTACCGTCTACGCAAAAAAAATGTGTCAGTCAATTATTGATATAAAATCGATATATAAGCAGCTCCGGTTGTACCAGTGAAATCGATAAACTGAAATCGACAGCTTACTTTGTAGTATCGTTTCTGTTTAGTTGTCTACCGATGTGTTTGTACTTGGTCCACAGTTCTTCCAAATCATGTTGTTATATTTTCAAAGGGGATGAGCTAATGTTCAACCGAGATTTATTTGTACGTTTTGTAACCATAAGACTTTATTTCCTTTTTAACTCTAGCTTATTTGGATTGTGTATTCTTTTTTAAGAGAATCATTTTCTTTATTGCGCAGTAAAGCACATCCCATTCTAGATTGGAAGCAATTCCAATAGGAGCCATTTGTAAGAAAGATATTTTTGAATTTACCAACGTATAATTTTCCATCTAATCTATTGAGCGCTTTTATTGTTACCGTGACGATCCACAATTACGGTACCGTGACGGCACAAAAAAGGCAATAAACATACGTTCCTTGTCACAATAATACTGCAGTTCTTTCAAAATATGAGATACACAATTTACGTAGGTCTGTTTTTTTTTTACATTAACTCCATACAGGAGTGTCTGAAATGCTGTGTGGAGGGTCTTTTTGAGGATAGGAAGGAATGAAGATTGGTCTTGAAGAGACCCATGTTGTAGGAAGGAGGAAACACAAAGGTCGGCAAATCGTTCCACAGCCGAGCTGTTGTACACAAGAACGAGTCGAAGAAGCGACCCTTCTCATGTGACAAATATGATTCCCGACCATGCACCGGTGTCGAAGGGATCAATGACGATAGTTCCTCGGAGTATCTTCCATTGAAATACCGGTATAACACGGGTAGCATTCCCACCCGACGCCTGTGCTCTAAAGATTGAAATCCGTTTGTTAAGATGGGAGAATCTATCAAACAGACCGCCCGTTTTTGACAGAGTCGAGGATATTTTTCAGATATTTTAGAGCTCCAGACCAGAGGTGGCTGCCAAATTCAATCGTGATGCGCACTTGTGATTTGTACAGGGTTAGCAGTTGTGTACTGTTAAATTATCTTACAATACGCCCTGTTTTTGAAAGGCTTACTTTACTCTGGCTTCGATAGAGCTCCAGATCATGAAGCCCAAGCATATCAATGGAGGGCCTGTTCGGAAGATTGCTTCCGTTGAAGGAGACTAGATTATCATTTCGATCCCTTTTAGACATAATCAGACATGATTGGGTCTTTGAAACATTAAATTCAACGAGATTATTTATACCCCAGGAGAAAGCACTCTCGAGGTTTCCTCCAAAGGAAAAAATTAATCATTTTCTTGCATCTCTCTTACACAATGCACCTTGACGTCTCCATAGACCCCTACAATACTAACAGCCGTGACGATTATTTTGAAAGTATGGAATATAGTTAGAAGGATAATATTGAAGCGTGGGTGAATTCCAAAACTTCAAAAACGTGAAACATCAATGCGCTGATGGTTTTGCTTTTGTTCTTAAATATATAATCTTACACACTAAATATAAACAGTCGAAAAGGAGACAAACGGTGAACGCTGCACATTTCTAAAGGTAACATTATCATGCATCTTCCTCAAACGAATAAAAAAAATGAAACGCAATTCCCGTCGCCGTAGCTGAGCCATAATTCGTTCCATGAGCCGTTTCCTCCAAAGGAAAAGTATAGCACTTTGGAGGAAAAAGACACACGTATATTGTGAGTCTCATCTTTTGTCTCACAATTATTTAATCTGTAAGAAAGAGCTACAGCATTATTAAGATAAAGAACGTACGTTTTATGCTTTTTTGTGCCGTCACGGTACTAATAAAAGCGCTCGTTGGTTAATGTAGCAATTCACAGAGTTTTTATAGATTGGCAATATAATGTATATGTTTTTTTTTTTAATTTAACCGATGATTATATTTCTCAATACGTCTCACAACTCAAAACTTTCTGGACAATCCAATACAATCATGTGGAAGGAGTAGCTTCGTTATTACTTGAGATTTCTTGGAGATTGTTGGATAGAGAGCAGAAAGCATGAAAATCCGATGAAGCGTGATTAGGAGAACGTGAAATAACTTTCCAACCAAGAACTATAAAAACAGAAAGGACCTCCAAAGAACAAGCGTCTTTCAACCCTTGGGCTTGAGGGCTCAAAATTAATTTGTACACGATTGACATTTTCTAGTTAGGAACAGGAGTTCTGGTACAGTGAAATTGATAACTTTACAATATCGAATCGATAGGCGTAACTTCCGATGATTTTATATCGATGTCCCTAGCACGGTTTCACCGTTGACAGCCAAACCGATATTGATAGGGAATAATTAATAAATCTACGTTGGCAACATTGGCGGACATGTCTACAACGCCAATCAATTACCTAAAAATCTTAATAAATTGAATGATGTTGAATTGAAATACTAAACTAAAAATGCATTGGCAGTCAGCATTTTCTTCTTGGCATTAAACGGGAGTTAATTAGTTAGTGAGATCTTTATTCATATTTTAACTATTTTCGACCTTGACTGTGGAATGATTTCTATGTTTTCTTCCTCCCAAAACATTGGTATCTTCAAGACTCTGGTTCACTTCATTATTACCTTTAAAATATCCACCATCAAATACGATGTAAGGAAAAAATTTCCCCTAGAGGGATTTATTTTGTTTGCCACGATAATCATAAATTCTACAGTAGCTCTGTCACCGAGTACACTGTTGTTAGCATCAGATCCACGTGAGTTTTTATGTTTAAACACGTATGTGTTTTTTTGTTTAATTGAGCCCTTGCCCGGAAGAATGTTGTATCTAACAATATTCTTGTTCCGAGAAAAATTGAAAAAACGAAACCAGTTATGTTTCATAACATTTTATATTTAA
Source organism: Glyphotaelius pellucidus (assembly GCA_936435175.1). Taxonomy (NCBI): domain Eukaryota; kingdom Metazoa; phylum Arthropoda; class Insecta; order Trichoptera; family Limnephilidae; genus Glyphotaelius; species Glyphotaelius pellucidus. The sequence continues at coordinate 17,137,293 of OW386545.1, forward strand.
AATATATAAAACATACAATTCTTAAGAGTTTTAATTAAAAAGTTGTCTAGAAAAGCAATTAAATTAGAGTTTATTACTAGAATTTACGCTGAACTTGTGAAACAATGTTGTATCCAAAATTTTCACACACAACATTATTCCACAAAACGGTTTTTTTTTTTTTTTACTCTTTGTACCTTAAATAAAGCAACATGCCCTTCTTACATAAATGCACACATGTCATTGACATATTAGAGCTTAAAAAGCAAAAAAACGATATGAATAAATGAAATTATTTACGTTCTAGATATTGTCTTGAGATCAACACATAACATTATTCCAAAACTATTTCAACGTCTGAAAAGCACGCTTAGTTATATTTTTTCTTAACAAATTTTACTTTTCTGCATTATTCATCTTCTTGGCTTTGAAGGCTTTCTAGTTGAAGTATATAAGATGTTCGTTTTCTCCTTTTATTCCCGTAAATTAAACCATGCGCCGTGATTTCGATAAATGTCATTATACAACATTTTTTCACAAAATAAACTTTAAAAGGCTGCCACAGGCCTAAAAACATTTCATTATCATAATCCCTACCTTAAAAGATGCATATTAATATGCCCAACATTATTCCATCAATAATTTAACATTGATAGTTTTGTTGAATACAACATTATTCCGGGCAAGGACTCAATTGTTGATTAAAATAGAGGTTTTAAACATCCTGGTAGACTATCGTTACATTATGAATAGGTACGGTAGGGTTGGTGACAGTTTTTGTACAAATTTCCATCACGTAAAATAATTTTATACAAATAAATAAAAACACATTATTTTTTCCACCAAATGCTATCTAGATAGAGTTTTTTCTTTATATTAGTATTCCGTTTCCTTTTTGATTACAAAATATGTCTAAATTTATTTATTTAACCTTGTAAAGTCTCCAAAGTGCCATTATTCAAAGCGCCCTACCTGAAAAAGTAAAAATATTTAAAATACTAAGTTGCCTATGTGAATTCCGCGTTTTTTATGACTCAATTTAATGTGAAGCGAGAGAAAATGAAAGAAAAAGAGGGATGCTTAGTTGTTAAGGAACAAACAGCCTTGCAAAAACTTCCTCGACTTAAGACTTAACTGGTACCTTGGAATACAGAACGCTTGTTACGTTCGCGAAACAGTTAAATAAATTAAATTAAAATACGAAATGCTACAATTCACACGAGGGGGTTCAACTCTCCCTCTTCTGCGATGCGAGTTTTCTCAGTAAAATTGTCCAGGATTTGTATTTTTTTATTATTTTGGCCGAGTGTCCGACCGGAAAAGGTTATTTCCGTTTTCTTTAAACTCATTGTAAATAATATAGGATAGGAAGTGGGTCTCTCCGTATCTCTAATCAGAATCTATGGAATGGGTTCTGTATGCAGTCCGCGCTTTAAGGCCGGTAGGTACTTTCAACTAATGTCAATTGGAAATTCAAAGAAAAACAAATCCTCCATTTTGTTCCTCCAACTTCAACGATTTTCTTAGTACCGGGAAATGAAGAGAAATCGATCGGATGGGGTGGAGTCTTGAAATTTTATATTTATGCAATCATACCACTACTTATTATTTTAAAATAAACTTTATTTCCTACCGATTGGAGTCTACATTATCCACGAAAGATATACTACAGAACGTGGAAATCGCTAATACGAAGCTAAAAAAAAATCGAAAGTGAAGGTTTTTGCTTATTTTAAGTTTTGCTACAAACAAAGCAGTGCGCAAGCAATGAGTATCCACATCATTAATTCATTAGCTAATGTGTCGTTGCCAAGATCAATTTCAGTTTCCTCAAAATTTTACTTTTGAGGACAAATGTACATTTCGGCATTGTGCAGAACGAAGTCGATATTTTAATTATTTTATTATTTAAACGCCCGCAGGGCTTTTACACATAATTCAAGAATCTATTTTTTTTTCTAATTCACCTTTATTTAATAAATCAAAAATAAAATTTCCCCTGAAATCACGAGATTTGTAAGAAGGTATTAAAATAACTACCTACTTATTTTCAACCATAAAACGTTTTATATAATATCTTTTTTTTTCAAATAAGAATAATTCAATTTATCCAAATAAACGTCACTATCTCAATAACAATTCTTTTTCAAAACTTTCTTCAGGAAGGTAGGTAGGTACCACAATTTAGAAACGAATAAGAACGACCAAATAAGATTTTCCGTTTGATAGAGGATCTTTACTGATACGTTAAAACGACCACCATCTTGAAACGGAACGGACAAACAAATTTACAGAGAGACATTTAAATTAGAACTTCGCTGTGCTCAGTTAATAATAAATAGAACACTATAAAACTTTTCAAATAATCGTAAAAACTTTCGACACTTTCAAACTCAATCAACGTTATTTTTCCTCTACATGCTGTTTCTCAATGACGTTTTACAAGAACATTATCATCGGAAGGGTTCACGTAACACGAACCAATACACACAATCCTCAGCATGTGTCAATTGCATGTTGCGAATTACAAATAAATATAAAAAAGAGTGTCTGTGGGGGACAGGCGGGCATGGGGTGGGCGGCTTTGCTTTGTTTTTTAATACAAATGTACAGTTTTTTTACCGGTCAGTGGTTGAGTGGGCATCGCGTTTGGGTCCCATCCGGGCGTCCCGTGTTCGATTCCTCGTCTGGCTAAGTCCTCCATCACAACACAAGCAAAATTTTCGGCTTTCTGTGATGGTATTAAGAGATTTTCAAACATTGTTGGGTTATCCGTAACCCGGAAATATTTGTCATGCTTTTAAGAAAAAAAATGAATAAAAAAGTTGTATTCCAAGATTGATGCAAATTTGTACGCTTGACCTTCAAAGAGGAGCTGGTAATAATTATATAAATACTTATTCAAATTGTGATCACTTTAATATTACAACGTACCACCTAAAATTCTATCAAAATCTGATTGTATTATGTTGTTATTACTATTATTTTTCACAAAAACAATAAAATAAGCTTCTAAATATTAAGCTATAATATCCTACAAGAATATATAATATCAGAAAACTACATCCACCCCTTTTCCCATCCCTCAAAGCAGAATTGTGATGCTTCTTAAAAAAAATTTGAATGCTTGACGTTAAAAATAAGAGGAAAATTACCAACAAAATTTGATTTCGAAAAACTATGTTTTCAAGAAACGCCCGGAACTTTAGTTTGTTCATTAAATTAATAATAAAAACAATGCTTCATTAAATTTTAAATAATTTTGATACTCTTTGTTGTCTTTCGTAGCACACTAAGCCATTTTCTGGATGAGTAGATTTTTTTTCGATTACTTTTCCCGAAATCTAAACATATCGAAAAAGCTCTAGAAAATATGATTTCTGAACATCTTGTTGGAATATAATGAAATTTCACGCAGCTGGCGTCCATAATATTCGAGGCATTCATTCGTTTTTTTTACAAGAATCTGCTCCGAGTGGCGTTGGGTTCTAGAACTCTGAAACAAATATTAACACTAAAGAAATCATAGATGATTTTAAAGCAATCATCTATGAAACAGTGCGAAACTCCTTTCAGAGGAACTTCGAGTTTAAACGAAATGTTTTCGTTCATGAAAATATAACCCAACCATCTTCTTACATTTTTTCACATGGAAAAAACTTTAAGTAAAATTAATAGATGCGGATCTCAGATCAAATACGATCTGAAGTGCGAATTCATCGGTTCGAATCGGCCCTTTTATGTGAGAAAGGCAAAGCTAAAAGTTTAACAGACATGGTCTCCGTGTTTGTGATAACATGTGTTTTTTCTTCTTTTTTATGTGAACATCGCACGAAAGTCGCAGCTGCTCCTAACTGTCTTTAGTCGGTGAGACTATGGCATTACCAATTGGGAAATGTTGTGAGGCTGAAGGGGATGGGACGGAGATAGCGGAGAGAAAGGTAGGGAAGTATCTGGTAAGTATCTTCAACTCTGAAACGTGCCGCAGATACCTATATTTTACATTTTCCGCTTCTTATCCAGCAAAATCAGAGGAGTGTCCATTAATTATTTATTTGTAAGAGACAAACAGCTTTTACATTAAATATAGATACATACATATAAAATTAAATTAAGTTAAGCCAAAAAGGTCTCCTATGTTAAAATTATTTGAAGATGGAGTTTTATTAGATCTAAAAATTAATTTTTGGTGAGGGGGAGAGGAAGAGGAAAATAGGATAAGGATAGGAGATGCTCCTGATACATAACGATTAATAACGACCCTGATCTCCACAGTTGACCAGATGACTTCTTCGTCCCAAGAATGATCAGAATTCTTATTCAAGCATGCATTCTATACAATGCCATAACGTTGAAACTTTTGGAGGAAAATCGCAAAAAAAAAAGTTTCATTTTTAATGTGATAAAGATTTACTTATATTGATTTAAACTATATGTATTATTTAATTGAGTTAATATGCTACTTCATTATTATGCATCAATCAATACTTTCCAAGTCTATTTTTAAATCAAGTGGGATCTGTCGTAGTTGGGTAACTTTGACTAGTTCAAGTTTAATCAAACTGATTGAATGTTAATTGAGCCTTGTTAATACCAAACGGAACAATGGGAGACCGAGAGTACAGGGAGTGTGAATGTGTTGGTGAAAACAATCAAAGGAAAACTAAACTCTGCTGTGATATCTACAAATGTCGATAGTTCCTCCAAAAGTCAAGGCGTTTATATTTTAAATATGAATACCCTTATCTCTGCCTTATACGTAAAATATGTTTATCTACGAAATTAATCAAAAAGATCTTCGTGGCCAGAGTTTTCTTGATTCAATTTTTAACTTCTTGCCGGTTTCGATGGAAAAGATTTTTGGTTGCGCGTAGGTGGTTAATTTATACGGTGGGTCCCTAAAAGTTACATGTCGGACAACGGAATGAGTTCTAAGAATCCAAAGTTATCTGATTTATAGCTGTTCTAGGAAATTATAGAAATACGCTGCTTAAAAAATAGTATTGTGTTTAATATACTAATAAATTTTTTTTATCCTTTTTGAGACTCGTTGTTTTGTGTCATAAAATGTGCCTTACAAAATAGGTCAAAGTTGATGCAGATATAATCGACTATTTTTTTTATATATGAAACATCTTTTGGCGCGTCTATGAAGATAATACCGACTCTAGCGAGACTCTGGCAAGACGGGACGACGCTCTTGTACGGAAACGGGACGACGCAATGCTCTTGCACGGAACAACGCATTATTCGGCCAGCCTTGGAACTCGTCGGCTCTTTTAGTCTGGCAAAACTCTGTGCCGTGTATTTGATTCAATTCTCACCGGAATTGGTAAAGATCAATAAAAAAAATGTTTCGTTACTATATTTTAATTTTTGGTTAAATATAAATATAAAATAGATGTAGATTTTTTTTGTAGACCTCCTCTTACGGGATCCTGTGCTGAGGGGGACTGCATTTTGGATAAGTTTTCTGCGGTACAAGGATAAGGATGGTACAACTTCATGGTTTGGATAAGGTTTTTTAATAACTTCTATGACGATGTTTTCAATGAACTGATAAGTTATTTTTCCGATAGTTCCTTAAGCCAAGATCTGATGTCCTTAATGTAATTGTTTTAATTTGTTTGATACTGTGTTGGAGAATGTTTTATAATAATAATATAATGATATAACTTTGTTTTATTCCACTTTATTATATTCTTCTCCAACCGGTTTCGGTTCGACCTGAACCTTCCTCAGGGATGAATAGAAATATACTAAATATAATACAGATATTACAGTGTACTTATAAGAAAATTAGAAGAGGGAGAAAGAAGATCAACTTAAGTGGGGGCGTGGAGTGGAGGTGGCTACGAGTGAGGGGTGAAAGTGGGCGGGGGTAGTGGAAATATTTTAAAAATGGGGCTATTAGACAAATCTAATTGTTTATTAAGTAAATTATTATTATTTATTTTTAATGACTTTTTTTATTTCAAGTGCTTCAAGATTATTAAGGCGTAGACCTATCCCATTTCTGTGTAATATATCGATCCCGGAAGATTTATTAAAAGAGTGATCTTTATCTATTAGGTGGGTGGCAACTTCTGAAAACCCTACACTGTTGAATGTTTTATAGCTTTTCTGCTTAAAATTCAGATCTTCTTGTCCAAAAGTAGAGTTTCACTTTGGTATATTTAGTATGTCTATTTGTTTGGCTTTGGGTATGTGAGGTGTCTACCTCTGAATCATTTTTGAGGTGATGTACCAGAATGTTTTTGGCATAGATCTTCTGCATACTTGGTACATCAAATAGCTTAAAAATTTCTGTTGTTAACGCCCTTATGGGGACCTTTAGTACGGTCTTTATGATGCAATTCTGAGTTACCTTCAGTTGTTTTACGTCTTTTGATGCTGCTGAACCCCATCCCATTACTCCGTTCTAATAATATTAAAAATTTAGAGCTTCTTTTTCCAAAGGTAGAATTACACTTAGGTATATTTAGTATGTTTGTTTGTTTGGCTCTGGTTTTATGGTGGTGTGAGGTGTGAAGTGTTCGCCTTTGTGTCCTTTTTGAGGTGATGAACCAGAATATTTTAGGCATAGATTTTTGTATACTTCGAACATCAAACTGTTGTTGACGTCCTTGTGGAGACTCTAAGTATGGTCTTTATGGTGCAATTCTGAGATATCTTCGGTTTTTTTAATGATGATTAATTTTTTAAATTGTAATATATTTCATTGAAGAAGAAGGTAACAGTAATAATCTAAACGAAAATATGAAACAGAACAAGGCAGAAAATAGAAAAAAATGGTCGCAATTGGGACTCGAACACAGAACCTCTCGTCTAACCATTGCCACCTACCTACTGTCAAACCATCAGATTTTTCAATCTTATATTTCAAATTTTAGAATTAACCCTTTTTATTGGAAATAATCATTCTAAGAATCGGTTTAAAATCTAGATAGCGTCTCGGATAAATATATCCGATTTTATTTATACGGAACTATTGACCTTTTTATAAAAGTTTAAATGAATATTCAATTTTTTATAAGAAAAACTCTCTTTTTATAATTTTTTAAGGTTATTCCCATTAATGTAATATATCATTGAAGAAGAGATAACAGTAATAAACTAAACAAAAATATGAAAGAGAACAAGACACAGAAAAATAGAAAAAGATAATGAGTGGGTGATACTAGGTGAGTTATTTATAAAAAAGCGCATACAAAGCGTTGCTTCGACTCAGCGATGTATACTTTCCTACGATTTACCGCAAGCAGCATAATTTTTACTAAAACAGTTTTTTCAATAAGTCGAATCGTAACATTTCTTTCTGGAAATTAGTAGTTATGGAAACTGCAAGCACCCTGCTCCAAAGTTGATGATAGGCAAGTTAATCTTGTAATGTCGCATTGCTTTGACTCGCATCTGCCCTAGATGGAGAAGTTATATGAGCAGAGTTGTACCAGCAGAAGCCATCCGAGTGCGCCGCAGACATGGCGCTAGTCGCCAATTACCCAACACAGTTACCCCCACAACCAGGGAGGATAGTGCGCCATACTATCGTTATCACAGCAGACTGTGGTGTCACAAACAAGGAACACACTGCCGTCAACCGCAGAGGTAGACGCTATAACCCAGCTAGTTACTTAAGAAAGTTTACGAACACAATGCCATGTATGAACGTCGTACATCTTACATATCCAACATGCTGACGACAAGGTTGATTCGTTTTCATGACAATTCAATTTAATTAAGATAGTCAGACAAGTTAGCTCGATAAAAGTTTACACAACTAATCGAAACAAAGTTAATTGTTTTGTTGTACGAAAGTGATAGTAAATAATGAAAACTTCCTACCTTTAATTTGTTGAATTCTTCTTTTTTAGGGTCGTTTTTAGTTTCGATGTTCTGGTAACACGAAGTATCTGTCACAATAGTTACATAAGTCGTGTAGAATTACGAGGCGTTTTTTTTGGTTCCATGCCAACTGAGAATAAATTCAACTCAACATCTCCTTGAAAAGTCATTAAAAGCTATGAAAAAATAATTTTTAATTAGCCGATAGCCCTAACCTAACGTAACCTATTTAACCATTTTTTATATATATTTTTTATCACTGTAAATGACTTATCTGAGATGGTTCTGAGTTGGTTTCATTTCGAGTTGTCCGCTCATCGTTGTATTCAAACGTTCTCTGTCCGTACTTATTATTAAATTTCGGAACTATTAACCCGTTACGCTTGAATCTAGTGCTGTATTTATGTTCTAGTTTCTCTTTATGCTGCGGGGTAAATATATGCTGAATTATAATTTTGTGCCAAAGTATTGCCCTTACAGGTAAAATTTTGGCACTCTGAAACAGCAACAGTGTATTATGCCTCTGTTTGAAAATATTAGGAACGACTAATAATTTTACATTTTCGTTTTATACAATTTCGACTTGTTTCAGATTGGTTACAGTAGTATTTCCCCATATTATTAACACATATCTTATAATAGATTCTGCCAGTGACATATAAATTATTTTAAATGTTTCAATTGATAGGAAAAAATTTAATGTGTTCATTCTGCCAGCAATTGATCTGAGTCTTTTACAGGTTTTTTTAATGTGTTTGTCCCATTTAAAAAAAAAAACAATCTACTGTAACATCAAGATACACTTATTCCGTAACTAATTCTAAGCTTTCACATTTACTATTAGTTTGAATATTTTTATGGATGCAATTAAAATTATAAGAAATAATATTAGGACTTAATTGAAATTTGGCATTTGGTGATCTTATATGCATTACTTTAGTTTTTTTAGCATTTTTTAATAGTCCTGCATCATGTGACCATTTAAAAGTTAATTAAAGTCAATTGTAAGAGTTAAATTGCAATTTTCAGATCTTTATGTGATATGACCAATGCCGTATCATCTGCGAATACAAAATGTTTAACAAAAGAGAAAAGTTTTTTCATTATAGTTACATAGATTATATATAGTGTAGGTCCCAATATGAAACCTTGTGGAACTCCTGCAAATATATTTTTTGTTTGACTAAATGTATTATTTATTTTGGTACATTTTTTTCTATCTCTAAGATAATCTTTAAATAAATTTAACACATTTCCTCTTATTCCAATTTTTTCTAGAGTCTTTAGCAGTTTTATAGAGTTAATTGTGTCAAAAGCTTTAGAGTTATCGATAAATAAAACAATTACATTTAATTTATTATTTAATTAATTATTTACATAATTGTAAAAATCTTGCAGTAGTTTTTCAGTATTTTTTTTCTTTGGAAGCCATATTGATTTGGATCTATGATAGCGAATTTTTCAATGTAATTATTTAATTGATTTGATAAAAAAATTTCAAGATTTTTTTTGGATGCTGGTAGTATACTAATAGGCCTGTAATTTTCCAAAAGCAAGAATATAAAACACCGTCTTTATTGGGTTGCCATTACTCACACTTGTTGTTATAATTTATGCGTATGTAATTTTTGAAAAGCAAGAATAAAAAACACATTCAAAAGTGTGTTTTAAGACCTCCCTTTTGAAAGAAATCAAAATCACAGTACTCATTATAACTGTAAAAGCGGAGAACAGCTCCCAAAAAATATCGACCAATACAAAAGAAGAGTAAAATGTATTCAAATTTAAAAAAAGAATAATGAAATATATTAACGTATATAAGTACCAAACGTTTTGTCAAATAGCGTATACGCGAGTATATTATCAAATCGCCTTCAAACGGAAATTTTTGGCAAAATGTTTTATTCTGACATGTATTATACCATAACATTTCTACCATAAACTCCAATAAATATGAAGCGTAATTCAAAAATCACAACAAATTCACAATTTCGTATGCAAAAAATCAGCCGATACTAAATTGGTATTTGTTTGGTGAATGGTGAAATCACAATCACAATATATTTCCAAACATCGCAGAAATGGAAATACGAAAATATGTAAAATGAATTCGTGTACACGCGATTGAACGTACCGAAAACGAAAACTTTTTTAACGCTTTATTTTTATAAAAAAAAAATTATTTCACGACATTTTATTTACAATTAGCTCCACACAGGACGCCCAGAAAAAAAATCCCTTAGAGCCTGTTATTTTCGGGGACACTGTGGGGAGGGTATTTTTAGAGCAAGGAAGGAGGGGAAGTTCTGAGAAGGAAAAGGGTATGATCTGGAGTCAATGTGTCAAGGATGTATGAATCCATCCCTCCCACTGCGGTGCAAGGCAATGGGCCGAGAGAGTTCGGTTGGAGAGGTCAAAGGGTCTTCCTCAATCAGTTTCTCCGTATCAGAAAATCCGTATCCAAAATGGTATTCCAATGAACTTATTAATCTTCTTATTACCAAAAAACTAAAACATAAGGAATATAAATTATATCGAAAAAATTCTGATTATATTGAATTTAAAGATTTAAGAACTTTGTGTAAAAAAATGTCTACGACCTGCTACCGTAACTATTTAAATAATATTCAAAACTCCATAATTAATAATGTTAGTTATTTTTGGAAATACTCGAAATCTCTTAAAGAAGATGATTCTGATTTTCCGAGCATTATGCACCTAAGTGGCAGCCATAGCAATAATACTGATGGTATTGTTAACTTGTTTGCAAAATTTTTTAAAAGTTTTTATTCAACAGACTCAAATAATTCTCCTATTCCAACAACTACTCTAGATGAAACTCTTGATATTTCACAGTGTACCATAAGTATATCTGATGTAATTACTAAAGTTTTTATTCAACAGACTCAAATAATTCTCCTATTCCAACAACTACTCTAGATGAAACTCTTGATATTTCACAGTGTACCATAAGTATATTTGATGTAATTACTAAAGTTAAATCCTTAGATATCCACAAATCTGCTGGACCGGATAATATCCCTACAATATTTATCAAAGAATGTATCAAAGTAATTGCTCTTCCATTATCCAAACTTTTTAATCTATCTTTATCTAGTGGAATTTTTCCTGATAAGTGGAAAATTAGTTATTTGTCTCCAATTTTCAAAAAGGGTGATAAAAGTGATGTTTGTAATTACAGACCTATATGTATTCAATCCACCATACCGAAACTCTTTGAAAGCCTAATACTTGACAAACTTTTTACACAAATAAAACCTGTTTTATCACCTCACCAGTTTGGATTTATGCCAGGTAGAAGTACTCTTTCCAACTTAATTATTTATGAAAATTTTATAAACAATGCTTTTAAAGAAAAAAAACAAGTGGACACTGTTTATACTGATTTCAGTAAAGCATTTGATACAGTTTCCCATGAAATCTTAATTTGGAAATTAGGAAAGCTTGGTATACGCAGCAATATATTAGCCTGGTTTAAAAGCTATCTTACTGGAAGACAACAAATAGTTAGAATTAAATCCTCCCTGTCAGAAAAAATAATGCAACAAGTGGAGTTCCACAGGGTTCACACCTTGGCCCAATCTTATTTATCTTGTTTATAAATGATCTTACAAAAATATTTCATGATGTATCTATCTTACTTTTTGCTGATGAAAATTATTGAAAATATTTATCATTGCAACATTCTTCAAGATAATATCAACAAATTGTTAATTTGGTGTATGGAAAATAGACTTTATTTAAATATCTCAAAATGTCAAATTGTTAGATTTTCTAGAATAAAAAATCCAGTGATATTTAATTACAACATTGATAACAATGCTCTTCAGACATTAATGCAAATTAAAGACTTGGGCATCACTTTTCAATCAAATCTTTCATTTGTTAACCACATAACAGAAATCTGTAATAATGGCTTAAAAATGTTGGGGTTTATAACTAGGCTAACTAGAAACTTTAACAATATAAAGTGTATTAAAATGTTATATTTTGCTTATGTTAGAAGCCAACTTGAGTACAATTCTCCTGTCTGGAATCCTCATTATAATATGCACGTACAAGCTGTTGAAAGAATACAAAACAAATTCTTACGTTTTCTAAATTTTAAAATGGGTATTCCAGCAAATATGTTAAACTACAACACAATTTTAAACGATATGAATATGCTTAAATTGTCAGACAGAAGAATTTTCACTGACTTGGTATTTTTATATAAAATTCTAAATGATTTAGTTGATAGTCCGGTATTACTTGAATTGATAAGCTTCCGAATTCCACTTCGTAATACTAGAAGTCAGGATTTATTTCAGTGCAGAAATTCTGGGACTAACTACCATATGTATTCCTCTGCCCAGAATACTAATGGAGGGAAACAATTATACCAAGTCAGTGGACATCTTCAATTTATCTTTGAATAAATATAAAATATTGTTATTGAGGCAGTTCAGTTATGTACAATAAAATGTTTTTTCTATGCTTTATACCTAAAAGCCCCGAAAAAGGGCGTTTATTTATAAATAAATAAATAAATCAGCAAACTCTGCAGATGGGCAAACACATCGGCCACCAATTTCCCGCAACGCCATCTTTACCCCCGCTGAGTCTTCAAACACTTGGGGTGACCTTTGGCAGGAGTGTTGGTTAACCAATAAATGGCTTCAGGGGCGGTGGTACCCATACCCGCCTCCAAAACTGAAAAAATGATTTGTGTAATTATTTGAGGTTAAAAATAGAACAAACTTTATGTAAAGTCAATTCAAGTACCTACTGTTGTTCCAATTTTCCAAATGTAGATCTTAAGCGCGCTAATTTAAAAATTGATAATATTTAAGCGAAAATTGTGAAAATGTTTAATAAAACACGTCTCGTTTAAAATAAAGCAAAAATCTCATGGGAATGTCTAAAATAGCATTTATTTATTTTTTATTTTTTTTTTTTATTTATCAAAAGTATACAATACAGAATATAGTACACTAAAGAAAGAAAAAAAAGAAAGTTCACAGTGTTTAAAGAAACACTGTGAATTTTTTCATACAACTGTAAAATAACTGAAATAAAGTGTTTATAATAATTTTCGGAACATAATTTGCGATTTTTTTCTATCAAGAGAATTTCATATAATTGCCGTTTCGGCGTGGGGAATGTGTAAATATTATCTTCAAGAATAACATATATGTTTTTAAGAGCTTTAAAACATAAAAGTGTTTAAGGAAAATTTGTAATAAATCGGTAGAAATACAGGAAGCCAGGCTTTAAGAAGGTGCAAGAATAACGGAAATAAAACGATCTACTTCGTGACAGAACTATAATCTTAACTTTGGACTCCGAAACCGCAGGTTCAAAACCTTGTGAGAGCAAATAAAACTTCATTGTGGAAATTTGTCTCTAATTTTTTTAATGAAAATTTATTATGTATATATTTAATGATTTAATAACGAGCTTAAAATTGGTGTTTCGGTTTCTCCAGAAATGACGAAGTTATAAGTTTTCAAAGCGAACTTAGGTAAAAACGGTTCCATGACAATTGTCAGGGGGATCAACTGTCGGGGGGATCAACTGTCGGAGAGAACAACTGCCGGGGAGATCAACTGTCGGGGGATCAATTGTTGCCGGACCAGTTGTCGGGTCACCGGGTAAAATATACCGGGTAAAATATGTGTCTGGTGTCTTGTCAAATTGTGTCTCGTCAAAGAAACACAATTTAGTACAATTCATAATTAGAATGACAGTGCAGCAGTACTGCCAAATTGTGAATCGTCAAATTGTGTCCCGTCAAAGAAACACAATTTAGTACAATTCATAATTAGAATGACAGTGCAGCAGTACTGCCGCGCATGTACCTTGATGTCACATTTTTTGCCAGCCGCAAATATCAACATTTTGAAAGCTTCATATCTTCGGCGCCGTACGGGATTTTCCAAAAATTCTAAAAGTTTTGTCTTCAGCATCCTCTAATTATATGATACATCATCATGCATTTTCTTTCAAGAATACACACTCATAGAAACGCCGCATTTCGTTGGAGGGTTAAAATGCTCTCTGAATTGCCAATTTAAGAAAGAGTATATCTAAAATTAAACTTTAGCAATTATTTCCGGGAATGGGCACGCTTAATACAAATATTTGTTTGATATAAAAAAAACCTTTTGATGTATCTTAATTACTATAAAAAAAACAATTAATAATTTACATTCCAACGGAAAAAACTGCATATAAATTTCGATTTCGTAAAATGAAAATTTGTTTTTGTCGCATGGAATGACAGCTAATTACCATTTACAATAATAATTTATATCCACATTCTGTGACATTTTGTATTCAAATTTTGATTGCTGTGTTTTCCATCGCCTCGAATGCAAATAGTTGTCTTTTGCGGTAATAAGGTGAATCAAAAGGTTTTTTCTAAAATATATTCGTATGCGTGTCTAGTCATCCCGAAAGTTTATCTTAACTATGTTTGAAATGGTATAGCAATGTATGTTTAGTGATAAGATCCAAATAGCCGGATTCCTTTAAGCCATACTCCACCCAACAACTTACCCTTCCCACTTCCTTCAGCCGGGCAAAAGTCATACCTCCGGTCTCTGTTCAATTGTTTATTATCAAAATTGAATTAATATATTTATTTATTTAGAAAGATGACGCCTTTCGGCTTTTACACAACATAACATAGTATACGGTTTAAACTACAACACGAGAAATTAGAATTGCGTAAGCAATAAAGAGCCATGAGCATGTAAAACAGAAGAGGTTAGTAAATAGTAGTTAAGAACATGTGTAAATAACAAAGCAAAATGAAATCCTCTTTAATTAATACGATTCTCAAATTCTTAAGAAATATACGTGCTTAATTCTTATTATATTTAATTAAAAATATGCGTAAGTAACTTTAGGAGAAGATGGGATACGCAGAAAATGCATAAGGGTAGGCATGTAGTGAGTTAAGTACATATCAAGTTAAAAAGATATCTAAATTAATATTTTGTACCTAAGTAAAAGACAGCTCTGATAAACGTGTAAAATATCAAAGAATAGAAAATAGACGTTTCGAATATAAGTAAATAACAAAGCAAAAAAACGTAATCCTGTAAATAATACAATGTTGCAACGATGAAAAAATATATTTATACTAGCGAGTTCCCGGCATGCGTTGCTATGCCACTTAACAAAGAAATTGTTTCTCCCTACGCGTCTTTTCCCATTCGTCCCGTTCCCCTTACGCCTCTCCTTCCTCTCCCGCGTTCCCTCTCTATCTTCTCCGCCTTCCCTCTCACCATTCCCCTCGCTCTCTTCCCGTCCCGTGAATCCCCTCCCGAGTTCCCCTCCCCTCTCCCGCACTCCATAATTTCAGTTTTCAAACAGCTCGCGTGCCACCTATTGCAATTTTTTTATACAAATTTCATTGAATGGTTTGGCAACGCATAGCATACATACGTATAAACGTAGACAGAAGCAAACATATTTTCATTTTTATGAAAATAAATAAAGATAATATATGTAAATAAAATAAGGCATCCTTGAAAACGTTTAATAATAAGTAAGAAATATTTCCAGTTGAGAAAATGTCTACATATTACAGAAAATAAACCTAATTTCTAATTAAAAAATAAAATTTAGTAGATAATCTGTTGGTTGGTACCATTCAAATTTTTGAACTGATGTAAAGAAAAAATATATAAAAATCAATTAATAATATTACAGGTTGTGTGGGTTTCTAATATTTCTTTTAATCGTTAATACAATTACTAGAATACATTACATTAATTCTATAGACAGAGATATGTACAACTAATTTGTCGATATTTATTTATTTATTTATTGTTTGAAACATTTACAGAGTGTTAACAAATATTACAATAATAGAATTGCCGTTGGTATATTACGTAGATATTAACACTCCAATTAGAAATGTTCACAGCATGAGTAATCAATGTCAAGTTGTTACTAGACGGAAATGCTTGTAGTGATAACAGAAATAATGATAATCAAAATGAAATATAAAACATAGTAGTGTCAAATTTAATACCCTGCAGAGAAAGAAAAAAGAAAGAAAGGATAATAAAGCAGCGTAATAAAGGATAAAAAAAAGGACAATAAAGCAGCTACATAACTGTTCTCCACGAAGTGTCATGGTAGGAGTTTGATCATTTGTTTTTTAAAATATGTGAGATTGTTTGCGTAAATATCTATACGGTCACATTCAATGGATATAGACGACACATTCGAGACAGAGGATTGAAGTATGCAATTTTGTTATTAAATAATTCAAGATGGAATATTTTATGACTCCTTAAATTACGACTATTAGGAACTTTAATATGAATATTGGCCAGACAATGAGTGGTTTGAAGCTTATCGTGAATAATTTTGTATAAACATAATAAGTTTAATAAATTTACGAAAGAACTTTCATCAGTGAGTTCTTGTATCTTATTTCGTTATTTAATGAAAATAAACATGATCAAATTTTAAAAATCTCTCCTTTCTAAGAATCTAAACCCTCCACGCTGTTAAAGTTTTTCCTTCTCACAAATCCACTTCTGAATAAATCGTCAACCTGTTGTTAATAAACTTTATATTTAATTAACCCGGGCAGTGAGCTTTGTTTTCAGCCAGATTAACTACCTCTGAATCCCGATATGTTTAATAACCATATTTCACGTAAACGGAGCCGTATTGTTCGGTCGACTATCGAGTATTATCAGCTACTAGGGACTCGGGATTCCCTAAATGGGTAAAATAATTAAAAGGCTCTCCTGGCCCGTTAATACACCCGACCGGAAGACGTTAAAATGGCGGCGGACGCGCTGTTGCTTTCTGAGTGCGCGGAATTTAATTTTGCGCTAATACTACTCTGGGATAAAGCGGAAATGCGAAACTCGATGGAAAAACTACCCAAAACTCTCCGGGTAAAAGAATGTTGACTCGTCTAGGTTCGCTTTTACCTAACCCTGATCAACGAATAATAAGCGTGTTTTTTTAGTATTTACGTGGAAACTATACTTTTTTTTAATTGGAAAAAATGTTTTTTTGTTTATGTACATAAGTTGGAGCTCCCAGATGGATAAGGGTATCCCAATTCCACAATGACTCTGTAATCCCCCGTTTAAAAAAATACATTTTTAGTCTCCCGGAAACATTTTATCCAGTACTTCCCACCCATGACATCGCGTCTATAAAGTGTCTCGCCCAAAACGTACGTACCAAATATAAAAAACAAAAGTAAATCTTGCGTAAAGTTTAACCTCCCATGTATCAGCCATGTCCCCTTGCAAATAATTTTTAACAAATTATATTAATTTTTCAAGGAACAAATAAAAAAATTAATGATGAAAGAGAAAGGGGCCTTTTTGGCCCTGAGCTCTGTATGCCATTGTGTTAAAAGTCCAGATTGCTTGTGGGGCCATAAAACTTGTGGTGCTATAAAGCTTGTGGTGCGACATTTTATTAAAAACAAATCACAGCATGTAACTTTGTTTCACACTAATGATTATTTTACAAATGTTACGTTGCTACAAGCTTCTTAAATGCTTAATATTAACAATTAAATATCAATAATAAATATCAATTAAATATCAATAATAAATATCAAGCTAACATTTACTGATAAAACTCGTTCCAAAGCTTCATATTATTTGTAAGCGTGTTTCATGAACATAAATTGTTTTTATTGTATTTAAAAAAATGTACTCATATATTCTCATATTTGCAGATAATGTACAAGTCAATATAAAAATAAAAACACTTTTTATTTTTAAAAGCGTTGAATAATAAGCAGCATGTTAACATAAAAAAATTATATAATTTAAAAAAAACTTCTTTTTTTATAATCTTTCAAAGTTTATAATGTGTTGTCGATTGGTTAAAAAGACTCATTTTAATGTGATTTTAGCATAAGAGTTCCGGAGTCAATGGGACCACGGCATCCCCGAAATCGAGTACGTTTTGAGGCAAGAGGAAGCGGATAAAAGAATAAAATAGGAAGGTTGACAAAAATTCATGTAGATATTAGTTTATTAAATTGACCTCATTAATTTACTAGCCACTTATAGGCCTTAAGTTAATTGAATATTCGGAGTAAGCCACTAATGGGCTTCTGAAGCAATTAACAGATTAGGTATGCATTTTATAAGCTCCCGCAATGCTAATGTGAACAATAATATTGGTGTGTTAGTGGCCAACGCTATCTTGCACGATATGGCTGATTGTCGAATCTAATCTAACCTAATTCAGTAACAGGGGAATAGCAAATAACAGTGGCGTGCAACCCATAAATGCTGAAAATCTTTGCTTACTTTAAGATTTCTGATAATAACATTCAATTATTCCGCAAATTTCAGAAATGTCGTCATCTTTCTACCCTACTATCTTTCTAGGAAATTGTTTCAGCTTGTCAATTTTCTATTTTTTAGTTACTACATCAATTTTTTCCTCTACGGCTTAGATTTGAAACTTACTTTGTGAAGATTCACACAAAAATGCATGACTGTTTAAAATAATCCACATGGTTATAATTTAATTTGTTTTGGTAGTTGGAGAAATGTTAAGATATATTTATGGGTTATAAATTTTTCAAAAGATAACCGTTATACTAGCTTTAGTTAACACTCTACTGAAAGTAATAAATTGATCATTTATCAACCACAGCTTTGTGATTTTGGGGCAGCGTCTCTCATCGCTCTCAAATTTTAATATTTGTTTTTTTTATTTTTTATTATTTAATGTTTGTGTTTTTACAATGAGTATACATTTTTTACGCGTTAGTTGTTAAGCGTTAGTTGTTAGTTGTTAGCAACAATAGTTGCATTGTTGTAACTATAGTTGCATTGTTGTAAATCAATATAAAAATAGCCTTTCCTCATCCTAAAGAGACAAGGGAAATTTTATTATTTTTATAAAATTGCCCATCTTAACCAAATCCGTAGTTAAAATTTGTCACCAACACGCAGCGTTAATATGCAAAATATTGGAAACAAGTATAACGTAAAAGTGTAAAATGTAAAAAAAAAACTTGAAATAAGTATATAACGTAAAAAAAAACGTTAAGCAAAATGAACGAGAAGCAAGAAAGATTTTACCTAATAGCTACGTATTAAGTTCAACTTTATATTTTCTAAAAAGGAAATCGACGTTAAATTAGAGTCATGCAAACATGGAACTTTTTTTTTTAAACTGACTTTTGTCTTACCTTAAATCAACTTTTCTTGGTTTTCCATTATTTCGTTTTGGTGGTTGGTTATCTTACGTGGTTTACAAATATTTAATACTTTTGGAAAAAAATAGTGAGTAAAAATTAGGTGATTTAAATAGATTTCTCGGAAGAACCACCTGATTTATACACAATATACACATGTATAATAAAACTTTAGGGTTTTCATGATAAATACCGTAAGTCAATCCTGAAAAGCGCCAGCTTGCCACTGTTCAACGATCAACGCACGCCACTGGCAAATATGACGTAATATTAGGGAGGTACGTTAGTATGAGACCAGGTAGGATCGTATAGGTTTGCGATCATATTAACTGTTGGTCTTGGGTACTTACTACCAACCACAACATAGATAACGCAATGAAACATAATGACATTAAAGGGTATTTTATTTTAATTTTCGATTCTTTGTGAACTACATTTTATCCATATGAAAATGATTGAATTGAACGTTTCGAATTTGTTATAATTCAAATGTTTTATGTACGCACAATAAAATTGTGCGCTTAAGGTTGCTAATAAATTTCAACAAACTATTTTAAAATTAAAATAAAAATTCTTTTGATCACTTATTTTTTTAACAAAATTATGATTAACTTATGTCTAACATCTTTACGATAAATCCTAGAAAAGATGTATATTTTGTTTAGATGTTTATACCTGAAAAACTAAATTGAGGCGATAACTACAATGCCATTACTCTAATGACATTAATAGCTCAGAGAGAGATATATTAATATGATGGGCTTTTAGATATTAATTAACACATTAGAGCGTGTTCACACCCAGCTATAAAAGATATAGCTTGGCCTATTTCAACATATCTTGCCATATATTCCCAATGGGAATATATGGCAAGTGATATACTGAAATAGGCCAAGCTATATCTTTTATAGCTGTGTGTGAACACGCTCTTAACGAATCTGCCTGCTTTTGTGAAAATATAATTAATATATTCTTTTTTCCAGCATTTTTTTACAGGGATTTAATTTTTTTTTACATGAATATGTAATTCTCACAAGAATCCCAACCGCTCCGTCTAAAGCCAGTGAGACTATGGTATCTGAAATTGCGGTATGTTTTAAGGCTGAAGGTAAGTGCGGAGGGAAGGAAATGGGGAAACAGAAAGTGGGGAAGAAATAATCTGATCTAGTCACCAAACACGGCTTAAGCCATTTCAAGCAACGTTTCAATTCTGAATGGTGGTCTTACACCAGGGTGATACTAAGAGGGTCTTCCACTCTGGTACGTGCTGCAAATACACCTAATATACATTATATATATAATGTTAAATACGTATACATATTTATAATAAATGTTTTATTTTATTACATTAACTCCATACAGGAGGCCCTGCGGAGAATAATTCCCCTCAGGGCCTATGTCATCTTTGGGGATGCTGTGTGGAGGTTATTTTTAGGAAATGAAGGAGAAGAAGTTCTGGAGAGGAAACGGATATCAGGGGTGCGTAGGAATCTGTATATATATATATATGTTAAATGATTAAATTGTGAAAACACAAATCAATGAAATAAAATTTATCTGCGCACGCCGGGGTTTGAACCCGCGACCTCCGGATCACTAGTCAAGAGCCTTGACCCTCGACCACGGAGGTTATCAAAGCATTAGCATTAATTCTAACTAAATCTACCAAAGTTGATGAAACATATTTTGATTCTATGTTGATGAATTAATTGAATATGAAAGCTTGAAAAATTTATACATTAAATGAAATTTGTGTTTGAGCTGTTTTCCTCCAAATGTACATTTCTGAAAACATACTGAGCGGAAAAAGAGTCTATCCAATCTGATGAGATTCTAAGAAATCAAGAATACCTTTCTGCATTATGGAAAAATCCATTTAGATTCAACGGAATCCATTCATTTCACAAAGTGATCCAATTTCTTTAAGTTATTTTTATTATTTATGTGTAGTTTGTTTTGAACAACGGTTTTATTTTATTACAATCGAACTTTGTTTCAGAATAAAGTGTATCTAAAAATAGAATACATAAACAAATAAAATTATTTGGTTATATTTCAGAGTATTTATTTCCTTCGGGCTAACTTAATTCATTTAAATTGACCAGTCTAAAATCAGCAAAGAAGAGAAAGCAAAGAAAAAAAAAACGCAAACTCTCGTTGCATAAAAACAGCATTCAGGAAAATAATGTCACTTTTAATAGTTGAACAGTAACGAGCTTTGCAAAGGAATATTAAAATCCAGAGAGTTCAAAATCAACGATATACGAGTGAGACCAGAGACAAGCCGCTGTGGAATCTACGAATGAAAGTAATTTGACATTCGCTATTCTTCCGCTTGAAACAAGTAACGAATACAGTCGTACCTCGATTAATTAAATAGATCCTTTACTTATTTAATTAACTTTCTGGTTCCCTGAATGATTTATATATTATATTCACGTAATAATAAAATTAAACCGTTGACAGTGTATATACGGCACTGCCCAAATACTCTCAGATTGCCCTGGTTAAAGATCACCATTTAAAATGGAAACGTTGCTTGAAATGACTTTATCGCATTTAGTAGCTAGATCAAATTCGCCAGGCCTTCCTGTTCACATCTTGTTACTCTCCTAATCCGTTAAATCACCACACAAGTTACACACAAGAGTCCCAACTGCTCCCATTTGCCTGAAGCCAGTTAGACTACGGCATCCCAATTGGGGTATGTTCGGAAGCTGAAAGTAATGGGAAGGGGAAGGAGACGGGGAAGAAAAATATGGGGAAGTACCTGGCTATTCAGACCTGGTCGCCAAACACGCCCAAAAGGCATTTTCAAGCAACGTTTCAATTCTGAATGGTGGTCTTACACCAACTCCAACTATCGAAGAATAACACTTCTGAGTCAACTAGAAAAAGTTTACGCTAGGATCCTGGAAAAAAGATGTCAAAGAGCGTCAGACCACTAGATTCAAGAAAAATAGTGCGGTTTCACAAAAGGTAGAGGCACTACGGATCAGTTCTTCACACTACAAGTGACCATTCAAAAATGTTGGGAATACGGTAAGCCATCATTTGTTGGATTTATTGATTTTAATGATTTATTGATTTAGAGAAGGCATATAACTAAGTACCATGCCAACAGCTGTGGGAGGTGCTTAAAGAATACGGTCTTGAAAGCAACTTGCTAAAAGGTATAGCATCTCTATATGAAAAAAGTAGCAGTAGGATCCGCGTAAACGGTAAAGTTTTGGAAAAATTGAAGTGGAAATTGGCCTCAGGTAAGGGTGCCCTATGTCGCCAATTCTCTTCACTATATTCATGGACCGAATTGGCCGAAACAGTCAAACACCGGATGCAGCAGTGGTAGGCTGTACTAGAATCAGCTCCATACTATTTGCTGACGACATCGCGAGATTAACGACAACACATGAGGGACTACAAGAGTGGATCAACCTATTCAACTAAGAGGTTATCCACCACATACCCGCCCTGGTATAAGTAACAGATGGTTACTCCTTCAGGGCTCTCGCAAGGACTCTAATTTTTTTTTAAAGAACGAAGCTACATTTAATTTAGAACACATCTAGACCTCCAGTGTCCCTGCATACGTTGTTAGTAAGCAGTATGCAAGTGCTTAGCGGGAAATACAAGATACAATATGTGTTAGTGTGATAAGATATAGACAAGACAATGGGACAGGTTGGTGACAGTCCACGAGGCGGCAAGCGCTGGGTGATTGCATCCAGCATATCCTACAAGCACCTGTGTGGGAGGAAGACACAGTACACAAATAATAAGGGCATGGAAAACGGATAGGAGTCCTCTCCAATCGATTGGCAGTTCCAGCAAGAATGCACAAGACGTTCGGTCTAGCCGTAAACCACACTCAGCTTCCGCGCCCCTTAGCCGGTTCCTCGGTGATGCCTCAAAGAAAAGTAAATGGGAGATTGGGGGAAAATGCCCGACGACCCTAGGGAATTCAGTGTCGAGTAGCCGGAGACAAGGCGAAGGAGAGCCGAGGCACATGTTGCTGGAGGTGGCGCAAATGATTTTAGAGGGCACCGTGCCGTCGTCGAACGACTCCTGTCGATGCAGAGACAAGGTCTAGCGCACCCCCAGATGGGGAAAAAGAAACATAACAAAATAGATAGGTGCAGTTCGGTTCAGCCTTCTGAGCGAAGCAGAGTGGAGGTTGTGAGACTAAAAAGAAAAAGAGAACAAAGAAACCAAAACAAACGCAAAAAAAAAAAAATACAAAGTTGAAAATGTTGGTTGGATCACAACAGTGTTCCTTGGAACAGGAAACCGGAACACAAATAATAAAATACAAAAATAATAAACAGGTATCTTGATAATACATCGCATAGCATAGCTTAGTGAAATCTAAAATAAACAATGTGAAAAGAAATAAAATAAGAAAAAAAAGATAAGTCACACAAAAATAAAATAAACAAAAACGCATCCAAAATGTATCCATTAGAATAAGATAAAGATACATAAGATTGAGATGATATAAGAAAAAATATATATGTAGGGATAAGGCATAAAACATAAAATTCAAGCAGTAGATGTAAACATGAAATAAGGAAGTCCGTGGATTCAGGAGCAGATACACATGGCACCTACATGATTTTACAGCTAATCAGCGACTCTAAGAACGGGCCATCTCTCAACCCAAACTTTCGTAAATTTCCTCAAGCACTCAAAGTTCACCTTATTCGAAACGAGATCCGCGTTCCAAGCTGGTCTCGTAGTAACTTGCAAGCCATCTAGCATTTCCTCTCGGGCATCCGTCAAAATCTCGCAGTGCCACAGAATGTGCTCGGCTGTTTGATCAGTATTACCGCAAGCGCAGTTAGAATGAGGCGATAGAGAGAGACTGTGAAGTCTCCCTCTGAACTCCCCATGACCGGACAGAAGTTGGGTCACATGATGATCCCTAGTGATGTACGCCCCTTCCATTCTGAGTTTAACTGACGGGAAGAAGGAGAAAGTCCATCTTCCGTATTTGACCTATCCCAACGTTCCTGCCATTCTCTCAAAGTTCTTGCTCGCATCTCTCTAAGAAGTCCTGGGAGAGAAACCGCTCCACCTGGTATTAGCTCAATACCATGGTGGGTAGCGGTTCTTCCTCTTTTTAAAAGCTTCTTTGTTAACACCTCCCTAATTTCAAGATCAATAGGTAAGACGCCGGCCAAAACTGGCAAGGCGTCCGAAGCGACTGTTCTGTAAGCACCCGAAAGCGCCAGCAAGGCGATTCGCTGGCTTCTCTTAAGTACCGAGACAATGAGTGCACTCTCCAGGCGGTGCTCCCACACAGAGGCGGCGTACGCAACCAGCGCCACATAAATCCCCCTGTACAAGATACGGAGCGCTGGAGATCGCAAACCCCACTCAGCTGTGGAGATTCTCCTCAGTTTCAAGAAGAGGGCCTGGGCCTTGCTGGAAACTTCTTTTATGTGGGCCAAGAAAGAACACGATCGATCTAAAGTGACTCCTAAGTATTTCGCATTCTCAACAAAACGGATATTGGAGAATCCCATTTTAATGGTAGGGTTTCTTTCTCTGCTGAGAGAGCCCTTCATTAGGAGACCCACGGTCTTATGGGGAGCGAAGGTCATTTTGTTTCTCTTACCCCATTCAAGAATCATCTTTAAACCTTCTTCAGACTTTCTCTCAACTTCCTTCCTACTGTTCCCCGAGACCAAATACAGTTTGTCATCAGCGTAGTCCACCGAGATACATCCTTCAGGGAAGGGTAGCCTGGAAGAATCGTCAAACACAATATTCCAAAACTCAGGTCCAAGGATTGAACCCTGAGGACAACCCATGTCCGTTTCTTGTTCAATCAGATGGTCTCCAAAAGAAAGGATGACCGTTCTGTCGCAGAGGTAATCAGCGCAGATCTTGAACAGCTTTTGTGGACATTTCCTATTTTTGAGCTTGACAAGTATCATCGGCCACCACGCATGATCGAAGGCACCAGTAATATCGAGGAAGATTCCTATTACGTACCTCTTTTGGCAAACCTTCACCCATTCAAGCGCATACGTAATGGCGTGCTCAGTGGACATACCGGGGACAAAACCAAATTGCCGCTCGCAGGGTGGGGATAAGGTTTGACGCAAGCGCTGCCTAATCAGTTTCTCCAAGATCTTCCCCGGGTTACAGGAAGGGATTAAACTCAGTGCAACATACTCGCTAATGGGACTCGGCTGAAATAGGTGGACAGATTCAAATACCTCGGGGTCGAATTCTCCAGCGATGGACGGCAGGTGGAAGAAATTGATCGAAGAATTAGTGCGACAAGCGGTGTGTTGCATCCTCTCTACAGCTCAGTGATAAGGAAAGCCGAGCTTAGTATCAAGGCAAAGATGGCAGTGTTCAAAACGATATACCGCCCGACGCTCACTTACGGCCACCACACATGGATGCTAAACAAACGAACACGCTCTAGAGTACAAGATGCAGAAATTAAGTACTTGAGAGGAGTGGCAGGAGTTACGAAATAGGATCATATAAGAAACTCGAAACGCTAGGAGCTTTTAACTTTCAAAATATCAAGGCAAGGTATGCAACTAGGAAATTCATTGACGTTTCAAGGGTTAAATGGATATTATGTCGACAATAAAACAGATTTAATCGATAAAATACTAATTTTCTATTTACTTTTAACTTTTAAAATTACCTTCGTTTAATCGGGATAAGAATGCATGCATGCAATATGCTTTTAAACAATAAAATTTATCAGTGACGTAAATTTTAGTTAAATAATTTCTTAAGTCTGCCAGTACCTACTCTCAATTTAATAAGACTCGAATGCATTTCGCACAAGTCTTAACATAAATTAACACTCTCCTCCTTGACAAATAAATGCTCGCTCCCGTGCTCTCGCAGGACAATTAAAACTAGCCAATGTTTTTTTTATGTCGTAACAAAGAGTCTTTGTCCTAAAAAAGCATCGTTAAACGAGGTACTGCTGTATAACAGAAGTAAAACTAGAGCGGACTGCGTGCGAAGGAATTTCAATTATATAGCGGAAGGATGCCCGCGCGCCGCCGGCAGTCAAGTCGACAGTCGCCAGAAGGCAGCAGCCAGTACCCAGCTGTCTGTGTCTATGTCTGTCGTAATGTCACACTGAGGACTGAAATCCAAAGAACAGAACCTCTTTATTCAAACCTTGGAATATTATCTTTTTTATTTCCATTTCCAAATGATCGCGGAACGGACTGAATCCGCTAGAGGCTCGGTTACACGGTGATTTCGTCGCTACTATTTGAATAGTAGCGATTAAAGCGCTTCCTGTGACAAGGTGTTCGCAGCGAGTGACTCAACTAGCAGCATCTAAACTAAACGTACCTACTGGAGACTAAAGTAGGATATTTTTTTATTTATTTATTATTCTTTTATACGCCCATGGAGCTTTTACACTTGGAACTTATTATGGTTACAATTTTTTAATATGGTTAGTAATAAACAATGATTTCATTTCGTTTACAATTTGAATAAATTTAAATGTAATAATCTAAACATTTTTAGATATAATACTTAGATATGAAAGATTTGTTTAGGTATGTTTTAAAGAGTGAATGTGTTTTATTAAAAACGTCGATATTATTTGTATATTCGTTTGCTAAACTAGGTATGAAGACGAGGAATTGGCGAGCTTGCTACATAATTTCTTCGTGAACAGTGAATATAAAATAGGCCCTTATGCCTAGTGTACCGAATGTAGAGACTAGACTCATTGTATAAACTAGACTCAGGAGTTCAAAACAGTCAGAACAACAGAATTTAGAATCTTAAAACAGAAGATTTTGTCGGTTTCGCCGATCCTCAAGTGTGTGTATGTTCGAGGTATTAAATCAAAAATCAAGTCTATTTATTATAAAATTAACATCAATAAATCATAAAAACTTTCGCTTAATTATTTCGACACGTTTAATGTGAATTTTATATCGAGGTGACCAAACAACGGAATTATACTCCAATTGGCTACGAACTAATGAGACAAATAAAATTTTCATGACCGGAAGGGAATTAAATTTTTTAATGATTATATGCAAACATCGCAATATTTCATACTATTTTTGTTATGTGATGTACAAATTCTAATTTTTCATCAAATTTGACACCGAGTTTTCTAATTTTAGTTAATGTCTCCAGTTGTTTTCCAGTGTAATCATAATCTAGAAGAATAGTTCTTATTAGAATAGGTAAGATCAATTATTTAAGTTTGGTTAGGTTAACGAAATAAACATTTTTTTTATTTAAATGATGTGTCCATATAACAGGAGAGTACCCTTTTTTTGAGGGTTGGTAGAAAGTAGTGTTAGACAAATAAAAAAGCCTTTACTTATAAAAATATGATATGAATCAAAGAAATCATCTAATGGACATTTCTATAGGCTTAAAAATAACTTAAATTCCTGAATAAAATATGCTGCTTATTAACTTATTAACTTTAGAAGATAGAAGAAATATATCCGGCCAGAAACTTTTATTCAAAATCATCAACAATGTTGTTGACAACAACTATCTTCTAGAAAACATTAATTTCCACCATCCAATACGAAAACAAGGTTAAACCAACTATTCCACATTCCTCACTTAAAAACAAATTACACACAACACTCATTTCTCAGAAGGACGTGCACAAAATACAATAATATCTTTTCACGTGCTGATATTATCCGTTTGTCCTCAGGTCAATTTACTAAATTCATAATAGAAAAAATTAAAACACATTGATAATAATTACGAACCCTTTACCCCTACTGTGTGTTATTTTCTTATTCTCATTATCAGCAATAAATTAAATTTGGGAGGCGGGAATGGGTACCGCCGCCCCGGGAACCTTTATTGGATAACCAACACCTCTGCCATAGGTCACCCCAAGTGGTTCGCTATGTTTGGTGATTTAGCAGGGGTGCCCGGGTTCATGGGGTGAGGTTTGTCTAGGTCTCAGATGCTGCGATCTGTTATGCCATGAAAACTAAGAATTGTAATTGTATATATTACAAAAAAAAAATCTATAATATTTCGTATCCAAGAATAAGATTTGAAGAAAAAATGAGTTGATAATAATGTCCGTTTATACATTTTTTGCCACTTTAATCTGTCATGGAAACCAGGGGCGTTTTATTAGTTTTCCAACCGCCGGCTAAAAGCTTGTCAAAAAAACTTTCTTTGAGCTCTTTGTTCCACGGATACCCGCAAAAACCTTAATTTCCTTTGCTTGAGTTAAATGAATTTAAATTCCATTTTATAGGGTTGAATGATTTCTCATTGCCTTACTGAAGGTAAAGGAATTCTTCATATCTCTCCTGTGGGTAAAGTTACAAGGGTCTAGATAGTTTTACGTTTGCCGCTTCAATTAATGATCACCGCTTAGCCTTCTAGGCTTAAAACCAATTTATTTTATTAATAACTTATTTACCGATTAGGTTCATTACCTTAAAATAATCAGCTTCAGTATCAACTTGGGAGGCGGGTGTGGGTATCGCCGCCCCCTCCCCCCATTTTTTAGATAACCATCACCTCTGCCATGGGTCACCTCAAGTGGTTCGCTACATTTGGTGACTTAGCTGTGGTGCCCGGGTTCATGGGGTGAGGTTTGTCTAGATCTTGACGGCGGATGCGTTTGCCCGCCTACTGGCAGGTAGCAGGCCGGATCGGGGAGACTGGTTGAGGGAGACATTTTGACTCTCGACCCATCGCCTTGAGCCCCAGTGGTAGGGATGGATTCATTCATCAGGAAAATAATTTTCCTCAGTGACTATGTCATCTTGAGGATGCTGTGTGGAGGGTATTTTTAAGGAAGGGAAGGATAGGAAGTCCTGGGAAGGAAAAGGGTTTAAGGGGTGGGTAGGAAACTGGGTTTCAGTGTGTCTTGGCCAACCGCTTCCAAGACCTAGACAAACCTCACCCCATGTACCCGGGCACCCCGGCTAAATCACCAAACGTAGCGAACCACTTGGGGTGACCTATGGCAGAGGTGTTGGTTATCCAATAAAGGTTCCCGGGGCGGCGGTACCCATTCTCTCCTCCCAAATTGGCGAGATGGGGGAGCGGGAGAGGGGAGAGGGAAGGCGGTGAAGGTGGCAGGGGAACGCGGGAGGGGAACGGGGACGCAGGAGGAGAACGGGGAGGACATACAGGGAGAAACAATTTATTTCTTTGAATATGGCATTGCAACGCATGCCGGGAACCAGCTAGTCTTAAATAAAAATAAAATTATCTTGTTAATTTTATGCCTCTGCTCTGGAATAATAAAGAAGGTTTTTCAACTGGTTGTTAGAGATATGGCTGATAAAAATATCTTTCGCGGTAACCCCGAGCGACGATAACTTGAGACCTGGCTTAAATTTATATTTAAACTCGCCCTCGGCTTTTGCGCGCTCAAAGGGATGAAAAAGGCAAAAAACCGGAATGCTTACTACTCTTCCATATAAACCATTGCTTATCAAACCGCAAAATATCTTAACGCCAACACGTGGATTCATTCTCTATGGAAACTCGCATTCCGGTGTGACTTATTTCACGTTCCGACAAAAAACAGAAATTTTGTAAAAATACCATCTAATAAAATTGTCTTCCCTTTGTTCAACTCCAATTGTTCAGCGTTCGCACCTCGTGCAAAATTAATTTCACAGCCCTATTTTCTGTAGCCAACGGGAGATATAAATACAGAACAGCCGAGGAAAAGCATTATTTTATTCAGAAATCAACAAGTTCTCTATGAAGATTTATGTGTAATTTTACCCGTTTAGGTTCGGAAAACTTTTTTATTCAACCTCGCATTCCTCCCTTTTGACGTGTTCTCCGAATTTCGCATGCGAATAATATCAGCTGTGTGTTTTGTGGGAACTTGGTAATACAAATTAGAATTTGGTTGAAATTTGGAATAAGTTCCTTCGTCGCTAATATTCGCATAATGTAAAAATGAAATAAAATGAATTTATGTTCTTAAGATTAACTTAATTGTGCGGATTTTATTTACTCGTTCTATTTTAGTGAGATCGGTAAGTTTGGGCAGTAATGAAGCCAGTTCGAGGTATTTTGGCTCTTGGGGAAGTCATAAATAGAAATAAATATACCTTCCAAAGCTCTTTCGAGAGCGGCTAAAATTACTGTTAAATTTAATTTCAGCATTTTTCCGTATCAATTTTCTTGTGTGTGTGTGTTTTTTTGTATTATTTTGTGAATACCGCCAAGAGTCTCTTCTGCTATTGACTGTCCGGAGCCAGTGGGTCTATGGCAACCCCATGGCGGGTATGTTGTGAAGCTGAAGTAGTACGTGTGTACTGTGTATGTTATATATACAATTGTGGGTTGTTGTGAAGCCGGTAGTGGACAAGTAAAGGAGATGGGTGAGAGGAAGGTTGGGAAGTACCCGGCTTTTCAGATCTGGATGATTAAAATAATTTCAAGCACTTATTTTTTTTATTTATCAAAAGTATACAATACAGAATATAGTATATTATATAAAGCATTGTACTCCCAATGCTTCGATTCTAAGTGCTGAGCTTTCACCAAGGCGATTCTCAGAATATGTACCACTCTGGAACGTGTAGAAAATACTACGAACTAATTTCTGTCTGTCAACCTGTGAGAGTTTGTAACTATGGTTTAATAAACTGGGATTTACTTTAAATTTAAGAGTCATTTTCAAAATTGGGACTTATTATGTGAAGAATTCAGACATGCCAAAAAGTACCTCCTTATAATATATACCAATTCCAATCAAAATGAATTCATGCAAAGGACATGTAACTACTATAACAATAAATTTTCAAATATACACACGTGCTGACGTATTTACTGCTAGTTACTGTCGCTACAGAACTTCATTGTATTTTTTTTTTTTTTTTTTTTTATTTATTAAGTTAAAAGAAATATAATATTTCGCTTTCTTAACTTAAATACAGAGCATATTATGTAGTAGTTTTTAATTTTGTTCCAAAACTTAAGTTTAAATAGTTTTTTTTTAAAGGTTTTTATATTCTCTTCCGTTTTTAGATTATCTGGAAGGAGATTATAAATGTGAACTCCCTCGTGGCCAATACTTCTCTTGCCACTTTCAGTCTTGACTGTATTTGTGTACAATTTATTGTGTTGTCTTGTATAATGTTCGTGTACTTGTGATGTTTTTATAAATGTTGTGTTTGTGTGTATAAGTCCATTTTGTATTTTGTAGATTAAAAGACATATGTTATATTCGTACAATGTTCTTATTTTCAAAAGGTTCATTTCCTGGTATAGTTTTTTTGTGGGAGTGTCTGGGTTATAGTTGAAGAGTTTCTTAATAACTTTGTTCTGTATTATTTGTAAGTCGTTTAAGTACGTAATGTATGTGTTTCCCCATATTTCTATTAAATAATTTAGGTGGGACTGGATTAAGCTAAAGTATAAGCCCCTCTTTACCTCTGTTGGTAGAAGATGAGCAATTCTACCAAATACACCAATTAATGGGATGATTTTTGTTTTTAGTTTTTCTACGTGTTGTTTAAATATTAGATGTTTATCAATATATAAGCCCAGGTATAACATTTTAGGTGCGAATAACACATGTTCATGACGATTAAATTAATTATATCTAATATGTTTATATTACTTGCGTGGCAACTTTCTCTTATCCCTCTCCTCCCCTCACCCTTCCCAACCCAAATATCTAATTTGCAGTCTATTTCAGTTATAATCACACTTATTTTATTGTTGTGTATTGATTTATCATTTGTTGAATTCCGATTTGTACTATTATTTTTTTTTTTAATTGCTGGTTAGTTCTGTTTTTCTTTCATTTCTCTTAAATATTCTAGTTTACATTCAGTTAGTCTTGTTTCTAAATACCTATCTGTGAACATTAATAATTGGTCTGTTTTTTTATCATCCTTTTATGTTTATTGTATTACTAAGACTGTATAAATAAATAAATACGTTTAAACAGAAAATAATTTTAATTGTCATTTTAAAAATTGGAACTGGTACATCAAAAATCCAAACTGTCCCGTGATTTCTTCTCCTCTTAAATGTGAAATTATACAAATTATCAATTAAATTTAATTTATTTGTACCATAGAGGAGGCATATTTGGAATCGGCTAGCATTCATAAGAATCGAATTCTATACCCACAGCGGGTACTGACTTACCGTCTTTTAAAAGGGAGAAAAGGTTTGTACCACATATCTTATGGTTTATAGCAACACTTCACCAACACTGCCACGGGGAGACCATAACTAAACTAACATTGACCATTTTACTAAATTTATAACCCCAATGAATTCATTGAATTTTCAGCTAACGTAAACAGAAAGGCTAGTTTTTTTCGTGGACACATTTTCTTGTCTGAAATCTTTGCTGTTTCACGATTTCTTGCGAGTTTCAAGCTTCTGATATTTTCAGGAATCAATCATTCCGGACCAGCGAGTGCGGCTCAAACTTTTTTAACCCACAGCCGTCAAAATCTTTAAAAAGTCAATGTTCCGCAGCTTGATTCGGCGGCCTCCTCGTGGTCGAGGGGTAAGCGCCTCGTCTAACGATCCGGAGGCCGCGGGTTAAAATTCTGGCATGCGCAAGTTAATTTTATTCAATTAATTAATTAATTCAACTAACAAAATTAATTTCATATTTGCGGCACGTTTCAGAGTGCAAGATACTCGCAGTTTCGCTCTGGCGAACCACCACCATTAACCACCATTCAGAATTAAACTTTTGCTTTTTGAGTTGCTTTGCCTTTTTATTGAATAATCAACACCTCTGCCACAAATCCCCTCAGGTGGTTCGCTACGCTTGGTAACTTAGCAGGGGTGCCCGGGTTCACGGGATGAGGATTGTCCGGGTCCTAGTGACGGATGCGGCGTCACCAACTGCGTGGCAGGTTGGATTGGGAGAGACTGGCTGAGGGAGACCTTTTGATCTCTCCAGCAGGACCCGCCTTGCACCGCAGTGGAAGGGTTGAATTCGTACGTCCGTCACTCCTGGACACACTGACCTCCAGATTCCTACCCACCCCTCATACCTTTTTTCTTCCCAGAACTTTCTCTCCTATCTTTTCTAAAAAAACGTTCACACAGCAGCCCCAAAATGACATAGGCCCTGAATTATTTTCCTCAAAAACCTCCTGTGAAGCTATTTAAAAAAAAGTAGCTTTATCCGTGTTTGGTAAGCAGATCTGAATTGCCCGGTATTTCGCAAACTTCCCCTCTTACATTTCCATCGCTTCATCTATAAATTTTATGAGTGTAATGTATCTACGTACAATGAAGGTACCTAATCAAATTTGTATTTAATTTTAAAAATGTTTAACCTCTAAATTAATAATAATGATCAAAACAAGATGTTTTGTTATATTCACGACAATCTCAATCGATTATTTTATTAAGTTTTCATGAAATAGGACAATTATTAGCGGAAAAACGTTTGTTGCCATATGCATGGTTTTAACCATGTTTTGGTGGTTTATTGGGTAATTTGAATTATACCTCTTTAGTTTTTTTTTATTTAAAACCATATCGAACAATTCACGGTTTTTTACCGGTCACCAACAATACCAATATGTACTTTAAATACTTTTGAGTGAGATACGATTTTTTAGCATGGAGCAAGTTCTCCTGTATTTCTTGAACGCGTTCACAATGTCTCTTCATCTAATTATTATCTTTGAATAAGAGGAATAAATTAATAAAATGTGAATATATCGTGTAACTTTAATTTGGTATCTACACTAACTACTATAAAATACAGAAAAAATAAATTATTGGAATTGTGGGGAAATTTATTCACCTTCATCTTATGAACCTGAAAATGGGTTTTTGGTTTGTCTTTGTTTTAAGTTATTTAATTTTTATTTAACTTAAAATGAAATTCTACGAATTAAGTTTGATAAGAACAACAGAAATAAAATTATTTGCTTGGTGTTTTTTCTTTTATTTTCTAATAAGAAAAATTAAAGCTTTTGATTGTTTTCATTAAAACATTGCAGAAATGTTAATTAGGTTCCTTTTTTTTCCTATTTAATATGTGAATAAAAAGCTTACGAAAAACATGGCTTTTAATCCTTCAAAACATGGTTTTTTACCCCTAAAACATGATTTTTTGGGACATGACATCACTGGTAGGTCTATACCAGAACAATCTTCGTTGTAAAGCAGAGACCAAAGTTTTTTGTTTGTAATCTAAAAAAATTGCAATGCTTTTCTGAACAGACTTTCAACGTAAACGCGAATATTTTCTGTTCAGGCATTTATTTTCATTATGTTAATTCAATAATTAAAAAAAGATCTTGTTAAACGATGTAGTAACCAAATGACATATTATTCGGCACGTATATTTTGTTACGTAGTGAAAAATAACTTAAATATTCCACGGTTCCCTTCCAGGAGCTAATTTTGAAAAGGCACAGTTCTAGACTACTTACAAAAATAAATCAAATATTCAGAACTTTCGACAAACATAAATCATAAATGTTTTAAAACTTTTGGAAAACATCGAGTAAGAAGAAATACTACGATTGAGCAAGAAGAACAATGAATTTAAATTTTACGAAAACATATATCGACAGAAAAACGTGTCTACAGCTCGACAACGTTTACTTTGCAGGCAACCAAAGAAGGAACTAACTAACGAATTAACTATTATTTTTTTAGTTCATTGGTTTTTTCCGTCAATTTTTTTTTTAAATAATATAGATGAAAATAAATATAAATAATATAAGCAAATAATTATAACAATCTGAAATCTCTGTGAACAAGAATATTGTTCATAAAATTAGGTTTTGGGGAAGAGGAAGATGGGAAGTACCTGCCTATTCAGATCTGGTCACCAATCATTTCGAGCAACATTTCAATTCTGAAAGGTGGGCTTACGCCAGGGCGATAAGGAGAGTATCTTCCACTTTGGAACGTGCTGCTATATATTATTTTTAATTAACTAATTGTGAAATAACACATTAATAACTAATCAAATATGATTGCCCCTTACCTCTCGCACAACGTTTAATTCTGGATGTGCAAAAGAACGTTGATTGATTGCTAATAAAATTTAAAAATTGATTCTTTCTCTTTTAGATTTATGAATATATTATGTAAAATATGCAAATGTCTATGTAAAAGTCTATTTAACGGGAGTAAAAATATAAATTAACACAATTAAAATATATTATGTAAAATTTGCAAATGTCTATGTAAAAGCCTGTGTAACGGGAGTAAAAATATAAATTTAAATAATTATATCTTTGTGCAAATTTCTTCGATAATGTAACTACAAAGTGAATGAAAAGTTTTTATTGTACCTACTGATATTTATAATTTTTCTACATTATGTAACACTTAGACTTGTATTATGTTTGTGAAAGCCTTACGGGCGTTAAATAAATAAATAATGACGATTGTGATTTGGTGCGAAACAATTTAATGGCGAGTGATTGAAATATCCTTTGACAAGAATTTTACTAATTGTAAGGTAATTGATGAAGTAGAAAAATAAAGAGCTGCAATGTTTTTGTTTTTCAAAACAAGTACCTACTTACTTCCTCGAAATCATAACTGAGTTTTTAATTATGCGGTGAGTAAATTTTCCGACATTATATCTTTTTTCGTTATATTGATAAAAAGAAAAATAGCTCAATAAAACTAATAAAGGTCTTGGGGCACTATCCAAGTATATCCATAACTTTGAACAATTTATGTATTTTTCCACACGGTTCTACTGGTATTTCAAAGGAATATGCTCCGAGGAAATGGTGTCATAGGTACCGGTGCATAGATTGCATAGTCGGGCAAAACGCCAACGCGTGCCGAACATTTGGACACGGTTGACATTTGTCACATGAGAACGAACCGTTTCCACAACTCGGTTGTGGAACGATCTGCCGGCTTCTATGTTTCCTTCCGCCTACAACGTGGGTCTCTTCAAGACCTCTGTTTACTCCTTCCTTGCCTCAAATAGATCTTCCGCGCAGTGTCCACCAAAGATGACAAAGGCCATGTTGGAAATAATTTTCCTCAAGCCTTCTTGTGTAAAATTAACGTAAAAAAAATTAAATGTGGATTGCATAAAATATCTGAAATAAATACTATTATTATAAGCGACAAATTCGTCGCTTTTACTTACCCCTTTCGCCATTCTTTGTTTTTCGAATCCTCTCGACACTGTACGATCTAGAAGGCCTATGTTTTTTCTCCTTATTCTTAACAATCTCCTTTTTTTCTTCCTCTTGACACTGGTCACTTTTTCCTTCCCCTTCCCCGTCTCCCTTCCTTCCCGCCTCTCCACCCCCGTCAGCACCACCCTCCGTAACACGTGTGCACTTGGACGTTTTGGGAGAGCCATTCTCGCAGTCACCCCTTAATAATTTTTGATATATCTCGAGCTCGTGATAAAAGTCGCTCTCGGATAAGTTTTCCGGAGTTGAGGAGTTGGAGCTGGAGGCGTTTGGGGGGATCCGGGCTGTCACTGTTAATCCGTTAAGGGTGAGACTGCGCGTGGCGTTACTTTCCGTCACGGTCATCATTCGGAATCCACTATTGATGAAACATCCTCAAACACAAACTTTATCAAAAATCACTTAAAATCATTTTTTCGATCAGCAATTATTGTCACTTCATTAGAATTTTTAATTTCTTTTGTATATTATTTATAACATGCATCAAAACAACTTTTTCATTTATATTAGTTGAAAACAGAGAATCAGATGAGTGCGTATTTACAACAGCACCAAATGCGATAAATAATAATACCAGTTTTCGATAGAACTGTCGAGAAATATTGAAATCGAAATATTGAAACAGGATAATTTCTAGTTCGAGTGATCCAATGTTTTAGAATAAGTAGTAAAATATTACTTCGATTTTAACAAATTAATACGCTTAAAAGGAAAGGAATAACCAATTTATTATAAATGTTACGTTAACAATAACATCTTTCGAATTAAAGAACCTTAAAAAACGCAAAATTTTGATAAAAATGCCAACGTATTGGTATTTATTTATTAGTTAATATGTTTCATAATAATAATAATGTCCACAATAATTAATCTTTGAGTGTTTTTAAGTCATCTATCTACATTCACTGATAAAGTTAGTTCATCACTAAACATCGCGGAAAGTTTCGTTTGACGTTTTTCTATGATTTTCCGAGCTCGCCACGGAGGTCCAACCCCGGCAGACGCGCGACGTCTACTGACGCCAATGATACTACAAACTACAGCCTCCAACTTTCCCGGGGTAGGTGCCTTAGTATGTGGGGGTAGTACCTACCGCTTTATCACATAGCCTTGTGATTACGATAGCGGGAACATTTATTATAAATAGAATGCGTTTTAAATTTCAGTTAATCTGAGTTTAAAAATATACGATTACGTGCACAAGTAGGTAGGTACTTCTAAATTTGATAAAAATTTATGCACAAACCTATTAATTATTTAATAAAATAATATTTTAGTGGGCAGTTGGACCATAGCATTCCAAGTGTTAGTGTATGTGTATATATTTTATTATACCAAAAATTCATAATGACTATATAAGATTACAGAAATGTAATGTGAAAATATATCATCTTACAGCAAATGTAAAAATATAATAAAGTCTTGAATAAATACCATTGAAACAAGTATTTACCTGCTGAAATATCGGACCTTAATCTTTAATTTTTAACAAATTCATCTTTATTAACTTGTCTTTAAAATTATAATTCAGTAAATACCGGTTTTTTTACCTAAAATTTTTTTATTTTATTATTTTTCTCCGAATAGGTCATGTATATATGAGTAAATTTAACTGCCTTAATTGGAACGTTCGCGTGGCCCGTTTCTGCGCGTTTCATACAAATCTTAATTTTGAATTTGAGATCAAAATACCCAACCAAACTGAAAAATTATTTTTGTAATCAAAAGGTGTATCAAATATCTACCGAGCTACTTTATTTATTTTCATTTTAAGTTATAAGATATACGCCATTAAATATTTTAGTGTTTCATGATTTTAAAGGCAACTTTGGCAATTATTTATGATTAAATGAAAAACATAAAAAAAAAAATTTACTTAATTTTTTTTTTTAAATATGATGAAAAATAAAATAAAAATTAAAACATCGTTAAAATACATTTTCGGGTAGTAATTTAAATATATAAACGACAAAGTTAAGTTCCGCCGTAAATAGGTAATTTGAATATTTAATTTACACCCATAAAAATGATTTATTTTATTATTTTTTATTTTATATTTCATCATAGTCCCACTGACTCCGGATAGTTCGGACTCTTGTGCGATATAAATAATTCAATTTTTTAAATAGTAATCAATTTGGGAGGTGGACATGGCTACCGCCGCACTATGGAATGGCCCGAAACATGACCGTCTCATAAATCGAAAAAGGTGCTTTTTTTTTCAGATATACCTCCAGCGGTTTAAATAAGATAAATGATTGTTTAAATTTTATTCGTAAGAAAAATTTTTTTTTTGTACTTTTGTATACTTAAAATAATGTCAAAGTACGGGTTCAGGCCGAGATATTTAATTAAATCAAAATGTGAAATATTTCGTGGTACAAATTTTAAGCATTTGATCTAGTTATAGTTATCTAGTTATATATAAATAATACTGAAACCAGATTTTGACAAAGTTCAGGTAAACTTTCAACTAGTAGCAGGGTTTGGCCCTGTGGATATTAAAACATCATTATATAATATGAACTTTTTTTTAATAGGTTTATGAAAAAAAGTTTTTTTAGTTTTGCCGCTGCTCTTTTTTAACAGAAAATTTACTTTTCGCAAAGATAAATTGTTTTTGTAATGACATGTTTAATATCAAAATATTAATAATGAAATAATTAAAAACACTTTGTTTTTACCACAAATTTTATTTAAAAGTCAACATGTTTCAAGAACGATGTTCTCTTCATCAGGACATAAAATGTACTAAAACTAAATGATCGAACATAGAACGGCGTGGATAGAAATGGAAGTAGTGGGGGAGGAGAGAGGTGAAAAGGGGAGGTGCTTAGAAGATCAATAAGGGGGAGGGGGGAAAGGGGGTACTTAGAAGAACAAAGACAAAAAATTACAATGGAAATATGTTTAAGATAGGGCTACTCACAAAATTAATTTGATTGTTAATAATATTTAAATTTCTATTGACATTTTTCCTAATTTCTAATATTTCTAAAAGATCTAAGTGAAAACCACTAACATTAGTGTGTAAAATTTTAAAACCAGTATTTATATCAAATGAATGGTTAAATTCAATTAGATGGTTAGCAAATTCCGAATAATTATTGCTATTTAGACATCTCAAATGTTCCTTAATCCTCGTTTCAAAATTTCTGCAAGTTTTACCTACGTAAAAATGATTGCAGTCATTACAATTCAATTGGTAAACTCCAGATTTTTTCATTTTTTGGTCTTTGTCCTTGTTATTTAAAATATAATTTTTTAATTTATTATTCGTATAAAAAGCAGGCTGTATTGTATTAGGAATTTTTTTCAAGATTAAATTGGAGGTTTGATGATTTACAAACAATATTTTTCTCCATTGTTTTTTAATATTATCAGTAAGCAATGGGTAAATGTAGGACAAATGAAATTTTTTCTTATATTTTTTGTTTAATAAATCGTCTATTAATTTGGAGTTATAACCATTATTAGATGCAATTATTTTAATGCTGTTACGTTCAGCTTTGAAATTATTTGGGGATAATGGGATATTAATTAATCTATCATTTAGTTTTAGTACATTTTATGTCCTGATGAAGAGAACATCGTTCTTGAAACATGTTGACTTTTAAATAAAGTTTATTGTGGTAAAAACAAAGTGTTTTTAATTATTTCATTAATAAAATGGTGCCACAAAGTGAATTTGCAAGATTTGAAGAAAATATTAATAATTTGATAAATAAAAATAAAATATTTTGTTTTTAATCAGCACACCAAATTTAATTTTTTATGATAAGAAACAAAGAAGTTCCAGGTTTATGAAACGATAATAAGCATTTTCAACCACTCTCACTGTGGAATGACCCGGAACAAGACCGTCACATAAATCGAAAAACTGTACTTTTTTTTCGTACATACCTATAGCAATTTTAATAAGATAAATAATTGTCGATTAATTTTAAACCCTTGGAAAAAAATTGTTTTTTGTTCTTTTGTATATTTAAAATAATGTTAAAATCTGGAACGTTTCGTGGTAAAAATTTAAGGTAATTAAGCTACTTTATGTATAGTTTATTATATATCACCGTAAAAGTTGTTTTTTAAGCTTTAATAATATGAATTTGAAATATTTAAGAATTTAATAATAATAATTTATAGGCTCCCTTTAAGCAAATAATACTGAAACCACAAGTTCATGTAAACTTTCAACTAGTAGCAGGATTTGGCACTGTGGACATTTAAACACCATTATATAAAGTAAACCTTGTTTTAATATGTTTTGTGCAACAGCGTCAAAAACGGTTTTGCTGCTGCTCTTTTTTATCAGAAAATTACCAAATTAAAATTACCGTGTCGCAGTACTAAAAAAGGATAAATTGTTTTTGAAATGACAGGTTTAATATCAAAAAAATAATAATATACTAAATAAAAATATGAAACATAAAGATTGTTTAGTTTTTAATCAGCACACCAATTTTTTTTTTTTTTTGATAAGAAACGAAGAACGTACAGAAATATGAGACGATAATGAGCAACCACTGTGCGCCGCCCCGGAAACCATTTATTGGTTAACTAACATCTCTGCAGACTAAGCAGGGATGCCCGGGTTTACTGGGCGTAGTTTGTCTAGGTCATGGCGGCGGATGCGTCTGCCCACTAATTGCGTGGCGTGTCGGATCGGGAGAGACTGGTTGAGGGAGCCTATTTAACCTCTCCAGCAGAACTCTCTCGACCCATCCGATTTATACATACATCACAGCTGGACCCACTGACCCCAGATTTCTACCCACCCCTCGTACCTTTTTCCTTGTCAGAACTTCCTCTACTTCCTTTCCTTAATAAGACACTCCAAATAGCATCCCCAAAGATAACTATTAAGGGAAAGGTAAATTATTTTCCTCCGGGCCTCGTGTACGGAGCTACTTTAAGAAAAAAAAATGTTTCTTGCAGTAGGTGCATGAAGCTTTACACTTTTGAACTAGCTAGGAAAGTAATTAATATTTTTTATACCAATGTTGCTAATATTTTTAATATTTCCTTACCGAAATACAAGGCTGTACTGATCAAACATTTCAGCCAAACATATTTTAACGAGGTCACTACATAACAAGTTTTTTTTATATTATTTTTTTCTTTTTAATGCTTTCATTAAGTTGTTTTATTTTTCTATTGTCATGTTTAATTTTAAAAAAAACGTTTCCTTGTTGACTGTTATTAAATAAGCACATGCTTGTAAATGGCACTTTGTGCCGTAAATTTTAAATAAATAAATAATAAATTTATACAGGAACTCTCGTCAAACACACTTATTTCGGTTGTCTGTGATGATGTGCAAGATGTGAAATATTCCTACGTGATGTAATGTATAATGCATAAAATTATTCACATAGGTACAATGAACTTTTACGAACTTTTTCAAACCCATAGATAAGTATGCATGTTCACAAAGTCAACACTAGCAATTTTAAACCAAGGTTAGCTCATACGGGCCCTTTTCGAAAAAAAAACTCGTCGGGCCGATTTCAAAATTTCGAACGCGTGACGTAGCTTGAAGTAAAATACTACCATTTGTATTGCAGTTAATTCAAATCTCCCAGTGGAACATGGACTGCAAGCTACGTCACGAATTTTTTAGCCAATCACCCCTCTACCCCCCCTAACCTAATTTAAAACATTTTCTTCAAATATTGATTTTAATCATGAAAACGTCATTGTAAACCAATAGAAACATATCAAAGAATTTTACAAAGTAATGAGAAATGGAAACCAATTTATTCCACCTAATTTTAAAACAACTTAAATGCAAAATCGTTATATTTTCCAAGCCATAAAAAACTATAATTATCTCCCTTCTGAATTGCACTTTATCATCAACCAATCAAAACAAATAAATAAAATTAAACAATTTTTCAAGAAAAACTTACAGTAAAAAGTTAAAATTTTATACAAAACATATTATAACTTACAACCTTAGTAAGAATCGTGGCTCCCTATCAGGCACAAGAGCTCCTCTTTTCTGATAATATATACATGACCAAAAACGACCTTTAACATAATATTTTGTAAAATATATATATATATCTACGTAACCCACATTTTTTTTATATTACAATAAAAAAATAAATAACACAAGTATTTTATATGTTTTTATTTATATTTTCCGCGGCATTGTACACTAATAGATTAATAAAGTGTTTTTAAACGAATAATTTGTAACTGTATAAAAAATGTAAAGAAGGTATTTTAATAAAATAAGTAACTTTTTCTAAGACCTTCTTTCGTCTTTTTCTTCTTCGTGTTTTTGTGATAAGATAATTTATTAAAACTTATTATAAGCTTCCTTCCTAAGTTTTTGTATAATATTAACATCAGGAGTCAAACGAATTTCAGAATTATCTGGTGAAGAGTTTTCGGTTTCATCTGGATTATTATCATCTTGGGTCCCAAACACATTGTTGGAATATTTGAAATTGACGTTCGGAGAATTTTCTTTTCTCAAACGAAATCGAGTCGCACGCGTTTCAAATGTTCCCGCTTCTTCTAAACGCAAATCGCTGCGATTGTTTTTAGATCCGATTAGATTTTTGTTTTTCAATTTGTTTATAAATGAAAACGGGTCACTTTTTTTATCTGACGATAAAACAAAAGGGGATTCTTGGAATTCCGAAGCCTCGCCGGAAATAATACTTTCTTGTTTTGAAAGTACGTTTTTTCCTTTCGTTCTCGATGATTTCGAACTTATATTTTTCCTAGCATTCCAGTTTCCAAATGGCTTCGATTTTTGAGCAGAAGGTTTGTGAATGTTTTTTATTGGCTTCTCTTTATTTTTTTCCAATCGTTTGGACTGCCATTCATGTTTTTCAATATTTTCTTCCTCTAACATTTTGTTGAAATCCTCGGCAAGGATGAGTTCAGAATCTATTTTGAAATTATTAGATTTCTGAGCTACATTTACGGATTTGTGAACCACCACGTTATTGATACTCTCCTCACTTGTATTCCAAAAATCTTTGCCACTACGAGTAACTGGTTCTATTAGATTCATGTTAGACTTTTGATGCCACTGATAATCTCGAACCTTATATTTTTCACTTTTTGACAAAGTATAACTTTCGGATTCCACTGTTTTCACTTCGTGTTGATTACTTAGTACAATTGTTTTGAATTCAAAAAACATTTCAACTTTATGGATGCAAACGTAACAAATCCATTTGATAGTTCCCTTTTCATTTTGAACAACAATTTGCAAGCAAATGGAAATTTTATGAATCAATTTTCTCTCGCCAGCATATTCTCCAAAGAGCTGAACTTGTAACTGATCCTTCGATAAACACATGAAACAAGTTTTTGACATATTTTTGCACTAAAATACGAGCATAATACTACATCAATATGTACGTACACCACTGAAAACATTTGACGCAGGTACT
This sequence comes from Glyphotaelius pellucidus, assembly GCA_936435175.1. Classification (NCBI taxonomy): domain Eukaryota; kingdom Metazoa; phylum Arthropoda; class Insecta; order Trichoptera; family Limnephilidae; genus Glyphotaelius; species Glyphotaelius pellucidus. Next base: position 17,180,894 of record OW386545.1, read on the forward strand.
CAGATTCATCTTCATGCACGAATGTGGAAAACGTTTTTTAAATTTTCCCTCCATTTCGTTAGTTGACAGTTTGTGAAAATTTTCAGCCCGTGTCATTTATACGAAATTAGGTACCTTTTGCGATAAATAAGATATTCCTTTTTTCAAGCAGTTTTTACCGACAAACTTTAGCATGAAGCTCCATGTTTAAAATATTTACAATTTCGGAGACCATCAAAACATATTTATAGTTATTTTTTATCACATTTATTGCACATGAAAATATAACAGTGCTATCTTGGTGCCTGTTCGTTCGAGTATATTTTCATGGTGTAAGCACTGTAGCTGTCAAAACAAAAATGGCCCTGTCAACTACAACTGTGTTCAATTTCTTCAACTTTTGAAAAATCATACCGGCATGAAACAAGATTTTTAAACCTAAGAGTAATTTTAGATGCATTTTATATTATCTTTAGGTAAGATTCATATCATTCGTGATTTGTCCTGTATTTTGGTTAAATTTGGTGTATCATTTAAATTTAATATAGGACGTGTACGGCCACTGTTATCTTCACCAAACAAAAAAACATTTATTTTACCGATGAATTTATTGAGCGTGGAATTTTTAACTACATTACCGACTCTGCTCAAAAATCTTTCTACTGCTATTGTATTTACGAAGATGATTTTGGTTTTACAGATAAAAAGAAATCAACACAAATATGCAGTTCGTAGTGAACAGAATCAAAGCTCTCATCTATATTGTAATCGGTGCCATAAAGCGAGCACTATGTTGTTTTAGAGGCAGAAGAAGATCCCAGAGTAATGATGATGGAGATGAATGCCTCACTCATGTAATTGTACCGAATCGCGAAGAGGTAAGCTGCAATCTACAATAATAATATAAAATATTATAATTTCTGAAGTTTACACAATATTTATTAATATTCTTCACTGTTTAAGGGTTCCGTGAATTGGAATGAAAACTGGGGCGAAGATATGAATAGGAAACCCCAAACAGTACGAGATCATATTCAACTTTACCGTGAGAAAGTGGGTCAGCAGAATGTTCCTCAGAATAATCCAAATGATGAAGTTTTGGATAACTTGTTTCAGGTATTACAATCTGCTTCTCTCCTATTATAATAAATTGACCCATAATCGGCAGCAGCGTAAGCGACATTTTTGTCAAATTACGGTTTTTAACAAAAACCGTTCAATGTTCATAGGTGACAAAAACATTGCAGTTCTGTCTTATACGCCTGGCTCTTATTTAGTGGCTGTGATTTTCAGCGTAAGCGACAGTAGTCGGATACATTCTCACGCCAAATGGTCGAGAATGTTTTAGTTTAGTCAGTTGGCGTCCATCTGGTGACTGGTGCAGACGTGTCGGCGGCTAGTAGCATTGGAAACTAAATGGAAATTTTCAAGTCTTTTTAATTTAGTGTTTTTTATTTGAATATTAGTGTAAAAAGTAGTAATGCAAATTGTTTATTATCTGATTCTATTTTTGTAATAACTTAAACGTTTTTTGCAAAATGATCTTTTTGTAAATAGTACCGTCGTACCAGATAATGTATTTATATATTAATAATGATATATATAAGCCACCATCATGTAGTTTCCCCAGAATAGCTAGTTATATTCAGAGAAATAATTTTTTTAAACATATTCATGTATATATGCTAGCGTTTAAAATGTTTAATGTCATTGTATTATGAGAGCAACTAAAAAAAAAAAACTTTTTTATGCATATGTGCATGACAAGTAAGATAATTAAAAAATATTTTTAATGTAATTTTTAATTTTTTTTAATAACACATCCCTTTGTAAAACATACTAATACTTATGAATTTGTTATTTTAGTTAGTCATTTATGTTATTTGTTTACCTATCATGATTGTGTGGTAAATATTTCTAAAAAAAATTATGTACTCCAAATAGCGATATTTCCGAGGGAAAGGATCTGTTAAGGTCATTGGCAAAACAGCCTTTCCACCACTACCTCAACAATTGAAGGCATTCAGATAATTGTATTATCAGCTTTATGTGGGCAGTAACCAAAGATTAATAATCCTAATTAACTAAAATCCTTTTTGGAATCAATGAAGAAAGTTATTTAAAAAAAACCTCCTGAACAATTTATGCTGTTCTGCCGATTATGGGTCGATATATTCTATCAGTTCCACAGCGGAATACGACACGTGAAGGTGTCTTTGACAATATGCGCGCAGTAGTCTGCAGAACACAAGTTTTTTAGATCTTATATTTGAAATAAATGTGAACACAACCACTGTAAGAAACATCTCATTCTGTTGATGAAAGGCCAGAATTATTGCATTTTGGCTTTGTGACGCATGAATACCAGACATTTACTACATACAATATTATTGTGTAATGTAAAAATTTGTACGATATTACAGGAAATGACCCCTCGATATGTAAAACAGAAAAAGGTTGTGATTGGAAATTCCAGTGATAGATCTCAAGGTCATGCCCCTGACTTGTCCCGATTAGCTGTCTCCGCTGATGGTGTTGGAGTAAGTATTTAAAAGTTGACGAACAAATATTCTAAGAGTGGATATATAACATTACCTATGCACCATTATTAGCCATCGTAATACCTCTTGATCCACCACTACTTCCTGTTCATCGCTTACAAATTCAAATTAATATGAATTCATGGTGTCAGAGCACATCATTCATGAGTTTTAGAAGCTTTATACAAAAATATTTCTCTTTATCGCTAAGTACGAATTTCAGTTGTGGCTGTTGAATCTAATATTTCATGAGCGGCGGCTAAGTTTAGTAAAATATAACATCTAAAGAGCAGTGGTGGTTAGCAGGGTTGAAAAGTGGGGAGGCACAAACTTTTTAAGTAATTATCATGTACACTTACACCTATCTATTATATCTTATCTAGAAAAAAAAAACAATGGAACTATTGGGTATGATTTTAGGTTTTCACGGCTACTTCCCACCTTTCCCTTCCACCATCTCCTTCTCCTCCTCACTACCTTCAACCTCACAACATACCCCAATTAGAGATGCCTTAGTCTCACTGGCTCCAGAAAGGAGCAGTTGGGACTCTTGTGCGGTATTCATATAAAAAAAAAACAAAAAAACTAATAGATCTCCTGTATGTTTTTAGGTTTTCACTGCCAAAAGTATTTTTGTTATTTATTTTTGGGGTGTTATGCCGTGTTGCGCTACTTCCTTCTTTAGCCAACGTTTCGGACAGCGTTACAGTGTCCATCATCACTCATCTGCCCTGATGATGGACACTGTAACGCTGTCCGAAACGTTGGCTAAAGAAGGAGGTAGCGCAACACGGCATAACACCCCAAAAATAAATAACAAAAATGGAACTGTTAAGGCGGAACTCCTGCGCCAGAATACACATGAAAACTAGCTTGAACCCCACTATAAACGTTCTTTGTTTTCCGTCTCCTGCGTTTTTTTAAACATGGTTTGAAAGATTGGTGTGAACAGGTGTGAAGTTCGCGCGGTCACACACTTTGCTAGTGGCCTGTCCACGAGTCCACGCGTCCACGCGTACGCAACTGACTTGACGTTTGACGTTTAGCGTTTAAATAAATGTTAAAATGTGTTCCGATGAAGAAGAGATGCTACATCAGGGAGAAAACAGAGATATTTTAATAGATGTTTATTTACCAGGAAAGATTTCCGACTAATATCAATTATTATGACCTAAAGTCAGTATTTGAATTTCGAATGCGTAATTAATTACGCATTCGAAATTCAAACGTCAAAAGTCGAGTTCTGTTAAGAAATTTAGCGATGATATTGTAAACGAAATATAAAGGAGAACACGCAGATTTCAACTTAGACCTAACCTACCTAACTAGATTTTTATTAGGTATTTATTTATCAGGGAAAGAATAGAATACCTATTTTAATTGGTCATTTCTTCCGTGTCTCTGAAACCGATTTATAAATTAATAGACTTTATTTACAAGTGAGATCACGAAAGATATAATCATCATTACGACAGTATTTATTTGGAATTTAAAGTCATAATTAGGTATTAGGCTCGCGCGGTTGACATAACCCCAAACGTCATTCGATTTACCTCCGGTACCAACCGCTTCGTACGGCTCCTGTAAAAATATGAACTTATTTACCCCCCCGCCGGCCCCGCCGGCCCCGCCTGCCTTCCCGCTCCCGCTTCACCCACTTCAAAAATAATATTAATATTAATATTGTTAATATTCGTTATTATGTTATAATTTTATTATCAAATATATTTATTATATTGTATTTAGGTATCATAATATTTTAAACTAGTGATTATTAAGCTTGCTCATTGCGCATAACCTCAAAAACTTGTTCGGTTTGATTCTCCATACATGACCGCATCGCGCGGCTCTTGTAAAAATATGAACACATTTCCCCCCGCCAGCCTTCCCCCTTCGCCCGGGAGATGAATGTTTTCCGTCGCCTGTGGTAAAGCTTGAACACAGGGTTTTTGAACACGAAGTGTTCAAATTTTCAATGTTTTGGGTGCTGTTCAAGCTAGTGTTCATGTGTATTGTGGCGCAGGATACGGGCCTTTACTTATGTCAAACTATAATAATGTGCAAACGCACTGCAAATTTGCCCTACTAAATACCCGTACTCCGCTTATTATCACAAATAATACAAAACCAAACAAAACATGGATTCTAGAATGCTAGAGCTAATTGTAAAATCGGTTTGCGAAAGTGTTTATTTTTTGAGGCACGCCTCAGACTGAACAACACGGGACTGTGCAATGGCTACCGTTCATTTTGATTCCATGTGACTTTCCCACTCCCTTCTGCTCTCATGAAAAAAGGCGGAGTAGAGAAGTGCTCTCGGAGCTCTCGGAGCTCTTGGAGTAGAGAAGTGTGACAAGGGGTATGGGGGGTCATCAGCTCTGTGATGTCACATGTAAAAATTTAAATTATTGAAACGCAAAACTTAAATGTAAACGAAAAAATGTAAAATTGCAAAATATGTGACGTCACACTAGGGGGGAGGAGGTCTCACAAATGTAACGATATGTGACAGGGACCGGGGGGGGGGGGGGGGGGGGCAAAAAATCATGAATTTTGTGTGACGTAATTTATGGATGGCCCCTTACATAATATAAAGCCAACCATTTCTAGTGAACTATGAAAATATTCATGGGTTTTATTTAATCTGAAGTAACTGACTTATACACTTTATGTTTTGGTAACATTTAAATTAAAGTTTTACTTAATTTTGGATGAATGGATACATTGATGCATTGTGTAAATTTTAAGGTAAAATATCTCTTTCGCTCAGTTTTTTCTCTCAAAAACTCATTCTTTTAGTAAAAAAAAATTGTCCATTGATTGAAATTCACAAATATATTTTTTTATCGCCAGTTCTCAGATTTGGGAGAGTGGATGGAAGAGGCTAATTCCGGATGGGATGAACAACACATAGATGCTACAGATGTACTAAGGGAGCAAAGACGACTCAAGAGAGAAAATAAACATCCCAACACAAGTCTGGGAAGAAAACTGAAGACATAATAAGTTGAACAAACTATTTGTGAGAATTGTTCAATTAGTACATATATTATTTATAGTATAATCCAAATATTGTAGCTCCTTTGAGATATTGACTTTTACTTTAATTTATTTAAACAACCGTGTTGAAGATATCATTCCATTGTGTTGTTTGTGGTATAAAAATATAAAGTAATATTATTTATTTGACTAACCAATGGGTTTTTACTTATAATTCAAGACAAACCAAAATTGTTATAATCAAAGAGATATTCAGTACAATTATTTAATTATGGCAATTACCAGAATAGAAAACATATTAATTATTTTTTTTTAAATGTAAATAAAACCAATTGATTTTACTGCACTGTGTCCTTAAAATAAGATTTACATGTGAGCATTAGCTTCATAGTGAATACTATGCTCCAGTTCCGTGGGCGTAGGCACGGTGGGGCAAGGTAGGGCGATTGCCCTACTCTGGCTGGTCGATGCATGACCTCTGGGATTGTCGACCGAGTCACTTTTTCAAATTTACAGCACTTTGTAGGATGGTTTTTCCTTTTTCCATTCTTATTCTTTGTATTCATGAGCCTAAAGCATGAATATGTTGTATATGACCAGTATTATGTATTTGACCAGTCAGTGGTTGAGTGGGCATCGCGTTTGGGTCCCACCCGGGCGTCCCGTGTTCGATTCCTCGACTGGCTAAGTCCTCCATCACAACACAAGCAATATTTTCGGCTTTCTGTGGTGGTACTAGGAGATTTTCAAACATTGTTAGGTTATTCGTAACCCGGGAATGTTTGTCTTTCTTTTTAAAAAAAAAAAAAAAAAAAATATTGTAGACGGCTACTTTTTTCGGTACCTACTCTAGATTTTTATTTTTTGCCCCACCCTAAATCAAAACCTGGCTACGCCCATGTCAAGTTCCATCGAGAATACTATGGTCCATTTTCTTAGTGAATAGGACCAGTTTCATAGTGAATACTACGGTTCAGTTTCGTAGTAAATACTATGGTCCAGTTTCATAGTGAATACTATGGTCCAGTTTCGTAGTGAATACTATGGTCCAGTTTCATAGTGAATACTATGGTCCAGTTTCGTAGTGAATACTATGGTCCAGTTTCATAGTGAATACTATGGTCCAGTTTTGTAGTGAATACTTTGGTCCATTTTCTTAGTGAATACTGTGGTCCAGTTTTTTCATCTACTTCTCAAAGCTTAGCTTAACTATGAATATGATATCTACTATTCTGACGACCTCCGTGGCCCAACGGTTGAGATCCCAGGCTACGTAATTGATTATTGTTTGAAATAATATTCCCCCATCTTTACAATCGGATTGCAATCTTTAGAGCACAGGCATGCGTCAGGTGGAAATGCTGTCCTTATTCTACCGGTATGTCAATGGAAAATACTCCAGGGGACTAGCGTCATTGATCCTTTCGGCACCAGTGCGTAGTCGGGAAAAACTCCAATTGCTCGCCCAACATTTGTACACACATCATCCCCAAAATTATTTTCGTCTGGGCTAGTGTGGTGTAATGAATCTTATGTAGTGCAAGAAATATTTTGAAAATTATTATTCCTCCTAAGCCAGGCTTATCTTAATTCAATCGATATGTAACAATTCTATCTTCAGAGATTTCAATTTTCACAATCATGATTTGACTTAAGTTCTAATCTGGTGATGAAAAACTGGAACTCAAAAAATGTCACAAAATATTCAATCTATTAAATTATTTTATTTATCATTATTGTAATCTAAGGGAATGAAGAAATTAATAAATATTCTAGTGCCAATATACTTTCAGTACATAATATGATTTGTCAGTATTTTGACAATTTTTTTAACCTGTTATATAGTAATTCTGATGAGTTATAAAACTCATTTTGTGTATTTTTCATAATCACATTCATAGCATCTTGAATTAATCCTACCAAAGTTATTTAAAAAGTGTTGCATAATATATTTTAATTGATATTTTGGGTATCATGCCTATTATACGAGGTGTGGCTATTAAATAACGAGACTGACATTGAGAAGAAGTACGCAAGTGCCAAACGCCAGCGACCGACAGCTGTTTAGCATGAAGCCTTTTCTTTTGAATGCAGTACCTCTCGCTTCTGTAAACAAATCCGTTAGCCGTAGCCTTCGTTCGCATTAAGATATTTTTTGTTTCGTCGAAAAATGTTATGTGTAAAAAATAGAGCAACGAATTGTGAAATTTCCCTTGAAACTTGGAAAAACCACTACTGAAACTTATAATTTTATGAAATAAGTGTTTATGAAATGGCAATTAATATATATTGCATGCACATGATTTTGAATGGTTTAAGCGTTTTCAAGATGGCCGAGAAGACGTTGAAGATGATTCACGCCCAGGTCGCCCTTCCACGTCAAAAAAGGATGACATTATCGAAAAAATTGGTAATCTGGTTCGATCTGAAGTGGTTCAGAGTGGAAAAAATCAGTAACCTGGTTCAATCGTTGGTCAAGTATTTATGCAATTGCTGAAACTGTAGGAATTGGCAAAGAACAAATTTTACATAACAATTTTAACACGCAAAAAGTGTGTGCCAAAATGGTGCCTAAAATTCTCACATTTGAACAACAAGAAGCTCGTAAAAATTTTTGTGACTAACTGACACTTTGTACTTCCTTATTCTCCAGAACTTGTGCCGTGCGACTTCTATCTGTTTCCTAGGGTGAAATCTGCATTAAAAGGAACAAATTTGAGTCTTTTGAAGCTGTGAAAGAGAAAGTGCCAAGCATCCTGAAGGAGTAGACAGAAAAAGACTTCCAGCCCTGTTTTGAAGGAAGATTAGCGTGGAGTGTTGTAGGGAAGAGGAGGGGTGTATATTGAAGGTGATAATTAGTAAATATGTGTGAAATCAAGTAAAATGTTTTCCAGCATTAACCTCATTTTTAAGAGCCACACCTCGTAAACAGGGTCTTTCAGCACATACATGAAGGATTTTAACCAATAATTCCTGAACATAATTAGAGTAAAAGATGTAGATGTCATTTTACTGTCTGATGATATTTTTTCAAATAAAAACATAAAATGTACTTATCCATTACACGTCGCCACTGGGTACAGCCTAGCAGGTCACGGGAAACGCACTCCATCTTGTTCCAGCAGCACCGTGCAGACAAGTCAGAGTGCATATCACATTATCCGTTGTGACGTGTGGCAATGTGATCAGTAGCAACAGTTGAAAGAAAATTATATTTTTGTTTTTAATTGAATTAATATAGATATATCATTGAAGGAAGAAGATAACACTAATAATCTAAACGAAAATATGAAAGAGAACAAGACATAGAAAAATAGAAAAAGATGATGGTTGCAACTGGGACGAGAGGTTCTGGGTTCGTGTCCCAGTTGCGACCATTATCTTTTTCTGTGTCTTGTTCTCTTTCATATTTTCGTTTAGATTATTAGTGTTATCTTCTTCTTCAATGATACATATTTTACATTGATGGGAATAACCTTCAAAAGTAATAAAAAGAGAGTTGTTCTTATAAAAAATTGAAATAATGTGTCATCGTAAGCAAAATGACGTCTACTTTTTTAACGTGCTGATACACCTTGTATAATATATTGTAACTGGACATTGGATTATTTTTTTTTTTATATAAAGAAAGACAAACATTCCCGGGTTACGAATTTTTTTTTTTTTTAAGTTTTTAAGTTTTCTTTATATATTGAAATTGTTTGTTACATTAATTTTAGAATTTTTCGACCACCGTGCTAGGCACATGCCCGTGTTGTGGTGGTCGAATAACTCAACAATGTTTGAAAATCTCCTGCTGCCACCACAGAAAGCCGAAAATGTTGCTTGTGTTGCGATGGAGGACTAAGCCAGCCGAAGAAACGAACACGGGAAGCCCGGGCACGATCCCCACTCAACCACTGACTGGTCACTGACTATATGCACTTGGATTATCACACATTGATATCAAAATGTGAGCTAACATTATCAAAATGAATGCCTAAATTAAACAATAAAAACAAAAATATGTCATTTGGAACCCAGTTGTAATTTTAGGAACCGTTCCTGAAAAAGAAATCATTTCATTGAAGGAGGGGAGGAAGAAATAAAAATATTAGAAGTACAAATCTCATTTTTCCAAAAGTAACGGGTCCCAACCTGTTTCCTCAGGGAAGACAAAATATCAACACTTTCTAATTTGAAATGCTCATATGTTAAAGAGTAAAATCTCTAAAATGTGTTTATGGCGAAAAAAGGCCCAAATACATCTTTACAACCAAAAAGGCTAATATAGGCAAATGCATATTAAATCCGATGTCTAATTATAACATTATATTGTGAGTTATAGATGCATGAGCAAGTACGCGAACTTTAACATTGCCGAGCAAGATCGTCTGTGATCCAACCGGTTTGAAATTTTATTTGTAGTTTGCCTCGGCTCGCATGTCTGTAATCCCGAGACTGGTTGAGGGAGGCCCTCTGACCTCTCCAGCCGGACTCTCTCAACCCGTCACCTTGCACCGCAGTTGGAGGGATGGATATATACGTCCGCCACTCCTGGACACACTGACCCCCAGATTCCTACCCGCCCCACCTTTTTCCTTCTCGGAACTTCCTCTACTTCCGTTCCTTAAAAGTACCCTCCACATCCACTAAGATGACAGACCCTGAGGGAAATCATTTTTCTCAGGGCCTCCTGCGTGGAGCTAATTTAAAAAAATATATATATCAGAAATTCTTCAATTTGTTCCTACATCCACATAATTTGCTATCCTCTCTTCTTTGCAACGATATATTGGTGTATAACCATTTTACAGAGATCATGAAAAATAATAAATTCATAATTTGCACAAGCTATTGCCATTAAAACAGTACTGTGATACCCTTACATTGTGTACAAGTGTTACACTGTGCATTAGTGTGCATACGACTATCCTGTTTAGCTGTAATAGGTATAATTAAGTGCAAGGGTTCTTCATTCAGCGGCTCAGACATTCTCTACGAAATAATGAAAATCTAGTTACGTAAATCTAATTACGAAAATCTAATTACGAAAATCTTCCTTCTCTTTAATTCTCTCACTTAATTCACATTATGATAAATGCTCTCATTTTGTAAGCCGGTGGTTCACCCCACTCTTCGATTTCTTCTTCTGTTGGTTTTCTCCTGCATCAATCACCCATTTTACATTACACTGAAATAAATCTTTTTTTTAAACTGTTTGCAATATGCAATCACAAACAAGTTTTGTTTAGTACACATTGTTTGCAAAATTATAATTTGGTGACCGGACAATTCAGAATGAAATCTACTCTTCAGAAAAGTAATTAAAATTGATGATAAATAGATTAGGTTAATAAATAGATTAGGTTAGGTTAGGGTTAAGGGCTATTTTAAAATTATATTTTTCGTAGCTTTTAGTGACTTTTCATTTTTTCAAAGAGGTCTTTAGTTGACTCGATTCTGAGTTGGCGTGGAACTGATATCATTGTCTGATTTGGTAGTAGTTATGTATGTACATTACTTTTGTTGTTTTAATAAATTATGACTTATTAAAGATATATGTATATTTACTTCATTGAACTATGTATAATTGTGTTAAAAGACTTCAAAGTTTGTTTTCTCACTTATACTGCGGATTTTTTTACATTAGCTCCATGCTGGAGGCCCTGAGAAAACAAGATCCTTTCTTTTTAGTGAAAGGAAAGAGAGGAAGTTCTGAGAAGGAAAATGGTAGTGGGTGGGTAGGAGTCTATTCCTCCCCCTGTGGTGGTGCAAGGCAATGGGCCGAGAGAGTTTGGCTGGATAGGTCTCCCTCAACCAGTCTCCCTAACTCGGCCTCTTCTCTCCGCCACCGAGATCTCGCCCCATAAGCCCGAGCACTCCTGTTAAGTAGCCAATTGTAGCGAGCGACTTAGGATGACCATGGCAGGGTTGTTGGTTATCAAATCAATAACAACCGGGACGGCGATAGATGGCTGGTGGTCGCCCTTTTGGTGACCCCACTATGGAATCAACGCAGGGGGTCAATTTAATTCAATAAAACTTTTTTTTTTATTGGATAATACTTGGTCAATGTTTATTGGCTTTCACGTTTAATCCGGCCCTGGCTGCCACTGGTGCTCGGTTAGAAAGATGGTAAAGGGCCTGTGAAAAGGCATACTTCCACTGAGAAATTAACACTTCCCCTTGATCGTGATTTATTTTTGGGGCATTATGCCGTGTTGCGCTACTTCCTTCTTTAACCAATGTTTAATTACACTTCTGCCCTGATGATAGACACTGATGATATCCAAAACTTTGGCCGTGAAATTCCAAATCATATCTTCACTTCCCCTTTAGTTGAAATTTATAATTCAAAAAACATTTAGATTTTTGGCACACAATTTATTGACTAAAATTTAAGTACATTCATTTGCTTACATAATAAACATGAAATTAAAATACATTGAAACACGATTTCACGCTACAAATAATAAATAAATAACATTTAATAGACAAAACAATTTTACATTATAAACAGTATAATGAGATTGATTATAATTTCATAGATTAATAAATTTACTGTACTGTACTAAAGAAGTAGATTGTTTAAATCATATTTTGGATAAAATCAAATCTTGAATGTGGGTTCAAGTAAAAATAATAATTAAATGAAAATAAATAATTTTGTGTACACCTTCAAGTAAAAATATATATTTCAAAATAATGGACATGTTTTGTATAATATTTAATATAATATTTTTCATTTAATTAAAATGACACCACAATGCGATTATTGAAGAAAAAATAATAATATTCAACAATTTCGCTAAGGGGTTTTGCTCCCGTTTTATCTATTAGCCAAAATTCAAAAAGAAAAAAATTATGTTTTGGGACGACAATTTTCTTCTCAATTATTTATTAGTCAATAGGTAACGTGAGATAGCTATTTAGTCGATGTTATTGTAAAACTGATGTTTTGGTGAAGACAATAAAATTCTTTTCTCAATTATTATAATAATACCACCATTCAGAACTGAAACATTGCTTGAATTGACTTGAGCCGTGTTTGGTGACCAGATCTGAACAACCAGATACTTCCCACTTTTTTCTTTCGCATCTCCTTCCCCTCCCCACTACCACAACATACCCCAATTGAGGAAGCCATAGTCTCACTGGTTTCAGACGGGAGCAACTGGGACTCTCGTAAGATATTCATTTAAAAAAATTGTATAGCCAAACAGGTAATGTGAGATAGCTATTTAGTTGATATTTAGAATTGCTAAACTGATGGGAGAAAAGAAAAATATGGAGTAACATTTATTTAACTACACTGGAAATAATTTACCTACCGCTTAAGGTAAATTTAAAATGTAGAATTAAAAAAATAAATACATAACAAGGTTATGTTATTATTTTCGAGAGCCAAGGTTAGCAATGTTCACAGGGAAACAATCTGTCCTACGTAACTTCAAGGCCTTACAGTAAAAAATACAAATGAGATCAAAATCAGAAAATAACAAATGCAGCCAAAAATGCTTTCATCTAGAAATTTTAATTTGGAAACATACCAAAGATGTTCATAATACATATAATATTCATTTTCATTATAATTCTCTCAACAATAATGATAAACTTTCCTTATTACAAATAGTGAGATTCACCTAAGAGTATAGATGCAAGGTTTAGTACAAACATGAATAACCTGATGTCTACCATGTAAGATGACTTATTTTAACGGAATACAGTAGTTTTCTTCCTGAGTAAGGGGCACTAAAGGCCCGGTGTGTCAAGTGGTTACTACGTCTCTACCACTTTGTAAAAAATAAATAAATTAAGTAAAATAACAACACGCAACACTAAACTTATGTTATGAGTTTCCGCAGAATACTTTATATTTTGGACAACTGTTGCAGTATGTTGAAAGGAAGAACCCATTCGATCTTGTCAATGATATACTGAAAGGGCCGACATATATAGCAGAACAACACTGTTGCGTAATGCCCCATCAGTTCCGGATATTGATGGGTCATCAGAGCTAGCAGAGCCGTGCAAGAACAGAGCGCAGCGGTAAATAAAATAAAGAAGGGTAATTCCTTTTTAGGATACACGGACAAGTCGTGAAATGATGGAAGAAGCTCCCTGTCGGCACACTCTGTGCAAGCGGGATAAGGATAAAACAGATGACCTCGCTCCAAAGGATACGGAAGCATGCGGAATGTTCCTTCCCAAGTACAGTGCAGCAAGTTTAGAGCACCTTCAACGTTCTTCCAGTGGGCTAGGTGGAAGAAAGCATAAGCAATAGCTTCCGAGTCTCCTCGCTTCAAGATATGTTCGGGAGGCAGAATGAGAGGCTTCATCTCCAGAATATACTTGGGCACGTGAGGGTTGAACTCCACGGCTCTATGTATAGCTTCCACTGCGCTCATCTCGGCGGCCGTCAGCCCTCTCTTAGAGGCAATGTCGGGAGAGAAGCGGTCCGCCACCAGGCGCGCCTTCAGGAGAGCCGCCGTGTAGCAGATGGTGGCAGACTTGGGCAAGCTGATATCGTCATACCTGGCCAGGACAGCCTGCACATCGGCGTACGCTTGCTGCTCCAACAGGGTTTCTATCAAGTTCTCGTGAATGTTGAGTACATTCATGATTGGCGGAACTTCTTTAGTGAGATCTTTAAAAGTCTTGGCCGCTTCTTTTAACTTACCAAGCTTCCGGGCACACATGGCAAGACGACGTTTAATATAAATCAGGATATTAATATCGCGCCTGTGGATGGACTCCATGATGGCTCCCTGGTGTAATAGGTTTTGAGATTTTCTATAGTTGGCTTCAGCTACCTTTAATGCTTGTTTGAGAATTCTTTCAGAGTCCAGAATGGTAGTGGACTCCTCTTCAGCCAGGAGGATGTACGCGGGGGCACAGTCTGCATTCCTCTCCATAGCGGTCTGAGCAGATTTGATGCGGACGACGGGATTGCGCTCCCTCCAGGCTGTTTGCATGATTTCGTACTCGGCTTTACCCGCATCCCCTTCGCAAGTAAAGAATGTTTGGTGGTCTTGGGCTGACAAGTTCATGTCATAATATGTAAGCGGTTCTTTATTTGTGGCCCAATAAAACCTTTGGTATTCTGCTCCTCTAAATAAATTAAGAGGGTTCCGCCACACTTTGCATTCGGGTATGGTTTGAGGGCAATTATTTCCAGAACCATTTTGACTAGACGCGACATTCTGATCGGCGTTGTTTTCGCCGCCACCGATCCATGGACTTATATGATTTAAAGAAACCTGTTCAATAAAAGATGTACCATATTTACGAAAATACCACCACTCGAAAATAAGAATCAGTCCAGATATAAGAGAAGATGTTCCTGTTAGAGCAACATAAAATTTCGGAGTCAGGGTACTCAAGAACAAACTGGAATCCAACATTATTTTTAAACGTCGTGCTTATTTTGATGCAAAAGCTTGCAAAGCAAATGCAAATAATTAATATTATTTACCACAACACTTGAAAATACAAAACGGTTTTGACAACCGCTATCAAACAAAGTATTTCGAGTGTTACCAGTACTGAGTGTTTGTCATCTGTATTCTGTATATTATCTGTAGGTAATCGCGTGCGCACGAGACTATTGATATTTTGACTCAAAATAATTACCTTTCCGTGAAGGTCATTTGTTATGTCAAGTGAAAAAAAAACTGTATTTCAAGGGTAAAAGAACCATGTTTTTGGTACGCTAAAGAGGACAAAAAATATATAAAAAATCATGTTTTTCGCAATATTTTATTGCGAATTTAAATAAGAAAACAACTGTACCAAAGTAAATAATTTCTATAATATAAAGATTCATCAAAAATAATCATTTTATAATTTTCCTTTCTTTGAGTAACACGATAGGTATAAATAATGTTTTTAAAAAATATTAAAAGCAATAATTAAAGTTAATTTTTTTTACTGTTATCAAGGTTAATTTTTAGAACTTCATTTTAAATTAAATATTAAAATATAAATAACTCTAAAAAAATGAGAGAGAAGAAATTCTCACGTAACTCCAATATAATATTTTTTCCACATTTTACAGTACCTACCTAGTTAATGTACATAAGTAATTAAAGTTACAAGATGTGTTTATTTCATGCTATAATTATTTGTTAATAAAGAAAATATGATCAGATGACATTGTGAACCGTAGTCCTGAACTTTGAAGTTCAAGAACTACATTTCTGAATTCTGGATTTCACCCATGCGACCAGGCAAAAAAATTCTTATCCCACTCAAAATCACATAGGTACTTTTGACGAGCGCTATAAAACCATGTCTCGTTCATGATGACTAATGGCATTAACCGTTAATGCCATTAGTTATTACGTTAATGATTAACGTAACATTAATTCAGTCAATTAAATACAACCATCAGATGGTGATAGTAAAAAGGTCAAATGATTCGCATTACTAGTTAGAAAAATGAAAGGATATTGTTGTGAGCCCTAGCTGGTTGGAGGATTATTTAAAAAAAACCATGAAAACATGGCAAAAACCGTGCATCTGGCAACACTTTTCACCAGAACGCCAAAACTCTGAGCGGTGTATTTGGGTTCCCAACTTAGGGGTTTTTCCTCCAAATCTAGGGGTTTTTAATTGGGATGGGATTTTTTAGAGGTTTAATAAGTTTGGGGGTATTTTTAGGGGTTTTTTGTGACACCATATTTTTTTCAATA
Source organism: Glyphotaelius pellucidus (assembly GCA_936435175.1). Lineage (NCBI taxonomy): Eukaryota > Metazoa > Arthropoda > Insecta > Trichoptera > Limnephilidae > Glyphotaelius > Glyphotaelius pellucidus. The sequence continues at coordinate 17,197,089 of OW386545.1, forward strand.
TTTTACTACATCGTAAACACGGAGCACGGATAACTTATCAATGTTACAAATGGTTGCTGATTTGCACCCAAAGGTTTCTATGTCTCAAGTTAAACCCGATATAAAGCTTATATTGAATCAAATTCAACGTATTCACGTCTATGGCAACGAAAATGACATTGAGTCTGAGTGGAACCAATTGAGTAATAAAACATGGAAGAATACATCTACTTCAGCTGATTTTTATTACGAAGTTTACAATGATTGTGACTCAGCTGGTTGTAAACGTTTTGAATATTTCTTAAAATTTGGATTAGCGTTTGTCACGGTTCCAATTCCAAACGCAAGTGTCAAACGTGCATTCTCCATCTATAATACCGTCAAAAATAAGCTGCGGAATAAACTCCATATTGAAATGTTACAAAGCATGGTGATGGTTTGGTTCACACTAAATCAAAATGGTGGATCTTGCACGACATTCAATCCATCTCCTAAAATGTTAAGTTTATTCAATGTCAACATGGACGATTTGAAAAAATCCGATTCTTCCCAAGAAAATGAATACATATTTGATGTGCCAAATAATTTATGAAAAAAGATTATTAAAAACTGTACAGCGTATCATTTGTTTTATTATTAATTATTTTTACAAAACAGTTTTTGGGGTATTTTTAAGTAATTGGCGGGATTTAATTAATTTAATTGTTTTGTTTTTTGAAGAGTTTTATTAAATGTACATTTGTTACTTAAATTTAATTTTTCCGCGACCGGTTTCGATACAACCGTATCATTCACGAGCAGAATTAAAACTAACTTAAAAATTAAATGCAAGTACCAAAGATTAAATTAGGTGGGAGTAGTGGGAGGGATAATTTTGGGGGAGGGGGAAAGCGGTGGGAGGAGTCAATATTATACGGAAACATGGTTAGTAAAGGAGATTTGCAAGGCGCTATTATTGTTACTAACCAAGTTTCCGTATAATATTGACTCCTCCCACCGCTTTCCCCCTCCCCCCAAAATTATCCCTAAAGGAGATTTGCAAGGCGCTATTATTGTTACTAACCAAGTTTCCGTATAATATTGACTCCTCCCACTGCTTTCCCCCTCCCCCCAAAATTATCCCTCCCACTACTCCCACCTAATTTAATCTTTGGTACTTGCATTTAATTTTTAAGTTAGTTTTAATTCTGCTCGTGAATGATACGGTTGTATCGAAACCGGTCGCGGAAAAATTAAATTTAAGTAACAAATGTACATTTAATAAAACTCTTCAAAAAACAAAATGTCTAGAAATTGTTACATAGTTAATGCCCAAGAAATACAAAAAATAATTTATTTGTGTTTATTTTATTATTAAAGATATATTTACTTTCATTATCACTAAAATTAATAATGGATATAATATTTGTAATATATTTCTTTGTGTTTATTGTTTAAAAATAATAAAAAAAATCTATTTTCAAAAATATGAAAGCTCGTTCATTTTAATTTTACTTGGGACGTTTGGCAAATTAATGTGAATACATTCGCCAACCTAAAACCCTTTACAAACATTATTTTTTTACTTTGTCATAAACCTTTGTGTGCCAAGGTAGAAGCACAAGAAGTCACGGTAATAATAAAAGCGCGTAATAATAATAAGAAAATATATATTTTACCGACGCACGTCGCGACTTGTGTAAGCTTACACGATATTTCAGAGAGTAGGTACCAGTAGGTAAGAAGTTTTATTCCCCAGAAAATAATACTCTGCAGGTAGCGGATTATTGTGAACATCTGGCAACATTCTTCCTGTCCTGTCAATCTTTGCTGAGCGCAGAACATCGTGAAAAACGTTTTTACGTAACTTCATTTGGACTTAGCCCGATCGCTTGTGGTGCCAAAACACAAGCAAATATTCAAAATGAAGATTGGGAAGAGGCATATCAACATGTTGGCGATGTGGGCTGGATCCCTGGCCGGATTTGGCGCGGTTGCAGGTTCAGCACTATTCTTATTTACGGAATGGCAGGTACCGCTCCAATTTCTGCCTATCTACAACAAGAAATTCCAAGAAGACCCGAACGATAAGTAAATACCACCAGAAAACCGTCGATGAACTGCTATGAGAACAAGGATTTCTCAAGAGCTTATTCCACATCTTCTTTGTCTCAAGAAATTCTTCTAATGTACCTAAATTATTATGCTGAATACAATATGTAAATAGTGTTGAACAAGCTGGTTTTATTTTTATATAATATGTATTTCTTTCCCCTTAGTTTTGCACATGACCAGTTGATCTATATTATGTTCCTTGATGACTGAGCATCAAAGTTCAAGTGTCCAGTGGGAAGGTAGCATTCATCTCTCTTAGTTGGGCATGCTAACTTCACATCCCACAGTTCTCATAACCTTAATACTTCTTGAACACGAGCCATACTTGGTGAAGAGATCAGGGTACCTACCACAAGACATTATTCTATCCCACAATTGGTTTCATGATGGTTAATCCGCTGGCATGCTTATACGCAGTCAGTTTAGGGAAAATATTACCTTACAATTACACAAAATATAACCGAGTGACCCTGAAGAGACGTGCAGAGAGGATGTTCTGCCGAATAACAAAGTATAAAACATATTTTCATTCAAATGCATCAAGGAAAAATCTACTTGTCTATATACTGTGTATATCAGTGCATAAGTACAAAAAATCGACACTTTATATATAAATTCCTTTGATATTTATTCCAACTTATTATTAAGGGTAAAAAAAAATTAATAATGTTTGCTTCTTATTCCAGAGAGGGATATACTCTCAGTATTGCCCTGGGGAAAGATCACCATTCTGAGTAGAATCTTTGCTTGAAATTGCTTTAGCTTAATTGTGTGATTCGATCTGAATCATGCATCGTCACTTCATGATCGACTACGGAGCTTTGGATATCTATCGAAATATTTTAGGTACCTCCCGTCATTTTTAGTCCTTCATGAAAGGTTTCCTCGGAAGATGCAAAGTAGCCTCAGTTTTCAGTACCAAAATATGTAGGTAAATAGGTTTATCAAAAAATATTTGTCTGGAGAAATATTGACATTTAGTTTTTTCGAAACATAACATACAAGCTGTATTAGATAGGGAAAGAATTTTTTTTATTTTAGTTAAGGTAAATGCTTGAAAGCAAACTGGTGCGGGTGCTGAGAATGTTTACGTGCCCTCTCTGTGATACTTTGATATGTTAACCTATTTGGCAAGTCGAATAAAAGGACAAATATAGGGAATAAACACGCGCGAAACGGTAATAAAACGGGTGAAAGAGCTAGCTCTCTCATAATGGATTCCAGGCATCAATCGAAACAAAATATTTGTTGGTAGGTAAAATTATTTTATTTTATTTTAGGTAAATGCTTGAAAGCAAACTGGTACGGGTGCGGGGAATGTTTACGTGCCCTCTCTGTGGTACTTTGATATATTCTACCTTCTAGCAGGACAAAAACAAATTAGAGCATCAGGGCATTGATACCATTGATTTTTTTTTAATGTTAAAGAGTCCCAACTGCTCCCGGGAGCCAATAAGACTATGGCATCCCCAATAGGGGTGTGTTGTGAGAATGAAGGTAAGTGGGGAGGAGAAGGAAATGGAAAAGAGGAATGTGAGGAAGTACCTGGCTTTTCAGAGCTAGTCACAAAACAAGACTGAAGCTATTTCAAGCAACTTTTCAATTCTGAGTGGTGGTCCATCAGGGCAATACTGAGAGTATCTTCCACTCTGGAACATGCCGCAAATATACTTTATATTATTAGATTGTGAAAACACAAACCAATCAAAAAAAAATTATCTGCGCGTGCTGGGATTTGAACCCTCGATCTCCTGATAGCCAGTCGAGAGCCTTGTCCATCAACTGTGGAGGTCGATTGAGAATTCTAATGAGGCAAATATCACTTGAAAAATTCATTTAAAAATTATTTATTACATTTTAAATTCAGTAGATTATTTTATAACGGCACAAGGCATAACATTTCTTCTTGGATAGAAACTGTGCCTTCCCCATTAAAATAATTTTATTGAAATCTATTAAAATAAATATCTATTGAAAGCATTTCATGCATTCTTTTCGGAAGTAACGGAGCTATGACACGTTTGCGCACAGCGCAAACGCTGCGGATATGTGTTCACAGCACAAAAACAATCACCTCACTGCAAATCAGACAGTCTTGAGGCAACCTCCAATCTGCAGCACTTCTTGCAGCCCTGCAGGCAGTGGCTTTAAATTGGATAGAGTTAAATTAGAGTAATCGTTATATCTCTGTTCTTTTTTTTCTGGTTGTGGAAAAGCTCCTGAAATAAAATCAGAAAAGTAAATCAAAAATAATAATGTTACTTTGTTCTGCCTGAGGAGCACAGTTATACAGAAAATGGAACAACGCGATTATATCTAATAAAACAAATAGAATTTTACAATAGTGCAACCTACGAAAACAAAATAAAATTACTTTAAAAAGTTTGTGATATTACCCACACAAAAATGAATGTCCATCTCAGACGGCAAGGTTACCTCAAATGGCATATTGATGGGTGCTATGCATTTTACACGGGTGACAAAATATGTCACTAAAAGTATAGTACGTGCTAAACTTTAAAGCTGACCTGACGTTGATGCAGAAATCGTCGCAACAGGCGGGTTTTAGATCCGAAAGGTGGCATGTGGTGTGATTTTACCACTGGAATAAACAACTAAATTTTATTCTTTAAAATATCCACAATAAATAAATATGTATAAAAAAACTATTTTATTTGCTCTGCGGTAATCTTAGTGTTTGACTGTACCTGCGGGAGAATGAATCGTGTCAACTTCGGGGCTGCTTTAAAGTTTCGCGCATATTATACGACCTTATGAAATATAATAAAATAAAATTTCAATTATACAGTATTTTTCGAAATAGTTTGGAAAAAACACCTTTTCATTGGTAGTTTTAACCTTTCCATGAGTATGGCCGAAAAGATTCGGCGAGACGAAAAGATGCTCAGAAGAGTGTGGCCGAAACGTTGCATCCGCTGCTATTATTCAAACGCCGTCATGAAATTGCAGGTATTTGAACCAACAATGTCCGGATATCATTTTTTACCACAGGCAGCCAGTGCTGTACCAACCTTTTCAATGCTGGTCTTTTCAATCTACCCCACCATGCGGCATGTTTGATACAATGTATGTGTGTGTTTTAGTGAAACTTCATGGATCACATACAATATGCGACTTTCACACACAGGGCTATCCCCCGATGTATCACATATTGTCCCTTAGCTTACAACACCGCATAAGTCATTTTTATCAACTTTACAGGAGACGAAAAAAACTGTACGGTGTTGGGAGGCCAACCAACTTGCGCGCTGTCACTGCTTTTCGAATTATGACTTTTGATTGACTGAAATCTATATCATGTGACCAATAGTTAGACGCGCAATGAGCAGCTCCATCTAAAGGCATTAAAATGTGAAAACTGCCAATTTTCGACTTGAGCGGTGTTGTAAGCTAATATATATGATGATACGTGACAACTGCACAGATAAGGTTATCCCCTTCACATAGGCCTACAAGCTACAATTATTGAAAAGGTATATGAGTCCGCTTGCAGATCAAACGCCATAAGTTGGGTCTCCAAAAGATGGGGTCTATTTTAACCCGTGTTGTGTAAGCTTAACTTATTTAGGTTTTCAGTAAAACTTAAAACCATTGATAAGATTAATTATCTCATTAATGAATTGTATTGTTTTTAGGTATATCAGTGACGACAATCTATCACCGCATAAATCACATTTGTCCACTTTACATGAGAAAAAACAAAAAACGATTTTATGCACATGGAGATCAACATTGAGCATCTCAAAAATTGTTTTTGTTGTAGGACAATTTTGTTAAACTGAAAAATCCTATTTTAATTTCGTCGATGTGTGTTTATTGCCGCTGTTGAATGGTATATTTTGGAATGACACAATTTGCCATCAATGATTTATCCACGAATTATGGGAAAGGAACCGCCGTTTGCAGTTACTTCATTCCTTTCCCATTATTCATGGTTCGTTTCGCGTATGAAATAACTGCAAATGGCGCAAAACGCTGCTTGCACTTGCTTAGTTTCTTTCCCATAATTCGTGGTTCGATTCGCGTCTCGGTTTGCAAATTTATATGTAATCTTACGTAGACATTACAAGTAAAACTTTTCTCTGTAAGTAGATCACCAGACAGCAATTTTACTGCCACTATTTATTTTTGCTATTTAATTCAAGAGTGTGGGAATATAATCTAGATCGAAAATCTTAGGTGTGAAATAAAACACATATATTTATTTTGTAAACTATACGGTAACAGTACTATATTTTGTTTAAAATATTTAGGAAAAACACCAATCAAAAACATTTGCTAACATAATTAGTGTGACAATTTTTGTGGGACGCAATAGGACTTGAGTATTTAGTACAATAAAGTAAAGCATACAAAGTTAGGTATTACAGCCTAAAGGATCTAGTATTGTAAAGCTAACAAGAGAAATGGACTTCACCAAAATAATTTCAAACTTAAATTAAATATTTGCTGAACCTCTGCAAAAATATTGCACACCGATTTATATCATTGTATGTATAGAATCGCAACAGAATGTTATCTAACAAGCTTAATGTGCAATGGCATTCTCTACAATATAATAAAATATACTAAAAAAACTAACAAATAACTCTAAGCTATCGACAGTTAAGTAATAATTATGTAAGTAATAAAATTATATTTTAGGCAATAATTTGTAAAATAGTTTCTTGCATTATTGTGCATTTTATTTTTAGTTGTAGATTTATCAGGGGGACATAGTAAGTCGCCATTAAAAGAGGAGTGAAGTAATAATTTAACTATGTATGTCTGAAACCCACCCGACTGTGTTTATTGTTTATTGTTTTTGTAATGTTATGACAACAATATGCTGCAAGGATTTATTTATGTTGTGTCATCATTATTAGCATTATCAACATTATAACCCTTGGAGTCCCCGTCTCTACTCCGTCGGCCTCCAGCTTACTCGGTCTCACTCCACAAATTTTGCATCAAATGGTACAAAATGGTTTTGAGTTTTAGGTGACATGCTTTATAAATTCTTTTGAACTTTTACTGTAACAGTTCCAAGTAAACCGTTCATTGAAAAATGATTCAAAATTTTGCACTCACAGTGCAAATTTTTTCAATCATTTAATTTATCCAGGATTTTGAAACTGTTGAAATTAAACCAATTGGAATGGTATTTGCTTGTGATATTTACATCAACACAATATTCGAAAGCAACTTCAGCTAATTACAGGTATTCTTAATTTCATATCTTTCAATTAATAACTATCGTCGTATTCCTAAGGAATGCCCTCTCATAAGATTAAATGACTTACCTATATGTATGTTATAATATTAATGTTTACAACTAGTTCATATTTCAAGCACATTCACCTCTAATTGTTATTCATACTTTGTAAATATTGCCTACTACACATTTGATGCACAACCCACTTCACTATTATTTTCAATGACATTTTTAGTAGGCCAAATTGCGTAAATTCTAACAATGCAATTATGTAGTTACATATTCAATTTATTCATAAGATCACAATGAAATAATAGTTAATCCATACGTACATCCTGATTTACATAGGTACATCTATGTAGATGCAGCAAATAATAATTTTTAAAGTTCAAAGATGGTGTGGAAGAGATGTACTAAAAGCATGTTTTAATTTATATTAGGTCTTCGGTTTCATTGTGAACTCATGTCTAAAAGAAACGCTCATATCCCCTAAGTACATTTAAATCATAATTTGTATACCATCTAAGTATGTATATAAACTGATTTTATATATCTTTATGAGTCAGCACAGCTTCAAGTTACCCCTTATCACCACACCATGATTATATTTTTGATTGGATGCCCACTGGAACTCCACTTCTACGAGTAGGTCACTCAACTTTAAATTTCTTAAATGTCTTTAAATTGACAATGTTGTCCAAATTTTAAATGACATTGTTGTCCCAATTTCAAATGACATTGTTTTATCAATTTAAAATGACATTGTTGTCTCAATTTCAAATTACATTGTTTTGACAAATTAAAATGACATTGTTATCTCAATTTAAAATGACATCGTTGTCTCAATTTCAAAAGACATTGTTTAGTCAATTTTAAGTGGCTAAATTTCAAATGACATTGTTTTGTCAATTTAAAATAACATCAGTTTCTCAATTTCTAATGACATTGTATTCTCAATTTCAAAAAACATTGCTGTCTCAATTTCAAATGATTATGTTGTCTCAATTTAAAATTACATTGTTGCTCCAATTTAAAATGACATAATACCAATGTCTGTGTTCCGATGGACATCCAGTCGATGCTAAAGTAGCTATCCCTAAACTGCAGTTCTGCCTCCTAATAAAATAATAAAATAACCATTTGTAAAGAGTAGAATTTATATTACAATATGTCTAATGGCGTGAAAAGGATGGAATAGCCCATGGCATCAATCTCTCATTCATTCTCACTCAGCGCTCCTGTCACATGCTATAGGGTGCAAGTAAGCATTTTCATCTAATTTTGTTGTTTCGTGAATACAAGATGTAAAAATACAAATAGGAAACCTAAAGTAATTATTAGGTAAAGATATAATTAGTGGATCCCGCTTGACAATTTTAAATATGTGAGTATTTTTCCCAGGAAACGATTATTAATTTATTCAACTGCGTAAGTGGAGTCACCAATTAAATGTGAACTTATTTTTGACTTGTAAATGCATTTAAAAATCAAGTGGTTGGTCCGCGCTTCCCTCTCCCGCACCGTCCTCATCATCGGAAGGTAAGCTGACTGCATCATCGGGCTCTGTAACAATTAAATACTTATTATATTCAAGCCATCGGGTAAGTGGTTTCCAGAACAGTTTTCATACTAACATAACTAACAGAAAGTATAAACAAAAACGCTACAGAGATTAGAGAATTTATTTAATATCTGTATATACACAATGTCGAAAATGCGCGGTCAAGACAGTATTCATTGTAGCCATGTAATGAATGTTTCCATATAAACCTTCATGCTATCCATTCTCTTTTAGACCGAAACATTCAAACAATCAGTCCCGACGACCGGCGTGGTCTAGGGGTAAAGTCTTGCAATCCGAAGGTCTCGGGATCGAATCCTTTGATTGATTAGTTTGTATTATTTCACAATTAATTCATTTAAAATAATATATAGTATATTTGCGGCACATTTCAGAGTGGAAGTATTTTTGTTTTTTTTTTATATGAATACCGCACAAGAGTCCCAACTACTCCCGTCAGGAGCCAGTGAGACTATGTCATCCCCAATTGTGGAATGCTGTGAGGCTGAAGGTAGTGATGAGGGGAAGGAGATGGGGAACAGAAAGGTGGGAAAGTACCTGGCTATTCAGATCTGGTCACCAAACACGGCTAAAGCCATTTCAAAGAACATTTCAATTCTGAATGGTGGTCGGGGCGATACTGAGAGTATCTTCCACTCTTAAACGTGCCGCAAATATAAAATATTTTACTTTAAATGAATTAATTGTGAAATAAGACAAATTAATCAAATAAAATTTCGATTCGATCCCGGCGTGGCGTTTGTCTTGTGGTGCGGGATGAGAGACCACCATTATACCAGATCTAAAAGGTCAGGTACTTCCCAAGCTTCTTATTCCCCCTCTGCTTCTCACTCCCACTACATTAGCCTCAGAGCCATGGTCACGATCATAGCTCAACTGGTTCCTGGAAGTTGGAAGACTTTTTTGTCTGTATTCATAAAATAAGTTTTGTATATAGTTTTTTGCATGCTTTTCGACTACCATACTAGGCACATACCCATATTATAGTAGTCAAAGTTACATAACAAACAAAAAAAGATGTTTTACCTGGGCAACGGGGTTCACCCTTAGTGCGTGTTCCTGGCCTTTCGTTTCCATGTCTGTCCGTGCACCAACACAGCCCCACGGCGGAGTGGCACTGCAAGGCGCGGTAGTAACCCAGGGCGTCACATTGGGGAACATACGCACCTGAAAAATAATATTAATGAAGCACCTGTCCTCAGCCTTAGTATAAAAATTATACCATAATAAAGTATCTATCCGCATCTATCATTTGTTTATTTATTTTTATCTAACAGAATAAATCACATAATTGAATAGGCGTAGCGAAGTCCTGTTTTAACTTGACCATTTGACATTTCATCTTTATGTTAATTTGGTTTGGTTTAAACCTTACGGTTTCAAGATGTTGACCGTTTTAACCTGTGTGTGCCGCTATTGCCGAAAAGCACGATCAAAAAATCATTTCTCTAAATTCAAATAGCTAAGTATTCTGAGGAAAATACTTATGGTAAATTAGAAACAATTTTGATAAAATATATATAAACACACACAAAGTGTTAATGATTCAGTAAAGATTATTTTTTGAAATGTGAAATCATTGTGATAATTAATTTAGGTACCCACTTACAAATGTTATGATTTCAGAGGACATTTTGGTTTTGATTTAAAATAAGAGAATTTAGAAAGATACTTTTTTGGACGCTAGGTCTATTATTCACAGAACTACTAGTTTATTATGTATGGCAATAATGAAGTACATTTTTATGTGGTTATGGTGGTGCTTCCAGTTATAGGTGACCACACAATTCATTACATTGTTCTTTGTACAGTGATTTGTAAGTTTTGTATATAAAAAAGAAATAAAATATAAATTAGGTACCTAACCTAAAATGTTAATTAAACTGATATGCAGAATATATATAATATAATATTGTACCACTGAAATGATTGCGAGTTGTCCTCCTGGTAACAGCCACACAAGGTCGATCGGCCTTCTGGAAGCAGCGACACCACTCGCTCCGAGTAACAAAAGAGTCCTTGTTCATATCACAAGCTGTCAGGAATGGCCGCATACAACGCTCTTGCTCATCGTGCTCTGAAATAACAATATATGTATATAAATACATCATAAAAAAATATACTTCTTGTGTGTGAAATATTTTAAATTGTGTACATAAATATCTAGGTTCCAAATTAGGTCACTGTGGATTTCAGTTTTCAACCATAAAGCAAACCTTCTTTCATATGTTGTGTGTAGCTTGTAAAATTGGAACCAGTTCGCAATATTATGAAGTGGCTTCTACAAATTGACAATACATAATAGGTGTCTTCTTTCTGAAAGAAGAACTCTTTAAAAACCATGCTACAGAACTTTTTTTTTTATTAACGGAAGTTTACATAATAGGATACTTTGAGGTTTATCATGTTATGTATAATAACTTTCTTTGGAGAGTCATTATTAGAAAAGGAAGGGCCTGAATCTTAGCAAACCCAGGTCTAGGTCAGGGGTCAGAATTTGCGGCTCCTTGCAAAGGCGTCTGCGGCTCTTTGGCTCTTCAGACATCAATTGCAATTTCACCTCTACTCAACCAGCCTTATGAGATGGAGCCGCCGAACGATTATTTTTTTACATTCCGAACACAAAACTGGTTTTAATTTAATAAGGAATCTATGCGCGAGTCTGTTTTTAGAAATATTTAAATGGACTGTTTTTAGAAATATTTTTATGTGTGATATTACAGTAAGAATGTAGATAACACAAAGCAAATCGTAATTATCGTTCCACCATATTTTTACCACAGTACAATTACAGCCCCTCTCCCCGTTATAATATGACTCTCTGATATATTATTTTTTATCCTGTTTATTTGACAAATTGGCTCTTCTCACTTGACAAACTGCCGACCACTAATCTAGGTCTTGTAGAGACCTATTTTACGGGAAGAAGGAAATGTAAAATGAGACAAATCATCCTTCCACGACTAAACAATTGAGCCTATAATAAATCCTAAAAACAATTAGTTCTAATGCGGCAAACAGTCACGTCGAGAAAGAAAATATAATGTTTATATATACCTACCTAGGGAATAGAGATCTTTAATGGATAATCTGGCATCGGTGTCTCGATCCAAATGTCCAAACATCCAGCGCACCTCGGTTTTGCAATCCGATGGGAATCCTAGAACAAAAAACATGCATAAAAAATTATTATTAATTTTTTTATAAGAACAACTCTCTTTTTATAACTTTTGAAGGTTATTATTAGTGTTATCTTCTTTTTCAATGAATTATTATTAAATTTACTAATTTTAACCTTTTCATCACATTCCTGATGTTTATAGAATAATGGTTGTATGCGGCACTTTGACATTTTCTATAAAAATGAACGCACATACGGTGCGTGTGGCGCTGAGGGCACGGTTCATTCATGCATGTATATGTGCCGTAGTGATGAAGGGGTTAAGGGCCAGCATCATCCATGTTCCAGTACTCTTCTTACAAAACAATTACATATTGAAAAATTGTTTTCGGTTGCCGGAGGTTGTGGGTTCAAATTCTGGCATGCGCATTCAAATTTTATTTGATTGATTTGTGTTATTCTCACATTAGCCCAGTCAATGAACGCATTGAACTGGAACATGCTAGAGGAAAGCTGAATTTTTGCAGGTGGATAGTACTTCTTATGTGGAGTATTTTCCAAAAAAGTCCCCACCCCTCCCCCGCTTGCTTCCTCCCCTGTCCCCTCCCAAACTTTACAATTTTAGAGTTCTACAAAATCCATTATATCTCTTAAACTATTATATGCATCTGAAAAAAAAATTCTCCGTTAAACTTCTTAGAAAGCTGTCTAAAAATAAGGTGTAAGTTTGTCTTTGTTATCTATTACGGTTTGGCAAATAATAATGACATTGTCGCAAAAATAATTTTTTTTTTCGTAAAATTTTGATTTAAAAGTGAATATTTTTTTTATCTGGGGGGACACGCAAAAATATTTCATATAATTTATTTGCCAAATTTAATAAGCTTTAAAACGATGAATAATATTGCTTACCTTTATTCTTAATACTGGTCAAAATCCGATTCGATAGCAGGGCGGCACGGCGTGCTTGGCGGTCGGGCCTAGCTCGCTGTGCTTGCAGATGACCGATTTGAGCTTAGGTAGGTATTTTTAGTTTTAAATTGAAACACCGAGTACTTTTTAATTGATTCACGATATAAAAACGCTTTAACACTAAACTGTATAGTAATAGTAGTAATGGAGGCTTTCTTACCTTGCTTTAAAAAAACGTCTTAAAATAAAGGTGGATGCGAAGCTAGTTCAAACTCAGAGTAGGATTTGAGCTTTGCAGGACTGTCACATACGCATAATATTCTATTGAATATCTGATTAGGGTTGATTATAAATTCTTTGTTTCTAACTTTGTTAGATTTATTACTGGCTTGAATATCAATAATATCCGATCTGTGTAGTTTTACTTCTGAAAAACTTTGCCCTGCCATTTTCTTCATAGCTTTGAACCTTACCTCATAAACATCGTCATATGTTTTAGTTGAGTCTGATACTAATCTCGAAGAAATGCAAATTAATTCACCAGACTTTCGAGCAAAAGTATTGTGTGTCACCAGTATAAATTTTGTTAAGTCTTGTTTGAAAAGCTTCACTGATTGAAATGAATAATGGAGCTCCTAATATCCATTTACTGAGAAATCCCACACCCTTGCGTAAGTGCTCCTACTGTTTTTAATGACTTCATCAAGGATTGTTCATGTCAATGCATGTATCAGTCCAAACTCCTGAGCAAAACATGTTGTTAAGTAAAAACATATTGTAAGTTTTGCTGTCCGACTTGTCGCTTTGATTGTGTTTTAAGTGTCGGTGAAATGTTTAAGATTTATTGCAACTGATTCGTCTTCACAAGCTTATTCATGTGGCATCTTCTTGTTCACAATATTTCTTTTATTTCACGAGGAAAAAATGTATCATGAGAGTCATTGCAAATTATTTTGACGATTGCAGCACCTGTAAGAACATAGGCTCTTACAGCTCTTGCATAAGCGTGTCCTTTTATCACGTGCATCACTGTGGGACCTCCGTACACAGTTTTCCATAAATCTTCGAGCCCACTTTCTTCCGTGATCCAATACATCCCAAATATGATATTTACAAATGAAACTTCCTAGTCATACAATAATTTTTGAAATTTCAGATGATCCACCAGCCCCCGCTACCATTTCAATAGGTTTGAGAAAAAGCGGTTGGTCGAAGTTACAATGTCACACAATCGTTCATAAACCCGTTCCAGCTAACTTTTGAATGCACAATGCTAATTTTATGTCACTTCACCACAAATAATTGGTTGGAGATACAAAAGATAATGAATCGGCATGCTCTTTTCTGAAAGATATACATTCACTGACATCTTTGATGGTTACATCTTTCAAGCCGCTCTTTTTTCTCTTCGCGTAACAAGGTTGAAGGATATTTTCTTGATTAACGTAATTTCCATTTCATCACTGAAGACGAAGTACATCTAGACTTGTAAAATTAGAGGCTGGATTGATGCACATTGCACTTTATTCTTCCCACGGCATGAAATGTGCTTAGGCCATCAAATGTTTTTATATTAACGTCGGCATTTTCGAACACAAATTGTTAGAATGTATCATCTTCGATTGTAGGAGGCCCAGCTCTTATTACAGATCTTTGGTATCTGTCACCTTCATGACGAACAAATGCCCAATGACGACAACACTTCTATTAAATTCTTAGATTCGTACATTCTCTGTAGAAAACACAAACTTGTCTGAATTGATGACAAAAAGACCTTGGCCTTGCAGATGCTATTATGGCGTGGTTAATTACTAAACGTCTTCTCGTAACATCAGGTCCATTATCATACAATCTCTTCTTGGTTACAGTTAACGTGAACAGATTCAGAGTTTCAGGAACTAAATCATCACCCCCACGACTGATTTCCGAAACATCAGGATAGCTTTCACAATCATGTGGCATTTTTTTAAACTTCTTTTCTGATTATTTCTGCGGCAGCAAGTACAATTCTTAAACATTCCAGATTTGCATTCTTTTCTTTGTTTCTGTACCAGTCGCCTAGTATCTTATAACTTGAGTGAGACATGCACATGACAGTTTTTCTGCCAAAAATACACGTATACATAAAATCTTGAAAATAGTCAATTACTTGTTTTTTAGGAAATGTATATGAGTACGGAAGATCACTGCCACAAATGTCTTTTACTATTTTCCCTAATTTCTCTAATATAAACTGACATTCGTCAGTATTTTCTAAAAAACTACAGAGTTTAAGAAAATTTTTAGCTGAATTATCATATTTAGGTGTTCCTATATACTGAGTTGGTTTACTTTTACAGAACTTCTTGTAGCAAATGCCATGATAGCGAGCTTCTGCTACGACCAAATCAAACACACCTAAAAGTTTAGATTTTATTTTTGCACCCCATTTGTCATCTATTATATTACAATGTTTCCCCTATTTCTGGTCTTAACACCAAATGTATTGTTAACGATATTTATGAGATAGTTTAAAATCAAACGCTGTTTTTTATTATCAAAAATAATACTCACAAATAGTTCTCCGTGAAATTAAATGTATTTTCTAAATGCCTTAGGAATGGCTGAGGTGTACCTACTGGTCAATAGGCTACAATTAACATTTGTAAAAGCTTTAATACTGCTAGGCTTATTATACATTTTTCTACAATCTACGTGGACAGTTGGTTACGCTACCTAAAGTGGTTAATTTAACATAATTATTATCTCTTTCAATACTAGCGTTAATTAGCATTTGTAACCCTTTCTTTACTTTAAAAAAATTTCCTGGAAGGTATTTTTTTTACATAAAATACACAATAAGTTCTCTTCAGACATTTTCAGTGGTTTTTTTTTATTTATTAATTGTTAATTAATTTTTTCTCAATATTTTAACCTGATGAAGGAGGGAAAACGCACAAAAAACTTGATACACGGCTTGGCGCAACCACGTCAAAATATAACCACAAAACCGACACACACCTTAACCTTAAGACATATCTTTTTTTTTAACATATGAGATCAAACTGACCATATTTATTTATTTTTTCGTTTGTTTCAACTTGATAAAACAGTAAATAGCGACGCGACAAGAACGACATGTCGCTTGGCCTGCCACTCCGTGTTACGGCCAGCCCGCGCACGCCGTTGCGTTTGTCCACTATTTTCGATAGAAATAAAAGATGTAAGTAAACATTGTTATGCATGGTTTTAAAGCTTATTAAATTTGACAACTTATTTGTCAAAAGTATTTTTTCATATTTTCTCAGACAAAAAAAATATTCAACTTCAAAAAATAATTTTGCAAAAAAAAAAATTTTTTTAACAACAATCTCATTATTATTGGCCAAACTAATGCAGATATTAAAAAAAGTTTTATTATAGAATTTTTAGGCAATTTTATAAGAAATTCAACGATGAAATTTTTTTTCTGATATATCTTTTAGTTTACGAGATATAATCGCTTTAGTAGAACCCCACATTTTAATGTTTGGGAGGGCACAGGGGAGGAAGCAAGCGGGGGAGGGGTAGGGACTTTTTTGGAAAATACTCCACATAAGATGTACTATCCACCTGCAAAAATTCAGCTCTCCCCTAGCATGTTCCAGTTAGGGCCTGTTTTTTGTCTAGATTGACTGGGCTACATAGTAAGTCACAATTTAATAATTTCAAAATAATATAAGATATATTTGTGACACATTCCAGAGTGGAAGATACTCTCAGTATCGCCCTGGTGTAAGACCACCATTCAGAGTTGAAAGGTTGCTTGAAATCCGTGTTTGGTGACTAGATCTGAATAGCCAGGTACTTCTGCACTCCTTCTCCCTGAACTACTATCTTCAGTCTCATCCCAATTGGCGATGCCATATTTTCACTGGCTCCAGGCTTGCTGTTCTTGTGCGGTATTCACATAAAAAAATAAATAACAAAAAATGTAAAAATTGTTTCAAGGCTCCTTAGCTCATGATGGGAATGACAATAGTTGCAGTAACCTAGAAAATCTGGACAGAAAAATCAGTCCGAATTTCATGACATGAGAGAGAAGAGTTCAAGATTTTTTTCTGCTTCAAAACAATTTTTTTTCTACTTACAGTTATTAAATGTATCATTTCTCCTTGATTTTGATTTATTTGGATTAGTTTGATCTTAGTGTACATGTTTCCTTATTATGTTATGTTTGATAAGCCTAATTATTAATATTAATAAGTCATACGTTAGTTACATACCTTTAGTAGTCTGGTAATGCTGACTTGGCTTCTTGTTGTTGTCATTCATCAGAACCGCAAACCAATCCAGCAAGCGATCGGCCATGCTTTCAAATGCTGAAGAACTGCAGCCATTGGACTTTCCAGAATTCTCCACATTGCTCCCCTCATCCCAGATATTGTTATCTAAACAAGTAAAAAATATTTTTAAATAACCCACTGCACATAACATATCGATCACCAAAATTTGAAATGCTTAGTACATTAATTGTTCAGGAAAGGGAAAAGAAAGATTTATATTTTTTCAAAAAACTATATATCCTGTTTTTGTAGACCCTTAATTTTTTTTAAATAACATTAATTAACCTTTCAGAATACTTAACATTTTTCATTTTTTAGGTTTCGGTGTCAGAAGACACCGAAACCGAAACTTTTTTAGACATGTTAAAAATCTATTGTTTCTGAAATTTGGCTTATTTTTTATGCTTATACAGACAGTTAACACGTGAAATGAAGGAAGGATGACCGGCGGCGTGGTCTATGGGTAAGGCTCTTGACTCGCAATCCGAAGGTCGCGGGATCGAATCCCGGCGTGGGCAAATAAATTTTATTTGATTAATTTGTGTTATTTCACAAATAATTAATTTAAAATAATAAATTGCATATTTGCGGCACGTTCCAGAGTGGAAGATACTCTCAGTATCCCCCTGGTGTAAGACCACCATTCAGAATTGAAATGTTGCTTCAAATGGCTTTAGCCGTGTTTGGTGACCAGATCTGAATAGCCAGGTACTTCCCCACCTTCCTCTCCCTCATCTACTTCCCCACCCTACTACCTTTAGCCTCACAACATACCCCAATCGGGGACGCCATAGACTCACTGGCTCCAGACGGGAGCAGCTGGGAATCTTGTATGCACACGTGGTATACACATAAAAAAGGTTTTTTTAAATTAATTGAGTATTTTAATTTTGCGTTTACAATCACAACATTCTTATTACACATGTTAAATGAAATAAAAAAACAATAATTAAAGCATGTGAAAAAAATTATTATTTATTTTTTTGATATCACTGCTATAAACAAACAAAAATTATAAAATTGACAAATATATTAACTACTTCTTGGAACAAAAATTTGTCAATACATAATCAACATTACATTATAAAGGAAGGACTTCATTAATTGAGTATTTTTAGACTGAATTTAACATTTCGTCGCTCTAGTTCGTTTTTGTCCAACAGACCATTTTTAGCGAAATTGAGTTAAGTATGCAGTTGTTCTCAGAAAGTCTTTATTTATACAATACAAGTGAAAAAAAAAAATTAAAAAATTTTTGTAAAGGGTTTTCAAAACGCAGTTTGTCTTACGTCCTCCAAAATGAAACAACATTTCGAGCGTGTTAATCCAACATCCACACGTTGGCCAAAAGAGCCCTTCGTTTTTAAACCGGCCGTTCAGTTACATTTCATATAAATTTCTCCAACATCCAAGCGATATCTTGGCCAACGTGTGAAATTTGAACTCTCGGTTGCGGGCGTATCTCTCTAACAGACCAAACAGCCAATAGCATCGCAGCTGAGGACCACGTGATTGCTCTCATTTCAAACATTCGTTCATTAACGCCACGGAAGTAAACGCCTTCACTTGTAATTTTACTATTTACGAAGTTATTTTAGTAGTTTTCTGGGAGATTTCTCCACACAAAGTTCCTAATGATGTACACTGTAGAAAAGGATAAAAATTCCCAAGGAAAACAAAGCAGGTAATTAATATTTCATTATTTTCTCAGCAAATTGTTTCAACTGATCGTTCGTTACAGGGTGGTTATAATAACATTATACAATATAATTATACAATATTTTATGTAAACATAATATATTATATACCTAATCGGAATACCCAATGCTATTTTAACCACTCTGTAACGAATATATTACCTATGTTTACATAATATATTATCATACATGCCGAGTTATATATGATAGTGAAATAACTTAATGTAACAATGAAAGCGTTTTTGGTACATTTAGTGCCTAAGATATGTTGTATTTGTGTACCCATAAATATCTTAATACTGAAATCTTCATGGGAGAAATGTACACTGAATGACAATGAAAGCATTTCTATTTTTTAATACCTATATTGAGTGCATTGAATTTCTATATATATAATCCATACTATATACTATATACTATACTATACTATACTATACTATACTATACTATACTATACTATACTATACTATACTATACTATACTATACTATACTATACTATACTATACTATACTATACTATACTATACTATACTATACTATACTATACTATACTATACTATACTATACTATACTATACTATACTATACTATACTATACTATACTATACTATACTATACTATACTATACTATACTATACTATACTATACTATACTATACTATACTATACTATACTATACTATACTATACTATACTATACTATACTATACTATACTATACTATACTATACTATACTATACTATACTATACTATACTATACTATACTATACTATACTATACTATACTATACTATACTATACTATACTATACTATACTATACTATACTATACTATACTATACTATACTATACTATACTATACTATACTATACTATACTATACTATACTATACTATACTATACTATACTATACTATACTATACTATACTATACTATACTATACTATACTATACTATACTATACTATACTATACTATACTATACTATACTATACTATACTATACTATACTATACTATACTATACTATACTATACTATACTATACTATACTATACTATACTATACTATACTATACTATACTATACTATACTATACTATACTATACTATACTATACTATACTATACTATACTATACTATACTATACTATACTATACTATACTATACTATACTATACTATACTATACTATACTATACTATACTATACTATACTATACTATACTATACTATACTATACTATACTATACTATACTATACTATACTATACTATACTATACTATACTATACTATACTATACTATACTATACTATACTATACTATACTATACTATACTATACTATACTATACTATACTATACTATACTATACTATACTATACTATACTATACTATACTATACTATACTATACTATACTATACTATACTATACTATACTATACTATACTATACTATACTATACTATACTATACTATACTATACTATACTATACTATACTATACTATACTATACTATACTATACTATACTATATACTATACTATATATAATATATATTTTATATATTAATATTATAAATGCGAAACTGCTCGAGTTTGTTTATGACCTTTTCACGCATAATATAAAGACTTTAAAAATTCATTCACCAATAGAAAGCTAAATTATATGCACAGACTATATTTTGTATATGATGGTAAGCTCTGGCGTAATGAAATTATAAATATTAATATATTATATTTGTTATACGTTTTCTGTCGCTAACTAAAGCAAATTTTTGCTAACGTCAGAAAAAAATCGTTTCCATGGAAACGATTGCTACTGCTTCAGAAAATTCAAATATTAGAATGTTTTATTTTTTTGAACAAGCTTCTGTTTTGGAATAAATGTCAGTTCCTACATTAAAAATATAATTCGTAACGATTATAAAGACTGAATAAATGAACTGAATAAAAAGTGTAATTTTTTATTATATTCACAAACTTTCAAATATTTAATTAAAAATAAACATCCGAAATGTTTGTAAGCGCATAAATTCCGAACGAATGAACCAAATTGGATAATTCTTTTTTTCTTTGAGCTATAGCTTTATGAAATTTAGGTGGCAGGCGAGATGTTTGAAAACTGAATGTAAGGGAATGAATGTATGGAATTCGGGAGGGGGTGGGGGTGGGGAGGAGGAGGTATAATTGATAAGTTCAACCGCTACAGTAATTTCCCGTAATACCATGCGAGCGAAGCCGCGGGGAAAAGCTAGTAATAATATATATATGAATACCTGTTCCAGTTTTTTTGTTGTTCAGAGCTATTGAATGTCATTTAATAATCATTTTTAATGATTATCCTATTCATTTTACTTATTTCTTTCCTAGATCCATTTCGAGTTCCTATCATTCCAGCCCCTTTCGTAACCCTTCTAATAATTTGGCCCAACTAAGTGGTATCTCAAACACAGTATTGTTATGGAGCTAAATGTGGTTAGAAAGGTTTTATGATCTCTTTTTTACAAGTGTAATAGAAATAAATCGTATCCCATGTGTTCGAACATAGGATCATTTTTAAAAAGAATTCGTCGTCTATTGTTTTACACATTTCTAAAGAACTTGCAGCTATCTATTGTGTTTCGAAATCCTTTGAATTTTATTTTTATTTTTAAATGTTGGATACCACACTTCTGTTATAAGACGGCGGCCTCCCGTGGTCGAGGGATAAGGCACCCGACTAACGATCCGGAAGTCGTGGGTTTCAATCCAAGCGTGCACAAGTAATTTTTATTTTGATAGTTTTTTTGTAATTTGGGAGGCGGGTACGGGTACCGCTGTCCCTGGAACCATTTATTGGATAATCAACACCTCTGCCGTAGGTCACCTCAAGTGGTTCGCTACATTTGGTGATTTAGCAGAGGTGCCCGTGTTAATGGGGGTGAAGTTTGTCCAGGTCTTGGCGGCGCACCACAATTGGAGGGATGGATTCATACGTCCGTTACTCTCAGACACACCGACCCCCAGATTCCTACTTACCCCTCATACCTTTTTTCTTCCTTTACTTAAAAATACCCTCTACATAGCATCCCCTATTTTGATAGTTTTTTTGTAATTTGGGAGGCGGGTACGGGTACCGCTGTCCCTGGAACCATTTATTGGATAATCAACACCTCTGCTGTAGGTCACCTCAAGTGGTTCGCTACATTTGGTGATTTAGCAGAGGTGCCCGTGTTAATGGGGGTGAAGTTTGTCCAGGTCTTGGCGGCGCACCACAATTGGAGGGATGGATTCATACGTCCGTTACTCTCAGACACACCGACCCCCAGATTCCTACCTACCCCTCATACCTTTTTTCTTCCTTTACTTAAAAATACCCTCCACATAGCATCCCCTAAGATAACATAGAAACTGAGGGAAATAAATTTTCCTCAGGGCCTCCTGTGTGGAGTTAATGTAAAAAATAATAATATTTCACAACTTACTCATTAAAATAAAAACGTACATGTATAAGTGTGCTTTTTAATGACCAAAAAGTGAAATAACACAAATCAATAAAAAAGGATGTATATGTAAAATATGGTTCCATGCCAAATTAGAATAAAGTCGATCCAACACCTCTTTGAAAAGTGATTAAAAGCTATAAATAAAAATAAAAAAATAACCCATAACCCTAACCTAACGTAACTTATTTAATCTATTTTTTATAATTGTTTTTCATCACTTCTAATGACTTTTCTGAGGTGGTTTTATTCTGAATTGTCCGGTCACCGTAAAATATTACATATGGTGTTTTTGCGTCACGTTCCAGAGTGGAAGATACTTTCAGTATCACCCTGGTGTAAGACCACCATTTCAAATTGAAGCATTGCTTGAAAATTCTTTAGCCGTGTTTGATAACCAGATCTGAATAGCCAGGCACTTACCAACCTTCCTAACTGCTTCCCTTCCCCGCTACATTCAGTCTCACAAAATACCCCGATTGGGTATGTCATAGTCTGACTGGCTCCATGCAGTTGGGAGTTGGGACTCTTGGGCGGTATTTTAAACTCGTTTCCCAATCAAGTGATAAGTTATTTCTAAAAAAGTTTTCGAATGTTCTCAGAAACTATTTAAAAATCACACCCGAATATTTAGGTCTCACCTCGAAAACATACGACACCTAAAGCTAAATCTTTGGGTATCAAAGTACTATGATTTGAAATTCTTTCCGATCTCCCTGTAATACCAAGCACGTTAGATAAAGCAACTTTACGCAAGAGTTAAGCGCTCTTGTCCAATATCCAGTCTCCTTTATCCAATATCCAACTTTCGCAAACAAGAATTCGTCACTTTGGCCAACATCCAAATTAAAAACGTGTTTTCTGCATAATTTTAAACATTTAGAACTTATTGTGTATAAAAAGTATAATTCCTAACACTTTAAAATATTTTAATAGGCTAACAATTTATCTAATTTCATTATATACGCCTTTTTCGTAAAAAAAACTTCAAAGCGCTATTTCTCACGATTTACGTTTTGGTCTGTTGGACAAAAACGAACTAAAGCGACGATTTATTGAAATCTTTTAATTTATTTCAGTTAGTAATGTATGATTACCTAATTAATAACTAATAGTTAATTATCAGTCTCAACAAAGAAAGAAAAGAAAGGCAAATACTGTTCTTACGATAAATTAATCAGTCTCAACAAAGGTTACTACAATTAGTTTCTACGACAATTAAGTACTTAATGTAAAAATCAGTTCTCACATGTATAAATATTATTATTAGATTAGTACTTAATTAACTTTAGTATTCGTAATTAAAAAGTCTATTATTGTTTGCTAAAAAAAGCAGTTTTTCTACATTTTCACCAAGCAGGTTGCTCCGCCGATCTGCGTATATTTCTCCAGCGGCGCCAAAAAACTGCTCGCTCGGAACAGTAGCGGGCGGAGCAGAAAGAATTTTTTTGCGTCGCTACCCGAATTTCTGCCCATTTCTTACGTATCTCCCACATTTGAAGTTTTTAAGCTCTTAAAAAAATATATGTTATTTATTAAGATAATATCTAGATGATCCCCACGCCGAAATGCAAATTATGTGATATTCCCTCGATAGAAAAAAATCGCAAAGTATGCTCCGAAAATTATTATAAACACATTCATTTCACTTATTTTAGAAGATTTGTAAGAAAAAATTCGCAGTGTTTCTTTAAATGCTATTTTAGATGTTCCCCACGAGATTTTTGCTGATTTTAAACGAGTGGTGTTTTATTAAACATTTTCACAATTTTCGCTTCAATTTTATCTTTTTAAATATTAGCGCACTCTCTCCAACATTCCAGTAATTACATATCTCTCCATCTTCTTCTTTTTGAGCGGGTATACGGTGCCTTAAGGCGAGCCACAAACTCACCCGAAGTCAGCCGAATGACGCGCAATACGGCCGAAGGTTTGGCAGATTTTCTGCCGAAACCGAAACTAATGCCGAAACTAGATTGTTTTGTTGAAACTTGCCGAAACCGAAACCAAACCTTCAGTCGGTCACTAGTTTTAAGTAAGGTTAAAAATAACAAATCACAAATCAAATGGGATGGTCTGATGCTCTGTAGGGAACCTGTTGCACAGGGCGGGTGTAAACTGTGCGCCCCAAAGTTTAAGTTTAGACTTACGGAATTCAATACTTATTTTGTGAGAAAGCACTATGAAACTTGAGAGCTTTACTAAGTTTTACTACTGCTTTGCTACTGTTTTAAGTTTTATACAACTGATATACAACCATTAATGTAAGGTAAATGGTTGAATGTCAGTAGTATAAAATTTAAAACATGTTTTTAAGTAAGTGGGATACTTTTCAGTTTTCTATAAAAACATGAAAAAATGGGTTGAAAATAAAGTTTTTTTTTAATTAGATATATAATATTTACCATGCACAGCAGACACTCTGTTAGGTTTGGTCTCTAGGACATCATTGAAGGAATTTTCACGAGCCTTATCTTGGAGCATCTGAAATATAACATAACAAATAAAAATATGAGCATCTAATGGAAGGTGGAAGTTGGATTGCTATCGCAGTAAAAAAATTTGGCCAGAAAAAATCAGCAGTGCTGTAATTGTTGGCCTTTTCTGTTCTCATTTTCTGAGCAATTTTTAGATTCTAATAATTAAATGATATGAGTTTTAAACTAACTAACTAACCATCACACCGTTTCTACGCTGGAAGGATAGACCGCCAAACAACTTAGCCTTGACACACACTCCTTGCCTCATTCATATTCATACATCGTCTCATACATGCTTATGTTATTATGACTCTTAACATGACCCAACTTAAGTATCTGGTTTATTTGATCGTGCCCTATCTTCCTCGGACATCCCCGACTTCTTCTACCATTCACTTTCGTGTGATATATTCTCCTTATACTTCTTCCTTCATTCATTCGCTCTAATACCTTGCGTCCCTTTCTTAAACATACTCAAGCCTTGCATCCTTTGTATTCTGTCTTATCGGCCAGTGGAAATTAATTGTATAGCTATATTACAAAGTATCTAAGATTTCTTTGGCCAAAAGTTGTTTTAGCAAAAGGGGTAAGTAAGAGATTATGCCCTTTGGTTCTAGTAGCAGTGTGGACATTGTCAAAAGTAGTTCTGTGTTTGAAAAGGTATACTTTTGTGTTTTTGTTAATGTCCAAAACACAGATTCTCCTAAAGATTTTATCCAAATGATGACGCCTGGATGGGACCCAAACGCGATGCCAACATAGCCACTGACCGGTCTATACACATATACGAAGGTCATTCAATAAGTACCCGTGTTTGAAGACCGGTAGCGTTGCTGAGGGAAGTTGACATTACTGTTGAGTACTGCCATCTATCAAACGACATCAAACTAAATTTCGGAGTGATTCATAGGTTAGTTTTTATTTGGCAACCAGGTGTATCACACATGTTTTGTGTTTCTCAATAAAATGGAAAAAGAGCATCATCGATCCGTAATTCGTTTTTTATTTTTGGATGGAAAAACATGCAAAGTTATAAAAGCAAACTTGGATGCTGTCTTTGGGGACCCTTCACCATCTGTGATAACCGTGAGATATTGGGTCAACGAATTTAATCTGTTTTTGATGAGGAGCGACCAGGCACCCAGAAGATGTGGTTGCCGAGGAAATCTTTGACAAGGTTTTTGCTGATCGCAAAACTAAAGTGAGCGAAATAGTAGAGGCCGTAGGCGTGACATACGGAATGGAAATCAATTCTTTACCTGATAAGTTAAGTATGAGAAAGGTGTCGGCCTGATGGCTGCCGCGTTTGCTCTAAGTGGACAACAAGCGGTTAACGCACCAGCACATTCAATTGCGCTATGAACCCACTGTGCTTGCACCGCCCCACCGTACTTGCCTGACCTGTCTCCCTGCGACTGTTTTCTGTTCCCCAACTTGAAAACATGGCTCGGGGAAAAAAATTCAGCTCGAATGAGGAGGTTATCGCCGAAACAGAAGCACATTTTGACGAGTTTGACAAATCGTATTTTTTGGAGGGGTTAAAGAAATGGCAGAAACGTTGAGAAAAATATACCGACCTAAAAGAAGATAACATTGAAAAAAACAATATTTGTGAAACACTTGCAGCTTCACTCCTAACACGGGTATTTATTGATCGACCCTCGTATATGCATATACGTACGTATGTATCTATACATCTTATTAATTTATAACTTACATTGTTGTACTTGGTGTACTTGATGTACTTGTAATGTTTGTTGTCGTATTTGAAATCTTCAGGTGTGAAGCTGTACTGAGCGTGTGGATGGTGAGCAGGAGCAGCCTGTAGTTTCTTGGCGCGGTGATCAGCGAAAGTCTTCTTCTTCTTGTATGCCTTTTCCAAATCTGAAAAATATAAACACCATATTTGATTATAGATGGAGGGTAGGGTGTCCCAAGACATAAGGAAGAAATTTTTTTTGATGAATTTAAATACGCATACCCTCTTATTTTATTCCATTTGATCCCAATAACTCGTATAAAAAATATTATTTTGATTAAACAACGGCAACCCGTGCCGACTTGTTGCCAAACATATGGTACAAAAATTTGTACTGAGTTAATATGGAAGGATTTTAAACCATATTTTTTTCGGATAAATAAAACTAAAAAAATCACAAACGATCAATTGTGTAGTATTTTATATTTAAGAATGGTTTATTGATTGAATTTTTGCTTCAAAGTTTGTTTTTACAGTCAGGATAAATCTTCCGGTGTTCCTGAACGCATCGTAACAAAAATAGTTTTTGTTTCTCTTCGACCGTGATTAAGCCATGAAAATCTCGCATTAACTTAACAGCTCTTTCAGCTGTATCATTCACTACCCTCAGCGATGACACCTTCTTTCTGGCTTCTTGATACGAAGCATTACTTGACCACATCGTAGGGCATTCTAAAACTGGCATCTATTTTCAGACGATCAAAAAAAACTTTGCTTTTGACTGAAATTCAGTCGTAAATATTTTTCTCTGAAACAAAATTCACTAAACTATGATATGATCAAAAACCTCAATACAAAATATAAATGTAACTACTTATTAAACTTATCATACAATTTACCATCAAGATCTTCTTTCGATGGGATGTTAAATTAACTGTCACGGGTGGATAAATTATTTTGGGTTATATTTTCAAGCATTTTTATTTTAGTTGCTTGATCCACAGCGTTGTCAAACAGCGAAAAAATAGATACTTCATCGGTCAAATACGCAAATGCTTACTGAACTTCTGTAAAGCTGTCTATGAGATGATTTCATCGATTTTTTCATAAGCCTTCAAAGATTTCAAAAAGTCCTGTTAAGGTGCTTTAACTGCTACAATACATTGTAGCCATGGCTACATGGCTACATCCTATTAGGATGTTACTGTAAACAGGCAAACGTCTAAGGATGGGTTGTTTCAAAAAATTTCATGGATTCGTCAAATATTTGAAGCTGATTTTCACGTTCTGTGTAGGTTCTATTCAAGTTCTGTTATTATATCGTTATAGGACAGCTGTTTCACAAAACTGAAATAATCACAGAACTTGAATAGAACTTACACAGAACATGAAAATTAACATCAAATATTTGATGAATCCATCAAATTTTTTGAAACAACCCGTCCTTAGAGTGTCGCCTTATCCTTACCGGTAATTTTAAATTGCGCACCAAGTAATGAAATTTTCAACGAATAAAGCGCCCTTGCCATCCATCGAGCTTGGTGCATAGCACCTGGAGGCCGAATCTTAAATTTTCTCTCTGTTTCTCCGTCCAAAAATATCACAGAGAGCTCTAACAACTTTCGATAGTCATCTCGAAGTATTTTTGTTGTCAGTGCAGTGCAGTACGGTAAAGTCAAGCAAATCATCGATTTCGGAAGCGGTTAGGTGCAATGTGAGATTTTCTCCGTAGCACTGAATTTTATCGGGATCAACATTTTTCCAGTTATCTCGAAACTTTTTGAAGAGTGGGTTGTCAGGGCTTGTAGTCACTTGACTGATTTTTTTAATCTGTGTCTTCATTAGAATCAGAAGAAGAGACGTTTTGTAACGGTTTGTAAGACGATGTAGAAGGAGTTGGCGCAGATAAATATTTAGTAAGCCGCTTTTCTTCCTCGATTGTTCTAAGGCGCGCTCTCCCCTCTTTATCTATCAGTTTTTTGTCCCCCCCTCTAAGTAGCCAGGACGACCTGGATCTGTTTGTTGCTGCGAGAAGATTCTTCATTCATTTATTTTTATTAATTCAAAGGCATCGGCGTGTGCAATATCAAATAAATTATTTAGACAAATTATTTTTGACAACTCTCGACGACGTTGTTCAAATTTGTCTTGCGTTTTCTGCGCATTTTTTGCAAGTTGCTCCAAACTTGATATAAGTTTACAAGTTTCTTCACACAATTAGGTAAAGATTTGGTTGATATACGAGCCTTTTCACCACAATAGATAACACCCTCGCGAATAGTGAGATGACCACTTTCATCGACAGTTAAATTCACTTCCCGGATATTATGTATAGAACAAAGCTTCAAGAACTTGTCCATAAGAGGGTAGTTTAGAACCCAATATTTGGTCTTTTACGACTCCAATTAAAATTATACTCTTTTTAAAACTGTGTTAAACTCACGACATCTTGCCTAAATGAGTAATATGCTTTTACTAACAAAAAAACAAGTTACTACAAGCGCATCAACATGTTTGCTCGCGGGCGTCTTCATACAAGAAGGTACTAACATGTTTCGATGCAAGTCGGCACGGGTTGCCGTGGTCCCAGGTAAACGAAATTTTTTTTACAAGTGTTTTGTCATTATTCAAACAAGATTAGAGGGTATGCGTTGAAAAATAACAACTTTAATTTTTTTGGGACACCCTAATGGAGGGGCGAACTTAAAATGATAATAAAGCATGTTTAGCAGGTAGCTTCATATATGCTTCGGATGTTAATAATAATAATTATGTTTATTCTGAATAAAAAGCTTTTCACTTTCTTTTTTTCCCGTCATCATAGACTTAACGCACACGAAGACATGACGCATATATTTTACAGCTACAGGGCTAGTCGAAATACGTACACAAAATCTATTTTTTGGTTTATAGACTCATTTGAGTGCGCCCCTCCACGGAAATCTTTAGTAAAAGGCGAAAGATTTATTCGTTATTGAAGGGAAACCAGAGTAATAAATACAGTACGCACACATTCACACACACACAGATTCCAGCAACAATGTAGAGTGGATTCTGTATTTATTCCGCATTCACAAAGCTCAAAAGTAATAAAATTTCGCGCATTTGCACTCAGTTCCGCCTGCCTAGGTCTTTGAATGCTAAATACATATTTGACAAGAGCATCTAACGTACAAAAAAATGTGTAATGCTTATGAATAAAATGCACAGAATAGCATACCCTTTTACGATTGAGTGGATTAGTTTTAGTAATTCGGCTTTAGTTAAATAACTAAAGCCGAATTATTGAAATATTGAATATCCCTGGATTACCTATTTAATTGATTTAATTTTGGAACTTTAATTGATGTTGTGGAGAGTAAAGGATTTGTAGAGTTATTTTCATATACTATTTTCATCAGTAATTGCATCTTGTTCCTGGGCTAGTCTTATAAACTTGCATAAAACAATATATGTATTTGATAGTAGATATGTATACATATTGATCAGCATTTCTTCTTCTTTTTCCTATGGAATACTGAGTCCATCGGCTAAGAGCTCCGTTGTAATCTCTCCATCGTTCTCACAAACGACGCATGTAATAGATAGAGAGGTATCCAGTTTTCACTGATAATAATAGTTGGATGATTTATATATGTAGTGCAAAGTTGCTCTGTTAATTGTAAAGATAAATTTAATTTGAGTGTTATTTGATGAGATGACTCTTTCTTAGTGTGTACTTTTAGCACTCCATATCTATATTTCATAACAAACATATAAGTAGTTTCATTGGTTTGAACAAATAATTAATTCTTGAATATACAGAAGTACTAGAAATTACTCCAATGAATAGGATGCGATGAGATCACTTCTCTAAATGAGCAAAAACCTTGACTTGGATTGGAAACAACACATTGTATATGGTCAGTGTTTCAGTGCAGCATTTATATATAAAGGTGGTTAATAAATCATAAATAATAATCACTAGCACAGATCCACGAAAAATCATGGGATAGTCATAGAGACGCTATTGTGGACTTATACCTTGTTAAGATGTGTTCTGCTATTATCATGCGAGTAGCAGTGCACGGGATCGGATTCGGTATTTTCCGGTCATTTGGTGTTAGAGCGTTGGGAGCGTTGAATGTCAAATTGAACTAATTAGAGGTAAAAAGATGTAGGATACATTTTTCGCTTTATGTCTCATCTAAATCTATACTAATATTATAAATGCGAAACTGCTCGAGTTTGTTTGTTACGCTTTCACGCATAAAACAATAAAACGATTTTAAAAGTTCTTTCACCAATAGAAAGCTAAATTATATGCGAAGACTATATATAGACTGTATATGATGGTAAGCTCTGGCATTATGAAATTATAAATATTAATATATTATATTTCTTATACGTTTTCTGTCGCTAACAAAAGCGAGTTATTGCTAATGTCAGAAAACAAATCGTTGCCGTGGAAACGATGTTGATATATTTTTTTTATTTCAGGCATAATAGTTAATATCTATCTAACTATATAAATAAAAATTAATCTTCGAAATGTTGGTACCTACGTGTGTAACTTCCGAACGACTGAACCAAATTGGATAATTCTTTTTTTTTACTACTGGTGAGCTCTGGCATTATGAAATTTAGGTGTAATATTTAAATGTACCGAGAATGAATGTATGGAATGCGGGAGGGGGGAGGGGGGGAGGGATAATTGATAATTGCAAGCGCTACAGTAATTTACCCCTAATACCATGCGAGCAAAGCCACGGGCAAAAAAGCTAGTATAATATAATGGGGATAGTCTGAATTCTCAACATCTATTAGATAGACGAAGGGGTTACAATGGAGCTATTAGTGGTACGCCCTTTAGGAACCAACTGTACCTCTGAAATATTACAAGAAACCTTTTAGTTAGGTTAGTCATAATCTGGGAATGTTTGTATTTACCTTTGCACGGGCAGAATCCTTTGCAGGAAACTTTGATGGCCGAGTGATGGATGCAGTTGTGATAGTCCAACCGGCATAAAGAAGAATATGTGCGATTGTCTGCTCCGCAAAGGAAGACCGGCTTCACGACGGGGCATGTTTCACACCTGCAATAAAATAAAATAAAAAGTTATAAATGTCAGAAATTTTTAACAATTCGTGTGCTCCAATTGTATTTGAACAAATATACGTACTCATTGATTATTAAATCGATATTATCGACTAATTTTTTATGTCATACAAATACACATCTAAAGCACACTATGTGAAATTACAAATGTATGGAATTTTACAAGAAACATGCACCATTGGCAGACGATTATTTCGTTGTTGAATCAGTTGGATGTTTGTTGGATTCATGTTCAGTTTTACGAAGATTAGTTAATTTAAAATATTTATTGTTATTATAAAGTCAGGTACGCCTCATACGTCATACATAATGTGGTAATGTTATATTTTCGTGAAAACAAGCTAATGGGTCGGAGAGGTTAAATTTAATAATAAAATTGCGAAGAAAAATTGACTTTAACTCGTTATAATGACTTAACTCAATTTTTCTTCGTATTATTAAACTTAAATTTGTTTTCACGATAATATTTCCAGTCATCAGATTTGATAGTGAAACATAACTTATTTGAACCTAAAATAATGTTTGTTCTAAAATCGGTTTTGCCAAAGTAATGAAAGTTTTTAGTTTCATTTTGTTAACCCCTCAGGGGCACATTTTTTCAATACGTCAAAATATTTCGGCATTGCAATAAAATTCAAATAAATGGAATATTTCGAATTAATCGGAACACTAAAATCTGTTTTTGAAAGGTGATAAAATACGCTTTCAAATTTTATAATTCAAAATAATTTTTGAAATATTAAAATTTTTTATGCAAACATTAAAAAGTTTTATAAATTACTTAAAAGTACTGAAAAAAAATGAAAATCCATAAATATTTTATTAGACAAATGTATTATAAACATTACCATCACCTCACTTTTTTGTCGTTTCATGTAAAAATAATTTAAAAAATTTCAAAAGTTTAATTAATTTTTTTCAAATTACTGTCAGAAACTTTGGTTTCATAAAGGTGTACATTTTAATTATTTTGTAGTTAACTTTTAGAATTAAATATAAAGCTAGGTGTTTTCTCTTTCTAACACCATTTAGATCATATTTCTCACCATGATAATAAGGGAGACAACGATTTCTATGAGTTATGAAGCGAACAAAGTTAAATTTCTAGAATGTTCCGACGCACACAAGGAACTTTAATTTCGTGCAACAATTTATAGTGTTGCAACAATTGCGTGCATCAAAATCCATTACGGTAACTGGAGATGTGGTTTAGATTTTAAATAGTTGCCAACAGTCAACGCAACTAAATTCGCTTGTGTACAGGGGTCCTAGGTTGACTTCACATAGTAGAGGTAAATTAGTACTAAACTGGACAAAGAAAATCACAAAATTTGTGCATTCATGATTTTTTTAAACTTTGGACTTATATTCATCTTGGCAGTATAAATGAAGATCTGCAGAGTTCGTCTAAAGAGATTTCTTGAAAGACACGTGCCCCCTAGAGGGATTAACCCATGGTCTGACCTTTCCTTTTTGCTTCCAAGACGATCGTCCAATGAATGCTTGACACAGCTATAAAAGATATGGCTTGACCTATTTCAGCATATCGCTCGCCATATATTCCCATTGGTGAGCGATATGCCGAAATACACCAAGCCATATCTTTTATAGTTGTGTGTGGCACAGGTCTTTATCGTGTCACTTGTCAAACCCAATTTCATCTATACTAATGCTTTCTATGTGTGAAATTGTATGAAATATCTCAATATATCGCCGTTGATGGTATGTAAAAAAAACCTTATTTTAATTTTTTTGATGGACAAGTATCCAAATTTCTGATCTTTACGTTACAGTATTAATAGACCAATAGATTAAATGGCAATTGGTAATTTCTCAAGATAGTCTCATCATGGATAATCCAATTTGCCACTTGTCAGGTAACACACAACATATTGCATATCAACAATGATATTTACATTCAATGCAAACAATAGAATACTAAATGAGTATTACTCACGCAAAGGTATCCGATTGGTCCTCCGATTCGTCTTCAGAATCATAGAATACATCATCATCCTTGTCCGAGTCCTCCTTCTCACTTGGAATAACTCCCAGGTTGGTGGGACCTCCCGGTACCACGAGGTCTCTGCAATTAAATTTCAATGTGATTTTACAAGAAATCATACTTTTTTTCTCAAGCAGCAAAAACTCTTCAACGGTGAACTTTGGTGTTGTGCAAATTGCATCGCTTCTTCTGTCAGAAATTTTTTTGACAACGCAGCTCTACTTACATCTTGCAGCCCTAGTTCTTTTTATTACACATTATGCTTTGAAAAGTCGATTTGGTAAGAGTTAAATTTTTTTTAAAGCAGTCATACATCCAAGGGCCGACAGCAGACGTAACTTCTACAAAAAATGGTTTTGAAAATAATTTATTGATTGTGTCCATCACTTGCTAGCTTCACCATAAATAATTTTTAAATTTAATATTTTCTTACCCATTTTTGTGGAGTTCTTTTTTTGATACACACACTGCTGTGTAGGAGTCCTTGAGAAGACATATTTCCTTCTTCTGACACTTCAATGGCTGGCAAAGGTCACCTGAAACACAAGTTTTTTTACAGAATTAAAAATTATGTGTAATATTTTTGATTTTTTCAATCATGTATCAGTTTGGAATCTTACAGATGGAAAAATTCAGTTATAAATTGTATTATAATTTTTTTTTAAATGTGTACTAAATTGAATTTGGAAAGCTACTAAAGATAAGGTATTTCCCTACACTCTGTTCACTGAGAAGAAATCATTTTCAAAAACAAACAAATAAAAAAACAGTTTTATAGAAAATATGCAGCTATAACGTAAAGCCTTACTATTTAAAAAAAAAAATAAAAATAAAAAATAAAAAAAAATCAGTTCCCTCAAGCTCAAGCTCAGGTTCGATTTGGTACAAATAAAAAATCAAAAAATGTCAAACATGTAGGTAAATATAAATCCTAGAAATCAATGTTTACATTGCGCAAACAGTCAATCCAAATTTTTTTTTTGTTACTCTGGGAATCATTATCATATTTATTAGTAAATAATAACTAACCACCGCACTTTTGTTGAGCACAAATATTGGAACTTACACTACATTTCAACTTAATTGTGTCGATCATTTTATTTTGAAGTGAAAACTTCTATAGCCCCGTTAGTGATTAGAAATTCGCATGAAACGGAAGTGCGTCACAAATTAAATAGGTATTTAAATTTAGTAATAAAAATAAACTTAACATTTCCTACTCGGTTCTAAAAATATATAGGTACCTAATACATTAAATCGTCGCTGTCGCGCGGGCCTGCCATAGTCCAGCGGCATAAGGCCCGTAACGAAAGCAAATAGTAGCCAGGCATTCAGGCGACCCGAGTTCGAATTCTATAAAATCCAAAAAAAAAAATTTTTTTTTGAAATATGATGACAAAATGTATAGAAAAAGATGCACTGGAATTCGATGACCTAGGTTCGAATCTATAAAATAAAATAAAAAAACGTTTTCGAATTTAATTTATAATTTATTTATAATTTATAATACGATGACCAAATGTATAGTAACTCCCTCACCAGCCTCTCCCGATCCGGCCTGCACGCTGTTGGTGGGCAGAGACATCTGCCGCCAACATTTGGACAAAACCTACCCCATGAATCCGGGCACTACTGCTAAGTCACCAAAGGTAGCGAATCACTCGGGGTGACCTGCGGTAGAGGTGTTGGTTATCCAATAAATGGTTCCCGGGGCGGCGGTACACACACCCGCCTCCCAAATTGATTGAAGGGATTCGTACAAGACACAGCCACGCCACTTAACCGGGATTTGGAGGTATATTTTCATTTTGAATTGTGTAGGTATTAGGGCCTTCTCTCATGGAGAAATTGAAAAAAACAGTTGTCCACGCAATTGCATTCAACCTCCTTAACAAAATTGACATTTTAGATGTAAAATTGCAAAATATGTGACGTCGCACTAGGGGGGAGGGGGACTCACAAATGTGACGATGTGTGACAGGGACGGGGGGGGGGGGGGGGGGTCAAAAAATCATGAAATTCGTGTGACGTAATTTATGGATGGCCCCTTACTTACGTAGATACCTGTGGAACTATAACATCCCCAACTGGAGTAAGTGACGAGAGCGAAGGGAGGGGAAAATTAGTTATACTTTGCATAAATACACGAAAAAGTGCCGCAGGAAAATTTTTTTCCGTTATTTCCCCAATTGTGGTAAGTACTAATGTGGTGTGCGACGTCAAGGAGACCAAACCTTATAGACGGAAAACTTTTAGTATTTTATTTAATGGAAATTAAATTACTACGGCATTCCCTACTGGGGTATGTTTTGAGGCTATAGGTAGTTGGGAGGGGTAGAAGATGAAAGAAATATGGGGAAGTACTTGGCTATTCGGATCTGGTGCCCAAACATGGCTAATGTTTCTAGTCTGAATGGTGGTATTTCACCAGGGGGTTACCGAGAGCATCTATCACATAGCATTAATATTCATACTTACTATCAGGATAGTACACCCATCGTTTATTCTCTGAGGATTTCACTGCGATGACTCTTCCTTCATCCTGCAATGACAAAAAACATTTCAATTACAAACTCAAAAGTGTTGTCATGGTGTCGAATTTAACATTGCAACTCAAACTTATTAGTTCCCAAACTCTGGACTGTTTATTGTTTTCCTTTAGTTTCATATTATTCTTTTCTACACAGTGAAGTCATCCAATTTCCGTAACAGCATGTTTCCAACAAACTTCTTTTCCAATATATGCGTTCAAATTTTCAATACATTTTCTAACTGCTCTCTGCTGCTCTGGTATTTATAGGTAAAGTAATGGTATAATACTACTATAATTATATCTAAACTTAGGTAGGTATATTATCAAAGTGTGCATAATTATCTTTTTTTGCAAAAATAAATTAATGCAGTTTTTCTATCATTTTATTTTTGATTTAAAGTGGTGCCACATACAGCTATAAAAAAAGGTGGCTTCGCCGTACATTCCCAATAGCGATATGCTGAAATACGCCAAGCCACATCTTTTATAGCTGTGTGTGGCACAGGTCTTAGCCTTATTGATAAAAAAATTACATTTATATCGTAACAACTTTCAGATAATTATTTTGAGCATACACGGTAATTGTCATAGGTACATACCTATACAATCGATGAACATGTGTATCATTTTTTTTAAACCGACACTGGAGAGCCAAGACATTTACACAAAAAAATGCGTTGAGTGAAACCCGTGAAATTTGGGTGATTGTGAACAGAAATCGTTTAATTTTGTACTTATTACAGGATATTTATGATGGAGTGATACAGCTCTTTAGAACTAGAAATAAGATTGAAAAAAAGAGGAATGACATATTTATATAGGTACCTAATATCATTACACATTACCTACTTTAACTTAGAAAATTTTACAATGCACTTGCCAAAAACGTTTCATCGTTTTTCATTTTACATATCATTTTTCAATCAAATTAAAAAATTTCCTAGAATAATTATTGCATCAATATTAAAAACCTTACGATATTACACCTTGGATTATAATAATAAAAAAGACGCCGCTGCAAAAACAGAAATGTCGTGATGGTCGCAAAGTAAACTTCCCTTTTTAAGTTTAATTCCGACAACATGACTTTGAAATAACTATTTATAAGCGGAAAATTCAATGACGAATATACAATAAAGCTGCCCTCACACTCGTAAAATGTTTTCCCGTAAGTCGCTCACGCAAGCGATTTATTATCAAATTACCAATGTAAACTACACCAAAAGTCACTTAACGTAATTTATAGCGAGTACAGATGTTGTTCTTTCACGAGTTTTTTTGACAGGTTTAATCGCGTCCGCGCGAACTTAAAGCCTTCTCACAGCTTATAAAATCAGTTTGATAAGTTGGGAGCTTACCGCAAGAAATGGTACTAAAATGCGCCGTTGCGAGATATCAAAAATTAAAAGACAGTTGTTTCGTAGGTTGTTTTTCTTATAAAACTAGTATTTATTTATTCTTATTTAAATTTATTTATTCCTAAGATCTGATTGTAGTGGATAATTACATTAATTACCCACTTAATTACATCCCGAAAACAATGTAAAAATAACACTAGATAAAAATCAAATTAACACTAGGTACCCACGAAAACAAATTTAGAAGGAAAGAAACTTTTCTGATTCCAAAAATTGAAAAGATATCATTTATTTTTCAGGAGGAAAAAAGTTTTCTGAAAATGAGCATCCTTCTGTTTAACTATCGGTCCAATCTTTCCTAATCTCAATGTTTCTGTTTATAACATTATGTATTTGAATGAAGTCGGTTGCTGTCAGGTAACTGTCATGCGGATAAAATATATACGGTAAATTGGTAAAAATTAAAGTACCTAACCTATATATTATCATGCTTCATTTCCAAATTATACTGTTGGAATCCCAAGTTGGAAAACAAAATAAAAGATTATAAAATAAAATGAAAGGACTCCATTTTTCGTCTTTAACAGCACCAAAGCGCGTGGATAATTGTTTAATTTGAGTCAAATTCTATTTCATCACTTTATTTGGGCCTTTTCGTCTTTATTGACAAAATCGTGTAAGACCGTTGTTGACAGGAAGCCATCTTACTGCAAATAAATTTACAGATGTGAACGGTCTCTATCGTCGCTATGAGCACTTGCACAAGTTGAACTTCCGTGAGCATTAATTACCGAATTAGACGGCCTCCGTGGTCCCGAGGTAAGACTCTCGACTCACAATCCGAAGGTCGCGGGTTCTAACCCGGCGTGCGCAAATAAATTTTATTTGATTAATTTGTGTTATTTCACAATTTCTTAATTTAAAATAATATATAGTACATTTGCGGCACGTTCCAGAGTGGAAGATACATATCAGTATCGCCCTAGTGTAAGACCACCATTCAGAATTGAAACGGTGCTTGAAATGGCATTAGCCGTGTTTAGTGACCAGATCTGAATAGCCAGGTACTTCCCCACCTTCCTCTTCCCTATCTCCTTTCCCTCCCCACTACCTTCAGCCTCACAACATACCCCAATTGGGGATGCCTCACTGGCTCCAGACGGGAGCAGTTGGGACTCTTGTGCGGTATTTCATATTTAAAAAAAATATATTAAAAAATACCACAAATGTGCAAGTTTTCGACAAGTAAATTTTATTTATGGGTGTAAAGCTAGCCTAATAACAGAATTTGCCTAAACTAAACATCAACGGAATTTTCATCATCATCGTGAAAATCATGAACAGAACTGTTCGCATTATTTGGTTAAATTTAATTGCAAACGTTTCACTACCATCTATTGATTATCGGTGAAAGCATAGCATCTCACGAACATTCAGGTCGCAGGATCGTGTGAAGATCCTGCAGGTCGCGGGAAGAACACTTCACGCTAGCATATCGCGACCGAATTTGGCAGCAATCGCCAATTGCGGGAAGTTTAAATTTAATGCGCACTCTTTCACTTTTATAAAAAATACATAGTTTTACAAATGTTTTATTTGATCAATGGGTTTTCAAAACCATTTAAAACCCTCAGATTGATAACACTGTTTGTACACGAATGTGACCAGAATAATATATTTAAACTTAAATAAGCAGACAATTAATTAACTGCATAAAATCCTCACCATGCCACGTAACTCACCCACAAAATGCAAGAGCAAAAACGCATAATCAACTTCTTGTCCCAAAAATTAAATCAACCTTTGCCAAAAAGCACGAATCCTACCTCGCATTTACAACACATTCCTAAAAGAAACCACTTTTTGCTTGAATCAAAAAAACCTTAAAGGGTTCTATAAATATTTCAACACTTGGTTACTACACAAAAAAAGGGAATACATCACCAAGTTACTAATAATCCCATCTTAGTCTAATCCTGATTCTCTATTTACATATATGCGATATTTAAATTTTTAGAGATTTATGCTTTCTTATTAATATTGCTTATGTTTTACCCATGTCTAGTTTAATACTTTATATTATTTTGTTGAAATGTTATTGTTTTTAGATGCTAGCTAAACTCTTAAATTTAATAAAACTGAATACTGCATGCATGCGTATACGTTTGTGTATGTATGTTATGTTTGTGTATGTGTTTATAGGATTAATATGTTTTTATATGCTAATTGTGTATTAATATGTTCATGCACGCTTATTTATGTACCCGTCTCAGAACAGACATCGTCTAGTGAGACGGGTTACAGACTTTTCTTGTATTATATTGTTACTGTAATAAACGCCCGGGTTGCCGGCAATTTAAAAAAAAAAAAATTATAAAAAAAAAAAATTCTGTCGAAAATTTATGCAAGAATTCACTCTCGGCGAAATTGCAATCGAAAGATTTCAATAGTAGGTATTTAAGTGTCTATTTACATATCTTATGATTTCAGAGGAAATTTGAGTTTTGATTTATTAAAGAGAAAATTAAAAACATGGTTTCTGGAGGCGAGGTCTATTTGCACACAGAACTACTTATATTTATTAGTTATGTCATAACGAAATGGCGATATGCCAGAAAATATTTCGCTGCATTGCTTCAATGCTTTTACTTCTCCGTCAGATCGATGAAAACAGAAAGTAATTTAGATTTTACATTATGAGATAATGGATTTAAAGCTAATGAAAACCGAATACTTCGAGCTGGTCGTAATAAGGGTTCGAC
The DNA here is from genome assembly GCA_936435175.1 of Glyphotaelius pellucidus. Classification (NCBI taxonomy): domain Eukaryota; kingdom Metazoa; phylum Arthropoda; class Insecta; order Trichoptera; family Limnephilidae; genus Glyphotaelius; species Glyphotaelius pellucidus. The sequence goes on from OW386545.1 coordinate 17,237,392, forward strand.
CAGTTTTTATCATTTAGTTCCCAAACCTAATTAGAGATGGGCATTATCGTGATGTCCAGTGGCGGTTCTTCACGGGGGGACAGAGACGACAGTCCCCACCATTTACACCCGAAACTACTAAAGGAAATAACAGTTCATTCAAAATGAGTGAATTCTTTAAACATAAAAGCAATTAACATTAAATAAAATACAAAAAATTATTCCGGACGATTTTAATGATACTGACACACGTGCTCATAAATGAGCATGCTCATTTCCCTTTCCACCTGCGAATCGCGTAACGGTTGATTAGTGAGCATGCTCATTTGAGCGGGACACACTTGCTACTAGATAGTAGTATGTCTATCAGCAGCATAATGCGACCCGGCGACCACTCAAGCTGACCATCGGATAGCCTACCAGCGCAAGAACCATCAGAGTCCATTTCTAAGTGTGCAGAACCTACCGCGCACTTGGGGACAATCCGAGTTGTCCCTTCAGGTATTTTGATTCATTCTTTGCGATTCTTTCTTGATCGTACGATCGTAGGCAATCCAAGAACCACACATGCGCACATTTATGTTAATTTCAAATACCGCGGGGACAATCCATTGAATCCCTTCGTAACAAAATACTGAACCATTTGCTTTAGTTCAAGAAAGTTGCGTAGTTTCGGGCGGGAATCGCTCGCGTTCAAATTAAGTTCGATAATAATCTTGCAGATAAAGCATTATTTTTGTTATACTTTTTTATAAATTGGAAAATATCTACAGACATTTTAAATTATTTTGTGTTTAGACGTCTGATTAGCCCGATTTGGCCATGAAAAGTTTTGTTTGAGAAATTTTAAATTATATTCTCCGGATGGTGAGATTACGGTACAGTAAGTACACGTAAAAAATGTCGATTTCCACCATCAAGTGCTCGAGCCGCCACTGGTGAAGTCCATTTCATAGTACCTGGGTAATCGATTTAAGTTTATTCAAATGAATTTGTTCGTAATCGAAGTAATTGGTTTTAGATTGAGGTGTTTCAAAGTTCATCACAATCGATTGATAGTTAAATAGACGAGCAGCGCCATCTATCGCCGATTTCGGCCAATTTCAGCTTAAAGCCATTAAAAAAAACAACGTGTGTGCAGTTCACACGCGGTAGAAGTGAAACCTTCAGAAAACTAAAGTAGATTTTTTGACCCCCCAACCCACACATCGTCACATTTGTGAGACCCCCTCCCCCCTAGTGTGACGTCACATATTTTTCAATTTGGATGGACGGCCCCTAAACAGTGTCAAACTGTCAAAACAGTCTTAAACTGTTCGAAAATACAGCATCTAAGGCACCACGTAGGGGAATTTCGATATCTAAAAAAAAAGAAAAAATGGCGGACCAGCCAATTTTATTTTCGATTTTTTATGGAAAATTTTCATCGTTCATAAAAAAAATAAAAGGAGTCCCTTTATAAAAAAATTTCTACGTAGTGCCACAGTGACTGAATTTTCAAACACGAAGACTTGGTGCATGCAAATAGGATGTATAGTATTTTTTTATGTTGTCAACCAGGATGAAAAACGTGTTAAAAAAGTTTCGAGAAAAACGCATTCAAAGTTTTGCTGAAGGATAATTCAACATATAAACTGTTTAAAACGGTTTCATATAAATTGCTGCATCTCCGTCAATTTTAAGAATTTTCTTTAAAAAATTGGTACGACCGTTATTAACAAATACATCTTTCAGAAAATTAAAAATAAAACAATTACAATTTTTTTTCACCGTGTCCTGGTGCCTTAAGAGGAACGGCGGAACGAGGAATGCGCGGCTCATTTCGGCCCGTTTCATAAATTTTAATTCTAGATTCGAGATCAAAATACTAACCAAACTGAAAAATCATTTTTGTAATCAAAAGGTATAACAAATATCTAGTACGGATATGACTAATTTATTTTTTGCTTTAAATTATTAGATATACCTAGGTCATTAAAGATTTTAATGTTTAGAGGCACTTTGGGCAATTATTTGTGAGGAAATGAAAAACAATAAAAAAATAATTTTACTATATTTGTTATAAAAATATGATGAAATATAAAATAAAAATAGAATTAAAAAAATCATTTTAATGGATGTAAAGTTAAAATACAAATTACCCATTTACGGCGGAAGAAAAAATTGTCGTTATATTTTAACGTTACTACTTACCCAAAAAATGCGTTTTTAAAGGCGTTTTATTTTTTATTTTATTTTTCATCCTATTTTTAAAATATATATAGTACAATTTTTGTGAGTGCAAATAATGTTTTTTGTAACAAGATGGCAAGCTAGGTACAATGCCTACATGGTTACCTGACTTTTGTCTCAGATTTTCTTTTACAGAATTTTCATATGAACGAAATTTTCATATGAAACCACTGCCAGTGACATCAAATTCGACCGCTGTCGTGATAATATTGAATGGCATCAGTAGTGACGCTAGTATTCGGTTAGGGCTATATATAAAGTACATTTTGAAGACACCACTCGATATAAATATTACAAAGTAAGTTTGTAGGTTAGGTAATAGCTAAAACAGACTTTATCCAGCAAGTCACGCAAGTTGTAATGAATGTAGAGATGGCGTGAGCGGTTTACAAGAAGCGAAAGGTCACTGTTAACCTACAAATGGAAATTTGTACCCAGGTTCCAGGTCTTTGGGTCCCCCTTTTTTATAAACAGTGCCTACACATTCAGCCTTTGGAATAATTATTAGTTTTTCACGAGGCCCCTTACCCACTAAGATTGCCATCTAACAAATGGGTACAGAAATTTGGTTCGTAGTAAAATGTTTATTTCTCCAATTGGATTTCTGTAGAATTGTAAGTAGGTATAAATCTAAGAATTACGACGATTTTTTTTAGATTTATGTGAGCACATAGCATGTTTTTATCACCCTATCGGAAGTTGCTCTCACTTTTGCAAATGGCGTCTTGTCGTCACAACTTTCTGAAATAAATAGATGCAGAATACATGTTGATCGCTATAAATACTACTTAGGAACGCGAAATAATTAATGTCTCAAACCAATTATTTTGTAAACAAACAAAATTACTCGGGTTTAGGTACCTACTGCTCCCAGGAAATGGAGTGAGGACTTTTACGCAGCCTATAGTACCTACATATCTACTTAGTGCGTTGTTACGTTTTCTTCTAGGATCTTAGGGGTGATTCCGGTTCTTCTTAAGGATAAGGAATTATCCTTAACCTTAAAATGAATTACTCTTAATAGCGAAAAAGAAAAATGAATCAATAATAACCAGGTTAAGGACAATTAATAATAGTAAAACCGGAATCGCACCTCCGGAAGCCTTGGATCGCGATTTCTGTTCTAATTTTACCCATTATAAAGCCGGTATTTCAATTGCTTTTTAAGCTCGGCTTAGAGATATTTACGTTCATCAAGCTGCTATCCGATTGGTTTCCTGGCAATCCAATCGGACTCCTAACATTCCTGAGTACACAGAAATACCGGCCCTTAAGGCAGGTCTCCAGCGACCTCCGCCATGAACATGAACATGAAAGATCGCTTGAACATCACGATAAACATTTTTTTGTATAGACACACAATTTAGCTAGTGGTCTGTGATGAGGACGCACTAAACACTTGACGTTTGGCGTTTACATAAATGTTGAAATGTGTTTTGATGAAGAAGAGATGATGCATCAGGGATAAAACACAGATATTTGAATAGATATTTATTTATCAGGAAAGATTTATTTATTTATTTATTTATTTGAGACACAAACAGGATATTTACAGAGCATTATTTTGGTTAATATATAACAAATTAAGATACAAATATAAATATCCCTAGACTAATGTGTCTACAGTAATAACATTAGCGTATTCACAGACACATGAAAAACAATATAAGTATTTTTTTACATAATTTAGAAACTTAAATAGAAAATTTGAAATACATGATAGCTACATAATATTTAAAGTGTTTATTAAAAATAATAAAACAACATTTTAGTTGCACAAATCATGGAGATATTTCTTAAAACAAGTAAAATTATTCACAAAAATATCTATTATAAGTGTGATTTAGTGAGATCGTTGTAAGATCGTGACATTCTAGATATGGGATTAAAGTATCCCGTATTATTGTTAAAAATTTCGGTCCAAAATATGTCAAATTTTCTGGTAGATTTGGGCCTGGCGTATAAATTGATTTCATTGATTAAGTTACTATCTACTAGGTTGTTAACAATTTTATAAAACATTAAGAGGTCATTTATATTACGTCTTTTAACTAGACTCTCTAAATTGAAATGTGTAAGTCTTTGTTTGTACCCGTCTAGAAGATGGTAGACACCTGACCGGTAAGACAAAATCCGTGTAAATTTCCTTTGGACTGATTCAAGTCTAGATACCTGTGAAATATAGTGTAGATTCCAGACTGTTGACCCGTACTCAAGAACACTACGGATTAATGAATTAAAGAGAATTATTAGGCTATTAAAATTCTTAAACAGTTTGGTTGATCTTACAATGAAACCAAGTAATTTATTTGACTTACTCACAATGTATTCAATGTGTTGGTTGAACGTTAGTTTATTGTCAAATATAATTCCTAAGTCTTTTATCGACTCAACTGTATCCAGATCGTGACCACATATGCTGTATGAATATAGAGTTTTGTTGGTGTTCTTGGTGAAATTAATAACTTTGCACTTAGGTATATTTAGTTCCATTTCATTGTCAACACACCAGGTAGATATTGTGTTAAGGTCTTGTTGTAAGAGTTCACAATCGTCCATAGATTTAATTGCTTTATATAATTTGAGGTCATCAGCATATAGAGAAAAATTACAGCGGAGTTTATATGTAAGGTCTTTAATAAAGATCAAGAAAAGCAAAGGTCCAAGGTGCGATCCTTGTGGTACACCCGACGTAACTGATATTGGGGAAGAGGTAAAACCGTTAACAGTAACTAATTGACTTCTATTTGATAAATATGATTCTAACCAACGAAGCAGATTTCCGTGAATGCCGATTTTATCCAGTTTATTCATTAAAATAGGTTGACTAACTTGGTGGAAGGCCTTACTGAAATCGGTGTACACGGAATCTACTTGTATTTTTTTATTCATCGATTTACACAGAAAGTCCATATACTCGAGTAAATTAGTATTTGTGGGTCTTTTAGATACAAAGCCATGTTGGAAAGGTCTAAGTATCGATTTTTGCACGACCTAAAGTTACCATATTTAAGAATTTCGTTTGCATAAATAATTACGTAGACGTCAAAAAATGTCGAGTTCTTATATGAAAGATATTCTTACAGTTTTTGCGATAAGATTGTAGATGAAGTATCAAGGAGAACACGCAGATTTCAAGTTAGACCGTACTACCGATTTCGAAATTTTATTTGGTACCTATTTATTTATCAGGAATTAAGAATAGAACACCGATTTGAATTGGTAAATTTCTTCCGTGTCTCTGAAACCGTTGAAGTGGGTTTTTATACTACATGTACAAGAAAAATTTCACCAGAAATACGAATTGGAATTACATGAATATTTCTGGCTACTAGCATTCGTTCATAACCTACAGGAGAATTTAAAAACAAGTATTATCATAAATTGTTACATAGGTTTATGTCCTCTACGTATAAATTAACAGACTTTATTTACAAGTCAGTTCACGACAGTATTTCTTAACAACTTAAACTCACAATTATTAAGCTCGCACAGTTGACTTAACCCCAAAAACTCATTCGTTTTATTCTCCGTTACCGACAGCTTCGTGCGGCTGCTGTAAAAAAAATGAACTAATCTCCCCCGCCTGCCTTCCCGCTTCACCCGGAATGCGAATGTTTTCTATCGCCCACGGAAAGCTTGCAACAAGAACCATCTTCGAACAAGAATTGCTCAAAGCCACGCCCCCATTGACAAAGTTTATAGTGATGTTCAAACGAACGTTCATGTTCATGGCGGAGCTCGCTGAAGACCTGCTTTTAAATATTCTCTTTTCAAACACACACTAACCACGATCAGTTTTAAAAACGCAAAAAAGACGTATTGTCCGTGTTGTCATATTTTCTCTCAAGTAAGGTAAACATCTTACTTCGAGCACTCCGACATGCCCACAACACATTTCTATCGATTTATACGTTTGTGTAATTAGTGCGGTAAGCTAGGTACCCCAATTTAAAAAAAAAATCAAACGAGTCTACAATATTTTGACATTTGCAGTAGTGGGTACTCCAAATAGTGTTTCCTTATTCCAGTTTTCTTCTAAATAAGGTATTGTAAAGGGTTAGAAGTTAGAATTGAGGGTCCTTGAAAGGTTTAGGTATTCTGTGAAGAAATCCCACTATTTGTTTCACAGAATAAGAAGAATTCATCAAATTTCAAAGTTAAAATTCAAGTTCTGTGAAAGTCCTATTCAAATTCTATAATTTGAATAGCCCTAATACCCTGATATTGGTCAATGACGAAATAATAAAAGAACTTAAAGAACTTTCACAGAATATAACTTAAATTTTAACTTTGAAATCTGATGAATTGTTTAAATTCTGTGAAACAATCCTTTCGTTCATGTTTACATCAAATATGAATTTAAAATCAAGAATGATTCCCAGATCTCATCTCTGGAACACACTTTTTTAATTTTAATTTTTTTTTTTAAAGAAAGACAAAGATTCCCGGGTTACGAATAGCCCAACAATGTTTGAAAATCTCCTACTACCACCACAGTAAGCCGAAAATGTTGCTTGAGTCGTGATGGAAGATTAAGCCAGCCGAGTAATCGAACACGTGACGCCCGAGTGGGACCCAAACGCGATGCACAATCAACTACTGACCACTGACAATACTGGTAGTATTATTATTTTGGTAGGCGGGTATGGATGCCGCCGCCCCGGGAACCATTTATTGGATAACAAACACCTTTGCATTGGTCACTTAACAGAGGTGCCCGGGAATCCCCCGGGATCATGGGGAAAGGTTTGTTTACCCACCTGCTGTGTGGCGGGCCGGTTCGAGAGAGACCGGTTGAGGAGGTCTTTTGACCTCTTCAGCCAGTATCCCTCGACCCATCACCTGCACCGGAGTTGAATGAATGGATTCATACGTCCATCACTCCTGGACACTAACCCTCAAATTCCTACCCACCCCTCATACCTATTTCCTTCCCAGAACTTCCCCTTCTTCCTTTCCATAAAAAAAACTCTCCACACAGCATCCCCTAAGATGACATAGGCCCTGAGGGAAATTATTTTCAGGCCTCCTGTGTGGAGATAATTTAAGAAAAATCTTAATGGCTGTACTGTAATTTACTGTTGTAAACGGAAGGGACGCCTGTTATGTTCAAAAAGAACCACTGAAGTTTTTAAACAACATCCCCGATGGGATTATGTCAAAAGGTACTTTTACAAAACTTGAAATTTCTCAGATTCAAAATTTTTAAACAATTTCCTGACTCATTTTCTAACGATTTTTCCGTTTTTATTCTTCCCGATTTCCAATTTTCATCAGATCAAAAATTTTCCAACACGGCAAATATTCAAACTTACACATACCAAACGAAATCAAAAAGATATATATTTACAGATTTCTCGACCCATTTTCCGACCAATTTTCCGTGCTAAATTTTCCCGGATTAATTTTATTAAAAAAATAAAAATTTCTCAACATGAAAAATTTCTAAGCACATAGCAAAAATATTAATTTTAAAAAATTACAAGTGTGCAGTTCAAACGCGGTAGAAGTGAAACCCCCGGAAAACTAATTTAGACAAGAATGGGGAGGCCAAGAAGCACCGCACAAAAAGGAGACCGATTATTCTATCTCATTTTCTCGCAGGCTAAATCCTACAGATCCTAGGTTCTCAACCTATTTTGCCCACCGCCCACTTTGAGAATATTTTTTTTTCTAGAGCCCCCATTTTTTTTTACTTACCATCTGTCGCGAATCTGAAACTTCTATTGCCACGATTATATTTACCACATCTTTTTATTGGGGGGCCTCAACTGTCACAGAATCAATAATTCAATAAAAAATATATTAAATTATTTTTTATACCTTTTTGTTTAGCAAAAAAAGCAATTCTAATGTATTTTAAGTACCGGATTACTACTTCCTTCCTTCTTGTGTTCATAACTGTAGTGTCAATTCTTAATAATAATAATACACGTAAATTATTTATACGTGATAAATGTGTTTTTTTTTTTGTCTTTTTTGGACCATATTTTTTTAAACTGCTTATGCCCTCACTGTGCCATCTCAACGCCCCCTAATTTTCTCTGAGTCGTCTTCTGCCCCCTGAAAGTCTCAAACGCCCGCAAGGGGGAGTTATCGCCCGCGTTGAGAACCTATGCTATAGCTATAGATGTATGTGTTTATCTTTTTAGTGTCGCTTTTTCGTTTCATCGAGTTTCAAATCACAACGGTGCTAAAGAAGTTTTCACTTCAGGAATGACATCCTTGCGATTCTTTCAAGGACATAAAGTCCGTTCTTCGTTCCGAATGCAATTATTAATGTTCTCAAAAGTTGTCTTGATAAAATCTCATTCAATGTTATGAACTAAATGTGCAATTTGGCTGTCCTGGGCCTCGTCTGTCTTATTGTGTTGTAATGTGTATGTATATAAATAAATAAATAAAATAAACATACAAAGGGGCAAAACTCCACTATCAGGGAACTTCACCAAATTGGACGAAGCCCATCAAAAAGCCTGCAGGGCCTACGGCACCTTTAAAAAAGTGTCAATTTTCGCAATAGGGCTCCCTTCTTAATATTTCCTCCAAGGATAGAGCACAACCTCCAAAATCACGCAATCAACCATACAGGTACCTATCACTGACAGCCGAAATTAGAGGGTTTAATAATAAATTATTTAATTTAATCGGGTTGAAAGGGCAATCAGCTTAAAGTCGAATCAATAGTGTTAACGCTTTTCACAGTTTTCCATTAGCTGATTATTATTTATGTCAACGTGTCCACATACCTATGGTAAACGTGCGTGCGGTATCTATAAAATACAAATAATATTATGTCGTTTAATTCTAACAAATACGATAATTATGTAGCTAGTTTAGAAAAGAAGGTGAAAAAAGGGCAAACGGCGTTTTCATTAAAATCGTTTCGAAGACCGCCCTATGAACGATTGGCAATTTTATAATGCCTGGTGTATTTTGTCGCGATGTCTAAAAGTGTGCACATCTTTATCGAAAATCGATAAACGACATCAACAGAATAATGGGTTTTCAATTTCCGACTTCAAAGGGTTGAATAATGTTATAAAATCAGGGCGGAGGCGTTTGGCAAACACTCCATAAATCACTCTTTTTATTACTTTTGAAGTTATTCCCATCAATATAATATATCATTGAAGAAGAAGATAACAATAGTAATCTAAACGAAAATCTGAAAGAGCACAAGAAACATTGTACAGAAAAATAGAAAAATATAATGGTCGCAACTGGAACTCGAACCCAGAACCTCTCGTAACCTCTTCTTCAATGATGTACTCGATAAATCAATAATAAAATACCACTTCGGAGTTTTGATACCAACCCTGACGACAATAAGACGTGAAACTGGTAGAGGAAGAACAAAAGTAGAGTAAAGATATTATGAGATTCTAGAGATGCATGTTTGTAAAGCCATTGAAGACCGTTTAATCCAGAATATTAAAATATGTCAGGGTAATGTAAGCATAAAAAATCACCAAGATTAATAAAGAGACGCTTAGAACGTTTAAGCGTGAAAAGAGGGTGAACGGTGAAAGGAGTTTAAGAAGAATACACAGGATGATAGAATAAGTCGGGAACGCCCCTAAAAGACATTGCACGATCTAACGAATCAAATATTCCTACTTTTGTAACAATTCAAGTCGATATAACAGATTTGTAAGGGAATGAAGCCAGGGGGTAATATGCCAATATTTAGTTGTGTGACTTTCCATCCTCTCTGCCTACCCTAACGGTGAAATGACGTCATGGTTTGATATATAATATGTAATGTGAAAGTACCTACTCCTGTAAAACTGTTTACGTTTTCACATAAAATGCCCCTAAATTTTTTTGTGATAAAAAGCTCCCGATCTGTTTTTCCAGCCAATAACAGCTCTAATGCATACTTATACAATAAAGATGACAATATTATTATTAGACCTCGGAGCAAACTCAGCATAAAATAACTTAATTAGCACTAAGCATGGATATCCCAGTCACTGAGGTTTAAAACGGAAATGATCAAACTACTTAGACCTAACAACGTTGGTTAATGTGTTCGCTGGTTTATAGAACCAGCCGATTAATGTGCCCACTTTTTGTGAGACAACTGAACATATCTTGAAAAATTGTAGGCAATTCCCTGCACATTACGTAGAATCAACCCGATGGATCACACACGCACACACACATTTATGTACTATAAATAATTTGTATTATGTGTTGAAGTACTAAATCCAAAAATTTGTATTATTTTTTGAAGTACTAAATCCATAAATGTTGACGAAACTTTCCCATAATTTAATTTTTAATAGGGTCGAGTGTTACAAACCCATTTGTTACCCAAGCACCCATAATATTCATAATTCCAAGAACAGTGCCTACCTACTGCTTGGGGTCAATTATTGACTCACCCAAATTAAATTAGGTATTTTAACAATATGAAGAACTTCATTGTAATATTTTACTGTAAATTGTAAATAAATTATATTCTCGTAACCACCAAGAGAATATTATTAAATTCCTCTTGAATGATTTTATCATAAAACTGTTAAAAAAATGGCAAATAAAATAAAAAATGTTTGCCCCAATTTGGAAGAAAATCTTTCTAGATTAATTACCTATAGCCGGGTAAATTTCTCACTCGTACAAGCATTACGTAATTTTTTCCAAGCAAAATTATATCGATCACGGAAATTTGAAATGCTGTAAGGGACAAAAAAGGGTTAATTATTCAGAAAAGCGAAAATAAAGTTTTTTTATTTTTTTTCAAAAAAACATATCTCCTGTTTTTGTAAACCTGCAATTATGATTTTTTACTATAAAATAACATTGAATATACCTTTCAGAATACTTAACATCTTTTTTGTAAATTTCATAAATATGTACTTTTTTTTTTTAATTTTTCGGAAACAATTTTTTTTTTAAAACATCTTTAGTTGGAATTCACCATATTTAGTTTGTCGTTTTTTTTCACATCAACGTTTTTTTTAATATTATATTTATTTTTTATTTTGTATGTGATTATTAATGCTTCAACTTTCCGAAGAATAGAGAAAGTTTTATGTAATAACTTCTATACATATTTTCATTAAACAAAATTATCTATTGTTCAAATTTCTCGTAATATAACTGTCAACCATATTTCACATCATTTTTTTTTCTGAAAAAATATTGTATTTTCTCTTTTTAGTTTGTTGTGTGATTATTAGTCCACTTTTACGTATGTATGAACAACAAAACAAATTGTCTGAATATCGCATAATATTCAAATGGGCATCAAAAATTCATAATCTCTGGCGGCCCTGTAGCTAAAATCTGAGCGTATAAGTGGCCGACTATTAGATTTTGAATGGCCGACCACAGGCAAAAACATCATTTTTTATAAAAATATTTTTGTAATTATTATGCTTATGTTATAAAAAGCTTTAAAAATAATAATCGTAAATACTCGAGTCGGGCGATGTCAAGAGTCAGAATAATAGAAGAGCATGTATGAGACGATGTATGATTGTGAACGAGGCAAGGAGTGTGTGCCAAGATCGAGCTGTTTGGCGGTCCGTCCTCTCTGCCTACCCCTGCGGGGAAACGGCGTGATGGTTAGTTAGTTAGTTAGTTTATCATAAATTTACTGTTCTTTAACAAATCTGTGTTTTTCTAAACCTCCTTTCCAATATAAACTTATGATGATTTGCCAAACACGACTTTTTTAAAAGGCCGACTACTAGCACAATCACCCTACATACCCACTTTTACGCAGTGGCTCCGTAGAGGGGGTTGACCGATAATTTCATCCACTTCCAAAAAATCTATTTTACTTCAGGACTGTTTTATGAAATATTCATATTTTCGCCAATTATTACACAATTTGATAATAGCTTGAGAGCTTTCTAAAGCCTGTCGAGTGCGTTAGTATTATTATGTAATTTATTCTGCTATAGGAACAGGGACGTGTGTAGGTACCTACCTATATGTTTAGCAACCATATAAAAATGGTTTTCAATGTTTAAAAAATCGTAATAGTTGATTCATTATAAATTTATGAATGTTTTACATTATTTACGAATTATTGTGAAAATGGTTTTTGTTGTCGTCTAGTCAGTAATATTTAAGAACTGGTTTTGAGTAAAAATAATTGAGAATATTAAATGTAAATTGAGGGCGACATAGGTACCTATCTAATAAATAACATAACTTTCTTAACCTGAAGGCATTTGAAAAAGATTTATACATATTTATCTCCCATCTGTCTATTAGAAGATTTCTGATTAAAAACAACAACATTCCGAAATACCCACTGTATGTCGATGTTTTGAGCTTTTCATTGTGATCTTTTGGGGCAGGTGTAACACAAAAGAATTTAGATTGATGCTCAAAACATGTCAATAGCAAGTATTTACCTAAGCACGAGAGACAAACAGATTCTATGTGAGATGGAGTTGGTAAGTACTGACTGCCCGAGGCCCGGATAGGTACGCCCAGCTCAGGTAGAAAACCACACGATCTCACATTACTGGCTCCGGTAATGTACGGCTTCGGTCAAACACTCGACTAATATAAACCTGGATAACTAAATAACTAATCTATTTGGTGACTGTGTCATCGTACAGTTTGACTCGGCCATACGCCTCGGCGAAAAAGGGGGGTGGCGAAACTCACGCCAGAAATCAATATATGGCCCGTGATGTTAGCGCTTTGTCAAAACGGCATTGAAATAACATTAATTACCTCGTCCGCGAATTCGAAGTCTCCATCGAACTTCCTCTTCTTCTTGGCATCCGCAGAGGCCAGTGCCAGTATACCCACAACCACCAGAGTCCAAGTAAACTTCATCCCGAGGGATTTGCGAGCACTTTTCAACGCCTCAGCTCGGTGTTTTCGTCGCACGAATTCGACCGTGAGACAGGACGTTTTTTTATTAGACGATCGGCACAGACTGACCGCGACGGGCTCACAAAAGTGGTCTGTAGCGATGCATTCAACATTCAGCGGCGAGGCTCCTACACGGCTATGTCTACACTGAACACAGACTCTATAGGTAGTAGGAGGTCGAGGTGGAAGAAGGTAGGGATCCCACAGCCAGCAGCACTAGCAAAGCGGGAGGTATGTGGTGTGACTGGTGTGTCTGTGTACGGTGTGCCTGTGCGCTGTAAGCTGTACGGCACACAAGTACTAGAGTCCGTAAGTCTGTATAGCGTATATAGCCCGTACAGCTTACCCTACCCGTGTCCAGAGCATGCTGCAATCGATGAGAGATTCTTGCGCATGTCTGGGAAAAGGAGATTACTTATTCCAGCCGAGAATGGGTTACCCGTCCGCTTACATGTTATTACGGCCGCTCTTGGAATACTGACTAGATAGTAGTAAGTAGATAGCGTAACGAAAGCCGAACGGTTCAACTCATTGTTGTTTTTATTAAAGGTGTTCCATTTCACAATTCTTAAAGGATTACCTTACACCCTTTCAAGTACCTAATACCTGCGATCCGGTTACTGCGACGGACATTCTTCTTAAATTCTGAATGTGATCTCTATGACAGTAAATTTATTCCAAATGGAAAGCCAATAGAACCTTATAGTTAAAATAATGAGTGTTTCAACATGAAAATGACGCCCATTTCGTATTTCGTAGCGACTAGAATTTAGATTTCAAATACCTTTTGTTTTTTAACAAGATACCTAAGTAAAGAAAAAAATGGTTGCAAGTGGCCTAAGCGAAGAAATAAAAATTAACTTTATTAATCCTAGTAAAATTTGTTTCTATCTCTAGTAAAATATAACGTACCTGTTTTGTCGTTTTTGGAAATTTATATGAACTTTTACAGAATAAAGGTTTGCCCCAAAATATGGTGCAATTTTGAAATGGGTTTAAATTTTGAAAAATATGTTTTATAATTTATTTTTTATACTTTCCGAATTTTGAGTTTTAAAAAAACATGGAACTAGTCATTTTTTTACAATTTGTTTGGAAAATTGAAATTTCGAAGGTTGGAATACATATGTATAAAAAGCTTTATTTTTTTTTACATGAGGTCCACACAGGAGGCCTTGAGAAAAATAATCTTCCTCAGGGCGTATGTCGTCTTTGGGGATGCTGTGTAGGGGTATTTTTAAAGGAAAGGAAATGGAGGAGAATTCTGGGAAGGAAAAGGGTTTAAGGGGTGGGTAGGAATCTGGGGTTCAGTATGTCCTGGTCATCCGCCTCCAAGACCTAGACAAACCTCACCCCATGAACCCGGGCACTCCTGCTAAATCACCAAACGTGGCGAACCACTTGGGGTGACCTATGGCAGGGGTGTTGTTTATCCAATAAAGGTTTAATATAGGGTTTAATAGGGTGGAAATACCGGGCTTAAAAAGCATTGCAAATATTTTGATGCCAAAGCTCACCGTTCAAGCGCTTTTACTGATTTGATCAAATATATTTCCGCAAGCTTTGAATATAAAATTCAAACTAAAAATTATTTAATCATTCGCATTTTTTTATTATTACTTGTACATTTGACTGAATTTAAGATTAGGGTGACATACGTAGCTTCACATTAGCTTGGTTGTATGATTTACATTCCGGAATTTTTAATTAACGCACAAGGACAAGGTCCGGTAATTATTTGCTCCACGGCATGACTATTTCGCCTCTGTGCTGTCAACATATAAATAACAAACTCAAATGAACGAAAGCGCGCAATTTTCGCATAATTTTCAAAACTAGCGGGAGAAAACCCTCTACCACGGGGTTGTTTTTGGCTACAAGGCTCCGCAGGTCGCTTTTGTAAAGTTGCCCGATAGTGGAGTTTTGCCCACTTTTTACCTTTAATAATTCTATTACAATTTGTGATGTGCCATGCTTGCCTCCCAAGTGAGCTTACCTTTGTAAGTACAACAGCAATTATTAGAATGTGTGTAAAAATTTACTTATCAGTTTATCACACAGATGTCTATTTTTCTATCAGAATAAAAACCATTTGTGATTGCCATTTGTGATTGCATTGTGGAATATAATATGTATGTCGTATAACTTCGTTCATTAGCAATTCACTGGACAAATGAAAACTAATTTCTGCATGGTGAAAACAGATGGTTCACTAATCGTTCATTTCTATATTTCATTCCGCCACTTTCCCTCGGAGTGACACTTCTGAACATGAAATGAAATGTGAAAAGTCCCCTTCGATCCCACATCTGCCAAAAAATTTATTCAAGGTTCGCAAATATGGATTTTTGCATTTTTCAGCCAAACGGTAAGTTTTATCATAAAATAGGTCAGACAAAAGTTGTAGATCATGTAATTATCTATAAAAGAATAATACACTTTTTTTCTTAAGAGTCACCATTTCTGAGATATGGTGATTCAAAAAGTTGAAAAAGTTGTATTGTTCACAATATGCACACGTTTCCATGCTACTGTGAGGTAGTGTACTTGGCACATTTTAAGATTATAACAATTCCATTGAAGAATCCTCATCAGAGAAGCCATTTCTAGTTGAGTTGATAATATTAGTAATTTGTTTAGTAACATGGGACGGTATTTGAATGTTTTTTTTGTTTAAAGTTTGTAAAATATATGAAAATGAGGTGATTAGAAGAGTTAAGGTCTTTATTATAATTTTGTTCTTTACTAGATGACTTTGGGTAAGCATTGAAATTTGAACTGGAAGGAAGTTGTCCATTGGAAAAAGGGAACCACAGAAGGGATTCGTGATTAGCATTTTTTTGTTAGTACTCTTCTTCTTCTTTAATGGCGCTACAGCCCATTTCGAGCCTTGGCCTCCTTCAGAATAAGCCTCCACCGCCCTCTGTCCTCGGCCGTCGCGTTAGTACTCTAAGTTTCATTACCTTTTCAACAGTTTTTCTGAATGAAGAAGAAGAAAGTTGAAAAGGGGTGGAATTTTTAGAATTTTTGGAAATTACTTCAGAATAAGATGGAATGGATTTGTTAAACATTCTTGATGCTTCCACATAAGAAATGCTCTTCTCTGACATTGTGTGTTTTATATTGCGCTGCCTTAACAATTCAGGGCAAGTTTTGCTGAAGTGAATTCAGCACAATAATAAAATATTATTTAATTAAACAGTACCACAATAGATCGTGGAATAGGCCTACCGGGAAACCACATTAAAAAAATCGCGCCAAGTACACTACCTCACAGTAGCGTGGAAACGTGTGCATATTATGAACAACACAACTTTTACAACTTATTCCTAAGTAACGTATTATTATTATTATTAATTCTCTCCGATTCCCTGAGTGCACTTCAAAAAATAAACTCTTCCCCTTTCCATTACCCAGAAGACAATTTCTATGTTGGAATCCGCACTTTAATTCATAAACCAAATCTGGCAAAGAAATCGTCTTGGCTTGGATACCTAGTCACTGCGGTATCCCTGGAAATGAAAAGTCCGATTCATTAGCGAAAGAAGTCATTATTTCCGGGGATATTTTATGTAAATTTTTAAATCCCGGTGACATTTTCATAAAATTGAAAGAAAGCATGATTTCCACATGACAAAATCATTGGGATGAATCTAGTAAAACAAAAGGATATATTTTTTTCATAATTCCTTCAACGATTCCTTCAAAACCGTGGTTTTCCAGACTCTCTTTGAACAAATTCTCAACATCCTCCGTTTGCCGCTTGCGGATAGGGCATTGCTGCCTCAATGTTCACCTGACAAAAATCCATGTTAAGAATTCTGCCTTGTGTGAATGTCGTCTCGGTGGAGAGGACTTCAATCACATTCTTTTCAGTTGCCCTTTAAATAATTCGTATAATAATTTCATCCCTGACCTAATCAGTTCAGGTATATTACCCCCCTACAACATTACATGCCATGGGCGTAGGCACGGTGGGGCAAGGTGGGGCAAGGTGGGGCGTTTGCCCCACCCTGGCTGGCCTATGCATCGCCTCTGGGATTGTCGGTTTTTCCTTCTTCCGGTCATATTTTTGTATTCATAGAGCCTAAAACATAAATATGTTGTAGAAGCCTATTTTTTTCGGTACCTACCCAAGTTTTTTTTTTTTTTTTTGCCCCAACCCAAATCAGAACCTGGCTATGTTACATGTCTGTTCTCTTCTGTGGACAAACGCATTTGTAAAGTCTTGGCTGATTTCCTTAATATTAACAGCATCAATTCGTAAATGTAAGTTTAGTATCGTGGATTTATTTAGTGTGTGCTATTTATTTTTTACACATAATAAAATATATCAACGGATTTTTTAATTTCCTGTTGCTTTCACTTGTTGTTTGTTTAATTAAAATTTAATTAAAATCATCTTATATTGTGAGAGTTTAGCGTATTATTATTTTTTGTATTGTTATGTAATGAAGATAGGTACATGTTATTTATACCAAATTTGTAAATATTAAGCCAAAATTACACTTACAAACACTATTTTCAAAATCATTCACTTAAGGGGCCATCCATAAATTACGTAACACGAATTTCATGATTTTTTTAACCCCCCCCCCCCCCTCCCCCCCTCCCCCCCCCCGACCCCTCCCCTAGTGTGACGTCACATATTTTGCAATTTTACATCTATGCGTTTTAATAATTTAGATTTTTACATGTGACATCACAGAGCTGATGACCCCCCATACCCCTTGTCACACAATGTCACACTTCTCTACTCCCCCCCTCCCTTCCCCCTTAAGGTGTGACGTAATTTATGGATGGCCCCTAACACTTCCTTTGGGGTGAAAAGCCATTAAGTGGGTGTATTCTAGTCTGGAAGCATGAATTGTAGGTGTTTTTGAGGTGCACTAAAAAGAAAAACAATTATATTTTTGTAGCCATTATTTTATCAAATATTTGTTAAAAATTAAAGAATACATAAAAAAAAATCGAATGAAAAAATTAAAAAGTAACAGAGTGTTGAAGTGGAGGGTCTTAAAAATATGGCGCGCCCTGGTTGACACGATTGCAACCTTCCTAGTAATACCACATTAGCGCGCTCTGTCCAACACTCGTAATTACATATCTCTCCATCTTCTTCTTTTTCAGCGCTGTGTTCACGAATAGTAGACCCTTAAGCCAATTTCATCAAAAGTTACTGTATATTGTTACGCAAACGGATTTGATCCTATTATCTGCTCGTAAAAATCCGAAGTTACAGCGATCATTCCCGAACACAAATTAAAAAGTGTCATATTTTATCTTAGCCGTTTTCGTGGATCGCTGGATTTCGATTTTATATAACGTGGAGAAATTTCCCCTGAGATTCCCTATTTGTTAATATTTAGATTTAACAGGTGGGATAAAACATACCGTCTTATAAATCGATGAACACCGGCCGCATTCACGAAAAAGCATGACTCATTGTCACGTTGTCACGTTCCACCTGAGCCGGACATACAAGCGAGGGCGTGTAACAAGCGTTCGGCCTAAAGCGTTCGGCGATAGAGCGGAACAAGCGATAGAGAGGCATCATCGGCCTAAGCGTTCGGCTTGTGACTGTAAAATTCTATGTAAAAGTTTTCTTATGATGTTTTCACGTAAAATTATCGTCCGTAAACCGAATTTACAGACAACCATAAAATATTAAAAAATCCCTCTCCCTCATCAATATTGATTTTAATAATAAATATAAAATAAACATTGATTTTTTTTGGTGTACCCCTATTTTTTTTGATTTGGTAGGTGTACCGTGAACACAAAAAGTTTGCAGAACACTGAAGTATTGTATAAAGGAGGCTCACACCAAATTTCAAGTAAATTGGTTTAGCAGAACTTGAGATATCGTGTCAACCGTCTCGAAAAAATGAGTTTTGAGAAAAATGCGTTTAAAATTTTGTTCTAGTTAGATTCTGGTTAAATTCCATCTAAACCATGACAATAAAATGGTTAAAACTTTTAAAATAATGCGAATTTTGAAAAATCCTTGTATGGGGATGTTTTTAAATATTTAAACTTTGGAAATATGAAGGGAAAAAAAACTAGAATAGACTAGAATACTGCCTTAAAGGGAAAAAAAAATTTTGAGTAATATTGCAAAGCGGAAATATTTTTAACTTCCGACAAAATAGGCCAGAGACCTGAAGGGTTAAACAATCAGTTTCCTCACACAACTGTTGGGAAAGTGGTGGGTCCCCTTCAATACCCTGTATTATTCCCACAATCAGTTTCGATTTTGTAAATTATCCTCAAATCATCTGCCAATACAACCGATTTATAACAACTAGCTGGTACCCGGCATGCGTTGCAGTGCAAAGAAATAAATTGTTTCTCCCCGCATTTTCCCCGTTCCCCTCCCGCGTCCCCTTCCCCCCCGCGTTCCCCTTCCACCTTTTACGCCTTCCCCTCCTCGTCATCCCCTCCGCTAACCCCACCTCCTTCATTACCCTTCCCCTCGTGTCTTCCCTCCCTGCCGCTAAAATATATAAAATACACTCATTTTCATTTAAACAAATTTAAAAAATGTTTTTTTGTGGTTTACGCTTTTTCTATAAAGAAACTAGCTGGTACCCAGCATGCGTTGCAATGCAAAGAAATAAATTGTTTCTCCCCGCTTAAAATTGAAATAAATTATTTCTCCAAAAGAAATAAATTGTTTCTCCCCGTTCCCCTCCCGCGCCCCTTCCCCCCGCGTTCCCATTCCGCCTCTTACGCCTTCCCCTCTCTCGTCATCCCTCCCGCTAACCCCACCTCCTTCATTACCCTTCTCCTCACGTCTTCCCTCCCTGCCGCTAAAATATATTAAATACACTTATTTTCATTTACACAAATTTCGTAACGCCAGAGCTTACCATTATATATATCCTATAACCTTCGCGACCATGCGCACAACAAATCACCAAGTTTCATCGCAATCGGTTGAACGGTATGGCAGCGCATAACATACGAACAAAGAAACAAAAATTATATACAAAAAAATAAGATTGTAATATTTAGACCGCATTTGTAAGAAATTCATTTTAAATGAGATGCTCCCTTTATAACCAGGGACAATATTATTTGATACGTCCAAAACATTGTTTACCCTAGCAACCGTTTGACAGCACGTATTTACTGTTTTTTCCCAACCAATTTACAATTTTTGTGCATTTATACGTATATTTCCTATTTTAAATAAGAAAATAAAGTGAAACATTTAATAAAGATAACAAACAAATAACTGTAACAATGGATGTCCAGTCTTTTATCGCCAATGCTGAAAGGGCAGTGAACGCAAGAAACAAGGTACTTCTTGACCCCAGTAATAAATTCAACAAGGACCAAATTGCGAAAATCACTCCGATATCATACGAAATTTTAGCCGCAATTGGCAGCATGTCGGCAGCGGTAGCTTCCAAAACTGGCACCTTGGAAGTTGTACTGAGGGCATACAAAGAAATGCTGAAAAATACTCCACCTCCAAACCCGTCACCCGTAAACAATGTGACCGACATCTGTGAGATGCTAACTGAGATGGAGGAAAGAAAGTCAAGATCTAAAAACATTATACTATTTAACATCCCTGAGAGCAATTCCCAGTCAACTGCAATGAGAATCACCGAAGACATACAACAGGTTTCATCTTCCCTGGGGGGTTTTGAAAACGCCTTTAATCCCAATGAGATCAAAATCCACCGGTTGGGAATCAAGAAACCTGACCAAACAAGGCCTATCAAGATCGAATTCAAAGATTCAACAACTTCCAAATTCATTCTGATGAACAGAGCAAAGTTGAAGATCGGTGTTAAAACAGCAAACGACCTCACCAATCTCCAAAGAAATGAACTTGCTCTTTTACGAAGTGAACTTGAATCTAGAATTAAAAACGGCGAAACCAATATTACTATTAAATATGTCAATTCTACACCAAAAATCGTGAATTTTGTATGAACAAAAAACTATTAAAATCCAGCACTCTGAATCTTTATTATCAAAAAACTATTAAAATCTAGCACTCTTAATCTTTATTATCAAAAAACTATTAAAATCCAGCACTCTGAATCTTTATTATCAAAAAACTATTAAAATCTAGCACTCTTAATCTTTATTATCAAAAAACTATTAAAATCTAGCACTCTTAATCTTTATTATCAAAAAACTATTAAAATCTAGCACTCTTAATCTTTATTATCAAAAAACTATTAAAATCTATCACTCTTAATCTTTATTATCAAAAAACTATTAAAATCTAGCACTCTTAATCTTTATTATCAAAAAACTATTAAAATCCAGCACTCTGAATCTTTATTATCAAAAAAATTTAAAATCCAGCACTCTGAATCTTTATTATCAAAAACAAAATAATGAAATCATTTATCCATAATTCAAGTACTCTCTAAAGAAGTTCTTTGGTAAATTTGTGAAATAAATTTACCTAACATATTTATAACATATCTCTACATATATTATAGTATTAATGCATCTTAGTAATTTATTGTATGATTTATGATAATTTTAAAAACCATCTCAATTATTAAAAAAAAAATTAAATCTTTTTTTTTCTTTTCATAATTGTTACCAACTTACAAATATTGGCACTGTCTTACAATAGTGGCTATTCTTATTATTTTGTTCAGAGATTTTCTTAATTTTATTGTTTTGTCGGAAACAAGGTTTGTTTCCTAGCTTGAAATATATTTTACTTGTTATATACCTACTTACCATTAAACATTTTCAATGTACCTCTTAAGTTAAAATATTTGCATATAATCATATTTCAATATATTTTTTCGTTGTTGCAATATTGTAATATTTAAATATACAAGCTCACTTGAGCTTTATTTTCATGTTGTTGCTATACCTTATCTATGTTATTATGTAAAAGCCGAATGGCGTTAATTTTATCAATAAATAAATAAAAACAGGTTTCTGTTTTCATTTACTGGATAACCATTTATTGGATAACCAACACCTGTGTCATAGGTCACCTCAAGTGGCTAACTACGTTTGATGACTTAGCAGGTGTGCTTGGGTTCATGTGGTGAGTTTTTTCCGGGTCTTGGTGGCTGATGTGGCTGCCCACCAGCTGCGTAGCAGGCCGGATCGGAAAAGGCTGGTTGAGGTACACCTTGTGACCTCTCAAGCAGAACTCTTTTGAAACATCGCCTTGCACCGCAGTGGGAGGAATGGATTCATACGTCCGCTATTCCACTGACCCCCAGATTCCTACCCACTCCTCATACATTATTCTCCCCAGAACTACTTCCTTTCCTTTTAAAGACCCCCCACTCAGCATCTCCAAAGATGACACAGGCCCTGAGGGAAAATATGTTTTTGAGCTATTGTAAAAAAAAAAACTCGACGGCCTCTGCGGTCAAGGGGTCTTGACTATCAATCCCGTAGTCGCAGGTCCCGGCGTATAAATATGACATAGGCCTTTAGGAAAATAATTTCCCTCCAGGCCTAGGTCATCTTTGGGGTTGCTGTGTGGGGGGTCTTTTTTGAAAAGAAGGAGTGAATCTGGGTCTTGAAGAGACCCATGTTATAGGAGGGAGGAAACAAAGAGGCCGGCAAATCGTTCCACAGCCGAGATGTTGAACTCAGGAACGAATCGTAGGAACGACCCGTTCTCATGTGACAAATGTCGGGCGTGTAATGTATATTTGCGGCGCATGTAGAGTGGAAGAGACTCTCAGTATCACCCTAGCGTGAGACCAACATTCAGAACTCAAACGTTGCTTGAAATAACTTTGGCCAGCCGTGTTTGTTGACCAGATCTGAATGGACCCCAGATGTAATTCCCAACCTTCCTCTTTCCCATAACCTTCCCCCCCCCCCACTACTTTTAGCCTCACAACACACCCCAGTTGGGGATGTCGTAGCCACGCTAACTCAAGACGGTTGGGAGCAATTGGGACTCTTGTGCGATATTCACATAAAAAAAAATATTTTTAGTTTTTATTTTTTTACTTTCACTCACATAGAAGACCCCGAAAAAAAATTTTTTTTTTTCAGAGTCTATGTCATCTCTGGAAATGTACGGATGGTTTTTTTGAGGAGAAGAAGGAGTGAACACGGGTCTTGAAGAGATCCATGTTGAAGGAGGGATGAAACATAGAAGCCGGCAAAACATTTCACAGCTGAGCTCAAGAATTCAAGAACTATAACTTAAGAACGAACCGTAAAAACGACATGTTCTCATACGACACAAGTGTCAACCATGCACAAATGTTTGGAGCCCGATTGGCGTGTTTCCCAACTATGCAACGGCGCTGAAGGGATCACAGTCGATAGTTCCTCGTAGCATCTTTCATTGAAATACCGATAGAACACGGATAGCAATCCCAACTACTGATGCCGGTGCTCTAAAGATTGCAATACAGTTGTAATGGGGAAGCTGTCAAACGGACCGCCCGTTTCTGCGCAGTCATGGGTTTTTGAAAAGTATTTTGGGACTCCAAACCAGAAGTGGTTGCCAAATTTAACAGTGGGACGCACTTGTGATTTGTATATGGTCAGCAGTTAAATGATATCCCCAAAACAAACTGTTCCGAGAAAACTTTGCACGTCACTTATTATAATACAATAAACTTTTATTGCTGACAACATACTAAACTTCTCTCAATGTATAACCGGGAAGTGATTTAAAAATAAGTGTTCAATAGGTAGGTACCTATGCGTTCCTTGTGTGTTTAAAAATTAAATTATATTAGAGTTCGGCACTGTTACAGCTACCGCGTGGCCGTATCCTAGTCATGAACAATCCAAGCATAAAATTAAACAGGGGAAGCCCTGAAATCGATTACAAACGGTGCCAGTCTCTACAATGATCAACGTGTCATTATTATACATCATTATTAAAGAAATGAGATTCCCGGTTTCGACACAGAATAAGTAAAGAAAAATTCCGTGCTCATTTCAATCGGTCCGAATCGTAGGTGCGACAAAATATGAAATGGTTTAAAATTTTACAAGGTGTTATTATATTTTTTTGTGGAATTTTGCCCTGAGGCTCACGTGTGGTAAAACCGTGTATTGTCATGTATATTTTCTGCCTGTACAGAGTATAAATAAAACAATATATGTACATTTTTACGCAGTAAAGCGTTCATTGGTCAAATCGTTGTACATATTGTTTCAAATCAGCAGTGCCGGATTAAGACTACTTGATGCCCTAAGCAATTTACGCCTGTATGTTCCCCTATCCACAAGTAAATTAGTACTCTTCTTTTAAAAAATTTCGTATTTAATGCAACGAGAACATCATTACGTACGAAATATATATGAAGGACGAAAGAGATACGTGGAGTAGGTATTACATACAATAAAAACCAAAGCATTTTTTATTTATTGAAATGCATCTTCTGACATTTTCGGGCATTAAATTAGCGGAAAATATTTTTTTCCAAAGTTTTTAGCATATCGAGCCCTTCCTGCAGCATCATGGTTCTTTTTTCATTTTTTTATTATTTTCAATTTCGAAAAAGATCGTTCCGCTCTGCAGGGCTGTGTCCACATTAGGACACAGTCCTGCGTATTTTAGGCAAATCCCTGAAACTTATTTTTTTTATGACATGAATGAAACTGTTGAATTTCAGTTCCTAAATCGGTATTAAGGTCTTGTGGATATGTGTTTATAATTTCTACAATGCTGACTGTATTCTGAAATTTGATCGAGACACATAATTTTATTGACATCGGGTATTTCAGACAGGAATGAGAATTTGTTTGCTATTGTTTGTATATCTTTCCCCTTATTCGCATATTTACATTTAAAGAGGAATATAAACGCTAGAAATGTTTCGATTCTCATGCCATACAAAATTTAAAATAGCGCGTCGTATTTGCGTCGTAGTAAGCGAAAAAGTGGTTTTAATTTATTTAGTGCATAATTTTATAATAATGAAAAAAAGTTAGTATATACAAAACCTCAAAATAGTCTTAGCCATAAAGGGGTATTTAAAAAAAATATATTAATTCATAGTTAAGTCATGAAAAAAAATTTTTTTAGTGGTTTACGCTTATATTTTTTATTATGTAAATAATAATTTTATTGTAATTCCAATACGTGGAAAAGCAAGTAAAAGCTTCAATTTATCCGTAGCATATTTTTTGATGTTCATATTGTAAACCGATTCGTAGTAAAGATGAATCTAAATAGTATCTAAATAGGATTTCACGTATAGATTCATCTTAATTTATCAACGACGCCATAAAAACTTTTTTGGAGCTGTTTTTGGTGCCCCCCAAAACGTGAAGCCCTAAGCCATGGGTCGGCAACCTTTTGTTGTAAAAGGGCCAAATATCTTACACGGGGATTAGTGTGGGCCGCACTTGGGTCACTTGGGAGGCGCACTTGGGTCACTCGGGAAGCGC
This sequence comes from Glyphotaelius pellucidus, assembly GCA_936435175.1. NCBI lineage: Eukaryota > Metazoa > Arthropoda > Insecta > Trichoptera > Limnephilidae > Glyphotaelius > Glyphotaelius pellucidus. Next base: position 17,262,829 of record OW386545.1, read on the forward strand.
ACTTGGGTCACTTGGGATGCGTGTGGGTGCCGCCGCCCCGGGAACCATTTATTGGATAACCAACATTTCTGCCATAGGTCACCCCTAATGGTTAACGTTTTAGTGGCTACGTTTTGTGGCTTAGCAGGAGTGCCCGGGTTTTTGGGATGAGATTTGTCCGGGTCTTCGCGGTGGATGCGTCTACCTACCAGCTGCATGGCAGGCCGGATCGGGAGAGAATGGTTGAGGGAGTCTCTTTGACTTCTCCAACCGTACTCTCTAGGGAAATCGCCTTGCACCGCAGTGAATAAAATCAATGAGATTTTTGTGGTTGTATTTGGTTTGCAACCTGTTTTTATATTAGCTTGCATTTTTGAAGTAGAGCCGCGTAATATTGCGTCTAAATGTGAATCCGATAACCGAGAGCAGTGTTATTTTTTCGATAATTCAGAATTGAAAAAGTTTGCTCACAAATAGTACTGTCAAACATAGAAATTATTTGTTGAGCAAATCTTAACTCTTTGTAGTTTTTAGAAGGCAAATTTATCATGTCGATATCCACTATTTACACGATGTTTTCGTTTTCAAAAATCTCCATCTTGTGTGAGATCTTTTTGACTGACGGGTTTGTGTTATTGCAAAATAAAAGACAGATGAACGAAAATAAAAAACGCGCATGCGCTCTTCTTTTCAGTAAAATATACATCCCAGGTTTTGAATGGTTTGTACGGCAAGCAGGGTTTGTCTAACGGGTTTGTGTTATTGCAAAATAAAAGACGGATGAATGAAAATAAAAAACGCGCATGCGCTCTTTTCAGTAAGATATACATCCCAGGTTTTGAATGGTTTGTACGGCAAGCAGGGTTTGTCTAACGGGTATGTGTAATTATTCTAATATATTTTTATTATAAAAACAGATTTAAACTTGTCAATAATTAATTTCTGGATGTCGTCTAAAAACGCCTTTTTATATACCTAACCTAGCCTTACCAAACCTAGTGTAACCAACCCTAATATAACCTAACCTTAACCTAATTAATAGTACATTGATTTTAATTCGTATATCCTAAATATGCTCAATTATTTATTTATTCAGAACATGAAAATTGCACCATTTTAGTACCTTCATACGAAAATTGCATTATATTAGTACCTTCCTCGAATGTATGTGATTATTGCGATATGGCAATCTTTTTTTAAATATTTATCGATTGGTACCCCTGGAAATCGCTGGAAATCATTCAGTTTTCAGTTTGCGAAAAAAGTAACATGAAATGTCAGCCGTAACGAGAAATTACGTACAATTTTTTTTTACGAAATGTAAATTTAAAATGCAAATTTTTCCACCTGCCGCGATTGAAGCCGATGTCTTTTGTGGTAACTAAGTTTAAAAGTAGTGTACTTTTAAAAATCTGTGCCTATTAAAAAAGCGGCGGGTCTTTCACAAATTAATCAGTTTGTAATTGTATCGCTATCCCTTCGCTCCTTTTCTCACTCTCTTTCACTCTGTGTGTATGATGTCGTCCGTCAGAATCTTGCGGGCCGCAGGTTGCCGACCCATGCCCTAAGCAAATGCTTTTTGCTTATGGGCTAATCTGGCACTGATATCAGTGATCGATGAACCGGTGGATGCAATTTTTAGCCAAAAGTTGTTATAATGGTTTGTCTGCTGCCTACTTTGTAGTTGGAAGTAAGGTTGTAGAAATATATTATGAGTTTGTGCAGAGCACCTTTGAGGTAATTCGGTAGAGCGAATGAACAAAGAATATAGTCTATGGAGAACATATGTAAATTGTAAAATACGTACATACATACCAAACCGAAACCACCCATCGTACATATTTGATTTGAAATTCATGGGTAACAGAAATAATACTAATGTTGCTAGTAAATAGCAAGGAAATCATTGCCAAGAATAAAAACCAGTGATTGGTTTAATTTTGTTGCAGTACTTACTTACCAAAATGTTGCCTTCCTCTTAGAAAATATTTGTCATATAACAAAATATCTGCTTCGTATGAAAAAAATATATTTATTTATTCGCATTGAGCATGAATGAAATTAACATCGGTTAGTTTAGTTCATCGCTTAGTCTGTAATTAACTGAAACAATTTATGTAGTAATACAAATTGAAAATTGTTATTCAATAATAATTCACGAATGAATGCAATTAACAATTCGGTTTGTTTAAATTTGTATGTCCGTTGGTGGTTTCAATATAACCTCCAACTATAATAAGGTTATAATATAATAATAAGGTTAGGTATAATATAATAATAAGGTTATAATATTTTTATGTAGCAAGACATTATTTTTACATATAGCGGCCTTGAGGTGATTTGACAAAAACGGCAATTACATATCATCCAATTATTATAAATCGTAGAGGTACTTTAATTAGGTGACCGGACAAGTCAGAATAAAATCAACTCAGAACCAATTCAGAAAATTCATTAGAAGTGATGACTTTTCAAAAAGGTGTTGAGTTGACTTTATTCTCAGTTGGCATGGAACTATATTATTAACAGGATTTCGTCCCTACCTACTGGCTAAGCTACTACAAGTACGGCTTACGATATTATATAAAATATGTGTAATTTTCTCTTTTAACTGTACGTTGCACCCCCCTTTCCCCCTGCGAGATAAAAAATACTGCCCCTGGCCGTAGCTATTTCTCCCGAAATCTGAGCGATTAATCGATAAATTATTCGATACTTTTGATATATCGATAAACATATATCGATTATATATTTTAATGATGTATCGATAAAAATATCATATAAATGTATCGATCATTCCATCACTAGTCCATACAAAAAGTATGAAGATATCGATCTATTTGTTTATGTATGCCTCGATTCTCGATTGTAGGTTCTAGATTGTACATCGCTAAACAGAAGTTAACCACAGACAAAATTTATTTGTCTTGTGTTAAAACTTTTTTTTCTAAGTGTGCATCTATAACAAAATACAAAACACAATATTGTTTTTATCAAAAATATGGACAATAATAAATAATAAGTTATTTAGATGTTATCGAATTTTAATTTTGGATTGTAGATTATTTTTTCGTTTTATGTTTAAGTTGAAATGTGAATTCGAGTAAGTACGGATTTTTTTCATACATTAAACAAGTCTGCAAAAATGGAAAAAAAATTGCAACAAGTAAAATACGACATGACATTCCTTGGAAGGAATTTGTGAATTATTGATGTCACTTGTAATTCATATAAAATGGTGTAGTTTGTGCGGATGAATTTGTAAATCCCATGTCATTTGCTAACATATCTTCTCCGTCACATCTCCGGTAAATACAATTTTCATAATATTCTGTCTAGATATAAATTGTGGTCAATGAAAAATCATTGTAAATATTTGGTTGTAGCACATTTTCTCACCCAATTTTCGTTTACTTATTTACATTATTATCTATAAAGACATATTCTGTGTATTTTCTGCTCGCCACTCAAAATATTTCTGTCATATCGTAAACAAAGTAGATATTCAATATTAAAAATGTCATTGATTGGTTGTCAATGTTTATATGTAAATTAAGCATAGTATCATTTTATTTTGGAAATATTTATTTTATACAGCTTGTTTGTACACAATAATAAGTCATGTTTTTGTTAGGATGTATTAAAATTAGCATTGTTCAATCACAGCAGCTGTATTCAGAAAATCTGAAGTTAACCTGAATTCACATTGTTATTGTACATTTTTATGCAAGCACAAATAACATCACATTGTATTTATGTGAGCAGCATATTATTAAATGGTACTTGAGGAATAAAACAATAATGAGTCATGTCTTTGTAACTCATTCTGTCAATTCTGTATTGTCTTAATATGGGAATGTTTGACACGACTCATCTTGTATAATATGTAGACATAAGAAAACCTTAGGTCAATATTATTCCCCTAACTGCCGCAGAAAGGCAGAAATTAGGCAGAATTACGTTTCGTTTAAATAATTACTACAAGAAACAGCTATTTACATGCGCAAAATAGGTTATTAGTTTCGGTAAAATAAGCAATTCATGCGAATTTAGACTGAAACAAAACTTCGCAAATATCCAATCCATGCAAAAAAAAAATTGTCGTTTTATATGAGAAATTTTGAACTTTGATTGAATACAAAAGAAATTTTAATTGTATCTTTTACCATCCATCCAGACATAATTAGTTGTTTCTTGTAGTAATTAAGTTGAAACATAGTTTGATTTCCATAATCTGTGCTAAAAGGTTAGGGGAATATTTATCAAACCTTATTATATGTTATTAGCAAATATTTTTAGTTCCATAATCAAATAGTAATTAACGTTTTTTTACAGAAATGAGTTCTCTGCGCAACACGGGCAGATTTCTTCAATTCACCAATAATGTTCAAATGGCCAGGAAGCAGTCAGGTATTGCAAAATATTATTTAGTGTTTACAACAAAAGGAAGTAATTAAAAGCTGTCACACGAAAGATTGTCTGTACCACATCAATTTTTCTTAATATTTAATATACATTGCTACATAAATCTAGTGTTTTAAAAGATACATTGATCTTAAGCTAAAAGGTAAGAGTTTTCAGTGAGCTTTAGTGCTAAGATTGAAAAATACGACATTTTTGGTGTCAATGGCGACAGTTTGGTGACAATTTGTGCATCCCCGAAATGATTGAATCCTGAAAATCTTCATACAAAAAAATTGAAATTTTGAAAAAAATTAAATTCATTTTCAGCTACAAAAACATCAATAATGTTGTATTTTTCAATCTTAGCACTTAAGCTCACTGAAAACTCACAGACTGCCACTGGTACATAGATTGTTCTTTTATCCACAGCTCACAGCTTTGTCGTTGTGACGCAGGTCTCTCATTTTCTTCCAATTTTAAGTTAGTTAAAAATCACCGGTACTGTTTTATTCAAGTGTTTGCCTCCATACCTGTATGAAATTCGTGGAATTTTCAGACCTTTTCTTTTGGTAAATCTTGTGCTGTGTCTGTGCAAAAGTGGCTTTTTGTACGAGCTTTCTCCCGCATTGTCCATAATAGTAATAATATACCAGAAGAGACCTTTTATTGGAAGTAGGCTTTCCAGAAAGAATCTCTCGACCTGTCACCTTGCACTGCAGTTGGACGGATTCATACTTCTGTCACTCCTGGTCACACTGACCCCCAGATTCCTACCCACCCCTCATACCCTTTTCCTTCCTAGAACTTTAGCGCCCTTGAGGTGATTTTCTCACAAAAATGGCGCTATAGAAATCATCCAAAAATTAATTAATAAAAAACTTCCTCTCCTTCCTTTAGACCCTTCACACAGCATCCCCTAAGTTGAAATAGGCCCTGAGGGAAATTATTTTCTTAAATTAATTTTTTTTTGTAATTTTTGCAGTTTATAAATTAATATAAGTAATGCAAAAAATATTTTCTTTTTAACTTTTAAAAATGAAAAACCAATTAATTTTGTAAATCAAGAAAATAGGTTATGTTTTCCCTTATGCTGTAGAATACAAAAAACAATTGTTTACGTGTTACTGTTATTGTGTTGTAGCTCCAGGAAGCTTTCCGCAAAGCTTATCTGGAAGTGAGACAGATGTTTCCACATCCAACGAGAATTTATCTAACGAAGAGAGATATGTCATCCGGCACACAACCAGAGTAGAACCCCAAGGACAAGAGAATATGCAAGACAGCTCTAACAGAAACTCACTAAAGGTAAATATTTGAATTCTTGATTCGTAAATCGTGACGCAAAACTAACCAAAAAAAGTCTGCATTACAAGTAAATACAGATATACATATAGTGAAACCCTCTTAAGAAGTTTTCCAAGGGACCGTAAAAAACAAACTTCTTAAGCAGGAAAACCTTATATGTGGGAAAAATTGGGCCAATTTTGGGCTGTGGGACCGAAAAAACCAAAGTTCTTAAGCCACAAAACTTCTTAAGAGGGTTTCACTGTAATATACAATGCACTTCCACTGGCCGTTAGACAGAACACAAATTATATAAAATATAAATCAAACCTCAAGGATCATCAGCCAAGACAGATCAAATATCAATGATTTTATAAAGTCGAGTCTCCGGCGACAATATTATCACAAACATTGAACCAAATGTTTGAGCAAACATGAAACGTTGAAACAGGGGTACAATGTTTTTGTTTTCCGTGGCCGATTGAAAACAAAAAAACATTGTGGCCCCGACACAATGTTTTTATTTTTGTTCGATGTTTTGAAAACATTTGGTCACTAGAGATCTGACTGCCGATTGTCTTTTATTTTAACTAAAATATTGTTGTTTTGTCGTAAACTGCTTATTAATTTGCACCTGCTCTCAACACAGGAGTTCGTAGTGAGACAAGCATAGCACCATCACCTATGTAATTTAATTAATAAAAAATAAATTTTGTGTTACAGAAATATTGCATGTTTTTTTGCACCAAAAGTTTTTCAGACATTTCAAACAAAAGAGAAATCTTTAATTAATTTAATATGAATTATTTTACATTTTTATTATTGTAATGGAAACAATGTTATGAACTGAAAAGGACCTAGAAAATTCTAGCAGAATGTTCTGTAAAATATCAAATCTTCTTCCTAAGTCGGTTCCTCATTGCTGAGGATTGTGATCCCTGCCCCAATTTCCATGGTGGACAAGGCTCCTCCACTCCTGACTGTTCTGCACTGGAGAGCTGTGGACGCCGACGTCTCAGACGCCAGTGACTTGATCACTCCAGCGCATTGGTAACCTTCCTGTGCTTCTTCTGTCTTCCACTTTGCCAGTGACTATGAGTTTCTCCAGGTTGGAGTTCTCAGTTTGGCAAGCAAGGTGTCCATAGTATCTTAAAACACATTGTAGGCAGATAAAAACCTATTAAATATAGTGTATTGATGACTGATAAAAGCCTAAGCAGTTGAAAGCCAGTTCTGGATGCTTAGCTCTTCCGGAATGGATACATAAAATTTCTCCAGCACCACATTTCGAGGTCATCTATCCGCTTTCTTTCGTTGGCTAAAGTGTCCATTTTTCCACACGGTATAAAAATATGGAGAAAATCAACGCCCGGATGTGCCTCATCTTTTTGGTCTTCATTGTGTCTCTGCCTAACCTAACCTAGCCTGTTACTCCTTTTATTTCTCATGATGTCTTTTGTCAAGTAAATTCTTCTTTTCACTTTTGTTTCACAAACTCCTTTGTCACTTCGCTTGCTGAGGATTTGTTTGTACTCCTGTATTTTTAGGTTTTTTTTAAGCTGTGAATTGAAGTATATGTTAGTTCGTTTAAAACACGTCAACAAAATGCGTTGTTCTTTTACTTGTAGGTAGATTAAACCTTGTATTTTTTTTTAAATATTTATAGCAGTTAGTTTGAAATAAAGGAAACAAAAATATAATGTTTTGAAACTCAAAAACTTTTATTTTTCAATACGAGTTTTTGTGGACATAGTACAAACCAATCCTCAGCAAGCGACTTATAGACGAGCCTAACAGTGGTGGTCCATGAGTTTTCAGTGAGCTAAAGTGCTAAAGATTGAAAAATACCACATTATTGATGTTTTTATAACTGAAAAAAAAAATTCAAAATTTCAATTTTTTGTATGAAAACTGAAAGAATTCTGAAATATAAAAAATTTCACTTTTGAAAAAAAAATCATTTTCAGCTACAACAACATCAATAATGTCATATTTTTCAATCTTAGCACTCTAGCTCACCGAAAACTCACGGACCGCCAGTGAAGCCTAGGTATAAAAGTCGTTCACCGTTTCAACGTCTGTGAGAGCATTATTTGTTCTTATGTAGGTGTTTGCCTTGTCCGATCACCATTAGTTTTGTTTTGGTCTTGTAGATCAGTGTACCTACATTACGGTAAAATATCAAATAGAAGTTCATAAATCAATGATAAATCGAATACATAATCTGCATTATTTGTGTTTTTGCGCACTGTTAGGTTAGATCTGTCATTGTGTCCACGGTCCGTGCATAATGTCATCAATAATAATTGTTTTCAACAATTCATCCAATTGTTGCAATGTCAACGATCAATTAACTGGGGCTTGTACGTATTGTGTTGAGTAGCCAGAGTTCAAGGTCTATGACTGGTCAATATTGAATGATGAGTTTGATGTATATTACACCGCACCTGTATTTAGTATATACCTACAACATACCCATGTTAACCCATTGGCCCCAAAACCTGAGGTTCTCTCGGATCTAACGTAGGGAGGACAAATTTATGTCTGTGTAGCAAATTTTAATGCCAACCGCCCAATGGATAAAATTTGCTTTCTTAGTTGTATTCTTTATTTTTAATAATTATTCAATTTGGGAGGCGGGTATGGGTACCGCCGTCCCGGGAACCATTTATTGGATAACCTCTGCCATAAGTCACCCCAAGCGGTTCATTACGTTTGGTGATGAGGGGACCTGGGTTCGTGGGGCGAGGTTTATCCGGGTCTTGTCGGCGGATGCTTCTGTCCACCTGCTTGTGGGTCGGATCAAGAGAGACTGGTTGAGGGAGGCCTTTTGACCTCTCTGGCCGGACTCTTTCGACCCATCGCCTTGTACTGCAGTTGGAGGGATAGATTCATACGTCCGTCGCTCCTGGACAGACTGACCCCCAGATTCGTACCCATCCCTCCTACTTTTTTTCCTTCTCAGAACTTCCTCTCCTTTCTTTCCTTAAAAAGACCCTCCACACAGCATCCCCTAATATTTAATAGATATTATTTTCCTCAGGGCCCCCTTTGTGGATCTATTGTAAAAAATAAAAAATATGTAAAATTAAAAACGAGAAATTTGATTTGAGGCCTATTCACATAAAGGCGAAATTCGCTGCCGCTTGAGTAGCGAAAACCGAGTGGATATGTGTTATTTAAACCTAGGCGGATTTCGCTTCTGCTACAGGTAGTGAATAAATACATACACTGAAATCTTGCATGACCAGTGAAAAAAGCATCTTTAGCGGAATTGGCGGGTTTCTAGTTTCACGCTAGCCGGAAACTCATACAAATACCGGGCGGGATCCTGCTTGATGTTTATCTCTACGTCAGTGTATATCGTTTGTATCTGAATAGGCCTTTTAGCTAAAACAATGTTTGTAATTTTATTTTCACCACATCAACTTAAACATGAATTTAGTTTCTGTCGTGGGATGGGTTAAATTTGCTCGCAATTGTCAGTATCAGTCACAAGTGTAAATTTATCAACATGCTTTTAATGTAGTTCTTTTTGTCCATGGTGATTTTAATTTTACATCCATTACATTGTGATACTAAAATGATACATAGTTAAAGAGTCTGTGTTTGTTGGTTTGTTTGTTTCTATCTTTTGATTTGTTTATTTGTGTAGGAATCTCTACAAGGCAGCAGCAACCGAAGTTCACTGAAGGAATCCATTGGCGGTGGACCCAATAGCAATCGGAGCTCCCTGGATGTGTCCTCCTCATCTTACAATACTCTGATCATTCATAATGCTGGACAGGATGAACAGTGGACCGGGAGGTATAAAACTTTACAAATGTATGCTGCCTTACATGTACAGTCGATTCTGTTCAATTGTGACTCATTGGGCCCAAATATTTTATTAAATGTGTTTTTAAACTTTATGAAATTTTTAAAAAAAATATTTTTTTATAGAAAAATAAATAATAATAATAATGACCGGCTCATGTGAATAAGAAAAAAAAATAATCGTAGGTTAAAAAAAAAATTGTGAACAAACAATTACATACTATAATAAAAGTAACCCAAAAGTGACTTCTTAAAGCGCGGCAGGGTACTGTGAACTGAACAACTTTACATTGAAGAATGTCGGCAGAAGGTGAACAGTTAGTGTGGGCAAAGTCTACTGAATTACTGTTGAATGAACTTGAAACTCCTGTTGCGCCGCAACTGCTCCGCCCTTAATTCGTTTACTGAGATGCATTTTGCATCGATTTATAAACGAATTCATCGTAGAAACGACCCGTTCTCATTTATTAATGTTAAAGTGATAAATGTTAACCGAATACATATGTTGGGCGCGTGTTTGGCGTGGTTTCTGACTAAGCACTGGTTTCCGACTAGCGTAGTCATTGATCCCCTTGGTGCCGAGGGGATCAATGACGCTAGTTCCTCAGAGCATCTTCCATTACAGAGTAACTAATACCGGTAGAACAAGGACAGCATTTCCACCTTACTCCTGTACTCTAAAGATTGCAATCCGTTTGTAAAGTTGGGAAAATCTATCAAATGGACTGCCCGTTTCTGCACAGAGTCGAGTTGTTTTTTTTAGGTATTTCGGGGCTCCAGACCAGACTTCCAAATTCAACCACGGGGCACACTTGCGACTTGTACAGGGTTAGCAGTTGTGTACTATTAAAGTATCTGCGGGTCCTGTACAGTATGCCCAGTTTCCGAGAGGCTAACTTGGGTTTTGTCCCAAATAACCTGTGGACCAATGAAGCGGAATCGACAATATATCAACCTATTATAATAAAAAGTACAAAAGGGTGTGACCATTGAAAATTTCCAGCTGCCTTTTTACTTATGATGGCAATAGAGTCAAAATAAGTTTTTTATGGAGAAAACAGGGTCACAGGGACTTTTTTCATATTATTTAGGCTCTACCTAAGCTCCCAAAATAAAACTTGTAATAATTTGTGACACATTGTTTTCTTACTCTAGCTTGTTTGCATAATTACTACACTTTTGAACAATTTGGTTGAACGGAGAATTCTTAACATAGTAATGTTTATACATTCATAGTTGTCAGATAAGAGAGCTTGGAGGTAAACAATGATTCAAGCGTCATCTTTAAGTCGTGTTATTTATATCAAAATGAATTATTTTTGTACCGTTGCTTCGCTCATAAAATTTTCCTACAATTTCAAGAAAATTATTATATAAAGATATTTACAGTACGTATATTATTTTAAATTAATTATTTTTGAAATAACACAAATTAATTAAATAAAATTTATTTACGCACATCGGGATTCGAAGGAGGTCGAGGGTGGAGGATCTTAACCACTGGACCACAGAGGCCATCATGAAACCTTTACTGTTATGTTAATCTACGATTATCCGGCTATTCCAGACTATCCGGTATCCGCGACCACCCCTCCAACCTGTCCTCACACAGTTCCAGCCAGTCTCCTATCTTCCACTCGGTGCTGCAGTCGCAGGAGGGCGGCGGCGGCAAGAAGGGTGGTGGCCAACAGGGCCAGGGCAGCGGCATCCCGCTGGCTATGGGCGGCGGGGGCCACAAGGACCACAGAAACTCCCTGCCCAGGAACAGCTCCAGCTTTATGGATGGAGTAGCCTGCCAGCAGTGGGCGTACAGCAATGGATCTGATGGTGTGCAGGTAAATGTAAGAATAGGACAATTTCGTATTACTTTTTATTTTATTTTATACACGCTGAAATACATCATCATACCTAAAAAGTAAGAGTAAATCTATATTCCCGATTTTGAAAATAAATGCATCATTGTACCTAAAAAGTAAGAGTAATTGTATAGATTTTGAATAGAAATGCATCATCATACCTAAAAAGTAAGAGTAAATCTATAGATTTTAGAGATGGTTGATACCTGAAATGGGATGCCGCTGCAATTCCAGTTGCCAGAGACAGTGAGGAACCGTTATTTATTGATAAACTTGCTGAGATTTTTTAAAAATTATTAGGCAGTGTGTATTTATAATATATATTTTACACGAAATAACAATTGTCAAGATACAATTTTATGCAATACAGAGCCCCGATAATTCGAAAAAACGCGTAATTCAAAATTTTTGCAAAAAAAAATCCTCAATAATTTTTTTCATACATGTTTTAATTCGTAATTCGAAATTTATTTTTGGCCTCACCCGAAAATTTATTCCTGTAATTTGAAAAACATTGATTTTGCATGTAATTTCGTAAATCTGAATCTTACAAGACAACCATGGCGGTAAAATGATGTAAAATGTCGATTTACGGGGTTAACATCGTCTTAATTCATATTATTATTTTGTAAATCTGAATCGGTTTAAGCTGGAATATCGCATTTTTATGAATTTATTTTGAATAGGTATCTGAATTTAGAGAGCCTCCCGCGAAGGGATTCGGCCTTGAAATTTCGATTTACGTGGAAATATATTGTGTTTTTAAGAATTTACTTTGAATATCTGAATTAGAAGGGTAGGCTGCAACTGTACACGAAAATTTGATTTACGTGAAAAATATAGAATTTTTATGAGTTTTCTTTGAATATAGGGCCGACCGCGGCGATAAACGCCTGCAAATATTCGATTTACACTGGTATAAGTCGTGTTATTACGAATTTACTCCGAAAAACCTGAATTTGAACTTGCGGTTGAGGAACTCAATTTTCAGTTTTTTTTTACTTTTTTTTTTTTATAAAATTTTGAATTACATGGGAAATCATTACTTCGAAATTTTATTTTTGATATCCCGTGGATTTTGATTTAACAGGGTTTTAATGTATTATTCTTCCTAATCTAAGGTGGCACTTATGCTTTGGAAAGGAGTATGCCCTTGTTAATATTAAAAAAAACTGTGCAATGATAACAAATATAAAAAGGAATTTAAATATAATAATAATAAATGGGTTATATTCAGAAATACTAATTTTATATTTTGGTAGAAAGCAGTCACTTTGTGGTTTGACCTTTTTTAATGAAATAAAACAATTACTTTGTTTATAACCACAATTTATTTTTTTAATTTCTTTATTACTGTGTAAGATTTTAATTTCATACTTTCTCATCATTTTATGTTATGTTCCTTTATTTTATGTTATTTTTTGTCTCTTTCTCTATGTGTACATAAGCTCACACAATGTATTTTTGATCAGTTTTTTTTTATACCCTGAAAATGCTTGTATTAATTGAACAGGTCGGTATTTAAAAAACATTAAATAAATAAATTGTTTATTATAAATAAAGTAATTGTTTCATTTCATTATATTCAGATTTTATTGCAAAGCGCAAATACACACAAATTATGGATAAATTATAGACAGAATATGCCAGAGGCCTAAGGGCTAGACTTATTTATATTATTTAGTAATCAATTCTTTAATGAAATTATCTTTTGCCCTTAGGAGATCAACGAAATTCCCGATGACTATCTGAACCAATCCTCCGTCCTGAAACACTTAGCCAAGGAGGTGACTCAGAGTCCCAGCTCCCGTTCCCCCAGCGTGCCCCCCTCAGGTTCCGGGGGCCCTCCCCCGGGCTCCGGAGGTCCCCCCTCTCCCTCCGACAGCCGGGAAGCCAAGGGGTCCAAGGGGGGCTCGAAGCCAAGGGGGCGCCTCAGCAAGGATAAACTTAGCTTGTCTCGATCGCAGCCAGATTTGTCCAGGTGAATTGTAACCGTTTCTTGCATTTTTAAAACTAAACACAATGAAGAATTTATTAAGTTGAACAAAAAGTACAAGATTGTTAAACCTAGTTCCGCACTGAATATAAACTGGGGAATCTACATCACATTTCGAGTCAATTTTGTGGTATAACTTTTTTTGATTTGAGCTTTCGTTTTCGAGTAAATCGAGTTAGAAGTTGATTTTTTTTTTATCAAATTCTTATAAATTATTAGTCACGATCATAGTACCTAAGTAATAAAAACTTTTCATAAGAAAAAAAAAACAAAGAAATCCGAATTTAAAGCATTATTTTGAAATCGCCCATAATTGAATCCATTCTAAAAATAAAATGTTCGGTCGTTCCACGGTTGAACTGACCCTATACATAGCTCGTCGTTCAAATTGGTTTGCAAAATTAGGCATCTCTTTTCGCTCGACTCAATAAACACGTGAGAGAAGAGACAAACTATATTTAAATTGAACAGTGCTGCTGGGAATTCCCCGACTCGGTACAATTTTTGTTGGTGTTTTACGCAGTTTATTATGACGTGTCGTTCTGTTGACAGTTGAGATTACAACTCGTTGCGTTTTTAAACTTTATAACAAAGTAAGTTAAGTTAATTCGTGAAATTTAGACGGTCATTGAAGATACTCCTCCGTAGGGAATCTGTGGTTTTTGGATTACAGTTAAATTTAGACGGTTATTTAAGACGTTCGTCTGATAATCATAAGGAATGTGGTTTGTGATATACGATTTGTGAAATTTAGACGGTTGTTGAAGACATTTGTCTGGATAATTATAAGGAGTATGTGGTTTGTGATATACGATTGTGCCTCATTTTGGCCTATAAGTTCGAAGATACCTCGATCGAGGGCTGGTAGATGGGACGTGCTGGACCTATCGCATGGTCACCGGGTCTGACACCAACGGACCTTTTTCGGATTTGGATTCGAAAAGTGCAACTATCAATCATAAGACGGGCCCAACTGTACCGGTGATAATTTTGAACAATTTGTTTTGTTTTTGGATTGGAAACGGAACAAAGCTACATAACGTAAGTAGGCACCTACCTTTGCTACTACATAATTCTCTGTCAGTGAGCAACCCTAAAAAAGCCGAAAAAAAAAAAATTTTTGTTTTTTTTTTTTTTTAAATGTAAAAATGCTCAAATCGAAAAACTTGATGTTTATTTGGGTTCTCTATGTGACGTAGATTCCCCAGTTTCCCGCTTGTACCACGAGTTTTCGGACACCGTGTATACATCCCCCTATTGTTTTTTTTTTTCAATACATCCGCACAGGAGGCCATAAGGAAAACAATTTTCTTTGGGGCCTATGTCGTCTTTGAGGATGCTGTGTGGAGGGTCTTTTTAGGGAAAGGAAGGAGAGGAAGTTCTGGGAAGAAAAAAGGTATGAGGGGTGGGAAGGAATCTGGGGGTCAGTGTGTCCAGGAGGGATGGACGTATGAATCCATTCCTCCCTATGTGGTGCAAGGTGATGTGTTGAGAGAGTTCGGCTGGAGAAATCAAGAGGTCTCCATCAACTAGTCTCACCCGATCTGGCCACGGCCTACCGCCATGCAGTGGACAAACATGGTGGCATCCGCCGCCAAGACCTAGACAAACCTCACCCCTTGAACCTCGTGAGAAAATTAGAGTTTTGAAAACTTTGCGATATCTAAGTTGTTTTTTTCACATACTCTATAATTTAGGTAATCCTAGAAAAACTATTTGGCAATCAATCTGCATTAAAAATACATTTAATCCTGTTACTTTTTTTAAAGATATTTAATAACATATACTCGATTCCGACGAAATTATCTCTTCCTCCTCCCGGATCCTCACCTATTTAAAAAAATCCTAGCCGCAAGTGCAGACGAAAAAAGTGCATTTTATGGTGAAATATTTCGAATTTTTTTTGAAAAATTAAAAATAAATTTAATACTGTTATTAAAGAAATTTACAAATAATGTTTAATATTCTGAAAGATCTATTCAATGTTATTTTATAATCAAAATTCATAATTTTAAGTAGGTCTACAAAACATGAGTTAAAAAATAAAAACTTTCTTTTCCTGAACAATTAACATTTTGTCCTTTACAGCATTTCAAATTTCTATGATCAGTATATATTTAAGTTACGTTTGACTTCACACCGTTCTGCATTCTACCGTTTTGCATTACTTAATTTTGACTACTGATCGGAGATGAGCTATGTCTTTTATTTTTATATTAACTCCTCACAGGAGGCCTTGAGGATGCTGTGTGCTCAACACATACATACATGAATTTTTGACTTAATGGTACTACATATTTGCACATATCTAATGATAATAATTGGGCGTTTAGTGTTGGAGTCAGGCCCATCCCGGGCAGCAGCGAGGCTTCCTGGCCGGAGAACACTGAACTGGATGACATTGGGTGCTACGCCGACATGCTGGACATGCTGGTGCAGGAGAACTCGCAGCTAAAGAACCAGCTTGACGATGCCTGGCAGAAGATTGCCAAGTCGCACAAGGTATGTGCACACACTCTGTGATTTGAAATGATATAATGTATTTCTACCATCGATAGATAAGTAAATTAATTAATTTTTTCTCCCTTCAAACAAAGAGTGATGATATTTGGATAGTGATGATATTTGGATGATTTGTATAGTGCCGTTTTTGTAAAAAATCACCTCAGTCTCAAATTTATAATATACTAGCTGGTACCCGGCATGCGTTGCAATGCCATTCAAATAAATACTTTTGTTCTTCCTTCATTTCCCTTCGTTCCCCTCCCATGTCCCCTTTCCCTCCCGCGTTCCTCTTCCACCTTTCCTGTCTTCCCCCTCCCTCAAACCCCACCTCCTTCGTGAACTCCCCCCCCTCCCTCCTTCCTTCCCTACCTGCCGCTAAAATATATGAAATACACACTTTTTCATTTATACAAATTTCATATTACCAGAACTTACCATTATATATAGAAAACTTTGCAGGCTTGTGCACAATAAATCACCAAAGTTTATCAAAGGTATGGCAGTGCGTAAAATATGAACAAACAAACAAATATTGATTTTTATATATGTATAAGAAGATTTCTACAACGCTCTATCTTACTACTATAGTCAAACAGATACCAAGCGCACTCCCAAAATTTCAAACGGGGAAGAACATTCTTCCCCGTGAACTCCCAAAATTTCAAACGGGGAAGAATGTTCTTCCCCGTTTGAAATTTTGGGAGTGCGCTTGGTATCTGTTTGACTATAACTACAGACTAGACAAACTATTATAACAACTTATTGCCTCCATTGTGAAATGTGAATAAAATTTTGGTCTCCAGAGATTTCTTTTTTTTTTCTTCAAAAACCAAACAATTCTTACACATTTAAATATACATAAAATGTCATTACTAGTAACTCAACCATGTAGCCGCCCAGTCACTTATCCTAACCCTAACTAAAAAAAAATCATCATAAATGTCACCGGAGACTTAAATTTCATTTACTTACATTTTTTACTCCAATTAATATCAAGAATCACTGGTTAGAGTAAGTCAAGTTTGTCCCTTAATCAGTACCCCTACTCACTACATGATGTCTGTTCTGAGAAAAGGAATACTTCCATAGAATCTGTTACCTTGGGTGAGTTGGCAACAATGTACAAGGTAGATTACTATGAGCAAAAATGACTCGCATGGCAGATGTAAGGAGTAGGTTAATGATTTTGAAAAAAAAGAAGGTATTTTAAATACAAAAAATATATTAAAACAAAAATGACATCCTAACAAAAACTAAGGCTGTCTGGCAAAGGGCTTGCTTAGGTTTAAATAGTTTATGTTGATACTGTGGTAAATTGAAATGACGCATGATGAAATCTTCTTTTGTGAATCGTGAGAAGGGCAGGACTCCAGAGAATTGGCTCCCAGCCAAAAGGACCCTCCAGAAGCAGTAGAGGCGGATGATTCTCGGTGCCAATCATCTCTCTAGGATGATTACCAAGTCAGCTCCCAAGATGGCGAGCACGACGATCAGAATCGTAGCGATCTTCAAAAAAGGATCCATCGCGTTGCGGTTGAGAGGCCCGCCCAAAGCTCTCGGCTGTACTCTCCTGATTTGAATCTGTGCAGGATTAACAACTGTTGCATTCCAAAATATTGCAGGGCTTGCAATATAACCAATGCCCAAATGTCAATGGGCAAGTACTAGAGGTGCCACACACCGAGATCATAAATAAAGTGTGTATAAGGGAGTGCACGCACCTTGTTACAAATACTTTTATGTAACAAATCAGTTAGTAGGCAAACAAAAATACTAGGTAAATTAATATTCATGAATTTATTTTATAGTTGGAAGAAGAAGTTTCCAAAGTTCACCGCGCCCACGAGGAGCTAGTGGGTTCTTGTGACCGCCGTGAGAGGCTAGAGAGAGCTGCCCGCAGCCGGCTACAGGCCGACTGTCGCAGGCTTCATGACATCAACAGGGCGCTGCGTGAACAAGTAGGTACTCCTGTGAAATAGTTGTACAAGGGAGCTGGTGGGCTCCTAATCGCTCAGATCCTGAGGCAGTTTGCACAAACGCTGTTGATGGATTTCAAATATTTCCAAATTGGAAATTGAAGTCTTGCCTAGAAAAGGATCTTACCCTAACACCGTTTTGAGACACATAATTGAAAAAAAAACATATATTTTTTTTATAATGTTATCATCATCCTATTGCAAAAAATGTGACCTAACTTTAAATAAATAAATTGCAAATTTAACAAAGTTTAGAGTTTTAGTTTTTTTTTTACATTTGGTATTACCATGTCTCTTGTCAAGCTATGCTAGGTCAGAATGTCCATTCTGCCATGTGTAATACAAAGCAAGTTGTGGTGTCGACCGACCCTTCATGAAAAACCAAAATATGCAGAAAATTGTGATTACGTTTAGGTACACTTTTAATGTAAACTATAGAATAAAGGAAGGAATGAGGAACAAATGGAGCAGTGGAGCTCTCGCCACAAGCTTGTACATATTAAAATTTCAAGGCATACTCATCTGGTCTTGCTGCGTTTTCTAATTTGAAGTAGCCATAGACTTCCATTATCATGTGATTATAGATATACATTTACAGGGTGTAACACTACATACGGTTTGTCAAATAAGAGTAGAAAACATAGGAGGCCGCCACTGTTGTTCAAATGGCAATACTAAACATATAACTCATGGTGTTAATGTAAAGCTGTGTAACCTACATTTTTATTTAAAAAATTAAAAAGGTATGAAAATTTTTCCTTGCATATAGATTATAGATATATTATTATTATACCTTTGCAATTTTGTGTTAGCATAATAAAAAATAACGATATTGTAATAAAATATAAAGCACATTTTAGAAATCGCTCCCATTTATAATACTAACTTAAGTACCTAGCATTGCCCGGGCTTTAGGTCATGTCTCTAATTTTAGATCTGAATATGTTTAACTCATTCAGATCTAAAAGTAGTGTAACTAAACTCACCATTAGTGATTCTTCCTTTCTACTACTGTTAAATTCAAATTTATGTTATACTGTTAAATTTAATTTATTAAATTAAATGAAAGCCAATCATTTTGTTATACACAATTTAATAAAATTTATGTCATTAAGTAGGTACCTTAACAACAGTGCTTCTTCGATTTAAATTTTTTTTTAAGAACAAAAAAATGTTTTTTTAAATGTGTATACAGTGTTCTGTATTTTCAGTGTCATTGCACTTTAAAAGAATATTTGACAGGTAAATTGGTGTTGCCTGCCTACAAATTTTGTAGTTCCATTTTTTATAATTTCTACTCCTGTTTGACAGACTATAATTGTAATATTACTGTTTGTCTGGATAGGTTGAACTGTTGTCGGGGCAAGTAATGCGGCCGATGGAGTCCATGACCCCCACCAGTGATATTCTGAGGAAGGAACTGCAGAACAGAGAAATGCTGATTGCTCAACTTATCACGCAAAGTAAGCTTTGTTCTTGTTCAAAAGAAAAGAAATGCAAATTATACACATTATATTGATATTTTATTTAATAAGAATGATAAATATTATTTTTACATATAAGTATTGTGCTTCTAGTAAAAAAAGATTGTTTTTGAGTTTGAGTGAGAAATGCTCGATAACGAGACCCACAGGCATCGAGATTTTTTTTTTTTACAACTTCACACAGTTTTGGAGGCGGGTATGGATACCGCTGCCCCAGGAACCATTTATTGGTTACCTCACCTCTGCCATAGATCATCCCAAGTGGTTCACTATGTTTGGTGACTTAGCAGGGTTCATGAAGTGAGGTTTGTCCAGGTCTTGGCGGCGGATGCGTCTGCCCACCAGCTGCATGTTTTATTAGGCTTAAAAAATAATAGTGTGGTTTTAAAAGAGGGTATTATTGTTGCAGGTAAAGAGTTGGTGTGCTCCAAAGAACGGCAAGAGATTGAAATAGCTGCACAACGCGCCACTTTACAGGAACAACGCACTCACATCGACATACTAGATACGGCCCTCACCAACGCCCAAAGCAACGTTGTCAGGCTTGAGGAAGAGGTAAAATTACGCAATATACTTTCTCTTCCCCTCCCCCCTACCTTCAGCCTCACAACATACCCCAATTGAGGATGCCATAGTCCCACTGGCTCCGCACAGTAGGGAGCAGTTAGGACTCTTGCAGGGTATTTACATTTAATTTATTTTTTTTACTCTAATGCGTGATGTTTCGATGCTAGGTGCCTCTAGCACTTTTTTGTTGATACGTGTTTGCGAGACAACTGTTGACATCTGCACACAGAACGCCCGCTTGAAGTCCACGTACAATGGGTTGATCATTGTATAAAAAATGGTGTATCAGTCTTCATCAAATTTGATTACATTTTAACTGTTTTGGTGCTATGCTTATTTTGCAAGTACATACGTATATAAATTGCTACAGATATTTTGTGTTTTTGGATTTTAAAAAAGTTAAGTATCCAATAAAAATGCAATAACTTGGACAAATATAAACCAATTTTAACCCCTCAGGCCTCAACCATCTTCTGCCACTAGGTCTGAATATTTCCACTTTACCATAAAATCCAAATAAATGGAATATTTGTAAATGTCTGAATATTTCCGCTTTGCCATAAAATCCAAATAAATGGAATATTTGTAAATGTATAACAAAAAACTAAAAACTGTTTTTGAAAGGTGATGAAAAACGCTTTCAAATTTATTATCAGAAACTACGTTTTTTTAAATACATATCAACTTTAAAAAGTTTTAAAAATGGCTCACTCTAAATTTCCTTTAGGGTGTATTTATTTTAACAGGATAAGCAATAAATACAGTTATCAAAACACGCGCCAAAAGCAATATGTCCCGCTCAAATTGAACTGTCCTCCCAAGGACTGACAAACATTCACTGAAAATTGCATGCCATAGTGCTGTGTCGCAATTTACGCAACACGATGGTGCTGGGCCGCACTCTAACGGGTAATTATTGCATTTTTAAATTTTTAGCCTAATACAAAACAAACAATTGTTGTATTTTGCAGTGCCGACATGCCCAGGGCTATATTGAAAGAGTGGCCCAACTCCAGCGTGCTCTTGTGTCCCTGCAACAAGCATCAGATAGGAGGGAACTAACAGAGAGGAAACTCAGATCACAACTTGAAAAGGAACTACAGAATCAAAGGTAATCTTTGAAAAGTGACAATTTTACTTTTTATTACCTGAGTGAATGATATTTATTTATGAATTTACAGTAAAACCGCTTAATAAGTTCAAGTTAAAAAGATTTGTTTTTCGGTCCCTTCAGATTTCATACAAAAAACACTAATTTTCCCACAAAGTTTTATAGCAAAATCTGCATCCCTTTTAAGAGGTTTTAGCTAAGCTCTTGAAATCAAAAACGAGTTGTAGAAATGATCCATTCTCATGGAAAAATGTCAACCTATGCAAATGTTGGGCGCGGGTTTGGTGTATTTTCTGTTTATGCACTAGTGACGAAGGGATCAATGACGCTAGTTCTTTGGAGCGTCTTCCCTTGAAATACCGGTAGAACAAGCACAGCATTCTGACCTGTGCTCTAAAGATTGCAATCCAGTTAAGATAGGGAATCTTTAAACGCGCCACCAGTTTTTGCATAGAGTCCAGGATCTTTTCCAAATATTTTGTAGCTCCAGACCATAAGTGGCTGCCAAATTCAACATGGGACACACTTGCGATTTTTACAGTGTCAGTAGTTGTGTACTATTACATAATAGGCAAACAAAGTCACTTTTGCCTATAACTCGAACAATATGACCAAATATCGCCGGCCGTATTTTTGACTTGCCGACCTAATGCATTTTATTTAATTTGTACGACTTCCCTGAGAAATTCTCTTCATTAACACTATAACCTAACCAGGTCCCGCGACGGCAGCTTGGGCCCGGGCTGTGGAGGGGGGACAGGGGCGGGGGCGGGCGTGGGCGAGGGGGAGCTGCGCCGGGTGCTGCGGGAGAAGGAGGAGCGCCTGCTGGTGCTGGAGGGGGAGTGTGCCAAGTGGGAACAACGCTACCTGGAGGAGGCCGCCCTGAGACAGGCGGCCATTGATGCCGCCAGCATACCCAAGTGAGAACCTTCCACAATTTCACTCTTAAATACAGATCAAAGAAACAAGAGATATGTCATTAAGGGTGAGAGGAAGAAACTAACACAAACGGGGCAGTGGGATGACTGTGGACATCTACCTTTCATGGTTAGCGAAAAAATGTATCCGAAAGCCTGTCTCCAGGCCGCTGAACTGACATGCCAATTTGGCTTCAGTGCTCTTAATGCACTTCATGCAGGATCGGTTGATATACCTTTTACGCATTTTCTACTAGCCTACAAAGGAGGCTCTAGAGCGGATGTAACTAACTATCGTCCAATTACATTATTAAATTCACTATCTTAAGTCTTTGAAAAAGCTAATAACAATCAACTAGTTGAATATCTTGAAAATAATTATATACTCTCCCGCAACCAATTTGGCTTTAGGAAAAATATGGATCCAAGGGATCAAAATGCAAACTATTACAAAAACTATCAAACATTGAAATAAAAGGTGATGAACTTAATATTTTTCGAAATTACCTGTCGAGCCGTAAACAAAGTGTAAAAATCAATAACTGTCTCGGCAATAAATTGACAATTAGTTTTGGCCTGCCTTAACTCGTCAAATGCCAGGGGAAAAAACGAAAAAATTTCGTGATGTTTTGACTTTAACGTAATATTTTGCAGGTTAATTTTATGCTATCTTATGTAATATTTACTGAAACACATTCCTTGAATACTAAACTATGCATAAAAACAATATTACTTGCGTTTATTTGTACGTAATTTATACGTTTACGATCTTTTCAAATGCCACGGGAACAAACGAGAAAATTTCACTATGTTTTTACTTTTACGTCATATTTTGCAAGTTAATTTTATGCTATCTTATGTAATATTTACTGAAACACATTCCTTGAAAACTAAACTATGCATAAAAATAGCATTACTTGCGCTTATTTGATGAATTTATATGTTTTACGATAATTTCACCGACCGCGGCGCGAGACTTGAAAAACGCCAACTGACAGCCGAGAGGCGGGAAAAAGTTCCAGGCCGTGTCATAAACAATTTCAAAGAAAAAATATCGCTGCGCTAGGTGGGTTCACGGTATCTTATACCTTACGAACAAGAATGCCCCAAGCGATTCTGACCTTCTTCTTCATACGTTTTCTTTATACATAAGGGTTAAAATCGCGTAACAAAATTATTTTTTAGTGATTATTTTGGCCTGTGCCGATGGTACGCCGGCGGACGAGCGGCAATCTAGTGGTTAAGGAAGCGGTTTGGGTCCCACTTTGTTCTTAATTTATATAAATGAATTGTGTAATCTATCTACCGATGCCAAAATTGTAAACTTCGCTGATGATACGATTCTCCTCTTCAAATTAAGTAACTGGAATGATGTCTATCTAAAAACAAACAGGGGCATAACTATGTTAAAAGATGGTTAGACAATAACACACCAACAATGAACGTGACAAAAACTAAATTCATTTAGCTTAGCATAAATCCATAAGTATCCCAGCATATCAAATTAAAATATGTGCTTGCCCCCTAATAAATGCTAATATATTTGATTGCCCTAACTTAGAACGGGTGACTAAAATCAAATACTTAGGTATTGTCTTTGACAGTAATTTAAAGTGGAAAGAAAATAATATCACTACAGCAAACAAACTTAGAAAATCAATATACTTCTTTAGACATACTCGCCACTTTCTTAACTTGAATCATCTCAAAACAATTTACCATGCACTATGTCAATCTTTAATTGAGTACGGTATTATAGCCTGGGGAGGAGCTAACGCTGCCGCCTTTGATCCGATTTTTAAAACTCAGAAACTATTAAAAAGATTATATTGAAACTACCAATCACTAGCCGTTCGGATGAAATCTTCAGGGGAATCTGTGCCTTGGACATTAGGCAACTTTATGCCAAAGACATGCAAGCATACCTCTTCAAACACAGAACTACTTTTAAAAATGTCCAAACTGCTCGAGATACTAGAACCAAAGGGCATAATCTCTTACTTATCCCTTTTGCTAAAACAACTTTTGGCCAAATAAATTGTAGGTACTTTGCAACAAAACTATCCAATGCACTTCCACTGACCATTAGACAAAACACAATATGTCTTAAATATAAATCTGACACCGAATCCTGTGTTACCAGCCAAAACGGATCCAACATCAAAGATATTATTAAAATTGAGTTTTTAGTTAAGGTATATTTAATTAAAAATTTATAAAATGCAGAATTTTTTTTTGTATTCGCTCAATGTTATTAATGTGAATTTTGTAAGATGGAGACCAAACTACTGAGTTATATTCAATTAGGCTTCTAACTGGAGGTAAGTATAATAGTTTAAAGGCTTGTAAGGAATTAAAGTTTTTAGTTGTTCTTAATTCGAAGCCTAGTGTTTTCATACTTGTTCACAATTTGGTGGATATGATATGGCGAAACTTAGCTTTTCATCCAAAATAATTCTCAGATCTCATAAAGCTGTGTCGTTGATGGAATATTCGAATAAAATAGAATTTTTATTTTTGAAGAAATTCAAGGTTTTGCACTTTTCTAGATTAAAAAATAGATTGTTTTGAATGCACCAATTTTTAAACTTATACTTTACTCATATTTGACTGTAGTATATGGCAATGATTTATATCAGTTATTTTTCTTGTATACCTTCAGCAAAGAGCAATACCTAGTTACCCATTACACAGTTAAAATGATTTATTTTTGCATCAACATATTTCATGGCGAGATTAGAGAAA
Organism: Glyphotaelius pellucidus; assembly: GCA_936435175.1. Classification (NCBI taxonomy): domain Eukaryota; kingdom Metazoa; phylum Arthropoda; class Insecta; order Trichoptera; family Limnephilidae; genus Glyphotaelius; species Glyphotaelius pellucidus. The sequence goes on from OW386545.1 coordinate 17,287,469, forward strand.
TGTGATAGAAATAATATAACAACAAATTGGTTCCAGAAAGCTTAATAATAATAATAATTGGATAATTTGTAGAGCGCCGTTTTTGTGAAAAATCACCTCAAGGGCGCTGTACAGCTTATTGTAACGTTGGTAACGTTGTAACGTTGGCGTAATTTGATGTTTGTATTCGGTGAACAATGTTCCATTTATTCCCTTCAGAGATGCCAAGATAGCTGCCCTGGAGAAGACTTCGCAGGAGACAGAGCGCCTGATGACGGAGGCCAGGAATGAGAAAATCCGCCACATGGACGAGCTGCATGATGCCCAGAAGAAGTGTGCCGACATCGAAGGAAGGTGAGAATGATCATTGAATAATAACTATTAACCCAAAATGTGTTGTCCCTTTTATGGAATTTTTTTTTTCATTTAACCAGCAGGTTAATTGAGTTTTTTGGGGTTTCTTCATTGATTTCAAATCAATTCAATTATCTTCTTCAATGATACATCACATTGATGGGAATAACCTGCAAAAGTTATTATAAAAGAGAATTATTCTAATAAAAAAAATTAAAATTTTTTGTTCATAAAATTCTGTGCCTTTGCTTTTGGAGGAGAAACTGAAAAAAAAACAGTTGTCGACGCTATCAAAACGAAACCAGTTGTCAACAAGTGTTTTTTTTCAGTGTCTCCATGATCGGACGGCCTAAGTCTAAATTTAAAGTTTACACTGAAAGTGAGTTCCCTACAGAGCATAGGGCCCTCCTTGATCTCCCATTCTTATTGTTTTATGTTTATGTTGAAATAGTTTTACTAATCGCTTTGGTATTCCTGTTGAATGAAGGCTGAAGGAGCTGGAATCGAAGGTGGCGGAGAAGGATGCAATGATAAAGGTCCTGCAGAAGCACACCCAGAGCCAGAGTCAGGCGGGGACCATCTCCTACGCCAGCGATGCCAGCGACTCACACTACAACACGCACACACATTCTCACACACACTCACTCAGGAACAACTCCCGGGAGGAACTGGGTAACAACATTTATTATCATACTTACTTTTTTATTATTATTTCTCTGCTGTATCAATAAGACTTATATTCCTTATAATGTGGTTTTTTTTACATGAGCTCCACACAGGAGGCCCTGACGAAAATAATTTCCCTCAGGGCCTATGTCATCTTTGGGGATGCTTTGTGGAGGGTTTTTTTTTAAGGAAAGGAAGGAGAGGAGAGTTCTGGGAAGGAAAAGGGTTTAACCCCTGACGAGCCAGGAAAAAACGAAAAAACGTCAACTTTAACGTATTATTTTGCAGGTTAATTTTATGCCATCTAATGTAATTTTTACTGAAACACATTCCTTGAATACTAAACTATACATAAGAACAATATTACTTGCGTTTATTCAATGAATTTATACTTTTTACTACGTTTCAAATAACACGGAAAAAACGAAAAAATTTCGCGATGTTTTGACTTTTACGTAATATTTTGCAGGTTAATTTTTATGCTATCTTATGTAATCTTTACTGAAACACATTCCTTGAATACTAAACTATACATAAGAACAATATTACTTGCGTTTATTCGATGAATTTATACGTTTTACGATCATTTCGTCGCCCGCGACGCGAGACTTCACAGCCGCCATTTTGTCCAGCCGGGCGACGCGCAGCCTCGCAGGCCGTGTCATAAACAATCTCAAAGAAATTATATCGCTGCTCTAGGTGGGTTCATGGTATCTTATACCTTATGAACAAGAATGCCCCAAGCGATTCTGACCTTCTTCTTCACACGTTTTCTTTATACATAAGGGTTAAAATCGCATAACAAAATTATTTTTTAGTGATTATTTTGGTTTGCGTCGATTGATCACCGGTGATCGAACGGCTAGTAACGAGTTAAGGGGTGGGTACGAATCTGGGGTTCAGTGTGTCCTGGTCATTCGTCTCCAAGACCTAGACACACCTCACCCTGTGAACCCGGGCACCCCTGCTAAATCACCAAACGTAGCGAACCACTTGGGATGACCAATGGCAGAGGTGTTGGTTATCCAATAAAGGTTCCCGGGGCGGACCCATTCCCGCCTCCCAAATTGAAATTGTTCCTCTTGTTATGCAATAAAGTCGATTTCGCTCGGGTCATCGGGCCAAACATTTTGTCCCAAATAAGTCTGAGGTAGGTAGGTAAAAAATATATTTAATTATTGAGCTTTTGTATTCTCAATACATTTCTATAAAATTTTAAAAAAAAGATTTAATTACAGAAGAATAATGTACTAATCATAGGTACATATGAATAAGAAAAAAATCAAAGATGGGTATTTAAAAAAAACATAAGCAAACATTAATTACGTGTTATAATAACAGTAACCTCAAAAATGACTTCTTACATGCGCAGCAGTGTACTACAAGCTGAACAACTTTCCATTGACGAACATCGGCGGACAGCAAATAGCTGGTGTGGGCAAAGTCTGAACTCCCTTAGTGCTGCGCATCTCCTCCCCTTACCCGCCCGCCCTTACGTAAATTCGTTTACTGAGACATGTTTTGCATCGACTTTTGGAATTTGTTCCAATTAAATGGAATGGTGTCCAGATAACCGAAGATAAAGTGTTAGTTTCTGTTAAACGGCTGTCCCGATAAACAAGTGTACCTATTAAGCGGAATCGACCATTACTACTTTGCTCCCAATAGGCAGCGGATAAGTGCAAAACCCTATTTACTGTTACATGAAAAGTCATTTATCTCACAAAGTGTTTTCTAATAATTTCTGTATTAGAACAAACACTGTGGCGATAATAATTAAAAATTAGATATTAATTTTTAATATAAGGCTTAAAAATCAACAAGGAACATTTTTTTATAATTTTGTATCATACTTATTTTAATAGTAAACTTTTTAATAATATCTAGACAATTTCTATCAAACTTATAACTATTTGAGATCGATACAGACTTATTATTATTACAAAAAAGAAATGACCAAAATACAACAAAAAAACATTTAAACTTCTTTTTTCATTGTATTTTGTTAATTTTTCTTGAGCCTCACGCCGAAACACATGTCTCTATCTCACAGCGCACATGCGCAGAAGTGTGTGACGGGTCGAGGGTTAAATACGGATTATTATGCCAAGTTCCCCCTAATGTAATATTACTTGTCTAAAAGTTTGTTTTCTTTTTTGTTTGTAACGACGCATTCTCACCTATCTGTTCTTTGATCTATTTAATGGAATCTAAGGAATACATTTAATAATTGAAAGAGTACAGCATAAGTTCTTAAGATTTATTAATTATAAACTCGGAATACCTATCGAAGAACTAAATTATGTATATCTAATGGAATTACTCAATATAAGCGATTTAACGTCAAGGCGTGTAGTGAGCGATTTAGTTTACCTTTTTAATATAGCGAATGGCAGACTGGACGCCCTCAATTTAACTTGTAAAATTAATTTGAGAGTACCCACGCGTGATACCCGTTCTAATGCACTACTTTGTTACCAATTCTACTAATAATTATTTTGAAAACTCTCCAATACAAAGACTTCATATACTCGGAAATAAATATACTTCAATTGACGTTTATCGACATCAATCGATTTCTAAATTTAAACTCAGTATATCAGAACATTTAAAATAAAGCTATAAATATCATGCACTATATAGCACCTTTATCGATATATTATTGTAGCTATGTTTCGATAAACACGTACCAAATATGTATAACAAAGATTGCTAATTATAAACATAAATAATGACAATCTTATCTTATTTCTCTTTATAATTAAAATAACTATCTCACATTAATTTACGTGACCATATATTCTATTTTACCTGCTTTGTGTCTTATCTAGTGTTATCTATGTTTTGTTTCTTATATCTTGTGTTATCTTTATTTTTTTTCTTACAGTTATATTATGTTTATATTATATTTTGTTATTTCCTATACTTTACCAAAAACGTGTACTGCACTTTATGTAAAAGCCATATAGGTGTTTAAATAAATAAATAAACATCAGTGAGAATTATTGAATTGACTTCCACTTTCGTTCTGTAAATTGACCATAGAGACTCATAGAATATATCAGGTGAGATCCTGGCTTAACGTAAATTTGAACTTTGGAATCTTGTTGAATCGTGTCACCTTTCTATCTTTATAAAGTTCTCTATGGATGTAGATTTTTCTGGTTTACTGAAAGGTTTCGGGGCTTCGTCGTCTGCCGCCTCCTTCAGCAGCCAGGATACTGTGCCGCTGTACCACAGCGGGGTGCGCGGGTCCCCCTCTCCAGCGCTGCAGGGACACGCCAGCCTGGTCACCAAGTACGGGTCCACCTCCAACTCTCTCAACAAGCCACCAGCCGGTTAGTTCCCTGCAATCATTCACCCTGAATGCATTGAAAGATTTGGTGCTTCATCGTCTGCCGCCTCTTTCAGCAGCCAGGAAACGGTGCCCCTGTACGATAGCTGGGTGCACTGTTCCCCCACTTTCTATCTTTATTTCTTTTGTTGCGTAGCGTTAGGTAATGGTATCAAGCTAATGATCCAAAAAAAAAAACGGTACAATTAAATACAGGAATGTGTGTAAAGGTATCAGTAAAAAAAAAAAAATCTTAGTATATCTGATAATTTACTGAGCATAGTGAAGTCCCACAACCATTTGACATTTCGTCTGTCCCTAATTTTTTTATTTTGTTCCCGTTTCAAGATGGTTTTCAATGTTCAGTAAAGATTTTTTTGAAATGTGAAACGTCATGTTTATTTATTAAGTAGGTAGGTATTTAAGTATCTACAGTGAAACCCTCTTAACACATTGTAATCTGATCACGTATTAATACGTGTTTAGCAAATTAATGCTAGAGAGCGGAACACGTATTTATACGTTTTTGATAGATTGTTAGTGGAGCGCGGGTCACGTTAAAATGCGGGTTCCAATATACTTGAGTTTTCGCTATATAGCCTCTGTAGGGTTGTAGCCATGCAGGTAAAAACCTTTTGAGAACAATAGATGGGGTGTACGGTAGGTACCGAGGTAGTGTAAATATAAATTTTTTCATAACTTTCCTGCTTTATGTGAAATTCTGCACTAGTTTAACGATAAAGAATACATTTCTAAATATAATAAAATAAAATGAATTAAAATAAATAATTTGCAAAAAGAATTATTGAAATCAAACAAATATTTTTGAAGTTATCGCAATTTTTCTAGAGGTCTACGTTAGCGCGAAATTACGCGAAAAATCACCCGTTACCAGCACGATACGCGGCCGAAAACTGCCCGATCACAATGTGTTAAGAAGTTTTCCAAGGGACCAGAAAAAACCAACTTCTTAAGCAGGAAAACCTTATATGTGGGAAAAATGGGTCCAATTTTGAGCCAAGGGACTGAAAAAACCAAACTTCTTAAGCGACGAAACGTCTTAAGAGAGAACTTCTTAAGAGGGTTTCACTGTACTTACAAACCTAATGATTTTAGAGGAAATTTTGATTTTAATTTCAAATAAGAAAAAATTATATAAACATACTTTTTTGCACGCCAGGTCTACTGTTTAAAGAACATCTGAAAAAATAATGTTAATGGTTTTCAAGAAATAAGCGGTTGATAAAAAATTAGTTTTGGTAGCACAACGGAAGATGCGTTCTCTCGGATAAAGGAAGGTTCCGAGTTCGAGTCTTGTTTGAATATTGTTTATCATTTAAAGAAGAAGATAACACTTATAATCTAAATGAAAATATGAAAGAGAACAAGACACAGAAAAATAGAAAAAGACAATGGTCGCAACTGGGACTCGAACCCAGATATCGTCTAACCGGGACGTGCGCGTTAACCAATTTCGCTATTGCCACCTTCTGTCAAACCGTCATATTTGTCAATCTCATATTTCAAATATTTTTTAGAATCAACAATATTATCTTCAAAAGTTATAAAAAGAGAGTTTTTCTTATAAAAAATTTAATATTGTTTAATTATTAATGTAAAAAACTTATTTTATAACAGCTGGAAATTGAATTTTTTTAGTCTTTTTAGCCTTCACATTCACGCATTTGTGGTAGCCTAGGTGTCACGGACATAAATAGTAAGCTAGAGGAACGACAGTTGAGATGGTATGGAGACATAAGACGGAGACCACCAGACCACACAGTGTAGCAGGCAATGTCTATGGAGCTTCATCGACAGTCATCCAGAGGAAGACCAAAGAACTCCTGGATGGCTCAATGCTCTAAAATATTGCAGGGAAACGGCCTGGATGAAAGCGATACCCAGAACTGAAGACAATATAGCCTGAGAACGAGACGAGCCAACCCCAACAGCCAACCGAGGCAATGAGTTGGGACAGTGCAAGGAAGAAGAAGTTTAACCCCCTTTGTTTGTATGTTCCAGACCCGACGTCTTTTGAGGGCAAGAAGCGCACTCTGGACGACCAACTGGCCAAACTGGACAGTCAACTGGACAGCCAGCTCCTGTCCAAGGTGGGTGGGATGGGGGGGGTGTTGCGCCTGCATGGTGGCGAGGTGGTGGCATCCTCGCCTGACCTCGCCGCGCACATCGCCCGCGCGCGCTCCCAGCGTCTCGCCAGTCTCACGGCCCTGGACGCGCTCACTAACAACTCCTCAATGCCCATGGAGCGGGAGACCTTTTATTGATTGCCAGCTTGTTGTGATTGTGACACCCCTCATTAATATCTTATCCAGTGTGTAACCACTTTTCCTTAGTCAGAACTCTGCTGAATTGAAATTGAATGTGTAACACAGCTGTGATTTGCTGTGATTTATTCAATTTGTGATTGTGACACCCCTCATTAATATCTTTTCCAGTGTGTAACCGCTTTTTCTTAGTCATCACTCTGGCTGAACTGAAATTGAGCTTGAAAACACAGCTCTTATTTGCTGTGATTTATCCAATTTATGATTGTGACACCCCTCACTAGTATCTTATCCAATGTGTAGCCACATTTCTTCAGTCGTTACTTTGTTCACCTGATCTATGCGATTGTCGCATATGTGATGCGTCAGCTGCTATCCCTGTAAGTGGATGTCGCATTTGTGATCCACAAACGTGCCACGTGGCGTGATAGATTGTGCTGAAAAGATTAAGGGCTCTGGTAAAACTGAAATTTGGTATGAAAATGCAGCTCTTATTTGTTGTGCTTTATCCAATTTGTGATTTGCAGAAAATACTTAATTTTCCCCCCACATTTTATCAATCACTATTCCAAATTGGTTTATTGAAAATTCTTTCTTGAACAAATAATATAATTTTTTGACTTCTCTGGGTCCTTGGGGGTCAAAACAGTCTTTGGATTGACAATATCAGTTTTCTTTCAATTCAGTTTTTATTTTGTAATTGCAAGAGTTCCAACTGCCCTCGGGGCTATGGCGTCCCCAATTTGAGGAATTTTGCTAAGCTAAAAGAAGTAGGGAGGGAAAATAGAATGGGTGGGAAGTACCTGACTATCCAGATCTGGTCACTAAAGATAGCTTTTATAGTTGAGTATATTATAGAAATTGAGTGAATGTGTCTTCATATGAAAATTGGTATACTCACTAGATAAGTTTCTTACCAAATCCCCGGCTTCTATAATATGACCGTAAATGGTTGGAAGATGTGTTAACCTTGTAATGTACCTATCACAAGTCCTGCCATAACCTTTGTAACCTACGTACTACACATAAATAAAATACACAGATATTCTACTCTTGAAAAAGACTTAATAGAAGAATAAATTCCTCATCTTGATGGAATTTATTCTTGGTTAGCACTTCATCAATGAAATCAAAATCAGATTGTGACTACAATACCTACAATGATTTGCCGTACTGCTCAGGTAGATATCATTGTGCCTTAATAATTCTGACATAATTGACAATCAAGTCAATGACTAGTAAAACCAGTCGATTGTGCCATAGATGTTAATTTATTGAATCATTGAAACAAAAATAAGAGACTGAACATTATAATCTCATTTTTCTCAGATCACATCTAAAAAACCTCAACATTAAAAATTTTAACTTTTAATAAATATGAATAACACTTTTCATTGGCATTGATAGTAGATCTTCAACAAGAATCTCAGCATTGATCAAAATAATTGCAACATAATTGGTACTAAAGAGCAGTTAGTGCTGAAGATATAGTTAGTAAGTAATTTGTAGGGTTTTTATTCCTTGCACTTTGCACTAGATTTAAAGATTTTACTAACAAAGTGCCTACTAAATTATTATTCCCACGAAAGTTCAACCAAATTAATTGTGTATTGCCATTAGAAAAACCTGCTTGCATGTTTTTTTAGACTAATGTTTTGTAATTGGGCAAAATATTTCTGCTTTTGTGATATTTTTTTATGAATAATGAAAGATTTCAAATTGTTTGAAATAAAACGCTAGCCCCACAGCTAACCTGTAATAATTATGGGTTCCACAAGCCTTATGAAAATAAAATAATATAATGTATTTTAAATCAAAACTAGGTAGTATTATTCTGTTGATATTTAGCTATAGGGACATTTCTAATCATAAGTATGTTTATGTTTTATTTTCGAAAAATCTAAATACATATTAAACTGTGACTCCAGCGAGCTCCGCCATGAACATGAACGTGAACGTTCGCTTGAACGTCACTGTAAACATTTTGTTTTCTGTCTCCTCCGTTTGTTGAAACATGGTTTGAAAGATTGGGGCGAAGTTCTTGCGGTCACACACAATTTGGCTAGTGGTCTGTGGTAAGGACCTGTCCACGCATACGCACTGAACACTTAACGTTTACATAAATGTTAAAATTTTCGAATGAAAAAGAGATGCTACATCAGGGAGAAAACACAGATATTTTAATAGAAATTTATTTATCAGGAAAGATTTCTGACTAATATCGATCATTGCACAACCCAAGTTACTATTTAAGAATTTCGAGTGCGTAATTAATTACATAGACGTCAAAAGTTCGTTGAGTTCTTATGTGAAATTTAGCGATAAGATTGTAGACAAGGAGAACACGCAGATTTCAAGTTAGACCTTTACTTACCTAGAATTTTTATTAGGTATTTATTTATCAGGAATTAAGAATAGAATACCGATGAATTGGTCAATTTCTTCCGTGTTGTTCAAAGTTGGCAATGTTTATAGTGATGTTCAAGCGATTGTTCATGTTCATGGTTTACCTACCAGGAGACCTACCTTTACATATTCTCTTGTGAGGATAGTTTATTTGAATACATCTTATTTAACTGGAATTCTTCTATATTCTCAAATCTTAGCAGAGTAATAATGTGACTATATGTGTATATAAAGAAATTATTTAGCTTAGAAATTATAGCTTTGCGTCTTCCACGAATGGACTCGGCGATTGATGACTCGATGTTGCACAAGGTTTTTTCAGGATTTGGGGAGTAGAGGAAAGAACTATGGAATTGCCTGAGTGGCTCTTTTTATCAATACATATGTATAACTTTTGATTCATTTTGACAAGCTTAATATGAAATGGAAAATACTGCATTCAAAATTTCAATTACAAATAAAAAATTTCTTTCTTCGTATGAGATGGCAGACATTTAAAATAATTTCTGTCATTTTTTTATGTTGGCATCCTGATACTATAACATAATGTGGGGCTAAAAGAGACATTACCACCATGCGCATTAGGTAAGCGCTAGTTTGGCAGAATTCTGGAAATAAAATAAAATTTAAAAAAAAAAAACAGTTTTTAAGCCAGTTTCTTTACATTAAAAATTATTAGTAAATTATTAATTATTAGGAATACTAACATAAAAAATGACCGAAACTAAAATGGCCGTCATCTCATACGATGAAAGCAAATTTTCATTTTACATATTTGAATTTTTGAATGCAGTACTTTCCATTGCCACAAATGCAAATAGTCATTTTTTTATACTAATTGAGGTGAATCAAAAAGTTTTTTTCTAATAAAAAATTCATAGCATGTCCAGCGAAATTGAAAGTTTACCGATTCAAATTTGATGATGATATTAAATTTATTTTTTATGTACAATTATTGCTCATTTAACATACAGGGTTTTCCAATAAGAGGTGTTATTTTGATATTCAAATAATTTCAATGCGTTGTTGAAGCGTGTATCGTTCCATTTTTAAATGGCGTAGTTTCTACTTGTCAAATAATGACAGCTTCAAAAGTGACATCTACCGAAATAGCGGGCTATTCAAAATAACACCTCTTATTGGAAAACCCTGTATGTAATACATTATATAATGCCATGAGTCGTATTACCATCCCACGCAATGGCCGCGCATCTACAGAGGCGATACTTAGTGTGGGAGCACCATGCAATTGTCCACCGACATTTGGAATTGCCAAATGATGTCGCTAATCTTCACGCTTCAGAAGAGGTTCAGTTGCTTCTATTTTGAATTTAACTTGCTCGCATACGTCCCATTATTATATCCCACGGCCGTTTGAGTGGTTAAGACTGGTCGTACTTTACATATATCGCAAACTATAGGCCACCAACCTTTCAGGTCTGTTCTCATCCTAAGGTATGTTACACATGAAATAATGGTAAGAAAAAAGATGAAACACACAATGTACATGTCTCTGTTTCATCCAAAGGAAAAAGTTATAATTTTCTTACATCTCCCTCACTCGTATTAAAGAAGATATACAAAGATAAAGAAGAGATCCAAGAAAATGATACTTTTTTTTCCTTTGGAGGAAACAGACTTACATACATTGTGTGTCTCATCTTTTATCTCACCATTATTTATTGTGTAAGAAAGAGCTGCAGCATTCTTGTAATAAGGAACGTACGTTTGTGTTGTCGCCGGGCCATAAATGTGGGAATATTAAAAGTGCCCATTGATGTGCACATTTTGGAACCACCGTGAGAATTTTTTTTTAAAACGTACTTTTGATTAATACAATGATGGAAATTAAAAAAAAAAACTATCTGTACCAATTCAGCTTTGGGTTTCTACGATATGAATATGTTAATAATTATTAATTACAATTATTTTAATTTGGTATTATCATTTAAGCGTATACCAAAAAAAATTAAATAGTCTTAGTAAAATATTTAATTTATCGAGATAGACTCCCTAAAGTCAGTCAATTACACGTAATACTTAGCGAACAAATCAGCAATCAGCTAGTTGGACAATCTCAAATACTGTACACTTGAGTTGCTTATTTTAATTCCTTTTTTGCTTTCACATATTATATTATGTAATATATTTTTAAGATAAATAGCCTCGTAAGTACAATTTTTTTAAACACTACTTCGAAGACAAATTTTTATAGTTTTAAGTGACCTCAATATTTTGATCTGTTTTGTTTTTTTATAAGGCCTAATAATGTAATTTTATTCATCCTCTTTTGCACATGAGATAGGTACCTATTTATTAATCATTATTTTCTTACTATGCTTTTTACTACTTTACCAAAGCTTATATTTTTGTATTAAATTTATTAGTCAGTTAGGTTAGTGCTGTAGGTTATATTTTATGCTTTGTCGTTTTCAACAGAAGTTTATGAATCTCTTGTCTAAAATGATAAACTGACCACATTCTTCATTAATATTTTGTTTCATTCTAATGAGTTGGTAATCTCTTAGACGATATGGACTCATATTTTGAATGAAGCAGTTGATTGAGATGATCTTGTTTTATCATGATAATTTGACTGATAATGGCAACACTAACTAAATAATTTGCATTCTACAAAATATAAATTAGGATAAGAATTAATGATATTACATAAATTTTTTATTAAGATCAGTCGGGGAAAGTGCATCTACGGGGATAGGTACGTGTATCAGGTTTTATAAGAAAACTAAGCCATTTGTGACTGTGAGTGACATCTAGGAACACACTATAAACTAACCCGTTGCAGTTTACTAATGCTAGATGGCTCTGTGTGTGCCAATTTTATTCTGACAGCCATTTTTATTTTCTCCGTGATTTTTACTCCCCGAAATAGTAAAACCCTTTTACATAGTTATATTGTCAAACTGCGAGAGTTGTCATATAAAGTCCATTTCCCTTTAACATTTAAAGTATACATATTGATAAAATTTTGTTTATTATAAAAAAAAATATCAATATACGCACTTTCCCATTTCATGGGGGATACTTTTATTAAAATGATTATATTACATTCTACAGTGTTCTTACCAACTCGAGCGACAGACCAATTTAAAACTTTTTCCTCAGATTGCTCGTGGTGCGGCTTTTTTTGGTGATTTTGAATATTTTCCGCCCACATTAAAAAAATCATACCTCCGAATTTTAGTACGGAGACACATAAACCGAATAAAATGCTATATAGCGAATGAATTCACCTTTATTTAAATAATCATAAATATTGTTAATGGAATTTTCTAGCTATAAACTCACGTAGGAAGTTGAATTTTGCGTCTATATTAAATATTTTCTATGAAGTTTCTTTTAAATGGTCTAATTCACGATCACATATACAAATATATGTAAGAAAACTGAATTTTGATATGTTGTTAAGTGTTTTAATTTTTCATTAATAACAACTTTTCACACAAATTTTGGTCGAAAAATATCAATATTTCATTACAATAAAATGGAATTTTTAACGTACTTACCAAAAATAACTGCAACACGTCAGACAGACATCCGTGATCTTTAATCCGCAGTACCAATTAATTCGATTATTGCTTTATTTATTGAAAATAATCCATTTTCAAACACAAATTCGGCAAATCTACTACGCAGTAACTTTATGAAAGCCATCTGAAAAATTTAGCATTCCAAAATTTCACTGTATTTTTAAGTCTCAGGTATTTAAACACGTTGAATACATTGAAAATTCAACCAAAACTGGCACACAAAATATATTAGAAAAATTCACTAAAACATGATAAAAAATGACATTTCATACGCGAGCATTCTGACAGTGACCGCTTTATTTTTGTACCTAAAAAATTTTGTTTATATCTTTTGTAAAGATATAAACAAAAATTCTTGTTAGTTAATTTTTGTATATTATCTTTTGTAAAGATGAATATTCCGTAAAAAACCAAAGAACAGTGACACTTATTGATTATTATCAGAAGTAGGCTCTTTCAGCTTTCTTAAAACGTCAAGTTTATGCAGTGGGAATTTTCAAAAATATTGCAAAAAAATTTTTATAGAATCGAGGGAAAATTTGCCAAAATTGGCAAAAGCTATCTGGGGTATTTATATAGTGCCATATTGTGGCAAAAAGCGCTCCAGTGGTTATGGTTCCCGCGCTAAAGCTATTAATAATGAAATGTATAAACTTATTTGATAAACCATTTATTTTTTGGATTTTATTGGTAATTGATTCCATTTCGTTAATTTATATGTTGCACTTTCCCCGACTGACCTTATGTAGTTATTTGTGGTGGAATAAATAAAAATAAACTCTGTTTAAACCACTTCATTAAGTTTATGCCAACCGGTTTTGAACATAACTGTTCTCCTTTGGGGCAGATAATAACTCTTGTTGTGTTCAAAACCAGTTGGCTTTAATCAGTGATAAAGAATTTATTTTTTATGAAATTTCCTTTCATTCCTACTGTTTACATATTACATAATATTGATGTTTTATTTAATTTATAAGTGTTTCGATTTTAAGTGATACATTTCTTAATTTTTTTGTCCTTGTTTGTATGCTTTCCTATGCTATAAAAAATGCAAATACATAGATGCATACTATCTGCATTCTTTTTTAGCAAAATAAATCTAATTTTGCAAAAAAATCTTTACAGAATTCTTGAATAACATTATTTTAATTTTTTCATGTCGTCTTAAATAATTCACTTGTCCATTACAAAAATATAATAAAATTAATTTTAAATTGTGTGTCGCTTTGAAAATTTCTTTTGCCGAGAATTTACAAAGAATTTAAACAAGGTTAGGAAACGAAAGAAAAATTCTGGCATTAATTACTTTTGATTACTAATTGCTTCAATCAACTAAACCATAAAATCTTGTGTGCTTTGATTCTCTAAGCTAGTTAGCTGTGTTCTGACTTTCCAGTAAAATCGATTTTTTTTTTATCCTCCACACATCCTTTATTAATTTTAAACCTAAAATATCTCCAAGTGCCCTTTTCTTTGAAGTGCCTAAGATAATTGGATTGATTTGAGTGCCTGAATTTTGGAATGACAAAGCTAATGCCTAAATATTTTGTAGTACCTATATTTTTGATTAAAAAATACAATGTTATGTACACTAATTTATTAAAACACATTCTGTAATGAAGATGTTAACCAAATAATGGAGATCTGCTTTGAGCTGAATAAAGGCTTAATATATTTTTAATTAAATACATAGTTTATTTTAAAAAAGAAACAGATTTTTATTAATGATTCCAAGCTTATCCTGTTTTCTTCCTAAAATGTCCCACATAAATAATGATTTTGAAAGTGCCCCATGAAAGTGTTTCTGGCTTTATGTGATCAATATTCCCGCACGCGTTTGAGTGTACAAACTAAATAAGTTTGCATAATTTATTCGCTGATACGTGTGAAACCCGAATTGAACTAACAAACACAAGTAAGTATGTAGTTTTGGCTTGCCTACTAATATTACGTATTCAGTAGTAATAAGTACTTAAAATACACAATATTTATCTACTTCGTAAATCTCTGAAAACACGCTCTAAAACATAAATATTATTGTGGTTTTAGCGAGGACTGTGCTGTTTCCCGGCATTCTCCGGGGCCAGCACCGGTCCGAGGAAGGGGAAGCTCTCCAAGCCCTTGACCGGATCATCGGGTACTGCGGCCCTGTTCGAACCCGGCTTCCTAGGCAACCTGGTCACCAGACCTCCCCACGATCAAGGTCGACCCGAAGAGATAATGCTTTTGGAGAAGCAAGGATTGAGTTCCCAGCAGCAACGAATGCAGGATGCGGCTGAGAGTGACGCCAGACGTTCCGGTTCTCTCCCCCCTTCGAGCCTTCCTCGTCCACCCAGGAAACCTTCCATGCGTCGCTTCGGAGAGTATGGTCGACTGAGTGATACTGAAATCAAAAAAAGCACTCACGAAATTCCATCAGGAGGTTCAAACCGCGGATCTCCATCCAGACCTATGCTGCCCACACCTCGTCGCTTGGGAGAATATGGAAGATTGAACGATGAACCTCCGCCGAGGACCTTGCGTAAGCCTTCATTGAGATCTGCAACGCCTTCGGTGCCCGGCTCGTCTTCTGCGTCTACTTCTAATTCCAGAGAATCTCTCATGAAAGGAATGGATATAAGGAATAACTCTTCTTTGAGAGATTCCATCATGAAAAACATGTCAATGGGAGGTAACTCTCGCGAATCATTGGTAAAAGGAGGAAGGGACTCGGGGGGCTCCACCACGATGAGCGAGAACTCCGCCAGCTCCCTTCCTCCACCGTCGCGCTTGCAGGCTATGTATGCCTCTTCCCAGTCGCGCAGCCGGGGCAACTCTCTCTCCCGGGAAGCCAAGAACAATGAACGAACCATCAACAAGTACAGAATACAATTTTGATTGCTTATCCATTATTGAAAATACGATTAGATTTAGGCCTTTAGTGTTTCATTCTCATATTATCTTAGTAATGATTGCGTTTTCATTAAGTATTTCATATTTCATCTGCTTTATAAAAAATCATATTACGACCAGTAATAGTTGATAGGGATTTTCTTTTGTATCAGAAGTATTACTTCCGAGGACCAAATATAAATACAGGCCGGCAACTTTTTTAGCTTTCAGAACAGTTTAAATCATTAATTATCGATTCAATCAAAAAATATTTTTAAAGTTTTCAAACTGATTTTATAATTAATATCTAAGAGATTTGTGTGATCCATTTTAAGAAGCTTTTGAGATTTATAGTATAGGCCTTTTCATTAGGTAGTTATTGTTCTGAAAGAGTGTAAGTCGTTACCAGCTGTGAGATTCGAACTTGATCCGTCCAACGCCTCACTGAGCGTCTTACGCACCGGGCCACCGACCACCTCAGTACCTCAGTATGTACACAGAAGATTGCAGACTATTATTATATTAGTATTTAATGCTTTCATTGCTTTTAATTGAAACGTTTTATTTTAACTTAATGAGTCAAACCTCAAATTGTAATATTTAGCCACTGAAGACAATAGTAGCGACTCTCAATCGAAAATTTGAAACAGAAGAATCAAAAAAAGATACCGTCACATCTAGGAAATGAACCGAGGTCCTTAGCGTTGCCGGGATGCTGCTCTACCACTGAGCTAATCTCTAACTAACTCTACCAAAGGGACCGTGTTGCCTTCGGTCGTATTCAACTGTATCATACTTCGACTGAGAACAACCAATATTATCTTCAGTTTCTCAACGCATATTTTATTGGCTGCTACCTTTACGTATAATTGCAAGATTCATCTCGAACAAAATACTATCTAGAGAGTGTCTTGGGTAAATTTATTCATTTTTTTATTTAATGTGCGACATCTATTGACTTTTCTGCAAGTCGAAAATGAATTTTTATTTTTATTTAATGAGTAAAACCTCAAATTATAATATTTAATTATTGCAGACAAAACGTTAGTGACTCTCAATCGAGAATGATGAGAATTTTAAACAGAAAAATCAGAAAAAGACATAATCACATCTACAAAATTCCTGAACCTTTTTTATTATTTATAATTAAAATGAATAAAAAAAATAGTGTTTTGCTGAAATACAGTTCGATTAAAGCATTTTATATAGGACTGACTTTCTTACCCCATTTTTAATTTTGGATTAAATCCATTCATGTCTATTTATTATTTTTTGTTTGTCACTAAACAGTATTCTCTCAATAATCTGCCACCTCATTAATCGTGAAAGCGGTGGATTATAGTACATATGTACAAAATGTGCTAATGCGTATTTCATCTAAATAAAAATAATGCAGTGTCTTTTAAAGTTAAGGACAACATTTTTGCGCCCTTGAGGTATTTTCTCACGAAAATGGCGCTATGGAAATCATCCAAAAATTATTATTATAACTTTTAACTTTGTTTATGTAACTATTTTTGAAAAATTATAATACATGTTTCAGAATCAAATGCTTCTTCATCAGGATACAAAGTACACTGAAAATTATTTATCTATTTCATTATTGTTCTTTCAATATAGAAATTATTTTGTGTTATTTTTATTACCTATTTTACAAAAACTATTAACCTCAACGCAGGCTATTCACAACAATGTTATTTATTTTTCCTTTTGATGAAAGAATGCAGAAATTTTGCATTATAATCATTGAGTCTGCTTGAAACCGACCATGAGATCATGACATAGATGATAGAACAAGAGAGATGTGCCATGGACCATTATTAGTATGAAACCGCCTGCACCAAGTGTCAGCAACATCATCGTCCATACTACTGCAAATCGCGTTTATTTCTACCTACACATCAAATGCATAACTTTCATTGGCTTCGTCGCTTTGATAGTTCGGGCAATTTGGCTGTAGCTTGGCGACAGTCCTAACGCTGCCATGCCAAATCTCTCTTTAGTTCTAATATCTACAGCAGACGATGTAGCCCACACTGCCCACAATTTCAATGTATGAATTATTTATTGTTATTATTGTTTATTTTGTAGAACTACATTATTTAATTTATTTAGTTTATAAAGTAAATCAAATTTAATAATGTTAATATTAAATACTTGTAGAACTTAATAAACATTATTAAATTTTATTTAGTTTAAATTTAAACAATATATATTATGAAGATTTTACCTAATTTGTGGAAATTATTTCTTTAAAAATGCATTTACTTATTGCCCACCTATAATAATTCCAATTTTTTCAGTTTTATTGGATTTGCGCGCCATTTAGGATATACCGAGTAAATGCATAAAATGCAATAAGGTATTTAATATATTACTCGCGCTTTTAGGCTTTCATATTTCATAGCGGACTTGTATATTTTTATGAAGAATAAAACTATTTACAACCAATGCTGTTTTATTTTAACAAACTTTGACGTGGAAATTAAATGGATAATATGCAAAGTGTTTGCGATCTTGATAACAAGTGGCAGGGATGGGAAACCTATTTCTTCCGTTCTGTGGAAGAGTAATAATACAGGTTATCGATAAATGTGTTCGCGATTTTAAAATGAAATAACAAGTGTGTATTAAAGGCGTAGGTACCTACTATTTTTTTACACAGAAAAAAAAAATTAACATTATATACACACAGGAGGCCCTAAGGAAAAAACTAGTGTGCTTTAGACCTCACGACTGAAGTAAAACTTCTTTATGCTTCGTTCGCCTCGCCCGATCACACTTTTCGTAACGCTTTCATGCATTCACCAGCTTACTCCCCAAGTCAAGCGTGCGTAAAGAAGTTTTACTTCAAAAACAATCCTTGAGGGCCTATGTCATCTTTGGGGATGCTGTGTGGGTCTTTACGAAAGACCTTTTCAGAGAGTCGTATCCATAAACTTAAAAACCTTTCACCTTCACCCTCAATGCCCGCGACATTATAAATAACTAATTTGTAAAAAAAAAGATCTTATTTGTAAGCGTTTGTAAAGATCATTTCATGAACATTCTCCAGCCCTAAAAAGTCCTAAATTCTCCAGTCTTTCAAAATAAATATCAACTCTACTTTTGCCACTAATCTGTTCATAAATGTAATACTAATAGTGATGGTGGTAGCAAATGTAAAATCTGTTTTAAATATAATGTCCTACGCGGGCAAAGCCGTATCTTCTCCAAGCATAAACTTTCTAATTAAAGTGTTTTTATCGGAAGTGACCTGCCAGATAAGTATGTTTCTGTAAGTATCTATTTGTAAATAGTAAAATTAGATAGAACCTAAGAGTTCTTAATAAATTGTAGAGCGCCATTGAGGTGATTTTTCACAAAAACGGGGCTCTACAAATTTTCCAATTATTATTAAAGGAAGGAGAAAAATTTCTGGGAAGGAAAAACGTATGAGAAATGGGTAGCAATCTGGGGGTCAAAGTATCCGAAAGCGACGGACATATGAATCCATCCCTCCCACTGCGTTGCAAGGCGATGTAGAGGTCTAGGTTAGGTCTTCCTCAACCAGTCTCTCCCAATCCGGCCTGCCACGCAGCAGGTGGGCAAACGCATTCGCCGCTAAGACCTAGTCAAACCTCACCCCATGAATCCGGGGTGAGGTTTGACTTGGTAGGAACTTCGAAGTCACCAAACGTAACAAACCACTTAGGGCGAGCTATAGCATGGTCCAATAAATGGTTCACGTGGCAGTGGTACCCATATAGCTTCCCAAATTGAGCAATTCGGATCAAGAGTACTAAAAATTTCCATCCAAATATTGTTGGAGCATTCTGCAAAATAAAAATCGAAAGCATTGGTTTGTCCTCCGACCTATATAAATTTTCGCCTCCTTTGCTTTTCCGCATCCTTCTGAATGTAATCATCAGGTACATCAATTGGGGGCACCATGCAAAAAAATTATGCCTGCGGCGCTTTTCTATATAGATGTGAAAGTCATAACAAATTTTCCACTCCCAGTGATTACGCACCGTTCACAAAAATAGAAAAATCAACCCACGCACTGCAAACAGATAATAAAAAAATAAGTAAGTACAAGGTAATTACTATACCTTCCTTGATTTTAAAAAA
Organism: Glyphotaelius pellucidus; assembly: GCA_936435175.1. Lineage (NCBI taxonomy): Eukaryota > Metazoa > Arthropoda > Insecta > Trichoptera > Limnephilidae > Glyphotaelius > Glyphotaelius pellucidus. The sequence goes on from OW386545.1 coordinate 17,307,028, forward strand.
ATCTGTTCAGTTCAAAAGTTGGGTATTTTAGTGCTAATTAGTATGTGTTTATTATATGATTGTTAAATTGTCGCGGGTTCGATTCCCGCTTCAGGACTAAAAAGTTTTTTTCTAGTACAATAGTTTCTAACACCGTTTAAAATGTAATCATCAGTATATTAATATGTGAAGCAAAAACTTTGTACCCCTTTTTACGAAAATTGCGCGGATCGAGGAGTATGAAATTTTGCACACTTATAGTTTATATAGAGAAGGAGTGCAGAATGCTAATATTTTCTTTAAATTATGCATAAAAAATACATGAAATCAATAAAAAAACATTACAATTATGGTCGAATTTCGACCATTGGGCGACCACTAGTATACGGTTAAAATCAAAATATTAATGTAATTGAGATTAAAACACTTTTGCACTTTTTTCCACTAATTTATTTACACCAGGACCGGTTTCATCCTACTACGGACATTTTCAGACTGGTAGTTGAAATTCTTATGCTATGGCATTTATTCAAACTTAAGCAGGGGTACACAACATTGTCTCTATATAATGAATGTTTCTATTGTGGTTTCTATTTTAATCTCAATTATAATACAATGGAATTCCACCACGAATCAACAGTGCAAAAACTAGACTCATTAAAATATTAATGAGTTTTGTTTTTAATTCTAACAATTATATTATTTAAAAAAAAAAATGTAAATAGTAAAAGCATCGTTCTAGTTCTAATTTGAAGTCGATTTCATATTCAATTCGCTAGTAACTTAATCTTGTCGATCGTCAAGGTATAATCACAAGCTTTCTACACCTGTTATATCAATTTAAGTGTAAGAATTTTATAATAAATGTGATTATTATATTGTATGACATATATACGAGTACATGACTTTTTTTATTTTGTAACCTGTACAATACACAATATTGACGATTGTTCTTGCCAAAAAGTTATTTAGAATTACTGTAGATTTTAGTCTTTTAAATTGAAGTACCTAAATAAGGGGGCGGTGAAATTGTCCTCTGCCCCGGGCGCGTATTTCCTTTTCCGTGTTCAATACGGGGCAAGCATGCCTCGAAACCAACACGAGTTTGTAACGCTATTTCTCTTCCAAACTCGTGTTCAATACGAGGCATGCGTCCTCCAGCTATGCACGGGTTTGTTACGCTAATTCTCTTTCCAAACCCGTGTTCAGTACGAGGTACGCGTCCTCCAATCGTACAAGGGTTTATAATTGTTAATTGTTATAATTACTACTAGTATGAAGTTCAAACTGCATGCTATTATTATTATATGGATTTTGTGTAAATTATTTTAATACTTAGAACGAAAATAAATAAAAGAACGCCCATGCGTTTTTCTTTAAAACGAGATATACATCCCAGGTTTTGAATGGTTTGTTTGGCAAGCAGGGTTTGTCTAACGGGTTTGTGTAATTATTCTAATACCTAGATCGAATAAAATAAAAGAATGCGCGTGCGGCTTACTTTTAAATAAGATTTACATCGCAGTTTTTGAATGGTTTGTATGGCAAGTAGGGTTTATCTAACGGGTATGGGTAATTATTATAAAAGCGTGCGCGTTCATTTTTCGTTCTAGGTATTAGAAAAATTACATAAGTCCGTTAGACAAACCCTGCTTGCCATACAAACCTTTCGAAACCTGGGATGTATATCTTGTTTAAAAGAAAAACGCGCGCGCGTTAATTTATTTATTTTCGTTTTAGATATTAGAATAATTACACAAACCCGTTAGACAAACCGTGCTTGCCAAACAAACCATTCAAACTTAGGATGTATATCTTGTTTAAAAGAAAAATGCGTGCGCGTTTTTTTACTTATTTTCGTTCCAGGTATTGGATTAAAAACGGACAAAACGCATGCGGTGTGAAGTAAGCGTGCGAACTTCGTGGCTATGTTCCATGCATTGCCGGGTTGCGTGCCTCGTACTGAACACGGGTTTGGAAAGAGAATTGGCGTTACAAATAATAATAATAATAATAAGGTCTTTATTCCAGGATGTGGGGAGGGGAGTGCAATCCCACACATCCCATATAGGGTATAATTACATATGCTATTATATATGAATATTAATTACATATGAATAAATAAAAAGATAAAAATTAACAAAATAAAAAAATTAAAAAAGAGAAGCATCATTAGATACACTATTCATAAAAAATATAGTTAAGTCTTTAAATCAGGTACTTGTTGTTCCATCGGATCTCAGATTGTAGGAGCCAGTGTTTTTCTCCAATATTCATCTATGCTCGATCTACGGGGGCTTCAGATGAATTCTCCACGTTTGGTGAAGAGGCGCGCCCTGCCACTGGGCCACGGCCAGGACGAGAGTGTTCTCCGATCTTTGGTAGCGCTGTCTCACCCCGGCTATTCTGTGGCGCATCAAAGCGGCGAACCCATGTACCCTTCCTTCTGCGAACATCTGCGAGGCACTGCATCGCCAAGGTAGGCCGAATAGCGCCCTATATGCGTTATTGTATTGTACTCGAAGTGTGTTCATGACGCCTTGTGAGTATCTTGTCCATAGTTCGCCGACGATTGGATGCCGCTTGCCTTCTACTGAACACGGGTTTGGAAGGTAATTAGCGTTACAAACCCGTGTTGGTTTCGAGGCTTGGTTGCCTCCTATTGAACACGGCAAAGGAAATACGCCCCCCGGGCGGCTGACACCCACGCTACGCCACTGCTATTGCATGGTTTCACCATCCCTGGTATTTACGGTGTTGAATTCCACACCCGCACACACTTACTAAAGAAAAAACTGTAATTTTCACGAGCCAAATTATTTGGATGTCAATTCGACACAGCCACAAAATTTTATCTATCTAATTCAATTTCTCAATTATTGTTGTTTGTACAAGCTGCAATGAAATTATTAAAATACACCGTGTGCGTACTTATATCTATTACCTATAGAATATCTTGACCTTCTTCAAGATGCAAAAATATCATATAAATTTCAATGAGCAGATAGTAACTGTTACATTTTGCAATGGACATAAACCAGATATACCTACCTCCGTAACCAGAGTAGGTATTTATTTTTCGAAATGTTAAAACTCGTCCATTGAGTTATTAGCACCTACCTAATCGAAATGTTCAAAATTCTATAAAGATTTTGTAGTTTTTGCCCTATTTATTTAAATGTTTCGATAGCTCCCATCACTAGTTGCATTATTGGTAGGTACCTACCGATTTCTAATCACGGAAGGGGTGAACGTAAAAAGGGTAATAACTAGGTACCTTTTTTCCTAATACCTAGCAATCCAAATTAAAGCAACTGGAATCTAGGTAGAAAGTGTGAGCAACTAAATAATGACGACACCGTACACGGGATGGACGCCCGTGACCTATTTGTTATTTTATTAAGTCATTCGAGGAAGTAGTTAGTTGTTAGGTCATCTGGGAATAAATCTGATATAACTGGGACGGCGCGCAACATTCCTAGTCCTTGGATAGGTACTATAAATAATGTAGGTAGATACTAGATCTGATTGAATAGATAAATTCTGCATTGATGTTACTAAAATGCAAATTTGCAGGCTTCCTGCACATGGGAGGTAGGAACTGAAAAGGTGGGTGGGTGAGGTACCTACCTAATAGGTGCACAACTCTCTGAATAATAAAACAGCACTTCCGTCGATGTGTTTAGTCCATTTGGCGAATGAATGCTGCGGATTTCCAAACATCTAGTACCTACCTAGTTCTATCACTGCTTACCTTATCTAATAATAATAATATTTAGCTTATTTATAAAGCGCCATTTTCATAAAAATCATTCAAGGGCGCTGTACATATAAACATTTAATAAAATAAAATTAAAACGATAGGCTTACAAACTAAGATTTAAAATTATAGAGGTGACAGAAACGTTCGTGATACACTTTTATTTGGAAAAAACGTGAAGTGAGCCATTTTTAAAACTTACACCTACCGGTTTAATCGGGAAGTAATTTACCAGTAACCGTACATGGTATAATGTAAAGACGCTAGCTTATTAATCAGTGACTGACCGAAGGTTCGGTTTCGGTTTCGGCAAGTTTCGGCAAAAAATCTAGTTTCGGCATCAATTTCGATTTCGGCAGAAAATCTGCCGAACCGAAACTCTGGTTCGTGAATTATCGCGCGAGTTCGTTGCTTGTGTGTCACCCGCCATCATCAGCTGAGTTCGCCGGCCATTAAAATACTCAGTTTATATCTTCAATCCTTTATAATGTAAGTGTTGATTATTGACAAATTTTGGTTCCAGGAAGTAGTTGACCTGTTTGTTATTTTTTATAATTTTTGTTTGGTTTATAGTATCTATTATCAAAAATATCAAAAAAATAAATTATAATTTTTTCACATACTTCAATGATTGTTTTTTTATTTTTTATTTCATTTAACACGTGAATGAATGATTAGAATGTTGTGATTGTAAACGCAATTAAAATTAATATGCTCAGTAATTAATGAGATCCTTCCTTTATAATGTAAGTGTTGATTATTGACAAATTTTTGTTTCAAGAAGTATTTAACTTGTTTTTTATAATTTTTAATTTTTTTATGATTTTTTATAATTTTTTATATTTTTTTATAATTTTTAACTTAATTTTTATAATTATTATTATTTTTATATCAGTAACATAAAAAAAATTCACATACTTCTACTATTCTTTTTTATTTCATCACAAGTTTTAAGTGTGCATAAATGTAATAAATAAAACTAATTTCAGTAAAAAAATAGATTTTTAACATGGCTAAAAAAGTTTCGGTTTCGGCCGAAACTGAGACAGACACCGAAGATTCGGTTTCGATAGAAAGTCCTGTTTCGGTTGGACACTAATGTTAATACATCAGTAATAGGGGAGGCCGGGGAGAATTATACTAATTTGACTTTTACTCAATGACAGTTAATTCAGTTGTCTACCAAATGTACTTCTCTATACATACTTGTATACATATTTTGCTAAGTTTATAATTCCAGGCATCTCACAGAAACTTTAGAGAGCTTGACCTCTTTATCTATCAAGAAAATCGCTATGCCTCTAATCCCAAAGAAGCGCATATTTTCCTAGAAATGTAAATCTTTTTCTGCAAACGAATCTTATACCTAACCTACATATATATTATGTCGAAGATGAGCTAAAGTTATTATTTATTACATTGTAGAGTGCAGTTACCATTAAGGAGGCAAAACAATACATTGGTTTCATCGGCCATGTCCTTTCGCGAAGGTTTCCACAAGATCGGAGGAGGTCGGGTGGGAAGAGTTAATTCCTCCGCACGACCACTAGTGATTGAATTCATCATCGATATTTTCTGAAAGTTTACCAAGTTATTTATTTTTAAAATTTTAGGTATTTAGTTATAAATTTAAAGCTGAAATAATCCAAAGTAAAATGTTGGATGGGATTGATTTTATATTCTTTATTTTGTCGAATTTGTTTGGCGCTTGCATACTTATGACTGATTCCAGTTAGAAAAAAAGAAGTTAAAAACAAAATAAAATAATATTGTATCGATCAAATTATACTTAACCTCTCGGGATAATTTGTTCCGCTTTTCGGAACAGCTAACACAGGTTTCAAAGAAATCATTATGTCTCCCTTACTGTCATGTGAATAATATGATCTAAAATGTATTAGAAAGAGAAAACACTACGCTTTATATTCAAACCAAAAAGTTAACCAAAGTAGAATATTAAAATGTACACTTGTGTAGGTACAAGAAACAAAAGTTTCCGAATGCCATTTGAGAAAAAAATGTTAAACTTTATGAATTATTTATACATGAAATGACAAAACAGCGAAGTGACAATAACACTTATAATTTATTTTTTTAATAAAATATGTTTGTGTTTTTATTTATTTTTTGTTATCAGTAATTTTAGTTTTTTTTAAGCCATTTTAAAACTTTTTATGTTTGCATTCAAAAATTTTATAAGTTTTTCAAAAATTTTATGTATTTCTAATAATAAAACTTGAAAGTGTATTTCATCACCCATTTTTACCAATATTCCATTTATTTGAATTTTATCGTAAACAGAAATTATTTAACCTTCTGACAAAATATACGAGGTCTGAGGGGTTAATATTAGTTAACTCCGTTTTTGTAATTAACAGGAAGCTGTCTTCACGATGCATTATTCGTTAAAAAGCTCATTTCATTTCAAAGTCTACAGTCAAAAGCATTGTGCGTGTGCCTACGAGTATATTACTTCACCGCAAGCCGCAAAGAACATTCTGCATTATTTAGGTATTATTTCTCAAGTGCCTGTTGTCAATTTTTCAGATATATATATATATTAGTCCAGTCAGTGGAGGATTTTGCCTTGATGGTCAAAAGATATTTTGATTTTATATTTTAAAGGTTTGTATCCTGAAAAAATCCAGTTTTCGACCTTGTACGAAAGTTGCTAAAATGTGTTTTTTTTTCAAAATAATTTCTCAACGGATTTACGACAAAGTTGTTGAAGACATGAAGAAGATAAAATTTATCACATTTTTTCTAACTTTTTTTTCTGAGTTAGATTCGTTAACCAAGGTTATGAATTATTTTTCGTGTTCCACAAACTTTAAAAGTATTCGCAGTCGTTAGGATAAGGTGTTTTACTATTTTTTATTTGATGTAATTTTTATTAGACATACCGTCCATTATCACACATCTTATGTGGCTGCAATTCCAATAGAAATAGTAATCATGTCAGAAGCATATAAGATTCTTTTGCGTAATTATTGAAATATTTTGTGCTTGAATATGTCATTGGGACCATCGAGTTATTACTAATCTATAATTCGATGGTGACTTAGTGTCTACCTGGGTATATGAGCACTAGCACCTTACCTTACACACACATAAAAATAAAAATAATATATATTTTTTTTTATTATTTTAAGAATTTTATTCTTTCAAAATATGCGGAAAGCACTATCCGAATTTCTACCGATTTCTTGCAAATCTCCCTTGAACATTTGAAGTTTTTAAGCTCTTAAAAAAATATATGTTATTTTTTAAGATAATATCTATACAACCCCCACGCCGAAACGCAAATTATATAAAATTCCCTCGATTAAAAAAAATCGCCAAGTATGCTCCGAAAATTTTAATTTTCAAGCCTGTCTTTATTATTTAACAAGTTATATGTATGAAAAAATTCACAGTGTTTCTTTGAACGTTGTTTTAGACAACTCCCACGAAATTTTTGCTCTATTATAAACGTGTCGTGTTTTATTAAACATTTTCATAATTTTCGCTTAACTTTTATCGTTTGAAATATTAGCGCGCTCTCTCCAACATTCGTAATTACATATCTCTCCATCTTCTTCTTTTCGTGCTCGGGTACGGGGCCTTAAGAGCCATTTATTTCACAGAATTTGAACAATTCAACAAATTTCGAAGTTAATTTTCAAGTTTTATTTAAGTTCTGTTATTATTTCAGTTCTGTGAAGCAAACGGTTCATAACGATGAAGTAACATGACTTGAACAGAACTTTCACAGAAAAAAATAAATATGAAGTATGATGAATTCGTGGTTCAATCCGAATCTCGGTTCGCAAATGTATACGCAGCATTAGGTATCAAAAGCAGCAACTAAGAGTGCAAAATGATGAACATGCCATTTTCAAATGTTTGTCTTCGACACAAAAAATGCATGTGCGATGCTCATTCAAGGAAAGACTCGTTTGTGTTAGTGTCGAAAAAGGCCGTGCTTTTCGGTACAAAATCACAAATGTAGCAAAATCCCAATTGAGGATGCCATTGTCTCACTAGCTTCGAGTGCGGTGGTTACATAAAAATAATAACAAAACGCAGTGTGAAAGTGATGCAGGTATATAATATAAGTATATCAATCAATCCGTACATTATAATCGAACCAGTATTATGAATACGCACGTTTTATCGATGCTATCGAGTTATTTATTCACATTTAAAATCCGTGCGATATCGTTTCGCCACCGCCACATCACTAGTCGGCAGCCACCTTGGCACACTTTCTCCCCGCGGAGACGAGAGACGAATGCCGAGGACTGAGGAGTAGGAGACTCGAGAGGCAGCAGGTAGCAGGTAGCGGGTAGCGGGCAGCAGGTACCAGGTACAGAGTGCAGAATACTGCTAGGAAGGGGAACATCGGACCGGTTCGCGGTTCGTTAAGACCTACAACACTACTATCAATGGACTGGAGATAGTTCCGTCGCTTGGTCTTCTTTCATCACAGTCCATACCATTTTTTTAGTTAAATTTAAAATTATTGAAACCACATAAGAATCACTTTTCATGGGAGCTACTTTTTACCTTAATTTTCATGCGGAAGCAAGAATCGTTTAAAAATATTGCCGTTGCTTTTTTTTAGTTCAAAACTTTTATCGTTATGCTGCTTCGCGAATTGGGTATTTATTTTTCATCCTTGATTTGGGATTGGGAAAATTTACAATATGGACAATAATTTATTATTTTCAAAATTCACAATCGATATTACTGGGATCCACCAAATACTTCAAATTCAAAATTATCTTAGATTGGACCTTGGTTTTAAGATAATAGTTGAAATGGGATATTTAATAATTAATGTCTAGATATGGTTGGAGCGAACAATGCAGCGTCTTTTACGACAGATACTTCTATTGGCTGCTCGTACGCCAATAGCAGACACGGGTCTCTTATCATCAGCGACGCGACAAGCCGAGCTAAAAAGTGAAGCATTCTGTTTCCGATTGCCGTCGACCCAACTACTCGCAAATTGCTCCAGGGTTCGCTTCCCACCTTCTGATAAATAATCACTTATAAAAGTAAATTTAAATTATGTGGTTGAATATTGTTTAATAAACCTGTAAGTACAAAGTCTTGTTTATGTGATTTACCATTGCTATTAATCATATCCCCATAATGTCATTATTTTGGCAAGGACATTTGTGGGGAATAAATATTTTTTTTAAATACAGGCATCTTTCAAACACTAACTGATCAACTATAATTCAATTATTCGAAATCCAAAATTCGAAATCATAAAAATTTTGTGATTATATACAAAAGCATCACTCTTATTTATAGATGAGAATATTGTAACTGCCTATCTCATAAAACCTGAGCAGTTTTGAAGCAGCTATTCCTAATAATATTTATGTCAGTACCAGCTACCAACTGGTCTATCTGATTTTCTTGTTTGAAACATTCTCGAAACTTGTAAATAACATGCTCCCTTGCTTTGAGATTCTCGAACCTAGTTCGTTGTATTTGCGACTTCCACGGTATTCTCAATTCCATTATAAAGTCTAACCACTTCCTACTGAGAACAGAACGGAACAAGCCTATTAGGAGCTGTAGGAGGAGGCAATATCAACTCTGTACTAACCCACCTTCTTATAATTCTATAATAATACCTTCCCATGGAATAGAAATGAGATTCATGACCGTTTTGATTTATTCTGAATAGGTTCTTGTTAGCGCCATCGTTTGACAGCTTTGTGAATATTCCAAGGCGTTTACTGAAGAGATTTTCATCTTTCTTCTATGTTCGAAGGTATTATGAAATGTTGTCCTTGTATTTGTAATACATAGAAGATAAACGACTTGCATAGTTGCACTGATAAAGGGTCGACATGAGTGAGGTTTCTTGCAGGTAAAATTGATCGTTCGAGTGGGCACTTATGTTCAATATGTAGGTCAAGATTTGCGATAGAGAAGGCTGGGTAATTTAATAATTTTAGATGTGATTTTCTTGCTAAATGACGTTGAATCATTTGTTTGCCATATAAATAATATTATCAATAAGGCCTTTAAAACTCTTGGATTTGTAATAAGAGCTGCAAAAGAATTCAATAATTTAAGCACTTGTTCTATAAATCTTATTATATAAAACCCTCGTCAGATGCCAACTTGAGTATAACTCTACGTTATGGTCTCCATTTTACAATATTCATTCCGACAGCATTGAAAAGATTCAACATAAGTTCCTGAGGTTTATAAACTATAAATTGCATATTCCTGTACAAAACATTGATTATAATTACCTAATAGATAAAATGTCCCTATTAAAACTTTCAGAGAGAAGAATTAATACAGATTTAATATGATTACATAAAATACTACATTACTAAATTGACTGTTCTGAATTACTTCAATTAATCAACATCCATATTCCCAAAAGATCTTGCCGACACTTACTACCCTTTTACACCAGGACTCTTACCAAAATTCCCCGATTCCGAGACTTCACAATCTGGGAAATAAATATTCTGATACAGGAGATATAAACATTGTTTATTCCAATTCTTTTATGCATCTAGGCACAAATAGTCGTGGATAAATTCTGCAATTTTTGTTTTGTAATCCTTTTTTATGAGACTTCTTATCATTTTTACCAGTGTATTTTATTTTATATTATATGCTTTTGTTGTTATATGTTGTTGCAATAAATAGATATGTAAAGTTTTCTGGTATTGCGTACTTTCTACACATTAAAAAAATAATGAAACTAATTCGTATTTTGGTTGTTGATTTTCCGTGTTATTAAACCTTCTAGGTATCCTAATAAACCGGTTTTAAACCACAACATTTGAAAACTGGATAATAAATTCATGTCTATATTCGATATAATGTATTGTTTATTTTAAATATTTTGCGGTTCGATTTCGAGGAAAGGCGGTTTTTTACACTGAGGAAATTGATTTTGTTAAGTATTTATATTTATATCACAAAATCGAATTTTCTATTCACGATTCTATTGATTTCGAGAATTTACCTGCTTTCATATAATCGAGATCTTGTTTATGTTTTGTGAATTACCCACTTTAAAATTCATCACAATATTTTTTCTTAGTAGAAACCGATTAGATATTTATAAGTGAAAGGTCAATGAATTAATATTATTTAAACGAAGCACTTTTATATATTTACACAACTTATTTAATCAAAATTAACAACGTGTTTCAAGCAATGTATATATGTCGTAGGCCGATCGTAAAAACAGGCACTTCTTGAGGCGCCTAGCCACATCATGATCTGCCGGATCGTGAAATGGCGGCAGATCAGGCACATCAAGATCTTCCTGATTTTACGATTGGCCTGCGACATAAACATTTAATTAAAATGACGCCGCGAAGTGAATTTGCAAATATTGAAGAAGTAATTAATATTATTTCTACCGAAAGAGTACAAAAATCATTTAACCAGTGAGAGGCAACATTTTATTTTGGGGGAGAGAAGAAAAGGCTCTGAAGTTATAGAGATACGCTCAGTATCGCCCTGGTGAGTCCTACCTCTGGTGAACTACCATTCAGATTCAAACACTCGTCGTGTTTAGTGAACAGATCTGAATAGCCAGGTACTTCCTAACATTCCTCCTTACCATTTCCTTCCCCTCCGTCTCTCCCTTCTCCATTCAGCATCACAACACAATCTCAAATCAAGGATGTCGTAGTCTTCTGTCAGTTTTTGTTTTTTTTTTTTTATGTGAATACCGCACAAAGGTTCCAACTGCTCCCAACCATCTCGAGCCAATAAGACTATGGCAACCCCATTTCGGGTACGTTATGAGGCTGAAGGTAGCGGGGAGGGGAAGGAGTTGGGAAAGAGGAAAGTGTGCAATATCTGGCTATTCAGACCTGGTCACAAAACACGGCTAAAGCCATTTCGAGCAACGTTAAAATTCTGAACGGTTGTCTTACACCAGACCGATACTGATAGTGTCTTCCACTTTCGAACATGCTGCAAATGTACCTTACATTATTTTAAATCACGATTTGAGCCCGCGACCTTCGGATTGCTAGTCGAGAGCCTTACCCCTCCCGACCACGGAGGCCGTCAGTTGAGACTCTTGTGCGGTATTACGTCATAAACAAAAGAAAATAGCGCAACAACAAAAAGTCGAATAGGTACACTCACATCGTTAGAACTTTCACTTACCCGTTCTACATTTCGTACGCAGATTTCAGACAGACAAAGTGAGAAGTTCTAAAGTTATAATTAAAATATAATTAAGCAGGTACAGGTACACGAATGAAGCTTTCAAACAAGGAAAACGTGACCTAAAAACAGCTTTTCCCGGTACCTGCGAGTACCTCCCTTACCGGCGCACACAAGGACGGCCAAAGTAAATTACGGCGCCAAAATTGGTAAAAGTATTGTTTTCAAACTAATCAAAAATACCTTCAAAGTGTTCTCTATAAACTAGTTCAAAATGAACCACAAGAATTTATTTTACAAACGCAACCCGAGTGCCCAAAGTTGAATTATAATAATCTGGTTAATTTCGACTGAACATTGACGGTGTTATTACGCTCGTATGTACGTAGGTACTATTTTCCCTATTTTGATTGCAACAATCATTAAAATAATAGTTGTACCTAATATAGATATAATATATGTTTTATGAAATACTATTTTTGTTTGAAAAACATATTGAATTGTTTACTTTAGCTAGAGTTGTAAAAAAGTTTGACTGAGTTTTATTTCTCTTTTTTGCAAGTTAGTAAAAATATCTCATCTATGTATACATAAAAATCAAAATATGCTTGGGGATGTATGAGTTGTCTACGTATTGCTATATTAAGCATAGGAAATGTTTGAAACTTTCAAAAAACCTTCTTTCCGTCCTCGCGAAGGTTTCTGGATTACACGACAATACATCTGAAATTTTTTCTTCTCTCCAGGGTGAATTGCCTTAAACCAAAAAAAAAAAAAATTTTTCTTAATCATTACCAAAACTCTTACGAAACTGTCAAAAATGTCACAATTTGAGACTGACATTTTGCAAACCATCAATTTTAAATAAAAATTCAATTTTTGAAATTCTTTAAATTAATGAATTTATTTCACCTGCCTAGCCAAAATCGAATACTTTGAATCTAATCAAAAATTATATGTATTTTATAAATAGGTCCCTTTGTTAGGTACCAAATTTTATTGATTGTTCTTATAATATAAAATAAAAATAAAAATTTAATTATAAGTTTGTAATAGAAAATTTGTTAAAAAATTTGCAATAGGTGGCACGCGAGCTGTTTGAAAATCTGAATGTACCGGGACTGAATATACTGAAGGCGGAGAGAGGAGGGAATCATGGGAGGGGGGTTCCCGGGAGAGGAGAGAGAGAAGGCGGGGAAGATGGAGGGGTAACGTGAGGGGAAGGGGAAATGGAGGTGGAAGAGGAACGAGACGAATGTGAAAAGACACGCAGGAAGAAACAATTTCTTTATTAGTGGCCTTGCAATGCATGCCGGGAACTCGCTAGTAACTAATATAAGAATTTTAAATGTATGTCCCCCTTTTTTCTTTGGTAAATCGATAGCATTCTTTTCAGGTAGTCTTTGCAACTACCTCTAAAGGAAAAGAGGATTAAGAGAAAAGAAAAACGTATTTATAATATTAAAAAATTAACAGTTTTTCAAGTTACCGCCATTTTACTGTGTAATTATAATTACATGTTACATGCACCTGCATCTTTAATTTTAAATACAGAAATAATTTAAAATATTTTTTTTTAATTAGATTACTACGATCAGCTGATCCCAACTAATCCTAATAAAGTATTTTTTTAAAGACTTTCTTAGGTAGTCTCCTCATAAGTATTTTTGATGAAATATCAAAAATATTTTTGGCGTGATAAATTGATAATTCGGCCTTGTGTGCGGCGCGGCGTATACTGAGTAAGGGTACGAACAAAAACAAAGCTGGTTTCGGTTTTAACGGCGCTCAGTGCCCGGTGCCACCGGCGGCAGTTGACGCTGAGGTGTGGACAAACAGAACGCGGATAAAACCTGCGCTACCTTTGCGGTAGCCTGACAGCAGCTGCCAGTTTTACGAAATGTCGATTTTTACTCTTGGAGAATCCTTTCTTGAAATTAAGGAATAAAACATGTTATTCATCCAATTAATCGTAGTAGAAAAAGTCATGGTGAATATCATCACTTGTTTAGCGAACTTAAGGCGGACGAAGAAAGATTTTTTAAATATACCAGAATGAATAAGTTTCACTGACCGGCGTCACCGGCGAGCAGGAATTAAGAATTCATTCCGGTAAAGCTTATCGGCGCCGCCTCGTGCGAACACAAATCTGAACCTGCCTTCACTGTGTTCGGTTTGATACGTTGACATACAAACATTCTTGTCGGCACGCCTGCGCCAGTCGGCCGCCCGTGCGCCGAGTAATCAGAAAGCCGAAACCCGTTTTGATTCTGTTCGTACCCTAATACATAATATAGGTACCTACCTTTCGCACCGAGTCACGTGAATCTTGAACCTTAAATTTTAATAAATTTACAACTTGGGAAATGGGAGTAGTTAAATATGTACCTAACTAAATATTTTAATTTATTGTTAAATAATTATCCTCTCTAGAACCGAACCGGTAAGAAAGTCCTCTTTGTTGGTCTGTTTTATCATTATTTGTAATGTATAGCGTAATTATGAGGGAGTAGGATTTGAGATTTATGGATTGCCTATTCAAATCCTGTCCAGTACAAAAATATATTGAAAAGAATATTTATGTATTTTATAAATGTACTAGCGAATCTAGCGGTTAGCCGGCGTCCGTTGAAATATCACTCAAAGGAAGAAATTGTTTCTCATTGCGTCCTCTTTCCCGCCTCCCCTCCCCTTCCCCTTTCCCCCTCCGTTCCCCTCCCACGTCCCCTTCCCCCCCCCGCTTTCCCCCTCTACCTTCCCCGCTCTCCCCCCTATTCCTTTAATTTTTCTTTCTTATAAAATTAATCATCAAAATAATTCAAAACCACTTTTGCGCTTGAAATCGTGACCTCTAGACTCCGTTTGCCAATTTTTATGCCTATTACTTATATTAGTGACGGTATAAGGCACACTAAAAAAAAATTTTGCTTGTGGCTTCCTCTTAATACAGATTTTTCTTTTTTGTCGTCTGGAAATCGATTATATAACCTCCCTCACCCCCTCCTAGCTAATGGATTGCTTGCCATATCGTGTACGCTATAAATCAACAAAATACTGATCAGTAATTAGAAAATAATATGATATATATTTACTTCCACGTTGCGTTAAACCCTATCATTATTATATATATTATTTTAAAAAAACATTTTTACATTACCTCCAATATTTAACGCTATTAATGTCATTACAATATTCAGTACACAATTTAGTATTATATGTACCTGCATATATTTTTTAATAATTACTAAGTACTGTCTAAAAAAATACATGAATACCTCATCACAGGTTCTTCTTGTCAGTTACACTATAATATTTGAACAGTGGGTACCTACACAACATCATCAATCTGTATTTTATTTTTTTAAGTCTTACAATATTCTTTAAGGTAGTAATATTTTATTCAAAGTACAATAATACTACTCCCCCAACACACGACCACCTCAGCACGGGTCCTCCTAGTGTGGTGTTCTATTCGTAGTTAAATATGTTCTATAATAATTATAATAGTTTTATTATAATATTATTAATAATATAACTATTATTTTCAATTGTAAAATAAATCAAAATAATCACCCTCCGGTCCCTCCCCTGTTCCCCTCCCCACCCTACACCCTCCGCCCCCTGTCACAGGCAACTGGCAACTGGCAACTGGCAACAACCCTAAAGCATAAATAGTGTTTCTGGCTGCAGTAATTACCACCTGGGGAGACATTCCCGGAGAGCTGGCTGCATAAATAATTGTTTCTGAAAGGTCGCGTCTGATGTCTAAGGCCTGTGGACCCTATGCGGGTAATTCCCATTACCCTTTAGCGTGGTGGCAGACCACCGGCCGGTTATTTCATGGGTTGGCGGGCGGTTTCCGCCATAAATGTTATCATGATTTCGCAATTTTCACAATTGTACAAGCCATTTTTCACCGTGCCATTCGGGTTATGCAGGTTGATACGCGTAATTTGATACCCATAAAGCCTATTTTTCTGTTACAAAGAAGACTCATACCATTGAGCCACTTTGGTCACTAACACTCTTAAAACGGCCCAGGGAGCTTACCGCTCAATTCAGTAGACCTGCTAATGAGCCCTTTCGGTCACCCGGCTCAATGCATTCAGTAAGGGCCTTTTCTCGCAAGAAGGGGACCTAGGAGCTTGCTGCTCAATTTTTTCATTGAGCCCTTTGGATTGCGTAGGTTGATACGCGTAGTTTGATACCCATAAGGCTTTATCACCTGTTCTAAAGAAGGCTCCGACACTCTTAAACGGCCCAGGGACCTGGCGGCGACCTACGATTCAGTTCAGTATATTTGACGTGGATTTAATTTATATACAAATCCACGGTTATATTCCAAGATTGATGAAATTTCGCACACTTCGGCGTCAAAATAAGAGGAAACTGGTAAGGTAACCGACGAGAGGAAACAATTATATTGTGCTTACTTGCCCAAATTCGAAAACATTCGATGGAATATTGAATTTTATGAACAGATTTAAAGAAAAAAAACAATAATGAGAAACTACATACAAATAAATTAAAATAGGCTTCGGGATCGAAGGAGATCGTTTTAAATTGTCTCTGCATTAATTAACGATTAATTACGAGCTAAGCAAATAGACAAGCTAAATATACCTATGTGTAATACAATATGTGAATAAAGAAGCTCTGAATTTTTTGTTGTAAGGTTATATAATAAACTCCCACCAGTATCAAAAAATAACCACATTAAGTAAATCAAATCTTGGTTTAAGGAAGTATCGGAAAAAGAACTAACATTTTTAAAACATTGTCTTAGAAGTTAATGAAAAAATTTTTACCAAAGAGCGAAAGTTGTAGGTACCATAAAAATCGCTGAAAACCCTCCCTTTAAATCCTAGTCCCCAAGCACAGGATCTCCTACTGACGAGAACTAAGAAAATAATCTGTAGGTATCTCTTTTATATTAATATTAAATTCGTTTATATCTTCAAAAATGTTAAAAATGTAATACAGTAAATATATAAAATAAAAAATATACAAAAAAATGTTAATTTTTGAACGGAATATTAATTTTTATGTTACCTAACTGATAGTTATTCATAAATAGTAACATATTTTTTTGAACAAGCTTATTGATAAAAAAATAATGTCGCCTTATCATTTGGAATAAGAATTAATATTTTTCAGGAATTTTTATAAAATTAATTGCCATTTTTCGGGAGGGCGCTAGTTACGCTATCGGTTTGCATGGCTATTTCCAACAGCATTTATCTCGGGAATGCTGGGTATCTGCAGCCTTAGTTCCAGAAGAGATGTCGCATTACTGCTGATGGCTTATAAGCTTCTAAATGGTTTTATATCGGTACCAGATATTCTGGATGAAATAGGATTCTATGTCCCGGATAATTTCACGCGAGGTCGCCAACACAGGCCTTTAATTCTTCCCAGGTGCAGAACTAACTTACCAATGGTGATGCTCCTGGGAAGACTCACTAGATTAATTAACCGCCTTGCAAGGAACGTGGATATTTTCCACATTTCCTGCAATGATTTTAAGCGTGAAATAGCACTTATTAAATAAATGTTTTAACTGTAAACGTAATGATTATGTATCTTTTATAAACGCATTTGCAATGTATTGGTGTCATTACACCAATACATTGCAAAATCTGTTTTTGCAAATAAATAAATAAATATATTGCCGGTATAGGTGTGCCACCTTGCGTATATTGACTTACAAATCAACATGACAACAAGAATCAACTCACACCTCTTTGAAAAGTCATTAAAAGCCATGAAAAAAGAAAAATAGCTCATAACCAAATCTAACGTAACCTACTTAACCAATTTTTTCGTAACTTTTAATGACTTTTCAAAGGAGGCGTTGAGTTGAATTCATTCTGAGTTGTCCGGTCACCAAATTATCACCGGTCGAAGAAAACCCGCCGGTAAAGCCAGCGAGTCTACGGGCACGTTTACTGAAACAGAAATTATAAATAAGGGTTATAATGGTGTTTGACATCACGTAGGGAATATAATTACTGAATCTAGAAACTATTACCCCTGAAAAAGCAAACGGACACTTTACATAAATTCTCAGTTTTACCTATGAATGTAGATGTTTTATTTTTTTTTTTCATTTCATCGCATTTGATTGTGAGTCCTTTTATTTCGTAGATACTTTTCTAATAAGACACAATGACATTTCATTCCTGCCTGCTGTCATTTCTAGCTTTTTTTTATTGGATCTAAATCATTTAACTATCGTTACTTTTCTTGTTACAGTTTAATTATTTGTTGTAGATTTAGTCTTTATAAAAACCTTTTAGTGTTTTTGCTTTACGTTGATTTATTTGCTTGAAATCACCAGTTGACGCATTACGACACTCCCGTTTGTACAATCTAGTTTCTAAAAATAAGCAAATTCTTCGTGGGCAAAAAAATACAAGCGTCGCCAATTTTTTTTCTACGTCTAACTAAGACTTTTCCTAAATAATGCGTTAGCTCGTTATATTAATTATCGTTTAGATCCGAACCTACGACAAAATATCTCTCAGAACCTTCGGATGTTAATTTTCAGAAACCTTCGTACTTAAATTCAAAATAAATTTAATTATCCATATGTGTATTTAACAAGCTGAGGTCCCCTGCGTTGCCCGAGATTTGCACAGCGTTTTTCGAAATCAGATACAGGCTGTGACCTTCCTTTCGTTTTGACGGTCAAGTGTGCAAAATTTCATCAATCTCGAAATAATCAACTGTAGATGTGTATAAAAATCAAGTCCTCGTCGCCTGCCCGGTGTTCTCTGTGTCCACCCGGTGCCTGCCACGTGTCCGCCAAGTGGTTGACCTCCACAGTCATTCTTCTATAGATAGATAGAAGAAGAGTATTTTTTTAAAGAAACTTTACAGACTTGACCTCCAAAACAAGAAAAAGGTCACTGTTTGCATAAGATTTCTAAAAACCACCCCATCCCCTTTTATCACCCCCCTAAAATCAGAATTTTTATACTTCTTGGTAAAATTTGCACCTTGACGTTCAATATAAAAAGAACATTACCGGGCAATGCCGGAAACTTTAGCTAGTTCCTTTATTGATTTTCAGTTTGAAAGGCATGTATAATAGGTACTGCCGCCACGGGAACCATTTATTAAATAACCAACCTCTGCCATAGGTCAGCTACGTTTGGTGACTTAGCAGGGGTGTCCTGGTTCATGGGGTGAGGTTTGTCTGGGTCTCCGTCAACTGCATCGCAGATTGGATCGGGGGAGAATAGCTGAGGGAGACTTTTTGACCTCTCCTGTAGGACTACCTATCTATCTACCCATCATACCTTTTTCCTTCCTAGAACTTTCTCTCCCTCCTTTCCTAAAAAGACCCTCCACACAGCATCCCCAAAGATGACATTTTCCTCATGGCCTCCTGTGGGAATCTAATGTAAAAAAGGAGCTCACAGACACGAATCTCTTCCATGACGATTTTTTCGGTCAATTTATCAGATGAATTTTTCTAATCAGTTGAAAATTTATGCAAGACACTCATTTCACCCAGGCAGGCATTTTTTCCAGGCAGGCGGCCCAGGTATTAATGTTTATTTTAATATTAAATAAGTGTATTTCATTTCGAAATTATGATATTGTAATGACATATTCTAGCTGCCGGCTGCCGGTTCTGGGATTAAACTTGCGACCTTCGGCTTCAAAGGTATTTATTCCACGAACTGCCAACTCTGTTACCAAGTCCACCGAAGTTTTCAAAGCACCTCCGTTTGCTCCGGTAACTGGGACCTGAGAACTGAGCATGTTAGTTCAGTTCCCTGATGAATAGTTAATAACATCAAGACGTTTCAAACTTTCATAACAGCAAAATGTTTCAAACGTATCACCGTTTCAGTTTACTCTTTCAAAGACTTTGCTAAGAATTCGACTAACGATTTTAACAATAGAATTAGTATTTCGAATCATCCACCCGTATACTAAAGAAATCGTGAAGCAAAATCGAAATTTAATGAATTCTTCCCGAAATTGACTAAAAATGATCCCCGCTTTTTACAACAACTAAAATCGACATCGTCGTGCTTTGTCTTGTGCATCGAATATGAAATCTATAAAATATATAAAAGCTTTTTATCCGCGGCTTCGCTCGCATGGTATTAGAGGGAAATTACTGTAGCGCTTGCACTTATCAATTATCCCTCCCCTCTCCCCCCTCCCGCATTCCATTCATTCATTCTCGATACATTCAGTTTTCAAATAGCTCGCGTGTCACCTAAATTTCATAATGCCCAGAGCTCACCAGTAGTAAAAAAAAGAATTATCCAATTGGTTAAGTCGTTTGGAAATTCGTGTACCAACATTTCGAAGATTCTTTTTTTATTTATATAGATATCTGTGTAATTACACATCTGCCCTGATGATGGACACTGTAACGCTGTCCGAAACGTTGGCTAAATAAGGAAGTAGCGCAACACGGCATAACACCCCCAAAACAAATAACGAAAATATATTAATATTTTCAATTTCATTACGCCAGAATTTACCATTATATACAGCCTATAATACTCGCATGTAATTTAGCTTTCTATTGGTGAAAGAATTTTTAAAATCGTTTTATTGTTTTATGAGTGAAAGCGTAACAATATCGCATTTATACTATTAGTATAGATATACTAGATTTAGGGGCCATCCATAAATTACGTCACACGACTTTCATGACTTTTTGACCCGCCCCTGTCACATTTGTGAGACCCCCTCTCCCTTAGAATTTCATGATTTTTTGACCCCCCATACCCCTTGTCACACATCTCTACTCCCCCCCCCTTAAGGAGTGACGTAATTTATGGATGGCCCTTTACAGTAAATTGGAATTAATTTGTTAAGTTTTATTTATTTATTTCAGCAATATACAGATCTTTACTAATACCACAGGAGTCATTAATGATAATACATACAAGATAATTTTATCAACTAATAAAACTTTATAGGCGGACAAGGAAAATTAGTCGAACTAGTTATATCAAGCACTCAAATTAAGAATGTTAGGTCTTAGGTTAGGATGTTTGAACCGTCTCCAAACCGTGATTTGGTTAGCTGGTTAGCGTCTTGTTTTTTTGTCACGATTCTCGGTCCATTTCAGCGTTTAGTCAAATTCTAATCAATCGTTAAGCTTAATGTTATTATGTTTGATGATTGCTTGCTTCACAAAAAATAGGTAAAGAACTAAAGAAGTCCCGCAAGAACTAATAATAATTCTAAAGCATTACAAAAAGCAACTGCGTGGGCTGTAGGTATTACTCGGCCGCTGAGGATTGAGCACGAATTTGTATTGCCTATATCAGCGGTCGGTAATTAGACTAATTAGTTTTGGTGGCGGGCCATATGAAAATGTAATCTTTTTTGGGGGGACACGCGACCGTCCCAGTGACGTCTCACTCGTGCGCGTGCGAGCCTGCTCAATCAGTGCGCTTGTGACTGCCCGATTGATCATCTACCATCATCGTGCTTCTTGTCGTGCCTAGCAACAACCTTATCTGAAGTATATTTTTCTTCAACACTACCCCCCCATCGGCATAAAGAATAAGACAGAAAACACGGAAAAAAAATTTTGTGATAATTACATGTTTTGAAATATCACGACCGACCGTTTGATAGTGAATAATTTTTGGTCCCAACTCGGGCATTGCTGGTTCGATCCTCTACTAAGTCCTCCATCATTGCAGAAGCCACATTTTCCAATTGATTTCCAAATGATGGGAGTGGGTTGAAAATCGACAGTTTTGTTCAGTTTGTACATGAGTAATATAGCCAAAATAAAATCAATTATGGATTTGTATGTATAAGTATGATAGCAAACACGGAAAAGGCATCGCAGGTAAAAAAATTTTTAGAGGTTATTTATTCCACTGAAAATTTGAAATATTACCACCAACCAGTTAGTAGCGTTGTATGTAGTGGAACGTTTGCGCGGCCTTTTTTTGCCATACAAATCTTAAATTTGGATTTGAGATCAAAATACCCAACCAAACTGAAAAATTATTTTTGTAATCAAAAGGTATATCAAATACATAGTATGGATGTGAGCTACTTTATTTATTTTTGCTTTAAATTATAAGATATAGGCCATTAAAGATTTTAGTATTTCATGATTTTAGAGGCAACTTGGGCAATTATTTGTGAGTAAATGAAAAACAATAAAAAAATAATTCCCCCCCCCCCACTTCCTCTCCCCCCATGCTAGGAGGCAGAGGAATATTATAGCTGATACTAGAACATATAATATAATAAAATATTGTCAATTTACAGCTTTTAAAATAATAAACAATTTTATTGACAGCCCACAACCTCTTGGAATGCTGTAAATTGTTTGTACCGAACAACTACCACCAGGGTTGACACCACGGCTTGCTCTGTATTCTACATGGCAGACCGGACGTTCTGGCCCAGCATAGCATGACAAGATGCTATGCTGGGCCAGAACGTATAATGATGCTGCTAAATAATATCTCTAGTCTATAGGTCTCTTGACGTTTTCAACATTGACCTTGAAGGTTATTTAGGCTAGAACTCTAAAATACAGTATTATTAATTTTTTTTATTTAAATTATGTCATGTGTATTGTAGTAATAGAATGTACATGTATTTGTAATACACATTATAAAAAAATCTGTAAAGGCCACGCCCAAAAAACTCATTGGAGTGAACAGCATAATAAAAAAAATGCGAAAAAACATCTTTGATGAATGAAGTAAGAATGTAACGCAATTTTTACGAATGTCGTGATTTTTATTTTCCGCGCAGTGTTATTTATGATTGTTATGAACAAAATATTTGAATGTTTTCAGGTATAACTGATGGGCGAATTGCACAGTCTATTGCGTTAAATTGGACGGAAGCCAACTGCATCTGAGGTAACAGTGACCTTGCAATCATTCTGTGACCTGGGGAGGCCTAGGTCAGACTTGGCGACCTGTTAACTGCATTTGCGCGGATTGTGGAACGAGGGATTGTAGGTCAATGTAAATTGGGTCACTGGTGAAAAAATGGGACATGGTGATAAACTGCTAAACACTGTGATAATAATGCTCTCTGTAAATACATTGTCAACATATAACGTAATCTCACTATCTACAACGATTTTAAAGAAAACTAGCAAGTTTACCAACACTTTTCGACTAAAGACAAGTTGATTGTCTGATCAAGAAAGAATTTCAATATTTGAACTTTTTTAACAATTTCACCAAAAGATAAAAATTACTCCACTTCGAGCACAGACGCTCCCACAATACATTTCTATCAGTTTTTCTCTCCCCTAACAAAGTCTAATCTAACCTAACCTAATCTATCCCAAGATGACAATAAAAATTTTGATTCCGTGGCAAGTTTTTCGATACAAACTCTTAATTCGTGGATTCGAAACTCGGTCGGGGCAAAAGAAGTTTTTATTTCTTTAATTATTAACGCCCATTTAACACAAAAATAGTAAAATTGTACAGTTTTTTTCTTAATTCTTAAACATAACTTAATTGCTCCAGCGGTAATATTTTGTATTCATTTAGTGATAAAATCAATCCAAAATTCTGGACAATTAGAAACAGGTATATCTATCTACATATAAATGTGGTAATTGGTCCCACAATTTCTGGGACCAACTACCACATTTCTACGTAATTAGGTACCCTTGACCTTTAAAAATAATTCAACGTCATTATTAGATTTTAAATTTCCTTATATAGCAGTTTGCCCTAATTCACGAAATTCGATACTTAAGCCGCCGCTATCCGAATTCGACCGATTTCTTACATATCTCTCTTAAACATTTGATGTTTTTAAGCTCTTAAAAAAATATATGTTATTTTTTAAGATAATATCTAGATACGTTCCACGCCGAAACGCAAATTATATGAAATTCCTTCGATAGAAAAAAATCGCAAAGTATGCTCCGAAAATTATTTAAAACAAGTCTATTTCTATTATTTTACAATTTATGTTTGTGAAAAAATTCATAATGTTTCTTTAAATGATACTTAAGATACGTTCCACGAGATTTTTGCTCTATTTTAAACGAGTCATGTTTTATTAAGCTTTTTCGCAATTTTCGCTGCAATTTTATCACTTAAAAGATTAGCGCGCTCTGTCCAACATTCGTAATTACACATCTCTCCATCTTCTTCTTTTTCAGCCGAGAAGCGCCGCCTTAAGACCCGGTAGTGCCCGCTCAAAAAGAAGAAGAGGGAGAGATATGTAAACACGAATGTTAGAGGGAGCGCGCTAATATTAAAAACAATAATGTTTAAGCGAAAATTGCGAAAATGTTTAATAAAACGCGAATCGTTTAAATAGAGCAAAGTCTCGTGGGGAATATCAAAAATATAATTTAAAGAAACACTGTGATTTTTTTCATACATATAACTTGTGAAATGACAGAAAAAAACGTGTTTATAATAATTTGTGGAGCATACTTTGCGATTTTTTCTAACAAGGGAATTTCATATGATTGCCGTTTCGGCGGGGGAAATGTTTAGATATTATCTTCAAAAATAACTTTTTTTAAGAGCTTTAAAACTTTAACCTCGTGAAAAATTTATTCAACTTATCAGTTGAATAACTGCTGATAATAACTGAATATTGTTCAACGACCGCGGATATGAAAACACTACTGATTAAAAAAATGACAAAAAATTGTTCATGGAAAGATATATACATACACTGCTTACACAGCCAGAGGGGGTAGTTTATTTGTTGTATACGCCTGTTGTATTAATAATTTCTGAACGAATTGTGGAATTTTTCCAACGTATTTTAAATATCTTGTAAATATTTTTTTTTGAAGATGTTGTAAAAAAAAGTACCATTTCAGAAACTAGATAAAATTATCTTTTAGGTTTTTGTATTTGAAATATACTTAAGCGTTTAATGGCCATATTTCAGCTTCAAACACGAAAAAATTTTGAAAGAGAAAGAAAAGAAAACACAGCCCTTTTATTTAATGAATTTGAAAGAAAATTATCACTACACTTTTTTCTCTTTCATACAATAAAAAAAATTAATTAACAATAAAAAAAAACGAAATTTTATTGCATTGCTTGCTTAAGACGTTCATTTCTTTGATACGTTTACCAACCCATGTATTAGATATTTAAGTTATATCAAAAACATCACTTTCAATAAATTCTCATAAAATTAAGACCCTAAAATGCAAATTTGATCATTTGTGTAACCTATAAAATTATATTCTGAGAGTTCAACTTTCAAAAATACGATTAATGTACAATAACTTGACTAAAACTGATGACATCCACATAAATAACAGTAAATATATTAGTTATATGAATGCAATAGTGAATTGGTCATTATAATAGTAATTACAATCACATATAAGTAAAATCACAATACACATCCCACGGAGGTAAATTTTCTAGCGGTTAATGTCATTTAAGCGCGAAAGATAAATGATAAATAAAAAAATAAACCAATGCCACCTTGCGGATATGAATGAAAGCAACAATTTAAACAAGTACAGGAAAACCAAATACAACGTTGCCAGCTCTAAAAAATACGGCCACGGAGGTGAATTTATTAGTAACAGATCAAGTTCGAGTGTGTACGGGCTTTATTTATGTTGTTACAACAACACCGTGTAAGGCCGTGAAGTGTTTTTTTTTAGTAAGGCTGAAAGTGTTTACGGAAAATATGTAATAAATCTCTAGAATGCGGGAAGCCGGGCCTTAAGTATCTACCGAACTTTAGTTTCAGACAACAAAGTCAAATAATTTATCGTGCTTTAGTTCTGAAAATCGGTTATTCTTTGAATGTTTCATCATGAGTCACTTCCAAAACTTCGAGCTGATTATTCACGCACAGCTTTGGTGGACGTTTTTTCCTTCTGGCGAACAAATCCGTGGTTTATAAGTGTCTGGAGACAGATCAAAGAAAGGATAGTCATGAAAAACCTGAACAAAATCTGGTCATTGTTATTTATTTATTTTATTTATTTGCGAACACTGTGTAAAAACTAATACATTGCAAAATCGGTAAAGTAAATTACATAATAAATACATTTACATTTAAGGTACAAATTCAAACATGGGTAATATTTCACGTTTAAAATCATTGTAGAACATGTGGAAAATATCCACATTTTCTGCGAGGCAGTTAATTAACCTGGTAATTCTTCCCAGGGGCATCACCATTGGTAAGTTAGTTCTGCACCTGGGGAGAATCAAAACCCTGTGATGGCGGCCTCGCGTGAAACTATCCGGGACATAGAATCCTATTTTAGCCAGAATATCTGGTACCGTTATAAAACCATTGAGAAGCTTATAAGCCCTCAGCAGTAATGCGACATCTCTTCTGGAACTAAGGCTGCAGATACCCAGCATTCCCGAGATAAATGACACTGAGTTATCATGATTCGCGACTTACACTGGGCGTTTTCGTGTTTATTTCATGCTGCGGGCTCGCAGAAAATAGTAATACAGTGATTTTTTTATAAAAATGGCTCTATGTAAATCATCCAAATATTAAGAAATGAGAGTTTTTTAACATTATCTCCACAAATTAGGTCCAACGAAAAAAAAATCCCTCAGGCCTATGTCATCTTTGGGGATGCTGTATTGCGGGTCTTTTGGGGAAAGGGAGGAGAGGAAGTTCTGGGAAGGAAAAGATATGAGGTGTGGGTGGGAATCTGGGAGTCAATGTGCTTAGGAGTGACGAAAATATGAATGGTCGAGAGAGTCCGGCTGGAGAGGTCAAAATGTTTCCCTCAGTCAGTCTCTCCCGATGCAGTAGGTGGGAAAAAGCTTCTGCCACCAAGACCTAGACAAATCTCACCCCATGAACCCGGGCACCCCTGCTAAGCCACCTTACGTACGAACCACTTGGTGTGACCTATGGCAGGGGTGTCGGTTATCCAATAAATGGTCTCTGGTACACTGGTACCAATACCGGCCTCCTGAATTGTTTCGATGCAATGCTGAGTATGTAACCCAAAATAATTTTGTTTAGAAAATTTGATCACTTAGAATATTATTGATGCTTTAATTAAATACTGCGAGTAGAACACATCTTGGCCTTTGCTATAATCGAGAATTTTTATAAGCCTAGAAAAAATAAAATATCAGAACTACGAAAAATGCTTTGAAGTACAAAATCTCCTACTTGCGAATCCTCATTTTCCTCGTCCTTCATTGCGAATCATACTTTTCGGATATGGTTTAATGTGGCAAGTTTTACATTTTTAATATTTGTAACATGTAAACGGGTCGTTTCTACGAAGCGAATCTTGAGTTCAACAGCTTGGCTGTGACCGGCCTCTGTGTATTTCCTCCCTCCTACAACATGGGTCTCTTCAAGACTCATGTTCACTCCTTCCTGCCCCAAAGAGACCCTCCACACAGCATCCCCCAGGATGACATAGACCCTGAGGGAAATTATTTTCGTCAATTCCTCCTAAAAACATTTTAATATGTTTGCCTGAACTTTACAAAATAAAATAAAACATGCATTTTGGCGATGTTTTTTGCTTAGGTAAAAACAGGCGGCTGGCTGCGTAAGGCTGCGAATACATTTGCGAACCCAGACGCGAGCCGAGCCACGAATTATGAGAAAGAAACGAAAGAAACGAAGCAACCGACAACGGCGTTTCGGAGCTGTTTGTGGTTGTTTCTTTCCTTTAGCAAAGTTCGCGGCACAGCCCGCGTCTCGGTTCGCAAATGTTACTCAGCCTAAGGAGTGCATGACTTCCCCGATTCTGCAAAAACACGCCGCGTTCTCTCGTCGACGCGCGTGGATCGCTTTTTTCTCTGTTGCTTTCAAATCAGTCAAAATAGAGCTCCCGTATATTTTCGTCGTCCCAAATCCCAAAAATTTGATTTCTAGCATTTGATTCTCAGCCCGTAAGGGCCTTCGCTCATAGAGAAACCGAAAACTGGTTGGCAACTCAATTACGGCACAACTCAATTACGGCACAACTCAATGTTACATTGTCAGTAATTATATCAGCTTATTTAACTAAAATTTAATTTATTAATAATTTATCAATTATCAATCTTTGTAAACTATTATTAAAGGTATATTTATATATACATAACGCAAATACTAGAAAAATTCCAAGGCCGGAAGGCGTAATCATGGCAACCTGTCAACCTGGCAACTGAAAGGCGCCGGCCGGGCTAAGCCCATCCGCTCGTGGGGCAACAAAAAAAACAGTTGGCAACTCAATCGCTATCCACAGAAAAGCAACTTGCGATTTTCATCGGCGGTCCGCACACGGTCAACTTGTCAAAGACTAGTTGTCGAGGGCGACGCGGCAATTCGCAGCGCTAGTCGCTACGGCCGGCGCGTTTCAGTTGCCGGGTTGACAGGTTGCCATGGTTAAGCCTCACGACCTGTAAAATTTTTGAGTGAAGAATATCGACTTTGTTCAGGAGGTTGATAAATTATTATTATAGATATATTAAGGTTGATAATTCATAAATAATTTTTTTGTAACAAGCTGATATAATTATTTTTATTTTTTTTATTTTATTTTATATTTGTTTATCTCAAAAATGGTACATATAAAGTAGTACTGGTCTTCCATTAAAAGCATTTGCTTGTGGATGGAAGAAGAGTTTACATTCTATATATATTTATACATTTAAACAGTCACGTGCGTTACATAAGTAATTAGTGCAGTTAATACAAACACATCGCAATTTTTAACTAAAAGACATCCATGCATTCCATAAGAGTAAAAACAAGTATAATTTTTAGTGTTACATTCATGTGGAAATAGGGGAAGCAGTCTTCCCGTTGCTGATTTCTTTAAAATGATTTTTGATAGAGTTCGATAATTTTATTTTGTTATTAATGATTCTGATTTCTATGGGTAGGTTGTTAAAAAAGTATTTTCCTTGGTATGAAAAATGATGTTGAGCAAAAGAAGTGTTTAGTTTCGGGCATACAAATACATGTTTGAGTCTGGTACGATTTTCCATTACGAATGAATGTTTTTCTTTTTCTTTTACAATTTGTAAGATTGAATTTTTTATAAGATTTTTTAATGTTGGGACTTTAAATTCTTCGAATATTTGTTCAGTAGGGAAGTCTGGAGGTCTGGAGGTTATTGAAATCGTAAAGTTGAGTTGCGCCTCAAATTGAGTTGACAACCAGTTTTCGGTTTCTCCATGAACGAAGGCCCTTAAAGGGTTGAGAATGAAATGTTAACTGTTTTTCGAAATTTAAGTTGCGTTGCCGTTGTTCGAGTCATCGGGCATAACGCTTTTTTGGCACTTAACGAGAGCCGTTCAAATGTCAAAAAATGGAAAGGCGCCAATCGTCGGTTTGATGACAGATCACAAACGTAACGGGAGTTCAAATAACCAGGCCTGAATCCTACATTGTACACTTCGTTAATGATCATTTTGTATAACCGTTTTCGTGTACATTTGAAGAGAGTAGTGTTTAGTTGTCATTGTGATTCATTTCGCGCTTTTGCCACGTTTTGCTGCCATGAGGGGGAAATGGGGGAACAAGGTATATGGAGCAACCTTGTTACACAGCCGAGGGAGCTCGCCCAGGAGCGAGGCACCTTTTACATAATATTACAACAGAGAGTTTATATACACTTAATTTCATTTTAATATAGTATCCACCATTGGTAAGTACTATCATTTTGTCTGCGTTATACCTTCTTGAATTTAGGAATCTGTTCCATCCCCAATCATGTTTACAGTTTGTCAAATAAGAGTAGAAAACAAAGGAGGGCGCCACTGTTGTTTAAATGGTGATACTAAAAATATAATCATGGTGGTAATCTAAAGCTGTGTAACCTTTGACATTTCTTGTACACTATAGTTCGTCTGCTCTTTCACGTGTTTATTGAACCGAAGAAAAAGAGAGAGCTATTCTTTCGCAACGCAATTTGAACTACAACGTGCGTGAACATACATAACATAACAGTCAGCTGTGAAAATTAACCTGTTTGAAACTCGAGCAGCCGACTGTTTTATTTTTAATGATGGGAGATTTCAAAATAATGCTTTAAATCCGGATTTTTTTGTTTATTTTCTTATAAATAGTTTTTATTACTTAGGTACTGTGATCTTCACTAATAATTTACAAGAATTTGACCAATAAAAAATTCAACCTCCGACTCGATTTACTCGAAAACAAAAGCTCAAATCAAAAAAAGTTATACTACAAAATCGATTCCAAATGTGATGTAGATTCTCCAGTTTCCCGCTTGTACTACGAGTTTCCGGACACCGTGTATAGACGGCGATAAGATTTAAATTCCCGCTTAACCCCACTCGCCTGCTTTGATGTATGGAAGAAAAAACATTGCCAAAAAGGTGTTTTATTTTATTTTATTTTGCGAAGTTCAGGTACAAATATTTAAATGTTTTACGATCATTTTCGAAAGAACTTAAATTGCCACATTATACAATAAAACCATAATCGAAAAGGAGTTGGCAAGTAGGAGATTTTGAACTTTAAAGCAGTTTTTATTTGCCTAATACTTTATTTTTTCTGCGCTTATGAAAAGACTTTTTTTTATTATTTCAATGACGTGTTCTACTAGCTGTATTTAATAAAAGCATTCATTTTCAAACCAAAAACACATGATTTTGCTTTAATTCGTAGTGCTACGCCTTAATTTGTGCATGGTTCCTTAACAAATGGTTGGCAACTTTCAAGGTATTAACATCCCCATGGCGACGGGAACATGCGCTATCGATTATATGGCAGGTCGGGGATGGAAGGTGCTAGTAGCAATAGCTGCTGCCTCTCCCCACCGACCAACCACCCTCTCTCTCCCCCAACCAAGCAACCGACCCCGGGATGTATTGGAACACTAGCTTAGAACATCTACTAGTTCCTGTTATAGTGATGTAAAATCCTAAATCGTATTTGCCTTTGACAAGTTACAAAATTTCCCCAGATGCACACAACCGTGCGTACCTACCTACCTACTCGTATGTAAAAAGGGCAATAAATCCAAAAATGAGTTAAATATGAAATTTCCTCCGTTTTTTTTTCGAAATTACAAGGAAAATAAGTGGTGTTGTGCATTTTAAGAGGATTTTTTTTCTGCAAAATTAAATACTGTCTAAGAAATTTATAAAAAATGTGAAGTATTCAGAAAAATCTATTCAAAGTTATTTTATAATAAAAAATTCAGAGTGCAATTCAAACGCGGTAGAAGTAAAACCTTCAGAATACTAAAGTAAAGAGTGGGGAGACTACGAAGCACCGCACAAAGGGGAAACCGATTATTACTGTATAATGTATTCTATCTCATCCTCTCGCAGACTAAGGGGCCATCCATAAATTACGTCACACCTTAAGGGGGGGAGGGGTGTAGAAAAGTGTGACATTGGGTGAAAAGGCGTACGGGGGGGGGGATCATCAGCTTTGTGACGTCACATAAATATTACCAGCTATTATCACTTTTAGTAAAATATTGCAAAACATGTCACACTAGGGGGGAGGGGGTCTCACAAATGTGACAGCGTGTGACAGGGACGGGGGGGAGGGAGTCAAAAAATCATTAAATTCGTGTGACGTAATTTATGGATGGCCCCTAAATCCTATAAATGTAATGTTTTTTATCTTTTTAGTGTCGCTTTTTCGCTTCATCGAGTTTCAAATCAAAAGGGTGCTAAAGAAGTTTTCAAATTGTACGGACATACGTAATAGGCACTTTAAAAACGTAAAATTTAATATAACTTATCACTAGTGACCGACCGAAGGTTCGGTTTCGGTTTCGGCAAGTTTCTGCAAAAAAATCTAGCTTCGGCCTAAGTTTCGGTTTCGGCAGAAAATCTGCGTCCTGAACGTTCGGCCGCACGGAAACTCTGCGTTCATGAATTATCGCGAGTCTTTCGGCTGACTTCGGGTGGGTTTGTGACTCGTGTATCACCTGCCAACATCAGCTGAATTCGCCGGCAGGTTCGGCGTGATTGTGTTGTGAGTTTATGTGTTATTTCTCGCGATTGTAAACGCAATTAAAATTAAAATATTCAATTTCCTTTATAATGTAAGTGTTGATTATTGACAAATTTTAGTTAATTTTTATAAATTTTGTTTGTTTATTGTAAGCACTGTTTAGATTGGAGTAATATAAAAAAATATTTTTTCACATAGGTACTTCAATTAATGTTTTTTTATTTCATTTAACACGTGTTAACTATCTGTATAACTGTAAAAAATCTACCAAATTTCGGTAATTAAGAGATTTTTAACATGTCTAAAAAAGTTTCGTTTTCGGTTTCGGCCTAAACTGATAAAGATACCGGAGATTCGGTTTCGGTAGAAATTCCCATTTCGGTCGGACACTACTTATCACTCGTATCATGATGTACTGTGCATCTCTAAATAAACAACAACTAAAAACAAGTGAATTATAAATAATCCCTCAATTTATGTAAATTTAATGTGCAATCACAACTTTGCGAATTCAATTTATTTTAAGCTGTACGAGTTCAACAGATTCACTTTGTATATAGGCCAGTGTGTGGTCAGTTACAAATGTACAAAAGTAATATCAAGTTGTATTACAACTTTCAACCTGTGGATTGGATGGATTAATCAGGTTCTGTGTCGTAATGGTCCACTGGCCACCGTACCGTGGCCGGGTTGGCACTGGTCTGGCACTGGCCCTGGAGCTGTCACCGGCACTGTCACTGACAGTGGATTGAAGGAAAGGAAGGAAAGGAACGGGAAAACGTGGAACAGGGAAAAGCCGCGGTACACTATCAAGACAGATACCTACCTAAAACTTAGTGCCAGCGCACACAAGACTGAATTATCAATTTACGAAGACAAAAGTATTTTTCTTTTAATTTCTGATTAGAATTTTTTATGAGGAGACTACCTAAAAAATCTTTCAGAAAAATACTTAATTAGGTTTAGGTGGGGTCAGTTGCTTGTAGTGTTCTAATTAAAAAAATATTATTATTTTATATAAAAATAGCTAGGGTACCCGCCTTCGCTCAGGGAGTTGATATGAGATTGAACTGACATGCCGTTCGAAACCACGAAGGATCTTGCTTTATATACCCCTGTCAATGGGTAGCCCCAACCATACAAAAAAGGCTTCGAATGGTCCAAAATATTCCAGAACGTTCCACAACATTCTGACAGTGTTCTGGAATGTTTTACAATGATCTGGGATGTTCCGGGATGTTCCCGAACGTTCCAGACTGTTCCTGAACATTCCACAATATTTCAGAATGTTCTGAGATATTCTGGAATGTTGTGGAATACTCTCGAATACTCTCGCATACTCTCGAATGTTCTGGAAATTTCTAGAGAGCGAAGCTTCCAGCCCTTATAATACCTTCAAAAACACGCCCTTCAGGTAAAAACGGGAACCTTCTTCATAAATGGGGAATAGAGGGCTACCACACCATATAACTCCCTTGATCGTACCGGGACCCGTTTCTGAGTTTTAACGGCATGCACATTGTACACATTCTTTTATAATATACTAGCTTTTCCCCGCGGCTTCGCTCGCATGGTATTAGGGGAATTGCTGTAGAGCTTGCACATCAATTATCCCCCCTCCCCCCACCCCCTTCCCATTCTTTACATTCATTCCCGGTACATTCAGTTTTCAAACAGCTCGCGTGCCATCTAAATTTCATAATGGTAGAGCTCAAAGAAAAAAAGAATTATCCAATTTGGTGCAGTCGCTTGGAATTTATGCGCTTACAAACATTTCGGAGATTTATTTTTATTTAAATATGTGGAAGTTTGTAAATATAATAAAAAATAATACTATTTATTATACAGTCTTTATAATCGTTACGAATTATATTTTTAATGTAGGAACTCTCATCTGACATTTATTCCAAAACGTAAAAGCTTGTCCAAAAAAAAACATTCTAATATTTGAATTTTTGGAGCAGCAGCCGACCAGTAGGTAGGGGGCTGAGTACCTATCAGCATAGAGCCCACAAATATATCAACATAGTTTCTATGGCAACGATTTGTTTTCTGACGTTTGCAAAAACTCGCTTTTGTTAGTGACAGAAAACGTATAATAAATATAATATATTAATATTTATAATTTCATAACGCCAGAGCTTACCATTATATACAGCCTATAGTCCTCGCAAATAATTTAGCTTTCTATTGGTGAAAGAATTTTAAAAATGGTTTTATTGTTTTATGCGTGAAAGCGTAATAAACAAACTCGAGCAGTTTCGCATTTATAATATTATAGTATATAGTATAGTATGTTTATTGATTATTTCTGTATTTTGAATTGAAGTGCTAGGTACATATAACACATAATCAGGGCTGGGCAGTATTTGAATTACTTGTAATTGAAATAAGTATTTGAAATACAAATACGTATTTTGTATTTGTATTTCAATTACTTCCTAAAAATGTATTTTGTAATTGGTATTTCAATAACCTAATGCTGAGGTATTTTGTAATTTGTATTTCAAATACTTATGGCTTCAAAATACATTTTCAAATACATTTAGCGATCTTAATAATTATTATGAAAAATAAACTGGCATAGATAATACATAGACTAAAAACGCTAGAATCCCGAGCAAAATATGTTAATATTTAGAGTTGGCAACACTGTACGTCAAAGCAAGTATCTTATCAATGATCATTTTCATCGTTTCGCGGTATTTATTCATGAAGACGGGAGTTGATAGATAAAAATTTACAATAGATGATCAAATTCCGTCAACATCATCATATACGATGCCGGAAATAATACAAAACTGCGCTGTACAAATGTCATGTTATAATAATAATAATCATTATTATCTAACACCTGGTTCCTTTACCACAAGACTTTACAAGTGAAGCGGAGATGGGATGTGTCTTCTCAGCAATATGATTGGTCAATTTTTGCACGTCTCTGTTTCACTCTTAGAGTAACATTAAGGTTTCACTCTGCTCAGCTTTGCATCTATGGAAACGAATTCCATCATTTTTTGACCCCCCTCCCCCGTCCCTGTCATACATTGTCACATTTGTGAGACCTCCCCCCCTAGTGTGACGTCACATATTGTACACCTAAAAATAATCCAAAATTTGCAATTGTACACCAAAAAATAATCCAAAATTAATTTTTTTATGTGACGTCAAAGAGCTGATGACCCCCCCATACCCCTTGTCACACTTCTCTACTCCCCCCCCCCCTCTCTTAAGGTGTGACGTAATTTATGGATGGCCCTTAAAGGCACTTACGACAATTTATTGCAACCAAAGGTTCTACCAAAACCAAATGTATTTTGTAATTTGTATTTTGTATTTGAAATTAAAAAAAGGTTAAAATACTGTATTTTGTATTTTGTATTTCAAATACACGACTTGAAAGTATTTTGTATTTTAAATGCATGCGAAAAAGTATTTTGTAATTTGTATTTTAATTACAGCAAAGCATGTATTTTGCCCAGCCCTGCCCATAATTATGATTAAACTGTAAAATGACAATAACTTATAAAATAGTCCATTTTTAACATTATAAAAATATAGTTCTTTTTCTACGGTGGTAGTAGTGACTATGGAATATAATGTTTGAACAATATCGGCGGCCATCTTTGCCAGTTCAGGCATTTATAAAGGAAGGTGTTAGTTACGCGGGTGATGAATCCCGCTCTAATTAATGGCGGTGAGTGATCGTAAACACATTATTTCCCATAAAATTTACTGAAGTTATGTCGTAGGTGAGTTGTATTTTTTGTGTTTTGTTTTACATCATCTGTCAAAACACCACAGCTTTTTATACCAACATTAAAACGCTCCAATTTCTATAAATGAGAATATAATCTGAATAAGGAAGTTTGTTACTGTCAGAGATAGGCCTGGTATATCAGTTAGTTATAAGCTCGGCTTGGTTGGAATGTCAAGCTTAGCACAGCTTGGAAAATGATCCGTATATATGTACGTTGAAAGCCTAGACGTCACCAATATTACGTGTATTGTCAATGAATTTAATAGAGGAATCCATTTCTTTTGTCTTTGAAAAACTAATCTACTGTCTACATGAGCGGTATATCTATGCTCTCTACTGTCATTTTTATCGTGATGTGTCTACGCGCCGGGAAATCGCAATATTTAAAAAACGACAGTTTATTTTTAGGCGGGTTTAATTTACGAGTTAATTTTTGATAAGGCCCCCACTTCAATCAAATTCTATATGCGAGTACTCTAATTTTCATAAGTATTTGTTTTGCTATAGAGTCAGTGCACTATTAATGAAATTAACGGCACGAAACAAACTGTCCTGACGTTGAAACTTTTAAAATGCCTTGTCAGACTGATTGATTATCAATAAATAACATTGTCATTCCGAACCGCCCGATGAATGTAATAGTCTATACTTGTAAAATTAGGCAATTTACGAAAATTTCGGTGAAGAGTATTCAAATATTATTTACGTTAATGTCAGATCTGGCATATTTACGTAACTAGCTTTTCCCCGCGGCTTCGCTCGCATGGTATTACGGGAAATTACTGTAGCGGTTGAACTTATCAATTATCCCCCCCTCCTCCCCATCTCCTCCCCACCCCCTCCCGCATTCCATACATTCATTCCCTTACATTCAGTTTTCAAACATCTCGCCTGCCACCTAAATTTCATTAAGCTATAGCTCAAAGAAAAAAATAGTTATCCAATTTTGTTCATTCGTTCGGAATTAATGCGCTTACAAACATTTCGGATGTTTATTTCTAATTAAATATTTGTTAATATCTATAATATTTCTTTATAATCGTTGCGAATTATATTTTTATTGTAGGAACTCTTATCTGACATTTATTCCAAAACAGAAGCTTGTCCAAAAAATACAAAACATATTCTAATATTTGAATTTTCTATAGCAGTAGCTGACCAGGGGGCTGAGGACCTACCAGCTTAGAGCCCACAAATATATCAACATCGTTTCCATGGGAACGATTTTTTTCTGACATTTGCAATTAACTCGCTTTTGTTAGCGACAGAAAACGTATAACAAATATAATATATTAATATTTATAATTTCATAACGCCAGAGCTTACCATCATATACAACATATAGTCTGCGCATATAATTTAGCTTTCTATTGGTGAAAGAATGATTAAAGTCTTTATATTGTGTCATGCGTGAAAACGTCATAAACAAACTCGAGCAGTTTCGCATTTATAATATTAGTATGGATTGTCAGACTGGTAGCCCCTCGGCGTCTAAAATAGGAACTATTCTGCGGCTTAGCAAAGCTTGAGCGGCAGGTTTGGTTCCATGACTTTTCATCCCGCAAACAAAACATCCTCCCACAAAATATCTACTAACACTTAACCAAAATCAGTTTACTGATAATATGCGTGAAAACGTAACAAACCAACACAAGCCGTTTCGCATTTATAATATTAGTATAGATAGATAATGAATGGCTCCACAGAACCCCGTTTAAAATTTTGGATGGTGGGTATAAATTTTGAATACGGAGAAAATAGCTATTCGCTGATTTGCGATTAGAGACCTTATCACATATGTGTATATAATTTATATTACAACTAACAAGAATCAAGAACGGATATGTATTACCGAAAGCTTCATTCTTGAATACGACTCGGGACAAGTAACGTGTTTAAAAATAGTCAAGCGTCCAAAAAAATGGAAATTAACATGTGAGTAGAAGAGCCGTGTTGCCAAAACAAAAATAAATAGGATTTTTTCATTACAAGTCGGTCATTCCCCGCCATCTGCTAACGCGTTGTACCTACGCCATTTTTACTTGGCCGCTCTCCAATTTAGCTGCGTTTGTGTGATGTATTTATTCGCCTCAATAACGAAAGGATTATCGAGAATTTGTTACAATCTATCAATACATTATTCAACGACACATCCGGTATTTTTAATTTTATTTTATAAGTAACCAGCGAGTATCCGGCATACGTTGCCACGACACTCAAATAAATAAAAAGAGTTTTTGTTTTAATTGTGTTAGTTGAAGTGCTTTAGATACACAACATTTTTTGTTTTTCAGTCTGGTGCATACACGAATAAATCAGAAGGTTTACGCGTGAGCGGACCACATACAGTTGTCGCTTATTGCTACTATGCCTCCTTTGAAATCCATCCCTCTGTCTGTCCCTCTTCCCCCACCTTTCTGTCACTCCTCCCCTGCGTGTCCTTTCCCATGTGTTCCTTTTCTCGCCCCCGTTTCCCTCCCGTGTGCCCTTCCACCTTCCATGCTTTCCCCGCCTTCCCCTCTCCGCATCCCCCCTCTTCGTTCCCCTCCCCTTTCCCTCCCTGCAACTAAACTATATGAAAAACGCCCATTTTTCAAAAAGGTATGCGGGGTGGACAGGAATCTGGGGGTACAGAATCTAGACAGAAATCTACGATAATAAGTTACACGATATGTTATAGGCATGTTTTCACTGGCGTGATTCCTACTTCCGCTGTAATATTTACCCCGCGATTAGGGGCCATCCATAAATTACGTCACACCTTAAGCGGGGGGGGAGGGGAGTAGAGAAGTATGACATTGTGTGACAGGGGGTATGGGGGGGGGGTCATCAGCTCTGTGACATCACATATAAAAATCTGAATTTTGATTATTTTTAGATGTAAAATCGCAAAATATGTGACGTCACACTAAGGGGGAGGGGGTCTCACAAATGTGATGATGTGTGACAGGGACGGGGTGGGGGTCAAAAAATCATGAAATTTGTGTCACGTAATTTATGGATGGCCCCTTATAAGTAAGGAGCTATTTTGCCCCTTATAAGTAAAGATAATTTTAAAGAGGCGTAAAACGGTTCATTATCGGTCATGTGTTAGGTAGAGATTTTAAACCTACGAGTAAATGGCTCACTCTATCGAAACTTGGCTATGCAGCGGAACGAATTTTTCATCCTTTTGTTGTCTCCTTCACAGTTCTGTGACACGAGGATTAATTTGCTCACATTCTAATTGTGGTCAGATATTTATAGATAAAAATGCACGAATCCACCGACAGGAACATTGTTTCGGCTTTGGCTGCGCTTTGCTGGACATCGACATCGACTAAATTAGTCAACAAAAATACGGTAGTGAACATTTATAATATCGTGATATTTAAACGGAATCGTTTAGTGAACCAATTCACAAATATCTTACATATATTTTTTTATCGTATTAGATGTAGAGGTACCTTCACTTAAAAGTAAAGATCAACACCATCAGACTTTTACAAAAGTTAAAAATAACTTTAAATAACCTAACGACGCCAGCTATAAATCTGCCAGCAGATATCTGTTGAACCGCGAGCGCTTAT
Organism: Glyphotaelius pellucidus; assembly: GCA_936435175.1. Taxonomy (NCBI): domain Eukaryota; kingdom Metazoa; phylum Arthropoda; class Insecta; order Trichoptera; family Limnephilidae; genus Glyphotaelius; species Glyphotaelius pellucidus. Next base: position 17,346,152 of record OW386545.1, read on the forward strand.
CTTTTGTACTTTCACAAGACGCTATCAAATATTTCTTGCTGTGGTAGGAGAGGGGGTCAGTTGAATTAGGGAGCGGCAACGGAATGCACATTTTTGTACTGAAATCTGTCAACTTGACATCTGTCATCCACCGGTCTAGGAGCTCAGTAATTACAATGACTCATGTTTTCATCGGAGAGGGGGAGTCTTATATTTTGGCATATCGCCTTTGAAACGGTTCCGTCGTAAGATGTGTATTGTCTATGATTGACCTGGCTTAAAACCGCCTAGGTGTGAACTTAATTTGCACGCGAGCGATTCCTGCCCGAAACTACGCAACTCTCTTGAACTAAAACAAATGGTTCAGTATTCAGTATCGAGGGGATTCAATAGTACCCTTTACACACAGAGATCGGAGCGGGACGTGCCCCGCGCCACTTCAGGCCGCCGCGCAGAAAAGTAAAGACCGAAAGTAACATAACGGTTTACAGCGCAGTTCACTGTGAGACTTTTCTGCGCGGCGGCCTGAAGTGACGCGGGGCACGTCCCGCTCCGAACTCTGTGTGTAAAGGGTACTAATGGATTGTCCCCGCGGTATTTGAAATTCACAAACAAGTGCGCTTGCGCGGTTCTCGGATTGCCTACGATCAAGAAAGAAACGCAAAGAATGAACCAAAATGCCTAAAGGGACAACTCGGATTGTCCCAGATTGTCCCCAAATGCGTGGTAGGTTTGCGCCCTGAGAAATGGATTTTGATGGTTCGTGCGCTGGTTGGCTATCCACTGGTCAGCTTGAGTGTTCGCCGGGTCGCATTAAAATCATCCGGAATATTTTTTTTTGTATTTTCTGCAAACGTTAATTGCTTTTATGTTTGAAAAAAAATCATTCATTTTAGTGAAGACAAAGCATCGCCTGTTATTTTTTTTAGTAAGTTTCGGGTGTAACTGGTGGGATGGGGACTGTCCCCACTCCCTGTGAAAAACCGCCACTGCTCTTTCGAAGATCTTTGATAGTGAGTTTAGCGATGTGATTGGTCTATAGTTAGTAGTAGGAAGTAGGAAAGCAGCAAAGATTGCTATAAGTTTAATTTTATTTTTCTATGTTGTGATTTCATGTAATCGCGGTGCGGTGTTGTGTTTTTTATTAGATAATAATGCATAAAGGTAGGTATATGATATAATATTTACCTATTCGCAGATGTATTCACTACGAACTGTATTCAACGATTCCATTTTAAATTAGTGAGTATAATATTATAATCCAATTTAGTTCCATTAATAACCATTTGTGATTTATCTATTTATTACACGCCCTAGTGGGCTTTTCTTATAAAATTTTACAAACTATTTGTACAAAAAAAAATACTTAAAAATTAACAACAATGACAAAAAAGGTTGCAACAAAAACCCAGAACAAAATACGTAGATAAAAATGTGAACAGAAACTAAGAATCCTCACGCATATAATTGAATTTAAAAGATTCTACAAAACAAAATAATAGAAGTTTAGAAGTTATGTAGGTACATAGATCTATTTGGGTCTAGAAGAATAAAAGTGATAGAGTATACAACATTTATACTGATTAGTTTTAAGATGAAATACATCACCCAGATTATTTCCGAGACTGTGAAGTCTCGAAATCGGAGAATTTTGAAAAGCTAGAGTCTTGGTGTCATTAAAGTAAAAGGGTAATAAATGTTGGCGTGATTTTTTAGGAGCATGGATATTGATAAATTGAAGTAATTCAGGACAGTCAATTTTGTAATGCAGTATTTTATGTAATAGTATTAAATCGGTGCTTATTCTTCTTTCTTAAAGTTTCAATAGACATTTTATCCAGGAGGTAATTGTAATCAATGTTTTGTATAGGAAGAAGCAATTTATAGTTTATGAACCTTAGAAACATCGGTTGAATCTTTTCAAGGTTATCTGAATGAATATTGAGAACATAACAAGCGAAAATGAGATGACCCCGCTTGAAATTCCTATAAATGTCACATGTTTGTTTAAAATATGCAATGAACTAGTTTTCTCGGATTTATTATACGACTTTCATGATTTTTAAATTAATAAATTACAAAAAAGTGCTTATTTCTATTTTTATGAAGCATAAATTCAGGGGGGTCCTAGGTCCCCCACAAGTGAATTTGTCTATAGACTGAAAGGAGTGTTGCTAAGGGTTAATTTTTTTTTTTTAAAGAAAGACAAACATTCCCATAACCCAACAATGTATGAAAATCTCCTACTACCACCACAGAAAGCCGAAAATGATGCTTGTGTTGTGGTGGAGGACTTAGCCAGCCGAGGAATCGAACACGGGACGCCCGGGTGGGACCCAAATGCGATGCCCACTCAACCACTGACCAGTCAATGGTTGAGTGGGCATCGCAATGAACTGTAATCAATGATTTTCAGATTTACACAACTATGTGGGAGTTGGAAAGCATTGAATATTTGTAAAGGGCTGACTAGGACCTTTATTTTGATACGATGTTATGGGGAATCGATATTACGATCTTGACGGACACATCACGGCACAAGCACATAACAGATTCGAATAAAGCGAACTAAGGCATCAACTAAATGTTCATTCTTTTTGTTTCTTATCTTGACTGAAGAAAAGCTTGGGTGGGAGGTATACCACGTTTCTATCTTTAACTCGCGTACGATTAAGCCAAACGATACACACCAAACATAAAGACCGGCCTGATTTATGATCAGACCTGTTCATTGATTTATTGTTCCAAATGTCACATGCAGGTAATTTGGCCATGCATTGTCAGATAGGATCGGTACACGGAAAGTAGGTACCTACCTAGAAGGGAGATGTGAATAGTTGCGTCAACAATATAAACCCAGGACTTATCTATGGGTAACTAAGGTTTTCTAGCTCAGTCAGTAGTAGGTACCTACTGACAAGGTAGGTACTTGGTAGACGGTAAACTGAGGTACCTAGGTGACTGGCGGAAGTGAGACATGGCATGCCGCGCTAAGTAATTATCGCTATAAACGTATAAACGGTGCAATTGCCGGCCATTGCGCGACGATGTACCCAATAATCCACCCGGCATGTTTGTACTTATTATATTATAGAATAGTCAACAAACACTATACAGACTACATTATACCTAGATAGACAATACATTTTTCAGAACCAGATTGACGTGAAAGCAAGCAAAATGTGCACACTGCCTCTCGGGTGTCTTCGGCAATGTTCGTCTGCAGTCGGCCTGTAATCCCGCGCCGTGCGCCGTCCCCGCCCTTCCTCAGTCGAGTTCGGAAAGCCGCGAGAGGTGGACGCCGCTCTTCTCCGTGTCGGTTTGCGATACCCGTACCGAGTTGTCGTGTTCGATATCGTTTTAGAAGTGTTACATAAACTAAAACTTATAAAAAGTGTTTTAATTGACAAGGAGAAAAGCTCTTTTGTCGAAAAAACGAAGTTTCGTTCAGACAGAATAAAGTTAGTGCGTGTATAAAGTGAGTGCTCGTCGCTAGTCCGAATGGCGACGTTCTCTGTGCTCGGATTATTATTCACCGTTGTTCGGCCACCGCCGAGACGTTAGCGGTTCTCTCGTCAGTTCGTCACCTTCGCGACGGAAGGTAATGTGACCAGCATTCTTACCTTTTTGTGAGATCTTAGTGCTTTCTTCCGCAACTTCGCTATGATAAATATAAAGTTAGTTCATCAAGTGGTGACTGCTGACTAGTACCAACTGCCACGTCCCTGTTCAACCTGAATTCTTATCTGCCTGCCCTAAACGGTACTGGCGGCCCCGGTGGGCGGAGGAAGTTCGTATGCGGCTGCCGAAGCTCGCTAATGTTTATCGTGGAGACTTTCGGCGTTTGAAAGGACTCGGGAGATGTGAAGATAGTTTTTTTAACCCAGAAACTTAACTTTCCACTGGCGTTACAAAAGCAGAAGCAGTAGGGACCTCGCTGCCTGCTGCCTGCTCTGCCTCTTGGCTCGGGACGTTCCGCTCGGTCGAGAGTTCAGTAGTCGAGCAGAGCGTTGGCTGGGTACCGTTATAACTACATCCATACTGTTTCCGACCGATTGTTATTACTACATGTTGAGTTTAGACTTAAAATAATTCTAAAGCCATTTGTCGTAAATCGGGCCATACTCCTCCGCTTTCCTCCCGCAAAGTACGCGATTCCTTCGTGCTTTCGCATTGTTTGTATAAATACAGCTTCGTCATGTGATCGATCGTCAAGGTTCGCCTCGGAACAGGCCGAATATTTCATGCACGGAGGTCAGTGAAAAGAATTCCAAAGTTCGTGACAGAACGGTGTACGTTGTGATAATTTGATTGATACACAAATAATTTGTGAATCTTTGACGTAAAATTCGCGCAATCTTGCGCAACGAAGATTCTTCTTTGTTCCTGAATCGTTTCGTGTTCTTCGGTGAGGAGTTCGCTCTCATGTATCGAGTTTATTGTAAAAATAATCAAGTCATGAGTGTATAGTGTAATGATGTGTGTGTCGACAGTCGACTGGACCGTGTTTACAGTGTTGTCAGATTGCCAGCGGCGACTCTCGGAGTAAAGAACTTATAATAAAACTTGTGATGAAACTCGGTCTCTTTTCGTTTTGCCTCCCGTTTCCGACAAAGTTTTTCGTTTACGACCATTTTACGACAAACAACTTGACTTTTTTATTCTCGTGAATTTGCTTAGTGAGCGTATTTTCATGCATGGGAAACTTCCTAGCAAAGGAACATTATTATTCGTATCTTCTCGATTGTTTGAACTTTCCGATTTTATTATATTAGGGCGTTCTTTTTGTAGTCTTTAACAATGATATGATTTCTTTGGTGATTTGATTATAAAGCTATCGTGTATAATAATTAATTTTGTAGATACCCGATAAATCAGCTTTATCAGCTCGGTTTGGTTGAAGGTCGATAATCTCACGAGTAGGACGCTCGGCTAACGTCAGATGGACCGTGTTCGATTCTCACAACTGGTAGGGACCGATTAATTTTAGTTTTTAAAAATGGTTATGATTTAGGTACATTGTATTTGTCGACAATATACCTACTTCGATGATAATAATAATAATTTAATAATTTGTAATGCGCCGTTTTTGTGAAAAATCACTTCAAGGGATACCTATACAATACAATTTACGTTTTTAGGCTCTATCTAATTTTATTATTTACCAACAGATATAGAAAACATACCTACTTACTTGGCATTCAACTTCCGATAAGCAAACTTTTATTAGAAAGTTTATGCTTGGAGAAGATACGACTTAGCACTCTATTTCTAGAAATTGCATGATTTTTACATTTGCTACCCTCTATTAATACTGATATTAATTACATTTATGAGAAGATAAGTGGCAAAAGTAGAGTTGATATTTATTTTGAAAGACTGAAGAATTTAGAAATCTTTAGGTAATGTACCTAGGTAGGTAGGTATAACGTCATTGCTCTTTAGGAGTGGAGATTTTTCTATGAAATTGCTTTAAAAAACTTACGATTTCTAATTTGCTTACATTTTTACACAATTAGGTAGGTACCTATCTAGGTAGGCGGTTAGGTATTCAAAATGTCGCCGGCTGTGAAAATGAAGGTGAAAGGTTTTCGATAGCTTGAATTGTTATGTACCTACCTACTAGGTAGGTACATAACAATTTTTCTCGTTATGTCTCGAGTTTATGTTGTTTTTAAGTTATTAGGTAGGTACTAATAAAAGAGTGGGTACCTACCCACTCTTTTATTATTCATCTGTAAGAACTCATTTATTTTTTTTGTGTTACTTTTTGACATCGAAAACGAGAAATTGGCTTATTAGTGCATGAAAGAGCATTTCGCAAGTAGCACTGCTCTTTTTGGCCGGACGTTCTGGTTTTTAAGGTTATGTCCCAATTTTCTTGTAAAAAAGATCGAACCGCAACATTTGAACTCAAATTTACCTTCTATTCCGAATCTACTTTTTATATTTAGTTAGGTAGGTAGGTAGGTACTGCCCGGCAACATTTTTTACATTCCTTTTTATCTTTTTGGGCATTTGACTTGATATCTTAGGTATATGGACCAAACATAGGTAAAAGAAGGTAATAAAACTAATATGTTGTCTTGAATTATTTTTTAAAGTCGAATGTACGTTATTCGTACCTAGCTCCGCAGCTCATTATTGAAATAGCTTTGCGTGCCTTCTGTATAGGTATAGACGCGATGTAGAAATCTCAAAGTTGTAAGTCAAAAATAAGTCAATTGTAGTGCTTTCGATTTCGTAGTTTGAGTAGGCAGGTAGGTACTAAACAGCCACGCGTCGCGTAACGTCGTGTGCTAGGTAGGTAGGTACCTAGGTACTTACACTAACTAAATTGCATTAAAACGCTGAAATGTAGGTGATGAGAAAATCTTTTCATTACTCGGAAAACACTAGTAAAACCCAAGGAATAACATTAGATTTGTAAATATACGCAAGATTATAAATAATAAAACTGTTTTCCGCCCGAAGATTTTATGCGTCATCAAATCACTCTATTTATATGCTTGCGATAAAACAACGTACAAATCAGCAGTAACAACTAGATTATCAACAACAATCGCCGCCATTTGCAAACTGTCCGTGCTCTGTTATAGCTTGATCCCTTGACTCAAAATCCCCCAGGCGCCCACTCTAATCGGCCTTGAGTTAGTTACTATAGGTAGTATTCGATGCAACTTTGGAATACGAAAACGCCGCCCGTTCCTACCTATCATTTATTTCGTCCATACATATTCTTGGAAATACATAAAAACGTTTTAATTAAGAATTAACCGAAAACCTAACGGCCGTTCACAATCCCCAAATCGCCAAAATCTCATCTCAATCAAATCTCAATCGCCAACATTTTGGCTCAACATTCCTCAAATGCACAAATACGCTTTTCCCATCGCAGCTCTCCGACCAACAGGCGAATCCTGCGTTAAGGCGGCGCTTCCCGGCTCAAAAAGAAGAAGATTGAGAGATATGTAATTACGAATGTTGAACAGAGCGCGCTAATATTTTCAATGATAAAATTCAAGCGAAAATTGTGAAAATGCTTAATAAAAAAAACATGACTCGTTTAAAATAGAGCAAAAATCTCGTGGGGGTTGTCTAAATTGTCTAAATCAACGTTCAAAGAAACACTGTGAATTTTTTCATACATATAACTTGTTAAATAATAGAGACGGGCTTGAAAATAAAAATTTTCGGAGCATACTTTGCGATTTTTTCTAGAGAGGGAATTTCATATAATTTGCGTTAGGGCGTGGGGGTTGTATAGATATTATCTTAAAAAATAACGTTTATATTTTTTAAGAGCTTAAAAACTTCAACTGTTCAAGGGGGATATGCAAGAAATCGGTAGAAATTCGGGTAGTGGAGGCTTAAGCCTCGATTATATTGAGCGAGTTTACAAGCTGCTAGCCGGCGAATTTATTATCCGATAGTAAACTTGTTCAGCGTAAAATCTGCTAGTTAACTAGTATACCTACATGATTAAGCCTCGATTACATTCAGGGAGTTTACAAGCTACTGGTCGGCGTATTCACTATCTGTTAGTAAACTTGCTCAGTGTAATCATTTTACTAGCTAACTAGCAGATTTTACACTGAAGGAGTTTACTAGCAGATACTGAATACGCCGGCTAGTAACTTGTAAACTCGCTTAATGTAATCGAGGCTTTACACTGAGCGAGTTACTAGCAGATAGTGAATTCGCTGGCTTGTAGCTTGTAAACTCGCTCAGTGTAATCGAGGCTTTACTAAACGAATCACTTAGCTGATCGTAGATCCAGATTGATCGATCAAAAAGTTGGAGACGATAGCCGTAAAAGTGTTTCGTACTTGCCACATTTTATCTTTAGTTTGCGAGACAATAGCAAGTCCAGATTATTGTAACGTCGTTGCCTAGAGATATCCAAGTTTAATTCTTATTTAAGTAATTATTAATTATCGCTGTCAGAGGAGAAATTCTGCTTATTATTTAATTTTTTTTAATTCGAGGTTTCGAAAAGCGAAACATCTGTCTTGCGTAAAATCGGCAACGGAGAAACGGCCCGTGAAAAACTAAAATATGTACCTAGGTAATTGTTCAGGTTGAGTCGGCGTAATAACACGGCAAAATGTTCTTTTAGTTGTCGGTTCGCGGGCCTTGGAATCTATTGGTCACGTATTGTGTTTTATTTACAGGAATGCTGAATCTAAACAGCGATGTATGTTTTTTCTGTAAGACAGGTTTATTTGCTGAAAGAAATGTTTAGGCATCATCGGTTTGTTTTCTCACATATTATACTGTACGGGCAAAAATTAAGGTTAACTTAAAATAATTCACAATCTGCTCGTTTACAGATGGCGGTAATTTTATTATTTTAATAATAAACCCTTATTGCAAGTAATGCTGTAAAATATAAAGATGTATTGTTTTTTTTGCACCTACATACATACACCTGAATTACGTGCTATCAACAAGCGACCAACGAGATATTCCTCCAATAGACTCTTCACTGAATATAATGTCTTAAACATACGGCAACTTTATCTAAAATTTACACTAACACATTTCATGTTCAAATACAAGAAAAAAACTCTCTTGCATCACAGTTACACCACCAGAACAATAACCAACCGACACTACAATGTTCCTATACTACGCACCACATCAGCTCAAAGACATTTCATGTACCTAGCTCCTAAAATGTTTAACCTTCTCCCCGAGAACCTAAAATCCGAAACCCAACCCCATATCTTTAAAAAAAATGGATCCTTACATTCAGTAACGATGATGTGTAAAACTTGCTATTTTAATTGAATTGTAATATAATTAATACAACTTGTAACTTAAATTAATTGAATGTGTTACTTAAATTACTAACTAAATTTGTTACTAACTACTTAAATGAATTGCATAAGTTAATAACTGTACACTGTACCTACCCAATCAGTAAACTTCATCCGCCATAACACAGGGACATCCCTAGCATGGCGGATGAATTGACACAATTTTTTTGTTCATTGTATAAACTTCTTTTAATAAATAAATAAATAAAACCTAGATAGTAGATAGTTTCATCTGTATGTATAGAAGCTCAATTCTTTTAAGAAAGTCATGCAAATATATATATATATATATTTGCATGACTTTACTGTATTATGAAAAACCTAGGCCAAGCCCAGAAACGCTTGCTACTATAGCGGTGGATTTGGTGTGGCAGGACTTTACAGATGGCGGCAGTGGAATTATATGTTTTAACCTTAAATAAAAGATCGATTATTCACAAAGATGGATGCTTTTATTGTAACATTTTTATTTTACATACGCGCTATTTTATCAGAAGTATAAAGTCGCTTTTGTTAGGGACAGAAAACGTACAATAAATATAATATATTAATATTTTCAATTTCATAACGCCAGACTTACCATTATATACAGCCTATATTACGCGCATATAATGTAGCTTTCTATTGGTGAAAGAATTTTTAAAATCGGTTTAGTGGTTTGTGCGTAAAAGCGTAACAAACAAACACGCAGTTTCGCATTTATAATATTAGGTATAGATAGGTATATAATATGGGTTTTCTAAATAAACTTCAAATATCTAAAAAATAGCAAGTGAATCAATTGTGTATGAGCGTCTATGCGTCTAAGAAGTATTTTCGTCATTGAGATATTTGAAGACGCTATCTCTATGGAGATAAGATAACCATAGAAGTTTTCGATTAAAGCGTTCGATAACGATATGCTAAAACCAAGATGGCGTAGAAGCTCGTGACGTTGTTTGATTATTATTAAACATTATTCTCTTTGGTTTTAAATTACGCAGAACCTTACCCTATAACAACATGGAACAAGAGTTGAAGTCGAGCTTCTGTCCACTTGGCATCTACATTTATATAAGTCCATGCAGCATAATTAATAATTTGTATCAAACCATTTGGCATTTCCTAGCTGTTTGTTTGTTAGGCCCATCATACACCTTCCAGTACACCTGAAGGTGTGTGGCGTGCGTAACGATGCTACATTTTTATCCCGCTACAGTTAGGTAGCGCAATCGTGGTTATCTCTACGACCTGTCAAATCATATTATGTTACATGTTTTTAAGCGCCCTTGAGGTGATTTTCTCACAAAAATGGCGTTATAGAAATTATCCAAAAATTATTATTTATTATTATTATTACCTACCTACCTAAAAGCAAGGGGACGTGGGAGGGTAAGGGAAACAGGACGAATGGGAAAGGACACGCAGGGTGAAACAAATATTTTAGCATGTAACCATTTCCTATGTATGTACACCTTCACATATAGATGATCCAGAAGTTTCAATTGTTCCCATTATATACTTACCTATTGCATAATGTTATTCTATTTCTGTTATAATTAGTGTAACTCGCTCATCAAGCACAAGAACTAGCTTTTTCTTTGGTGAGATTGCACTTTTAAATAATTTCTGTACTAATATGTAATTTATATAACACCTCTGTACACTTATATATATCTATATTAAATAAAAAATTCTTTATTAAGTGGCAATGCAACGCATGCCGGGAAATTGCTAGTCTTCTATCTTCTATCCTAATATAAAGAGGAAAGATTTGATTGTTTGTTTGCTTTGAATAGACTCCGAAACTACTGAACCGATTTTAAAAATTCTTTCACCAATAGAAAGCTACATTATCAGCGAGTAACATAGGCTGTATATAATGGTAAGCTCTGGCGTTATGAAATTTTTATAAATGAAAAAGTGTGTATTTCATATATTTTTGCAGGATGGAGGAAAGGTAGGGGGAAGGTGGGGTTCGTGGAGAGGGAAGAGACGAGGGAGGGGGAAGGCGGGGAAGGTGGAAGTGAACGGGGACGCACGGGAAAGGATAAGCAGAGAGAGTCAATTTATTTATTTGAATGGCATAGCAACGCATGCCAGGAACCAGCTATAAATAATATAATAAAATGGGCGTCATGCTTCCATATATATTTTAGCTGTCAATGAGAGATAACTTTGTATGCATTACGTCACCTCGTTTAGATACGGTTCTAACTTCACTTTTCCTTGTTCTGAGATACGAGGTGTCAAAGTTTGCGAATACGATTTCTTATAATCTATTTACCAATTTCTGATTTTGAGGTTGAATCTTGTGTAAATTATTTTAAAGGAAATTTTTTTACCATTTTAGATCATACCTAAACACGCAATCAGAACCATATGCAACCAGCTGAGGCGTAATTCATTGTATAAGGTTCTAATTACATTTCCCTAATGCAATTCCAGGGCCACATCCTATTTAAATATTTTTCATTGAAGTACGATAAACTAAAATACCTTTGAAAGATTTAATCTCAAAATCAAAAATTGTTAAAATAGAAAATTTACGAAAGAATTGCGAAAATTTCGTCTTTGCAAGCTTTGAAATCTCAGAACATGGTTATGCGAAGTTAGAACCATATCCAACCAAAATGACTATATCCAACAATAATGCTCCTTCATCAAATGTCAGATGCAAACGACATAGAGAGTTTAAGTGATTTTAGAACCTTGTAAAAGAAATGGAGCTTATTTTAGAATTTATGGTTAATGCTTATTTTATTTTGGTTATTAATGAGCAAAAAAATGATTTTGCATTCATAGGTGATTTTTGAAAAAAAAAATGTCGGTTAGAACCTTGTCCAACTAAAGTGATGATTAATTAACTTGTAGTTAGTAATCGGTTGAAAGTGAAAAACGATATAACTTTTGCATGTTCGTCCATTTTACAATGTCGGCAATTAGCATCGTCATTGTCGAAGAGGAAATAGCATTTTTACATGCGTCCCTTTTTTCACCGGCTTTTTTTTTCATTAGTCTCAGTCCAAAATAATTCCCCTCAGGTCCTTTGTCATCTTTGAGGATGCTGTATGGAGGATTTGGAGAAAAGAAATTTCTGGGAAGGAAAAGGAAAGAAAAAAAGGCGGGTGGGTAGGAATCTGCTGGTCAGTGTGTCCAGCATTTGGAGGTTATCCACCACTTGCCCGCCCTGGTATTAGTAACAGATGGTTACTCCTTCAAGCCTCTAGCAAGGAATCTAATATATATATTTTTAAACGAATCTACACTTAATTTTGAACGAATACCTCCAGTGTCCCTGCATACGTTGTTAGTAAGCAGTATGCAAGTGCTTAGCGGAAAATACAAGATACAAGTATGTCCAGCAGTAACGCACGTATGAATCCTTCCACTGTGGTGTAAGGCGATGATCCGAGAGAATTGTGCTGGAGAGATCGAAAGGTCTCCCTCAGCCAGCCACACAGTTGGTGGTCAGACGAATTCGCCGCCAACACCCGGATAAACCTCACCCCATAACCCGGGCACCCCTGCTAAGTAAACGATCGTAGTGAACCACTTGGGATGACCTGTGGGTTAGGGGTTGGTTACCAATAAATGGTCCCACGGCGGCAATACCAATACCCGCCTCCCAGATTGATGTTTATGGACAGTTGTTTCCCAGAAATTGAACAATTCAACAAATATCAAATTTTCGAGTTCTGTGAAAGGTAGGAAATGAGCTAAATATTACAAGTAAATAATAATACAAATTTTGTGTATTGAGTTCCTTATTGGGGTATGTTATGAGTTATGAGGCTTAATGTAGCGGGAGGGAAGAGGAAGGCGGGGAAGTACCTGGCTCTTCAGATCTGGTCACCAAACACGGCTAAAGCCATTTCAAGCAACATTTCGATTCTGAGTTGTGGTCTTCCGGGACGATGAGTGCTGAGAGTATCTTCCACTCTGGAAAACAGACACATATTATAGAAAGAAATGTGTCGGTACATAGTTATATTTTAGTCAGCGTTTTGAAAGATTTTGATGTCCGTAAATTGATAACTCTGTGTTCTGAGCGAGTTTTACACTCGCGCAAAAGAGAAATCTCAGCGTTTCTTTCCATTGAACTTGGTCGACTTAACCAGTTGCAGTTTCGAAACAAGAGTACACGATCGTGGTAGTAACTGCCATAAATCAACCGAAGATAAAATAATCATAGCTTGCGGAAAATTCTACAATTTTATTAAACCGTGAAAAATCACGGGATATTATAATTTCAATTTTGAAAAAGACGATTAAATAATTTCCTGTTAAAATATTACATTCTAGGTAGATACCTACTTTGACCTTGTCTGAATTATTCTTCACACAAGCAGTTCCAATTTCAAAAATAACAATTTTCAAAGTAAATTTGAGCAGGAATATCACACATAACAAATAATTAAGTTAGTACATAAATTAAATTTTCAACCCAAAAAAAACTTGTTTTACGATGTTGTTTTTAAATTTACTTTAATTTTCATAGTTTAGGAAAATTTAAAAAAAAATAATCATCGTTAATAATTGCCAAATATTAAAATCATTAAACTCCACAAACCTCCAAAATCTAATTATTTAATGGCTGTATAATTTAAAATATGCACAAATATATAAAAGAGATCATATTTTTACTAGATATTTGCTATACCTCTTGATTTAAAAAAATATTATTCCGTTTGGTTGGGTAATTTGACCTCAAATCATCCAAATTTTAAAATTTATGTGAAATACAGAAATACTGGTGAATGCTCGTTCACACGGATATAAAACCGCGAGCAGATATATCTGTTGAACCGCGAGCACTTATCTTTTGTACCTTCACACGGCGCTATCAAATATTTCTTCCTACGGTAGGAGAGGGGGTCAGATGAATTAGGGAGCGGCAACGGAATGCACATTCTTTGTACTGAATCTGTCATCCACCGGCAGCTCCGTAATTAAAATCACCCCCTCCTGTTTTCGTCGGAAAAGGGGCGCTTAACTTTTCGTATATCGCCTCTGGAGCGGTTCCGTCGTGAGTTGTGTATTGTCTATGGTTGATCTGCGCATAAACCGCTCAGGTGTGAACGGTCTGAAGGGATTGTTTGAAGAGCGTTATTTGACGTGCGATGATCTTTTGTAGCTGTGTGGGAACGAGCTTAATGCTTAGTTCACACTGATCTATATATCTGCGAGCAGATATCTGTTGATTCGCGAGCGCTTATCTTTTGTCCTTTCACACGAGGCTATCAAATATTTCTTCCTGTGGTAGGAGAGGGGGTCAGTCGAATTAGGGAGCGGCAACGGAACGCATATTTTTTGTACTGAAATCTGTCAACTTGACGTCTGTCATCCACAGGTCTAGGCAGCTCCGTAATTACAATGACCCCCTCTCCTGTTTTAGTCGGAGAAGGGGAGAGTTATCTTCTGGGATATCGCGTCTGGAGCGGTTACGTCTGAGATGTGTGTTGTCTATGATTGATCTGCGCTTAAAAACGCTTAGGTGTGAACGGTCTGAAGGGATTGTATGGAGTTATTTGGCGTGCTATGATCTTTTATATTTGATAGCTGAGTGTGAACCAGCTCTTAAGACACAAGCTCACCGTTCCAAGACTTTTGCTGCTTCAGAAAATCAGATGTTCTATAGATTAATTTCTGGCTTTCTTGTCTTTATAATTTATTAATGGAAATGATTCCTGGCAATATGGGATCGTCCCCTAACCACGTGGAGTGGTTTAGTATCAATTATTGCCACCGCTCGTGGTCGCTGGCTGGCAGCGGATAAACGACAATGCAATGCACGAATTGGGCCCAAGGGCGTCCCGCCGCGGGTAGGTACCGGTGTAGGTAGTTAGGTACCCACCTGTGCAATACCACTGCTCTCGGGTTTCGCGGGATTATATAACTGTGGTGTGACACCACAACTATCCTGGAAAATTAATAATAACTCAGTAAAATATTGGCGGTATTTAATTGTATTGGATGGCAACGCCGGACGCTAAAGGCACTAGTGTAGTATGGCATAAATCCATTGAAATGTATGAAAGAAAGATGGCAGTATGCCACACAAAATTGCCATCAGAGCGTATCGGAAATGCTACTCAATCGCCGACAAAATGTACCCGCGAAAGATCCTGAATATTATGTAATATTATGATATGACACTAGCAGTTAGGCCCTGCGGGTGGCTTTTAGTTCGGCTTCGCCCAGTTAGTGTTTGTAACCACTATATAAATCCAATATAAACTGGTTCCAAAAATAGCCTGTTCCTTGTATCCACTGCCATCTAGTGATGGTCACCGGGACAAAGTAACCGAGATAGGCAATGACGTCACTTATAATATTGCCGCTTGATACAACTGAGTATTACCGTCAATCTTTCCATTTTCGGGGGATACTGTTAGTTCACTAAATCGTAGTACTTATACTTGTCTGGGGCACGTCCACACCAACCCGCCGACGGAAGTGGCGACATCTTGTGACGAATTTTTGAATTTAAAATCGAATTACAACGTTAGCTTTGTTTGAAATTCCACGTCCGCAGATGTTATTTGTGGCGCGGAGCCGAAGTCGGGTTCTGAAATTCAACCACGCAGACGGAAGGCTATTAATTAATATGACATGACATGCCACAATTGTACGGTGGGATTGCAGAGAGGAAGAGGGGTTGGGAAGTACCTGAATTTTCAGATCTGGTCACCAAACACGGCTATTATCGTTTCAAGCAACGTGGTCTTATGAAGATTTCAGGGCAATACTGAGAGTATGGTATCTATCTCTTGGAGTAACACCATTTGAATGATCTTTTAACGACCCTCCCATCAATTTCTTGTATAGAATACGGATACCATCTATAATAGCGAATACTATGTTCTAAGTTATGATTCACAAAAATGTAACCCTGCTACCAATATCAATACATTTTTTTGTATAATTGTTCATGTTTTAATTTCTTATTTATTTTGTTAAATAAATACATTTAATATTAACAACTTAATATTTTACTAATTCGGTGGACCTTTCGATATAGCCACGAATTGTTCATTATAATGTTTACAACGCATATGAATTAGAAAATTAAAAATATTTTTGTCGTTAATAAATTATTTTAAACCAGTTTTAACATTTCAGATTTTTGGTAAACAAGTAGAGGTTCAATGTCCGTTTTATGGTGTGCGAAGTTACTCATCTTTTTCATTATTGTCTCACTAGCGGCATTTTTGCCTGAATATCATGTTTGTCAAATGCAATAATAATAAACGTTGCGAAAATGGCGTGACCATACTTTGAATCTACATTGCAAGATGAAGGCATGGCCAGCCATACAGTTATTCTATTACAGCTTTAGAATGTAGTATTTTAAAAATATTGTAACCGATCCTCTATAATACAGGTTTCTCCATCTGATCTGACCGGCAATTACTTTGTCTATGGAACCACCACGGCCGCATTGCATTGTCTATTATTTCGCATAACAACATGGCGGCGTTCCATATTTGAATGACCGTTTCCCGCCTTTTATTTCATTCAGACGGTATCAGCTCTTATAGAACCAAAGTAGGTACTCTGATGGGCGGCCGATGGACGAAATTACGATATAAACAGCGAACGATCGCGTATTGTAATGTTCCTATTATAATAATGTTTTTCACCAATTACATCTTTTCTAAACTATTTGTATTCCTAATTTGCGGTTAAAATGATTGTATTTCTTCGAATGTCTGTGGTAATTATTGAGAAATATAAACCATCCCGCCAATCATCAAAAATTACATTTTTGTTTAACTTCCTTATTGAACCTACCTTCGTGGATCAATTTAACCCTTCAGAAATCTGCCATATTTTTCAGATTGCCAAAATATTTTCGCTTTGCAATAAAATCCAAATGAACGGAATATTTCTGAACATATCCGAAAGCTAAAGCCTGGTTTTGAAAAGTGGTGAAATACGATTTCAAATGTAATAATTTGAATTAAACGTATAATTTTTTAAATATAAAATTTTGCAACATAAAAAAGTTTTAAAAATGACTCGCCTTGAATTTTTCTATCTAAAATTACTGATAATAAAATAAATAAATAATAAAAAGTTTCCAAAGTTTCAATTTTTTTTTTCTAATTGCGATTCGAAACTTTGGTTTTATAAAGGTGAACATTTTATTTTTTTGTGGTTTTTTTATTTTGCTTTGAACATAAAGTGTGGTGTTTTCTCTCTCTAACACCGTTTAAATCAAGTTTCTCACTGTGATGGTAAGGGAGATACAGCAAGTTATACGAGACCTGTGTGAGCTTGGACAAAATTGGTATCGTGTTGCCAGCATTGTTGCCATTTTTGTTTTTTTTAATACCAATTTTTTTAAATTTACAAAAATAAATAATCGAGTAGATTTGTACCAAGTTTGATTAGTGCGCATTTTTTGTAAAGAATTGAAATCACCCTTCCTGTTGGATCACGTCTGCTTAATTATATTAATGTTCTTAATTCGAAACGTCACGCCTGTTTTAAATTAAGAACCACACGTGCTAACATAGAACTCGTGCTATTTTAGAGCACCTCGGTTCAATGTCCTCCGTCCATCTCTTATTTCTAGGGTAATTAAACCTCACACTCGGCGTTCGAATTTCGAATATTTTCTTTAATTTCACCAGCAGAAGTAGGTACTAATGCCAAGATGTTTCTCAGAAATTTACGTCATCAATTTCATTCAGCTCCATTTTGTTTTTTCTAACTTTAGGAAAGGTTAAACGCCGATTTTAAGTACGTTTCAGCTTTCTATCAAATTGTAGTAAGCTGACAGCTTAACAATACGATAGCGTCATCTTCTGCTGATCCACAATTTGTTCAAAAGCTGAATCGGCATTTAAAAGGAGCCTTTCAACTGTTAAAAAAACAAAATGGCGCTGAAATGCATTTGATGACATGTTGCATTTGAATTTTTAAGAAACAATTTGTCCTAACTGTTCTCACACGATTGTCTTTTTTGTCAACTGAATTCTCAAACCGGAACAGTTTGGACGGTACACACTCGTGAACCGGAGCAACGTGCCGATTTGATCCGATACTGTTCGTACGTCCTTATATCTTTTTGTCCAATTGAAAATACGATAGGGGCACCGCAAGGATCGGTATTGGGCCCGATATTATTTGGCCTTTTCAGCATATCGCTCGCCGTATATTCCCATTGGGAATGTACGGCGAGCGATATGCCGAAATACCCCCAAGCCATATCTTTAATGGTGACGGGACAAGTCGGAATGAAACCAACTCAGAACCATCTCAGATAAGTCATTTAGAGATAATTTTTTTTATAAAAAACTGGTTTAATAGGTTATGTTAGGTTAGGGCTATCGGCTAATTTAAAATTATTTTTTCCATAGGTTTTAATGACTTTTCAAGGAGGTGTTGAGTTGACTTTATTCTCAGTTGGCATGGAACCATCTTTTATAGCTGCATGTGGCACAGGTCTTATACTCTACATAAGTGATATCGTAAAAATCGTAAGACATTGCAAAATAACACTATTTACTATGCACTGATTTATATTGCAGGAGATAATTATGGTAGCCCGATATTATTGCACTTAAAGGGACACAAGTTTTATAATAAGTTAGAATGAAGAAGGCATGTAAAAAAATTTCGAATTTGCCCCAGAAAATTGTCTCGAAAAAGGACCTTTCCGCGGGATATACTTTAATTAATTCTGATAAAATTATTACGAAATTCTCAAATTTTTCAAACTGAATCCCTTGGGAAGTTACTAATTCATTAACAGAAAAAAAGTGAGACTATGGCATCCCCAATTGGGGTATGTTGTGAGGCTGAAGGTAGCGGGGAGGTGTAGTAGAGGAAGATGGGGAAGTACCTGGCAATTCATATCTGGTCACTAAACACGGTTAAAGCCATTTCAAGAAACGCTTTAATTTTGAATTGTGGTCTTACACGAGGGTGATTGGGAGGTTCAGCAAATATACTATATATTATTTTTAATTAATTAATTATGAAATAACACAAATTAATCAAATAAAATTTATTTGCGCACGCCGGGATTTAAAGCCCCCACCTTCGGACTGCGAATCAAGAGCCTTACCCCACGACCACTGCGGTCGTCTGTGGTACTATCAGTTCAGACTTTATAAAGAAAGATTTTGCTTGACCCGTACCAAAGAGAATTTGATTTACACTTATGAAACATATTAATAATTTAAATCAATGCGTTTTACATTCTTGGTGTCAAGTGATGTGATTCATCGGAAAAGCTTTGTATAAAAAGATGTTTGAATAATGTAATATATTTATACATATAATACTTACGCAACGTTGTAATAATAATAATACATAAATAATGCCGGAGAAACTCATTCCGCATTTGTTTGTTTATTTGATAATAATATGCATTCTATAGAATGCCACCTGTAACGCCATTTGCAAGGCTTGTAATAATAATTTAACTAAACAAAAATCCTGTGATAACACTAGAAACCTACAAATTTAAAAATAATTTTGCAATCTACTTATTTACGAATAATATTTACGAATTGCAAAAATGCACATGATCGGAACCAAGCATTTCTTGCCCATTTTTATAATACATTCTTCGCTACGTTTGGTGACTTAGAAGGGGTAATTGTAGACACGCATATGAAATGGGATACCCACATAAGCAACATCTGCAAACGCTTACGAGCTATTGCGGAGCGAATTTACAAAATAAGATATTTTATGCCCATAAGTACGTTAAAAATAATTTATTTGTCACTTGCGGAATCTACTATCAGATTACGGAATAAGGTCTTGGGGAAACTCGTGCAAGATAAATAAATATAGGTTACATTCAAACAATTCAAAACTCTTGGTAGCAAAAGTATTTATGCGCAAAGAAGAGACGTGAAATTATTATGAGTCAGTTAATATATTGCCTATTCGAGGGATTTTATAATTTAAAATTGTTTGCCAAAACCTATTGTTGGATTCAATATACAAAGAAAAAGTAGATCATACATATGGCACTAGATTTATTAAAAATGAGGGGTTGTCCATTCCGAAAATTATAAATAAATACGGGCAACGGATGTTCGCTTATCTTGTCCCTACCATATTTAATAAGATGCCAATGAACATAAAGATCGGATCAAATTGCAATTGATCAATCAAATTGTATTGATATTGTTTGTAATCTTGTGTATAATATGACTATGAGTAATTTTCCTGTGTTATATCTGTCTGCCTGCGTATTTAAAGCCTTTATATTGTAGTTACTTAAAGTTATTCTTTTGTATCTATTTTCTATATTGTGGTTTCTTGTTATAATTGTGTTTTAGTGTTATGTTAATATTGTTAAATTGACCTACTGACAAACTGCTTTGGCAGTTTAGTGGGTGCTTAAAATGAAGAATAATAAAAAAAAAACACAGTTTCAAAATTAGAACTAATTGTCAACATTTCCACTCATCCCCTGATTTTTCAAGGGGCTGCGCCGGTAAACTAAATCTGAACTAAACTACGCCGCTGAACTAAATCTGCTAAAAGCAGACCTTGATCACTGATCAATCTACGTCACAGCTGGAGCTGGAACTGACGTTTCTTAGCTGAAGAGTGTTGCATAGTTAGGAATTTCAATCATAAATCGCTGAGCAATTTTCATTTTGTCGGTGCTCACCGTCCGCGGGGCACAAACAGTTTTTCTGTTTTATGGTTGCTATCGAAAATATAAATTCCAAAGAAGAATGCGATATCACCAACTTTACTCTTCTGTTGTACGATGAACGCCAAACAAGAGTATGTTTTATAATAAGTGCACAGTGAGCTACTTGCATGATACAAATGAACAAAGTGATCTTTATTGATGTTTGAACAGCCATAAATTAATTTTAAGAATACCGTGCAACTGTTATTAATTTATAGTTAAACTACGTGAGTAAAATCGAGATATAATTTTAAAATAGAGATTTAACTGATTGACGTTGGGTTCCTGATGGTAGAATTAAAATAAATCAGTATACGAACTAAAATCATATATTTTCCATGACAAAACGAAACAGTGATCAAATAGAATGAAGAAAAAAAGGCGCCTAACCTAATCTGTTATTTTATCCTGTTTTGTTTTTCCGATTATCCAGTTATAAAATGTCACCTAAAATTTAAAAAACTGGCCCAGTGTCTATGTTAAAAAATAAAACTGTAGTTTTATAAGCACACAGAGCAAATCGTTTGATATTTTTCATATATTGACAATTTAAAAAAATGACTATCGAAAAAATTTACATTTCTGTAGATATTCTCGTAAAAGTTTATTCACAAGCACCTTTGTCAAGGAAAGTCAAGCAATAATGCATGCAAGAGCCTCATTCTGCACCTGTTCTTTCAGCTAAGTAAATACCGGCGTGTCTTTCTGGGTCAATCTCTCTGCAACCTTATAAAAGTGTAATTTTTTAGATCAATTGATTCTGTAACACATGGGTCGGCAACCTGCGGCCCGGGGGCCGCACGCGGCCCTCGAGGCGTCTTGGTGCGGCCCGTAATATTCTCGCTGCAACGCACGCGACGGACGATATCATTCACAACGGAATGAAAGGGAGTGAGAAAGGGGGTGAAGGGATAGCGAAGAGATAGCGAAGGGATAGCGAAGGGCGAGTGATTAGCAAATCAACGTGATAGGTTTGCAAAGTGATACCACACTTAAAATGGCTTTTAAAGGAAAAACTTGGCGGATTACTATGGGGGATTGCCTTATGAAAACTACAAGGAGTTAAAATGGTGAGCAAATAATTACTATGTTTGGTAGTACATATATTTGTGAGCAAGCTTTTTCAATTCTGAATTATCGAAAAATCAAACACTGTTCTCGGATTTACATTTAGACGCAAGACTACGCGACTCTACTTCAAAAATGTCAAATACAACCAGAAAAATCTCAATGATTTTATTAACTACAATAAATGTCGAAAAAATTTAAAATAAGCGTTTTACTTTACAAACTAAAATATTTGTTCACAATAGTTTTTTACAATAACTCTGACATAGGCCCTGAGGAAATAATTTCCCTCAGGGCCTATGTCATCTGAGAGGATGCCGTGTGGAGGATCTTTTTAAGGAGGGGGAAGGATAGGGAGTTCTGGGAAGCAAAAAAGTATGATGGGGTGATTAGAAATCTGGTCAACGTGTACGGGGTGATGGACGTATGAATCAATCCTTCCAACTGCAGTGCAAGGCGATGAGTCGAGAGAGTCCGGCTGAAAAGGTCAAAAGGCCTCCCTCAACCAGTCTTTTTCGATCCGGCCCGCCACGCAGCAGGTGGGCAGACGCATCCGCCGCCAAGATCTGGACATACCTCACCCCATGAACGAGCACCCCTACTGTTTCACCAAATATCAGGTGTACTGTAATGACATGTGACCCAAGTGCGGCCCGCACTAATCCCCACATAAAATAATTGGCCCTTTTACAACAAAAGGTTGCCGACCCATGCTGTAACACGTAAAAATGTCAATAAATTATTAGTACCTAAATGTGTGATTTCAACACATTTTTAGGTACACATTGTTTTCTTTTTTCAACATACAAAATCAATATATATATATAAATCAAAATGTGCTAAGGGATTAATAATAATAATAATAATAAGGTCTTTATTCCAGGATTAGTGTATTGTGTATTGCTATATTAAGCACAGGAAATGTTTGAAACTTTCAAAATACCTTCTTAAAACCCCCGCGAAGGTTTTTGGATTATTTCAACAACGTGATAATACATCTGAAAAGTTTTTCAATCATCACAAAAATTCTTACGAAACTGTCAAAAATTTGGATCAAAGTCAAAATTCAATTTTCAAAACTCTTTAAATTAATGAATTAATTTGAATCGAATCAAGAATTATAGATATTCTAAATAGGTATCTATTGTAGGTAGGTACCAAACTTGATTGATTGTTCTTATGATATTTGATTGTTCTTACATAATATACAAAAACTAATGTTTGTAATATATGAAAAATGAAAATTTTATTTAAAAGAAATTTAAATAGGTGGCACCCGAGCTGTTTGAAAACTGAAGGAACTGGGACTGAATATACGGAACGCTGGAGGGGGGTTGGCTGGAGAGGGGAGAGGGAAGGCGTGGAAGGTGGAAGGGGAACGCGGGAGGGGAAGGGTACGCGGGAGATGCCATGCAGGGAGAAACAATTTATTTAACAATTCAAAGTATTTTTAATTTTTACAGGTGCATATTTATAAGCTTCATATCTCATGATCGAAATTGTGTATGGTTGCTTAAACTGGATATTCAACAAATAAAAAGGAAGCTAATTTCACAACGCTGGAACTCACCATTCGAGAGTTTTTTCAACGTTATGTACACTGCTTTATAGTAAAATGCATTTTAATATGTGCAAACCTCTACTTAAATGCATGTTTTGGCAACTGGTATTCTTAGAACAGTATTTTCGCAATTTCAAAACACGTGCAGGTAAAGAAATTATGCCAATTTTGTCATATATAAATGGTCTGATCACACATTTATACGTAAATCCATTATTAAGATTACGTAAGCTGAAATGATTAAATGAGTACGGAATATTAGATCAAGGTTATATATTTTCTATAAATATATCAAAGAAAGTGTGATCCAACTATCATAATCTATTTTTATACAAATATATCACGCTCTCAATACGTACTTCAATAACAACTCAGGTCCAACTATTTGATACGATATTAAATAACGGATCTATTTATGGAATAAAATAAAAAGGATCTATTTACGGAAAGCAGATTTATACCTATTTACGTAATTTTTAACATTTTTGTACATTTTGAATCTATAACAATGGAGATGGACCTTTTTACAGGATCTGATATTTTTTTAAATTAGCTCCACACAGAAGGCCCTGAGGAATATAATTCCCCTCAGGGCATACGTCATCTTTGGAAATGCTGTTTGGAGGGTCGTTTTAGGAAAGGGAGGAGGGGAAGATCTTTGAAGGAAAAAGGTATGGGGGTGGATAGAAATCCGGGGTTCAGTGTGTCCAGGAGTGACGGACGTATGAATCCATCCCTCCAACCGTGGTGCAAGGCGATGTTCCGAGAGAATGCTGGAGAGATCAAAAGATCTCCCTCAACCAGTCACTCCTAGTTGGTGGGCGGACACATCCGCCGCCAAGATCCGGACAAACCTCACCCCATGTACCCGGGAACCCCTGCTAAGTCGCCAAACGTAGCGAAACACTTGGGGTAACCTATGACAGAGGTGTTGACTGCCCAATAAATGGTTCGCGGGGCGGCGGTACCCACACCGACCTCCCAAATTGAAAAATTATATTCATTTTATCAATAACCCAAGGATTCAAAAATTTGGCTCGGTTTTCAATGAATTATTTCATATTTTATTAGGTATATGTAAATTGGCGAAAGCTTCTCTTCGCGACTGTTTTAATTACTGTCCATAAATATCTATTCTCATAAACATGGCACGCAGGTATTTCAGATCCACTCTCGAAATAAAATTGGCCACGTTCATCTGTTAGTATTTTCTTAAAACAAAATCTTTTTCTATAAATTAACTTTATTTTTGCTAACAGCGGAATATTTTGATAATAAATTTACGTTTAGATCTTAGAAAAATAAAGGGATTAAAATATTTTATTTTTTAGGAATAAACTTCTGTGGATATAAATTAAATGGGTTTATTGCCTTAATGTAGATAGGTTGCATAATAGTGGTAGTCGCTAGCCAACGAATAATAATATTTGGATGATTTTTATAGCGCCGTTTTTGTGAAAAATCACCTCAAGGGCACTACAAATTTCTTATATATTTCTACAATCTTGCTTCTAACTACAGACTGGATAAACCATTACAATAACTTAAGGCTAAAATATTGTCTCAACTTTTCCAGTAGTACGAGAATTATAAACACCATCTCGAAATTATAGACGATATAGGTACAGGATTTATTTTGTGATATTTTTTGTTATGTTACTAAAAATACTTTTAATATGTTAACCATTGTTATTGTAACGTGAAACTGACATTTTCTGTTTTATAAATTTGGTTGATATTCTGTTTCTGCTTTTTCTTAATTTTGGTTAGTGCTGCTTCTGCTCTTATTTTTCATACGCCGTGCTTAACGATGTCTCTGATGTAAAGATTTATTTGTCAATAAATTATTACACGTTCCTTATTCCTACATCATACTTGGCTTTAATTTTTTGATAATTTTTAAAAGCGCTTATCAAAACCATAAGTGAAATTACCTTTAAAATACGTCAGCACCAATGACATTACAATATGTATATATACGCGCTGTAGAAATCTCAAGCAAGCCAAGCCAAAAGCAAGTCAATTGTATTGTTTTCAATTTCGTAGTTTTAGTACTTAACTGCCACGCACCGCGTGGTCTTCTGCTACCTCTGAGTAAATTGCATTGAAAAGTGTCAAAGTGCCCCCTTGTATGACGAGAAAATGTTTTCATTGCTCGGAAAACACTAGTAAAAGTCAAGGAATAATATTTCATTCGTAATTATAAATAATATGTGTAATTGTTTTCCTCCCGAAGATTTTATGCATCATTAGAGAAAGCAAGACTCGAGTACAGGGTCTGTGCACGCAAAGGCCAAATTACGAAATTAGGGCTGTAGCTAAATAAACTTTACTTTTTAACATAGTCTGATCACTATGTTTATTTATGTATATGCTTGCGGTAAACCAATATACAAATCAGCAGTAACAACAAAAATCGTCGCCATTTGCAAAATGTCATTGCTGTATTATAGCTTGATCACCTCACCTTGAGCACCTCAAAATCCATCAGACTTACCTTATTATTATCCACCATCCTCAGACCACCTACTCTAGTCGGGCTTGAGGTAATTCGACGGTTCTTTTGAATAAGAAAACGCCACCCGGTCCTACCTTTATTTCCTTCATACGTACATATTAATTGAATATCTATCTTTGTAATAATACATGAACAACGCTTGAATTGAGAAAAATGGAAAAATAAGAGCGTTTTTTACTTGCCACATTTTATCTTGAGTTTGTTGGGCAATAAATAGCAAGTCTAGATAAATTAATACGTCATTGGTCAGTGCTCTTAGATTTGTAAGTATAGGACATTCGAAATAAATTATCGACAATAATACGTGATATAGAATTATCACGCGAGGTATACGCGTGACCCCGCACGAGATATCTATAATTTGTTTGAAGTAAAATATTGCTTTCAACAGTTGTCACACTTTGAAATATTTGGTCTTAGTGACAGAGTCGATGGCGCGTGTTATAAATCCACTCAGTGACATCAACCCCTCTGTGACTCATAAACCGAACCGAGACTACGACTCCGTGAATCCGTGGCTTCGTTTATGTATGTCATCTTTCATCTTATACCAATTTTATAGCGCCTCAGAGGTGGTTTAATTACTAAACCGCGCTATGAAAATTTGTTATTTTATTATTCTTCATTTTCACAGCAGTATTTTTTAATATTTTTAAACTCCCCCTCAAGAAAATCAAATATTCCTCCGACATCTAGATATAGCTATAGAATATAATTTAAATTGATAAATACCAAGCCTTTATTTATTTTTACTTTCTTAATATTTTCAGTGCAAACATAAAAGTTTTCTTTTTAATAATTCAGGTTCGCCTCATACGTCATTATATATGTCTGGTAATGTTGTAGGTAGCTTGAAAACAAGCTTATGGGTCCTAGTGGTTAAATGATTGAACTCTTTCTAATCGATCACTCTCACAGACATCCAAATTCATAGACCAGCCCTAACATGACATCTGGGTATCATTTCGATGAGCTGGAAATAAATCACGTGATCATATTTTTGGCACGGGCTCGAGAATGCTTCGAATAAACTATGACTCAGTCGTACATTGACTATCAAAGAGCGCACATTGAAATAATCAAAACCCTGCGCAGAAAAGTAAAGTTCGCTAAAGTAAGGCAACGATTTGGTTAATAAACCGCAACGCCTTCAAATCAGGTTGCGTAGTGACGCTAAAACCAATGAGTTGAGTAAATTACAACACGTTTGTAAAAGTATCTACATTTGTTGCAAAATATTCAATTTTGGAAACCAGCCCGAACTTTTATTCGCCCGATTTGAGAAAATTTTATGTAAGTTCTTTACACAGCCAGCAATTTACTGGCCATTGATTATTTTCGCGGAAGAAGTGGTGACCTTACGATGCGAGTTGCCTTTATACTGTCAGAATCATGTATTGACAAATCACATAAAGGTAGACGGTCACGCCCGCGCCCCTCCCAGCGTCGCGTCGCGTGCCTTGGCTCGTTTCCTTTTCCCTGATGGGCTGGTCTATCATTTTGAATGTCTACGATCACTCTAATCAGTAAACACCAGGGCAAATTGGGAAAGACAACATTGATACTAGTCAATTTCTTTAGATGTGTAATTAAAAGTATTCGAAATAATAACGATAAATAAATTGTGTTTGCTTAATGAACATTACTTTCCACAGATACATCCCTTTTCATTGCCTCCTAAAGGTGAAACTTACTTATGTGTTATCTTATGAATTTATAGGTGATAACGAGATACTTGCGCAGAGTATATTTGATATCACATATTATTCACGTATTATTTAGTGATCGACAGAATCTAGATTTCAGCTAATTCCAAATTTCGGCTTTTGTTCTAGTTTCGCGACAAGTTTGGGGGTAGATATTATTTATATTTTTAATCCATTTGAAGAATTACGCGCAATCTATACCAGTACTTTGCTGAATCCTACTAATTATAGTAGCATGGGCAATTTAGTTTTAGTGACTTGTCGTAGTGTTTTAGTTTATATTTTATGTTACTGTTGCATGTTTCAATAATATATTAACATAGTTTCATATTCAGTTTATATGTTTAATATTACTTTCGGCTTTAAAACTTTTTTGTATAATTTTCCTTAGCTTATTAGGTATATTCTGTTCTTACAATATATGTAAAAGTCCCGCTGGGCGTAACTTCAAATTTAGAAAGAAAAAAAATTAACAATAAAACTCTTTAAATTTTGAACTTTCGAACAAATTTTATGTAACAGCTTATTTAATCAAAACAATATTTAAGTTATTCTAGATAGAGGCATACCAGCCCGAGTAAAGTCGAACTCGAACCGACACATAACGAACGCATGTTTTGAAGCGAAACCGCGGCCAAAACTCGTTTAGTGACCGAAACCGGTCGGTCACTGTCTACACATAATTATCATTCATTTTCTACGTCCTATACACGCACGTGTCTCCTTTAAATGTTTCCTGTCGCACGTGTCTCCTTTAAATGTTTCCCTTAAAATTCCTCTTTTAAATGTAGAAAAAAACCACAAATCCAACGAAGGTGCTTTGTAGTCTGTTAACATGTTTTTGTTGAAGAAATAACAGGGTGGGAGGTGTCGTCATGATAACACCCTTCTCCCTAATGTACCCGTGTAGTGCCTCCCACCCCCACCATCTACCCCCGACGCGAACATCGATCGCATTACCGAGAAGCCTTACCTAGCCTATTATGAAAATGCACACCGTGGAGACCTGCGATAGCTGCGCGTTCTCCGAACCGAATAGAAAAGTAAAACATGCTTTGTGGGCTGGGATTAATGCGATTACAACAGAATTTATGTCAAAGACCCACTTTTTTTTGGTTTGTTTACGTTTGTAATTTCGTATCTAGTTTATTTTCATAATTTTGCTAATGAACAACGATTAACGTGGTGTAGAGCAACTCTATTTAATTTTTCAACTTACGTATTTAAACCTTTTTTCACGGTAACCGGACAAATCGTAAAAAAATATGCAAAGATATAAAACTAGCATAAAAACCTAACCGTACCTTAACAATAACTTAGTTTTTCACGATTTTATCGGTTTTCAAAAGTGTTCTGAAAACTGATAATTCAAATGGGCTCGCGGACGTAATAACGCACATCTAGTTTTGGCGTGCCTCAAGGAAGCGTTTTGGGAACCACTTTATTCTTTATTTAGATAAATTAATTTTATTTTCTGCTTATGGATGCCAAAATTGTAAGTTTTGCTGATGGTACTAATCTCTTCAAATCAAATAACGGAACGATGTTTATTTAAAAGCAAACAGGAGCATTACTGTTAAAAGATGCATATACATTAACAGGAAATGTGACAAAAACTAAATACATTGAGTTTAGTATTAATCCTTCCTTAATACACTTGTTCTGATTCGTCCGATTACCCATCGTAGCTCACAAAGATCTCGATTTTAAAAGTATCAAACGGCGATGAATATTTGCAACTCTCTATTAAATATTTACTAACAAAAATAATAACTGTTTGCGTTATCTCAAAATTTATTATAATCATGTCTTCATCTCTTCCCACACCGATCAATCTTGACAAGATTTATAATTCCGACGCGCCTCGAAATGAGGATATTAAACTAAACAAAAAACAGATTATTTATGATAACTGCATTTCACGTCAACAAGAACAACCCGTCAGAATGCCACTTGAGATCTATATCGGTTAAATTTAAACACGTCTTAAACTGAAGATAAACAGTCATACAACGCTTACTACAGATAACATAAAAATTTCGGTTTTTAAGGTACTAACGCAACGTGTTTAGAAACTGGATAATACCCCAATAATGCATTAAAATAAATCCAGTTAAATATTGCTGAACGAAATATTGTTCTTCTAAACTCCTCGCCACAGCGATTGGCCACGAACGTGTATTATATCATGTTAAAAAGCTTTGCTAGAACCTACAGCAGAGGTCGAAAATTGGTGGCACGCGGGCCAGATCCGGCCGCTGCTTGGCGACCATCCGTCACAATCATCAGTTTTTTCATTTCTAGTTCTTGTTAGGAAAACATGAATATAAATAGGTTTTTAAGAACCCGTAACGCCCGAGTGGGATTCGACTACCAAGCTACCAACTGTATTAACTATCATACTTATGCATAAAAATAATCTAAAATCGACCCATTTCCATCATTTTAAGTAGAAAATAAGGCCTATTCAATGATGAAGGACTAAACTAGTTAATAAAGGATCGACCCCGCTTCTGGGAACCAATACTAACTACCAACCGTGATATTTCAAAACATGTCATTTTCACCTGCGGCTCTTTTTCCATGTATTTCGTACGAGTGACGTCGACGGATGCATGACCCCGCAAAAAATTGACATGCATACTATCCACCACCAAAACTAATTGCCGACCGCTGACCTTTAGTTTTTAACTTAACATTTTTCACTTTCTTATCAGCTAGAAAACAAACTAAGAAGTTTGCCTTTTTGTAATTCCTTCATTACTAAGTAACTTTTATTTTTTATTTACTTTATCTAGTATTTTGATTATCGCATAGGGCAGTGATGCACAACCTTTTTACCTGTGGGGCTAACTTTCGGTACCTGCTCTGCTTGACATGATTAAGTTTACGGTCGATGGCGTAGATGTTTAAAATTAAAATGTGAGTACTGTTCAAACGTCCCAACTGTAACAGTACCTAGTTAAACCAAGTGAAAACCTATCTGAAATTTAATAATAATTTAATTCTAAATCTTTAGGAGTCATATCAAAATGTATTTCAATTATGTAATTTATAAGACGGTGTTTTCAAATAAAATTTGGTAAGGTAACCGTTTTATATTTTGTAAAAGACCATTTAATTTTATTTTATTTTATTATGAAGATTTATAGGTTAATAGCATTATGTACATTTAAAATATAAATATGATAGTATTCTTATCATAATTCATTTATGTAATTCCCCGAGCAATTTTTTTTTCAATTTTCCCGGAAGAAATTTTTTGAAAAAAAATTCCGAGATCAATCATTTTCCAGCATGAAATATTTTCAAACTTTACCTAACAAAACCGATAAGACAAACGTTTTTATAAAAATTTACCGACCAATTTTCCTAGCAAAATTCCTTTTAAAGCAACAATGTGAAGCAGAAGATTTGTCTTATATAATGGATATACATTATTATAACGAAAATATGGTGGTTTTAAACAAAGAACTTGTTTCATTTTGTGTAATGCCACAAAGTGTTTGCTTTCTTCGATAATTTATTAATAATGGTCCCACAACACGTCTTTGTGGGATGCTATGCCTTCATTAAATTTGAGTCCGCGTATCTTCAACCGAATTTATATTAATCGTTCTTGGGATTTTATAGTTGATAAAACCAGAACACACGATGCCAACATATTAACGGTTTGAATTTTAGGCTTATTATCTGACGTTTTAAATCTCAAGGCTAACAAGTCCCGCCTGCTTTAAGCGGAAACAGAGTTATGCTTAGTTAAAAGCTGGGATTATTTTACCTGCTCTTGAAAGTGACTACGACGTGTATTTTATAATCAATCCACCATAAAATAATTTTGTCAATATCTCTGCGAATTAGCGGTCAAAGCTCTTGACTTCGGATTCAGATGTTTCAGACTTAATTCGACCTGTTAAAAGGATGCATCATTATGAAATAATATCTGTTGATTCAAATCAGTATTAGTTAATAAAATGTTTTTAATCTTAACCTGTCAGGCCTCGGTCATATTTTGTCAGGGGGTCAAAATATTTCCGCGTTAATAAAATCAAAAATAAATGGAATATTTATGAACGTATCTGAAAACTAAAAACTGTTTTTGAAAGGTGATAAAATACATTTTAAAATTTTGTAATTATAAAAACATAATTTTTGAAATTTAAAATTATTGCATGCAAACATAAAAAAATACGAGTGTGCACACGACTGAAGTAAAACTGCTATGAGAGGAAGAGAGAAAGAAAATGTGCGCGCCCACTGCTCTCTCTTGCTCCTACAGTGATACAAACAGTAGGCCTGCACTGTGTCTTAGATATACGAAACGTAACTGGTTATGAGAGAAAGAAAGAAAGAAAATGTGTGCTCGCACCTCTCTCTCTTGCCCCTACAGTAATATTCGAAACGTAACTCTCTCTTTCTATCTTCACTGACTTATATCTCCCTCTCAACTTCCGTTCGCCTCGCCCGACACTTTTCGTAACTCTCTCGCCACGCATTCACCAGCTTACTCCCTAAGTCAAGCGTGCGTAAAGAAGTTTTACTTCAAAAAGTTCTAAAAATGGCTCATCTTATTTTTTTTCTAACTAAAATCATAATTAAAAATAAAATACATGAACGTTTTATTAGACATTTATAAACGTTACTGTCACCTCGCTTTTTTGTCGTTCCATGCAAAAATAATTAATAAAAAATTCCCAAAGTCTTGTAACTTTTTTTTTCAAATTACGATCCGAAACTTTGGTTTCGTAAAGGTGTACATTTTACTTCTTTCGTGGTGAACTTTTAAATATATATAGCGTGGTGTTTTCTCTTTCATGTTTCTCACTATGATAGTAAGGGAGACACAACGATTTCCATGAGACCTATATGAGTTGTTCCGAAAGCGAACAAATTAGCCTGAGGGATTAAAAAACCGTTTAGACCTCAATATTTTATTCGTTTGGCTTACGTAACGAAAGCGAGCAAATCAATTAATTTCTCTTAATATTTTCTTAATTATATTATATAATAAATAATATTTCAGCACGTTTTCAATTTTTCAAACTTCGTCCAATCATGACTTCGGAAGAGAGAAAAAAAATAAGATTGAAACGCGCGTGGGAGCCGAGTTGGAACTTTGTTGAGATAGGCAGTAAATTGTTACGAGTTCTTTTTTTTTGTTTTAACTTTTTACTTAATACTAACTGGAGTTCCCTGCGTTGCCCGGGCTTTACTCAGAGATTTTCGAAAGAACATGTCGACAGTAATTTTCCTCTTATTTTCAACGTCGAACAACTGTCTAAGATTGATCAGATAATTTTTGCCATAAAATCGTATTTTTTAAACGTTTTTTTACATGCGTTCATACATTTCTAACGAAAAAAATGTTTTTTTTTTGTGGTTTACGCTTTTTTTATAAAGTAACTAGCTGTTTTTTATAAAGTAACTATATTGTCTATCCATGCATTTCCTTTCCCGTGCGTCCCCGTTCCCCTCTCGCGTCCCCTTACCTTGCACGCCTTCACCCTCCCTCGTCATTCCTTCCGCTAACCCCACCTCCCTAATTAACCTTCCTCTTGCCTCTGCCTTCCCTCCCTGCCGCTAAAATGTATTAAATACATTCATTTTCATTGATACAAATTTCATAACGCCAGAGCTAATCATTATATATAGCCTATAACCTTCGCGGACGTGCGCACAACAAATCACCAAAGTTTCATCGCAATCGGATGAACGGTATGGCAGCGCATAACATACGAGCAAACAAACAAATATTGATTTTTATATATATAATAATGTAATTTAACTGCCTCAGTAACAATATTTTATGTTTATTTAAAGATAAATTGAAGATGCCCACTGACTATTCTAGGCAAAGAAGAATACATATGGTAGGTAGTCCCAGAATTTCTGCACTGAAATAATTCCTGACTTTTGGTATTACATTGTGGTATCCGGAAGCTTATCAGTTCAAGCAATACCGGACTATCAACTAAATCAAAGAATTTTATATTGAAATACCAATTCAATGAAAATTCTCCTGTCTGACGGCAATTTGAGCATATTCATATCATTTAACAGAGTGTTGTAGTTCAATATGCCTATTTGCCGGAATACCCATTTTAAAATTTAGAAAGCCTAATAATTTGTTTTGTAGTCTTTCAACAGCGTGTACATGAGCATTATAATGTGGATTCCAGACGGGAGAATTGTACTCAAGCTGACTTCTAACATAAACAAAATATAAAAGTTTAACACACTTTATATTGTTAAAATTTCTATTTAACCTAGTTATAAATCTCAACATTTTTAAGCCCTTATTTACAGACATCTGTGGTTATGTAGTCAGGTTTTCGATTAGACTAATTCAGATTTTAGAAATTGAATAACGAATCTTTTTTTTATTTGCTGAACATCGTGAAACACCGTTTTAATATGCAGTCACTGATATTGAATTCCTTTAACCCAGATTAATTACATTACGCCTATTTAAATTCGAAAAGAAATTTCGACTCGAGCACACTGTGCTGTGCAAACGCGAAGTGAAAGTGAAATTCCTCAGCGGATTTTGCTTTCAAACTGTGCTGGAGTTGGCGGTGATTTCGTTTTGTTGGTATTATATTATTACCGTTATGTTGGTAGTCATAGCTTTATTACGATAATGAAGATGGATATCATACTTAACAAGCTAATTATATACCAAACGCTGGAGGCTTATTATAATAGTGACTGATAGTGTCGACAATATGTAAGAATATGTACCTTGCAATGATTCTACACAGAACATATTTATTTTAATTTGTGTGTAATTGAATTCAGCTTTGCTAGAAATTTCTAATGAATTCAACGAGAACATTTTGTGGTTTGGTATTTATTTTTCTCCCAAAATAATAAATGTTAAATTTGTTGCCAGCAGACTGAATTTCACGTCGGCTCTACCGTATAACTGTATAATATAACCTTACAAAATATTAATGATTAAGTCAACCCCTCGGACCTTGACGAAATAATATCATGTGATCAAACATTCCAGTTTGACACTCAATTTCAAATGGGCTGTTTTTTAACGTATTTCAAAATAACGTACCTACCGTTTTTGAAAGCAGATAAAAGACTTTCAGATTTTAGTATTACAAACAGACATGCAATTAAAAATATAAATTTTTTGAACACGAACATATAAAAAGTTTTTAAGTCGCTTACCGGTGGTTTTATCGTGTAAATTGTAATTAGTTACATACATCATTGCAATATTGTATTAATTACAGGATCTCATTTTTTTTTAAGGTTGCCATGTATACTGGTCGATTGAACTCCAACTCCTTCCCACCCCTAGAGCGCGTGTTCATAGTCCTAATAAATCAGTGCCTCCTGGTGTACCGGTCTCACCGGGACAGGAGTGCTCCTGGCTGGGGTGGTACAACCGTATCGTGTCGTATATACATATCCTATATGTTCTATTGTTTGCTGTTTTGCACGCTCGTAAGGGCTGTTTATAACTTATGCAATTCTAATTTAGAAATCTTTTCAACTTGAAATATAAAAATACTACTTATTTTATACCTATGCATAAGCATTTACTGTATAACCCACCTTTATCTTAAGTTAGTTACATATATATTTTTGTGTAAAGTATATATTTATTTTAGGCATTAAAAAATTGTATTACTTATGTATGTAGAATTTAACTGGTTTATATTGTATTTACTATTAAAAGGAAACGGTTTGGGGGACGTTTTGTCCGGTTCCATGCCGACTCATAATTAACTCAACTCAAAACCTCATTAAAAAGTCATTAAAACCTATGAAAAAAAAAATATATATATCCCACACCCTAAACTATCGTAACCTATTTAACCATTTTTTTTACATCACTTTTAATGACTTTGCAAAGCAGGTTATGAGTTAATTTCATTCCGAGTTGTCCGGTCACCGTTTTGTCCATACAAAAGTAGTCCCCAATTTCCTTTCTGGATTTTGACACTACTGCTAATATTTTTTTAATATAATATAGATATCGCGACTAGCGTGTCGGACGTTTTGATTTTTTTTTATGAGTTTCTTCTTATAGGAGTTAATACCCTCCAAAAATTGTTAAAACTGCCTGGTTTGATCACGCCATCAACAGACGTTCAGTATACAAACTAGACAGTTTATGTTTTAAAAGGTAAAATGTACGGATATAGAATATTTTTTTTAATACAATTAGTAAAAAATATCTTGAAAAGGAGGTCCTTTGCTGATTCATACACTCAGAAAGTGCTTTTCTCTATTTCAAAAACTGTTTAAATCATATATCTCACCGTGATACAAAATGAGATAGCATGATTTTTATGAGTCCGTGTTAGGCTGGGAGAAATATCTCCCTAAAAGACTCTAGGGGTTAAAGTAAGATATTCAAGTAATTGGAAAATACCGCCTCTCTCAACTTATAACTTATTTATTAATTATTACGAAAGAAATGGTTGAGGGAAAAATTAATGTGGATTCAGAAAACGGAAATAATTGTCATGGATGAAAAATTAGACAGAATAGGCCCGCCATCTTTTCTTTGTGATACGCCTCATTATTCATTCACAAGGACGTTTTACAAAAAATACAGTGAATTATTTCGATTTATTTCTTTTGTCAATAATTTGATATAATAATAATAACTAGTAGTCTCCCAATGGTCGAAATTCGACCATAATTTTACTCTTGTTTTATGTATTTTTTGTGCATAATTTAAAAAAAAATATTAGCATTCTGCACTCCTTCTCTCTATAAACTATAAGTGTGCGAAATTTCATACTTCTCCGTCCG
Source organism: Glyphotaelius pellucidus (assembly GCA_936435175.1). Classification (NCBI taxonomy): domain Eukaryota; kingdom Metazoa; phylum Arthropoda; class Insecta; order Trichoptera; family Limnephilidae; genus Glyphotaelius; species Glyphotaelius pellucidus. Next base: position 17,382,243 of record OW386545.1, read on the forward strand.
CGCAATTTTCGTAAAATGGGGTACAAAGTTTTTGCTTCACGTATTAATATACTG